>JAWNZC010000114.1:485000-1137500 GCA_035771165.1 Paragorgia papillata | reverse complement strand
TGAGTGATTGAACCCAAACGTTGCTATTGGATGATTGCTTCATTATACAGAAAACACAATATGTTCAGTAACCGTGAAAGTGCAAAAATTTCCATAAACCTGAACAAAAACATAAAACAATGACTTTTGTTGAGCTTCCAAACCATGTATATTTTCTATTAATTATGATCTAAGAAAAGGAGAAAAACTTTAACTTTTTTTCTTTCAAGGGGAACATGGTCGTACCTGGCATAGAAGTCAAGCTGTAATTGGTGGTCATACATCTGCGTTTTACCTTACATTTGAGAACAAGCACACTGGCTCTTATCAAGGAGATGTAGCGATTGATCAAATATCCATGACACAATGCGATGCTCAATCAAGTTGTCTTGGTGGACGTACCAGAAAGTACGATGTCATATAATAGATGACGCGTTGAATGTGTTCGTTCAACGTTTGTTTGTTTGTTTGTTTGTTTGTTTGTTTGTTTTGTTTGTCTGTCTCTGTCTGTCTGTTTTCTTTGTGTGTACACGTGTGTGTTTGTTTGGAACTGACGACCTTTATTTTATTTCTCTTTCAGGTGCAAGAACGATAACAATTTCTGTTATTCAGATGCCCAAGTTTGTGACTACACTAATGATTGTGGTGATAATAGTGATGAGACCGGTTGTACAAATGTTCGTTGTAACTTTGAGAGTGGACTGTGCAAGTGGCGCAATGCAAAGATTGGAGATGACTTCGATTGGACGCGTAATCAGGGATCTACAGCCTCAATTGGCACTGGACCAGGTCATGACCACACCACTGGATCAGGTACTGAGTTATTTCGTTCGTTCGTTCGTTCGTTCGTTCGTTCGTTCGTTCGTTCGTTCGTTCGTTCGTTCGTTCGTTCGTTCGTTCGTTCGTTCGTTCGTTCGTTCGTTCGTTCGTCCGTCTGTTCGTTCGTTCGTCTGTTCGTTCATTCGTCAGTTTGTTAGTGCGGAATAATAGCAAGCGACGTTTTTGACGCTAAACAAAGCATAGATAATAGAAGGGGAACTGGATAGGAAACTTAAAACGATGTTACGAAACTGGAAACGATGTTTACGCAACTTGCTATGATAATTATACACTTCTAATGCACCTAATGGGTCCCACATGGCCACGATCAGCTGTTCCTGAAATTAAACAATAGTGTAATATCACTTAAGTTCAGTAGTGTCTGATTTTAGCCATGTGGGACCACCCGTTAGGTGCATTAAGCGTACAATTACCATAGCAAGTTGTGCAAACATCGTTTCCGGTTTTGTAACATGGTTTTAAGTTTCCTATCCAGTTCCCCGTCCATTATCTACGAACAGAGCACCGCCATGTAGCACTGTGTCTGGCTTATTATTGTTTTCCTTAGAGCTATTGCTTAGGCTATCATTTTTCTAACAATATAGCTCTAGTATCTCTTTAACATTTCTTCCTCTAGGATTCTACATGTACATCGAAGCAACCGGAAGACGACAAGGCGAGAAAGCTTGGTTAATTAGCTCTACGATGAAAGCTCCGACCGGATCTTGTACCCTGCGACTGTGGTACCACATGAAGGGATCTAGTGTCCAAGATTTGAACATTTGGTACCGAACAGTTCTTGGCGGAACGCTATACAAAGTGACGTCCAAAAAAGGAACTGCGGGAGATGTGTGGTTAAAACTGGTTGGCACTATCACGTTGAGCGGCTCTAACAGTGGTAAACCATTTGAAGTAATCATTGAAGGTACGTGAATAATTATAATTATAATGATTGTAATAATTATAAAAATTATAATAATTACAATGGTTATCAAAAATATAATAATTATAATATTTATAATAATTATAAAAATTATAGTAATTATGATGATTGTAATAATTGTGATGATTATAATAATTATAATATTTATAAAAATTATAATAATTGTAATAATTAGAATAAATTGGAATAATTAGAATAATTAAAATAATTAGAATAATTAGAATAATTAGAATAATTAGAATAATTAGAATAATTAGAATAATTAGAATAATTAGAATAATTAGAATAATTAAAATAATTAAAATAATTAAAATAATTAGAATTAGAATAATTATTTAAAAATTTATAGATGTGGTGTTTTGAAATATTCAGGCTTGGTAAAAAATAGGTAAGAAGTCAAAAGATGATGTGTTATGTTTAGGTATTCGTGGTTCTGGTTACCGAAGTGATATAGCAATCGATGACGTGAGCTTTGGCAGTGACTGTCAAGAAGCAGGTGGTGTTATACCAACTTCTGAGATTCCAACGACCACTAAGCCTCCGACTCCGAAACCGCACCACTGTAAGGCGAACGAATTTGGATGTTGGTCAACGGCCAAGTGTAAACCGATTTCAAAAGTGTGTGACTTTAACATCGACTGTAACGATGCCTCCGATGAACGATCTTGTCGTAAGTACATCACGTTACTTTCTGAAGCCTGTGTTTATACACTGTGACTAAGGCTACGTTTACACGGTAGCGGACGAATTCGAGAGCGGTCTCGAATCCGTCCTATTTCGCCGTGTGAACAGGCGGAACCGCACTAAATCGAGAACGGTTCCGAATTTGTCTTCCGTGTCAACAGGCGGAACCGTACTAATTCGAGACCGGTTCCGAATATAGTCCGGTACCGTGTAAACGGGGTCTAATCGGGCTATAGTCTATTCCGATATCCAAACCACAGACACGCTACTGATTTCCTTTGTGTTTTCCTCATGAATTATTAATGAGTTTGAGATTGAGATGTCCAGGCGTTTACTGGACCTCTAGGAAGAACAGTTTAGATATGACTAATAAGGTTATATATTATAAATATAGTTAATCTAGTTTCCTTCTGTAGTAACACTGGACCAATAAGAGATGCCTCTGTCTCGATTTGCAGAAGGTCTTCACTTGACGAGTAAAATTATCTGGCGATAGACGGAGTAAAATGAATAAGTTTCCAAATGACAACAACGGTCAGTAAAGTGTTACTGAACATAGCTTTCTAATATGTCATATTATTTTTGTATTCCAGCCGCAGGATGTACCTTCGAGAACGGTCGCTGTAGTTGGACTGAAGCAACTGGTGACACTGATGCCTTTGACTGGACGCGACGAAAGGGTAGCACTCCTTCTCTTGGTACCGGACCAACCGTTGACCATACTACCAACTCTACAAGCGGTTACTATCTGTACATTGAGGCAACGTCTGGTACAGCTTATCAGAATGCCAAACTTATTAGTTCCTTGTATAAAAAGGTGAGACCTAACGTCTAGACGGCTACAAGCTCCGATTACATAGCTACAAGCTCCGATTACATAGCTACAAGCTCTGATTACATAGCTACAAGCTCCAATTACATAGCTACAAGCTCCGATTACATAGCTACAAGCTCCGATTACATAGCTACAAGCTCCGATTACATAGCTACAAGCTCCGATTACATAGCTACAAGTTCCGATTACATAGCTACAAGCTCCGATTACATAGCTACAAGCTCCGATTTTCCTGTATGCGACTTAAGCGACACGTATGCGATTCGACTTTCGCCTCGTGCCTCTACTCAACTTTTTCGTGTTCAAATGACGTCAAACGTGCCTTTATAAGAGAACATACGCACGGAGCTTTATGTTTTATTTGTTAAATAAAAACCACACTATAAAACGCTATAATTACGTAATAATTATGAAAGGTTAACAGTGATGCCATAGTATTTATTGTTGTATTTTTTTTTCTAGGCTTATTCCAAGTGCGCTATCGAGTTATGGTATCACATGTATGGTCCAACTATTGGCGCATTGCGTGTCTACCTTAATGTTTCCGGACAAACAACGTCACATTGGGTGAAAACTGGCGACCAGGGCAACCGATGGCTTAAAACTACCGTAGGAATTGGAAAGCAAAACAATCCATTCAGAGTTGTTATCGAAGGTATCTAGCCATTCACTATGTCGTCATTATCACCATCACCATCATCATTATTATCAACATCACCATCATTATCATCATCATCTTCTTCTTCATCACCGTCACCATCATCATCATGACCATTACCATTACCATCATTACCATTACCATCATTAAAATTATCATCACTATCACCACCACCACCACCATCGTCATCACCATCATCATCATCACCATCATCATCACCATCATCATCACCACCATCATCATCACCACCATCATCATCACCACCACCATCATTACCACCAGCACCATCATCACCACTATACTATCATCACCACTACCATCATCACCACCACCACCATCATCACCACCACCACCATCATTATCACCACCATCATCACCATCATTATTACCACCACCATCACCATCATCATCATCACCACCACCACGATCATCATCATCATCATCATCACCATCATCGTCACCATTACTATCTCCATTATCATCAGCACTATACAGAGTTCACTTCCAGTTTGCTTTTTATGTGTTAAAACCTGGAAATCTAATTTTACCTTTTTGTTTCCGTTAGCTACTCGTGGAACTCATTTCACTGGAGATATAGCCATAGACGACATACAATTTGTGGGATGCGGCTTGCCTCGTATACAGAGTAGATGCCCACCTGAACAGTTCACTTGCAAACGAAGAAGTTGTATTGACAAGAGAGAGAAATGTGACTTTAGCGACGATTGTGGCGATAACTCAGATGAACAACCTTCGGATTGTGGTAGGTGTATGAAAATGGATACATTCATTTCACTTTATTTCATTCTATCTCACTCCATTTTACGCCATTCCATTTCTCTTTCACTCCATTCCATTTCACTCCATACTATACCATGTCATACCAAACTACACCACATCACTCCATTCTATTCCATTTCCGTTCCCTTCCATTCCATTCTACAACGTTCAAGAGTGTTGTTTTTGTTTTAGCCCGTTATCCGGCAAGATGTAGTTTCCAAATTGATGGTGTGTGCAAATGGCGAGATAGTAAAGAAGATAATTTCGATTGGAAGAGAATTAAAGGTATTTTCTACGTTAGATTTTTTTCAATCGTGGAATTATTTTTAAATAGATTAAAGTGCCCATGAAACGAAAATTAAGTTTGTCTTATTTGGAAAGAACACTTCAGATTATAGAACAACGTATTTTGCAGTTTTTCTTTCCTTGCTTCGTTCTTGAGATATTTTAGTTTGTTTGATATGAAAATTAAACATTTTGACGTCGTAGGTGCATAATGAGCTATCGAAGAAGGTTAGATATCTTTTCTATTATCAAATCAAATTAATTTGAATGAAGCATGTGGATGTATTTCTCCCACAACACTAAACATGTAGATTTTCAAGTGATTATTATATTTGATACTAGCAGAGATATAAAACTTTTTTCAATAACTCATTATGCACATGTGACGTTAAAATGTTTAATTTGCATATCAAGCAAACTAGAATATCTCAAGAACGAAGCAAGGAAACGAAAAACTTCAAAAGATGTTACTCTACCATTTTAAGCGTTCTTTAATTTCAATTCAAAAACTCATTAATAATTCATGAAGAAAACACAAAGGAAATCAGTACCATGTCCATGATTTTTTACCTGATAAAACTTCTTGACGTCAGAAAGAATAGAAAGAATACTAATGAACATACAATTTTATATAAAGAATACTAATGAACATACAATTTTATATAAAGAATACTAATGAACATAACATCCAATAACGAATCGTTATTGAAGCCATTCAAAACACTCGCATCACGTGTTTTATCAGATCTAAAACACTCGGGCTGCGCCCTCGTGGTTTTAAATCTGATTAAACACTCCTGCTCGTGTTTTAAATATTACTTAAGACAAACTTAATTTTCGTTACACAGGCACTTTAAATATGTTATGCTTACATAATTGTAATATGTTACACTTAAAATGAATTCATGAGAGGTTTTCATTCTTATCTTTTGTCTAGGTACAACTGCTTCATTCCAAACAGGACCTCAGTTTGACCACACAAATGGTGATAACACTGGCTATTACATTTATCTTGAGACATCATGGCCTCGTCGCTTTGGCGACAAAGCATGGTACATCAGTCCCTTGTTCTCAGCAGCCACTACCGCAGACAACTGTAACCTACGATTCTGGTACCATATGTACGGTGCAACAATCGGTCAACTCAATGTCTATACTCGCACCTTTGCAAACGGTTCTTTGGGTAAATCAATCTGGCAAGCTCGGTCGGACCAAGGTTCTATTTGGAAACGCGCCATCATACCACTTGCTACGGCTAAACCTTATGAAGTTGTCATTGAAGGCTTTGTCGGCGATGATCACCGTGGTGACATTGCTCTGGATGACTTGTCCTTCACTACTGAGTGTCTGCCCTACAGTGGTAAATTGCCTGTGAAGCCGTTTGTCAATACTACAGTCAAGCCGACTAATCCTCATTCGTGTAGTCCATTGCAGTTTAATTGTCATCAGACAGGTAATTGAAGTTTATTTCTTGAGTGTAGACCTTTAAGGTGAAGTAATACGAGCAACAAATTGCTGTAACATTGTTGCGTTGCAAGTTGAATAGCCTTGTTGCACCACCCACCTCAAATATTGTCATGCAACAATGATTTTGTTGCAAGTTGAATCAGCATGTTGCAGCAAGTAGAACTGGAGTATACATTTTTCAACAAATTTTTTCAACTTGCAACAAAATCATTGTTGCGTGACAATGTTCAAAGTGGGTGGTAATATGTGCAACAACGCTTTTCAAAAGTTGCGTTGAAAGTTGAAGAAAAATGTTACCCGTATTACCTCACCTTTAATGGAAATATAGTAAGGTTAGTTAGATATACTGCCAAGCGAAACGTTAGACTCTGTAGAACATGTAGCTCAGTCGGTAGAGTGTCTGACTAGTAAACCGCGGCTAAAGGTCGCGCGGTCGGCTAGAGTTTTTCTCTAATATCAATTAGCACCTAATATCAATTGTAAAAATTTAACTCCAAAAACGAGCTAACGTTGGCAAACTTTCATAGTTAATAGCGCAAAGAATATACGCCAGATTCTCTTGAAATTTTCAGTGAATATTCTTACCATGCTTCTCTGTTCATTAAAAAAATATATCAACGACTTCATATAGACACTAATACTAGTGGTGTGCTGCGTAGGCAGTGTTGAAATACAAATCGAAATATAGTAATCGAAAATAGGAGTCTAACGTTTCGAGCGAAGGCCCTTCGTCAGAGAGAAACGTTCTCTGTTTCGGCAGTATATCTAACCTTACTATATTTCGATTGTTGTTTCAACACTGCCTACGCAGCATGCTACTTGTATCACCTGACCTTTATGCTTTTTCGATTTCGATAAGTGTCACTCATAACAATGACCATAACTTCTTATCAATCTTTTCTCAGGTTCGACTTCGTGTGTGTCTCTAAAGAAGATCTGTGACTTTACCCGAGATTGTGCAAACGGTGAAGACGAAGGAGGCTGTGTTAAACCATCCACAGACTTCTCTAGTGGTGATCTAGGCAACTGGCAAATTGATGACTCTGATACTACGCGTCGTCGACGAAGAGCCACTCGATACAGTTGGCGCCCTATCGAAGCATACAAGGCTAAAAAACCTACGTCTGATCACACCACAGGTGAAGGGACTTTATTTATTTATTTACTTACTTATTTATTTATTTATTTATTTATTTATTTATTTATTTATTGACGTAGTATTTCATAAACACGTTCGTTCGTTCGTTCGTTCGTTCGTTCGTTCGTTCGTTCGTTCGTTCGTTCGTTCGTTCGTTCGTTCGTTCGTTCGTTCGTTCGTTCGTTCGTTCGTTCGTCAGCCAGTCAGTTAGTCAGTCAGTCAGTTGGTTAGTAGGTTGGTCGGTCAGAAGGAAAGTAGGTCATGGTTGGTTGGTTGGTTGGTTGGTTGGTTGGTTGGTTGGTTGGTTAGTTAGTTCGAGGGTCGAATTTATATAAATTGTTTTCTTTCTCTTAGGCAAAAACGGCTGGTACCTCAAGGCGGACGCATCAGCAGCCAATTATGGTATTGCTAGTGTTACCAAGCTCAGCTCTCCTCAAATATCGTCAACGGGACCTCAATGTATTGTATCATTCTGGTATTATATGCAAGGACCAGGAGTCGGTACGCTGTCTGTCGCTACACAAGATATTGCATATAATGTACTCTGGGCACGCACGGGAAATCAAGGGAACCGCTGGATCAACGGACTTGTTCAAATTGGGTCTCGTCGCAATTTCCAGGTAACGACTTCATTACACTAACATGTATTATATATAACGGGACTGCGGATCCCGTCCACTGCCCTATATATAACTGGACTGCGGGCCTCGTTCAAAAAGTGACCGAACCAAGATGGCGGAAATATGGATTCTTTCTCTCATGGCAGTGACCGCTGACCTTATTCTGTCTAATATATTTATTGACTGAAGGCTCAACCGCTCCTGCGGGCCGATCAATCCATGTAGGAATTTATTTATGGTAAAAAAATCAGCGGTTATTACTATCGAACAAAGGAGGCATAAACCGCCATCTTGAATCGGTCATCCTCTGTCAGTCATTATTGATATAGGGCACCCACATTCAATTAATATTATTTGTTGTTTCTTCTCAGGTCATCTTCCAAGCCAAAAGTCTCAAGTCTCAAAACGATGACATTAATATTGATGACATTAAATTCATAAACTGCCAACCTTTGCCAATTGATTTGCCTTGCAAACCTGAGATAGAATTCAAGTATGTAAACGCCTTTCCTCTTATATATTGGTTCTCTTGGGGGTGGGGCCTAAATTGTGAGAATAATTAATTATTAATTAGGAAACATTAAAAGTTAGCATTAATTAATTATTAACATAATTAAATAATTAACATTAATTAATAACTATGAACATTAATTAATTATGAACATTAATAATTAATTTATTATTACCATTAATTAATTAATTATTAACATTAATGAATGAATTAATTAATTAATGTTAATAATTAGTATAATGTTAAAGAGCTACTTCTAAATTATCTATTTTCTATAATAAGTCCCCAGTCATACACTATGTAACATACGTTTGATAGACGTTCATCAAGCTCAAATACTCAGAGAATGTTTCTGAGCCCTAGAAAAGGATCGAACCTTGAACCTTCTAATGACGCTCTAATTAAAACACACACCGTATTTTCTATTCAGGTGTAAACTCGGTGGGTGCACGAACATAAGCCGGAGGTGTGATTACAGTCTGGACTGTATGAACGGTGATCATTCAGATGAAGTGAAATGCGATAGTTATCCTGGTCGATGTGATTTTGAGCATGGATTATGTACATGGGAGGAAGATACGACTGATGACTTTGATTGGACGAGAAATCAGGGAAAGACACCATCAGGGTCTACTGGTCCTCTTACTGATCACACTACTGGCACATCAAACGGTAAGTCTGGCTAACTTAATTACTCTAAACTCCGCTGATATAGGAAAGGATAGGACTGGGGGCTAATCATCCGTAGGCCCTGTTTACATGAAGCGGATTGAGTCCAATCGGATCGAAAAACGTCAATTCGGGCACATGTTTACATGAAGAATCCGATCTGCTTGGAACAGTGTTTTCGGTTTTGGGACACTATTTTCTGTGCTTCCCTCAATGTTTGCCAAATGCACGACACGCACTAACATGAGTATCAAGTCATTTTCAAGTCAAACCGTGTTTACATGAATCAGATTGGAGACATTCAAGTCGATCCTTGCTTGAATCTCCAGTCAATCCACTCCACTGCGTGGATTGACTTCAGCCATTCGTTTCGAACAGATCGGAAACTTTCAATCTTCTTCATGTAAACACAACAAGGAGAAACAACATGGGAGATTTGACTTGAACACTCAATCCACTTCATGTAAACAGGGAAATAAAAGTAGCGTGCTGCGTAGGCAGTGTAGAAATAACAATCGAAATATAGCAAGGTTAGATATACTGCCGAAACAGAGAACGTAGGAGTCTAACGTTTCGAGCGAAGGCCCTTCGTCAGAGAGAAACGTCAAGGGCCTTCATGTAAACATGGCCTTACTTGCAGCCAGTGGCTAAATTGCGAAAGACGCAGATCAACGTGGCCGAGTCGAAGGCATATCAAAGGCGCTCCACGGATCACAGCTAAGATCTAGGTGTTGATATATATAAAGCTCATAGATACGTTATCATATGAGAGACGAGGTGATATCAGTTTTATACCTTGAGTAAGCGCAGCGAACGAGGAACAATTATGATATCGTCCTAAAAACAATAAACCTGATGTCACCGAGTTACGAATGCGATAACTTGTTTATCACAAACTTATCCTTTTATCAGAACAGCGGGTGATAAAAACCTCTCTCCTCCGCAGATCCGCAGAGGTTAAATTTCGGAGATTGGAGGTTTCGGGGGTCGTCGGAGATGCTCGGAGGCGTCAGCTGGACATAAGTAGTGCAGGCGAAACTAGTCCAACGGAAGCACTCCTTATGTCCAGCTGACGATTTCGACGCATCTCCGACGATCCCCGACATAGCCGGTCTCCGAAAGAACCTCTGCGGAGGAGAGAGGATAAAAACGATATGTAACTGCATGTCCCCGGCCGGACATATCGTTTTACCACCTGCTGTTATCAGGCGCCCACCTTTTTGCCCGAAATTTAAAATCGGCGCCCAGAATACGGTGTATGAAATCATTGTCTTCTACCGGAAGCTTACACTTTACAACGTCTTTGCGCACATTTTAACAAATTGAATATTTTTTTGTTTTCTAAGGCCATTATATGTACATCGAGACGTCGTGGCCGAGAAAGGTTGGAGACAAAGCTAGACTACGAACCCCAGTTATCAAATCAGAATCTAAAGGATGCAGTCTACGGTTTTATTATCACATGAAGGGAGATCATATTGGATCACTGATCGTTTATATCAGAAAGAGTTATAATGATCTCAGAAGTCTCATCCCGGTCCTAAACATCACTGGAGCACAGGTGTGACACAAGAGCTAAATCCACTCTATGGGTGGGGTGGGATGGGGAATGAAAAGTGCCCTTGTTGATTTTAAATGTTTATATCTCAGGAATCATTCCAGCTTTGGCTCTGAAATTTTCGGACTAACAATAGCTTGGCTTGACTTGAGATTATGAGAAAGCAATTTAATATAATAACGTGATGAAGATGACGTCATAATGACGTTGATGACGTCATGACTTTGAGACGTCATAATGTCGTTGATGACGTCATGATGAAATGATGACATCAAAATGACTTTGATGATGTCAGAATTTGATGCCATGACAACAAAAGTGTACCATATATTTGTATTTGCCGTACCATTAACCTGTGAAATTTTTATTGCAATATAACCAATAGTGTTATAGATACTGACCTTGGGAAATGTTATTTGTTTCAGGTTGATTTCTGGCGTCGTGCAGAGGTGGCTATCTCTTCAGCAAGTGAATTCGAGATTGTGATCGAAGGTGTGCGCGGCTCTTCGTATGCTGGTGATATATCAATTGATGACGTATCGCTAACACCAGGATGTTTGGTGTGTCCTAATTGTAAGCCAATTGATGGTAAGTTTAGGTGTAGTATTAACATTATTTCATCTTTATTATTTACATCATCATCACTGTCATCATCGTCATTGATCATCATCATCATAATAATCATTATTATCATCATGATTATGACCATCATTATCGATCATTATCACTACCATTATCATCATCATCATCATCATCATGATTTTTGATAACTACCGTCGTCACCATCATTCATCATCATCATCATCATCATTATCATAACCATTATCATCACCATCACCATCATTCGATCATCATCATTATCATCACCACCACCCATCATCATCTTTATCATCGTTATCAATATTATTATCGTTATTTATTATCATTATCACTGTTATTGATAAAGCCATTGTTATATTTTCAGGCAAGCCTAGTCCTACACCGTTTGGACCACACACACGACCATCCAACTCTCCCTGTACTCCCACCCAACATGCCTGTCAAAATCTAAAATGCGTCGAACGTGAACAAGTATGTGACTTCAAAGATGATTGTGGTGACAATACTGATGAAGTACCATGTGGTACTAGCTGTACATTTGAAGATGAATATTGCTACAAAGGATGGAGGAATCCGAAAGGAACTGACAACACAGATTGGATCCGTCACCAAGGAAAAACACCATCAGTAAACACCGGACCACCGTTTGACCATACTACTGGTGGTGAAACTGTAAGTAGAACTTTATCAATGATAATAAATAAATTCCCAACGCAGCCAGGTGAAGAATCAGACATAGTTTTATAACGCTACTCTGGCTTAAGAGTTTTTTGAACGTAGCTTAATTTAACACTTTGAAGCCTGAAGACGAGTCTTTAGTATTTTATTCTGGCTAACGCCAGACGATTTTATTCAGCACAGGGAGAGCTCCAGGCCTCAAAGTGTTAAAAAGTTACTGTTCATGACCCAACGTTTTGACACTCCGATCTAGTGTCTTCATCAGGGGTGATCATTGTGAAACAGGTCCCATATTTATACTCTCATAGAACGTGATCATACTTTATCACACATAAAGACATTCATTAAACATGGATTTCTTTTGTTTTTTCTTACATTAATGAGTTTTTGAAATATATATTTTTAGGGTCATTACATGTACTTTGAAGCCAGTGGTGGCAGACAGGGCACGAAAGCTCAATTGGTTTCATACAGATACTACGCCTCGCATCCTCAATGTACGATGTCTTTCTGGTACTTCATGAACGGCGCTACGATTGGTTCGTTGTCTGTGAAACTCAAACTGAAAAGCGGTACTTACGCTGTACTTTATACGTTGTCCAAAGAACAAGGAGCTCTGTGGAAACCTGTTAATGTTTCTATTGGTGCTCGTAAGGAATTTGAAATCATTTTTGAGGCAGCACGAGGAGCTTCCTTTACGAGTGATATTGCGATTGATGATGTTAAATTCTACAACTGTTTTGCTGGTAAGTGACAAAGTCGGGAACTCTAGGTGATTGAAACATTGGATAGGAATATCAGTACAGTACAGTACAGTACAGTACAGTACAGTACAGTACAGTACAGTACAGTACAGTACAGTGCAGTGCAGTACAGTACAGTACAGTACACTGGTGCAGTACAGTACACTGGTGCAGTACAGTACACTGGTACAGTACAGTACAGTACAGTACAGTACACTGGTACAGTACAGTACAGTACAGTACAGTACAGTACAGTACAGTACACTGGTGTAGTGCAGTGCAGCACAACACAGCATAAAACAGCGCAGTATAATACAGTACGGTACGGTACGTCACAATACATGTGTGACGACAATGATCTGTTTTATGGTTTGTTTGTTAAATCTATCAACTTTATTTCTTTTTGTAGATGCGGCTAGACCTTGTAATAACGGCGAGTTACGGTGCCAAGGTGTAGATCATCATTGCTTGAGTAGACTTACTCGAGTGTGCGACTTTGTCAATGATTGTCCACAGAAAGATGACGAAAGAACTTGTAGTAAGTACTTCACTTTACAAAGAAGGAAAGAAACAGACAGACAGACACGGGCAGGTAGAGACAGACAGACAGGCAGCCACAGGCAGCCACAGGCAGACAAAGACAGACACACAAGCTGGGACATGAATAGAGAAACCTAGAATAGGAGGGAGAAAGAAAAAGCAAGGAAATATAGTTAGATTTTGTCAGTGTTATTATGTGATATATTGGCTATTTTATTTTTTGTGCTTTAGGTGGCTATAAACACAACTGTAATTTCGATAAAGATTTGTGTACCTTTAAGAAAGACGCTTCGTGGAGTAGGAATACTTCTAGCCCAACTCCCGGAACTGGAGCCAGGAAAGATCACACTACTGGCACAGGTAACCCTCCCCCTACTCTACCTGCGGAACATTGTATGCTCTTACAACTTTAGGAATTTCATTTCTTCATTATGAGCGACAAATAAAAAATTGTTTTCTAATATTTCTAGGCATGTTTCTTTTCATGGATTCTTCCAAGTTGAAAGCATTTGATAGAGCTGTTCTTCAACAAAAAACTTCTGGCATTGGAGGCGTCTTCTACCCCGGGGACGGCGTTTGTGTTATTCGCTTTTACTACAACATGTGGGGCTCACAACATCTTGGTCAGTTGAAACTCAAGATAATTAGCGGTAACGCTAACGCCAAAGCAACTGTAATCTGGCAATCAAGAGGTAGGACGCGGTAGATTAAGACAAAATGTAGACATGAGGAAATGAGAATTTTGATGGCAGAAAAATTATAAGATGTGTATTTTACGAACATAAGAATACTCAGAATATGCATCTCGAAAGACATAACAAAAATTAAGAACTTAATAATTCTAGAAATATGAGAACTTGAGCAACGCAATAATTCTGGGAACATATGCATTCTGACTTCTAAGAACACAGTACAGTGGAACCCAATGAAAATTCTTGTTTTCTTAGAATACAGATGTTTTCCGAATTTTAACGTTGTTTAAATTCTTATATTTCTATAATTCCTATATTCGTACAATTCATATTTTCTCAAAATACGTGTTTTTAGAATTACAGTGGAACGTCATTAATACGACCACTGCCGGGCCAAAAAAATGTGGTCGTATTAAAGGGGATTGGCAACAAAAATTAAGTTTGTCTAATTTGAAAGAACTCCTAAAATTGTAATAGAAGATCCTTTACAACTTTTTCGTATCTTTCTGCGTTTTCAAGATATTTCAATTTGTTTGATATATAAATGAGATAAGTATTTTAACAACGTAATAATTCTGGGAAAAAATTCTAAGAAAACAAGAATTTTAAGAACATATATTTTCTAAGAATACAATAATTCTAAAAAAATCCGTATTCTGAGAGAATAAAAAAACTATAAATTTTAATTATTGTCATAAAGATAAGCGATGTTGTATCTAACATATGTTGTGGTTCTGTGTGTTTTAGGTGATGCAAATAACGACAATTGGATAAGAGTAGAAGTAGCATTGGATTCACCAGTTAGCTTCTCTGTTAATTTTGTTGGCGTAATGGGTAGTGGTGAAAAAGGCGACATAGCGATTGATGATATCAGTTTCTCAGATGGCTGTGAGCGTGGAGGTAAATTATTACAACATGTTTTTATTTCCGTTTGTTCATCTATTTGTTTTTTGATTGTTTACCTGTTTGTTTGTCTGTTTGTGCGCCGGTCTGTTTGTCTGTCTCTTTTTGTTTGTTTGTTTGTTTGTTTGTTTGTTTGTTTGTTTGTTTGTTTGTTTGTTTGTTTGTTTGTTTGTTTGTTTGTTTGTTTGCTTTGTTCGTTTGTTTGTTTGTTTGTTTGTTTGTTTGTTTGTTTGTTTGTCCGTCTGTGTATCAGCAAGTCTGACTGACTGACTGTCTGTCTGTCTGTCTGTCTGTCTGTCTGTCTGTCTGTCACAAAGGTATCTCAAAAAGTATGAAGCCGATTTTAATGTAATTTTGTGGAAAGGTTGGTCATAGACCAAGAAAGCTCAGAACAAATAATAAAAGAAACATGGTGTAAACTCAAAGTTTGAATTTGAATTGAATTTCATAATTGTGCATTGAATTTTGTTGTCTTATTTCCCTAGGTACTCCTGCTCCGCCAGTGACCCGTGGCCCAGATAAGTGTCCATCTGATCAAATGAAATGTGTTCGTAGTGGTATGTGTATTAGCAAGCGATGGAAGTGTGACGGAAACTCGGACTGTGACGATGGATCGGACGAGATAGGCTGTCGTAAGTGCAAACACACATATGGGGATTAGTGACCCCGGGGATTAGTGACCCCGAGGATTAGTGAACCTGGGGATTAGTGACCCCGAGGATTAGTGACCCCGGGGATTAGTGACCCCGAGGATTAGTGACCCCAGGGATTAGTGACCCCGAGGATTAGTGACCCCGGGGATTAGTGACCCCGGGGATTAGTGACCCGAGGATTAGTGACCCCGGGGATTAGTGACCCCGAGGATTAATGACCCCGAGGATTAGTGACCCCGAGGATGGGTGACCCCAGTCGCAGTGATGTTTTCCAAATTTTAGAAGTAGGGGAACGCTCACTGAAGTCAAATGGGCGTGGCCACTGGTCGTAAAATTAAATGGGCGTGGCTCCTGAAAGTTAATGGGTGTGTGAAAAGACTACTATAAGCCTGGCTCAGGCTAGCTGGTTGGCTAACTTGGTTGAAAACGAATACACTCATTGACTCAAAGCAAAAATAAATAAATAAATAAACTTTATTTAGAGAAGGTTTACATAAACATTTACAAAAATGTACCAGTTTAGCAAAGCTAATCTTACACTGGGCCTTCTATTATAAGTTCTTGAAACATGAAGATATAAAGTACAGGTAAGTATAAATGTTAAATATTAAAACCTAAAAAATCCTAATATCAATATTATACTAAATTAACATTATGTAACATATCCAATAAATATTTATAAACTTTTTGTTTAAAAAGACCTATTGAATAAACATTTCTTATATCAACAGGTAAACTGTTATATAGAGCAGCTCCACTATATGGGAGGCCTTTCTTGGTTATAGATAAAAATAAAAATAGTGCGGTGTTGAACGGTGTTGCACTACGTTTAATTTTTGTTAGGGGAACGGCGTTCCCCCACCGTAATATTAGGGACCTTAAGATCTACGACGGCAACTTCGAGGACGACGTCCTTCAAACAAAAGCATTCTTCGTGCAAAACAAAGATAATGAATAATTTCTAACTGAAATCTGAACGCCGTCCTCGCTCTGTATACAACGCCACTCGGATCATTTTCACGTCTTCAGGACGACGTTGACTCGTGGGATGATGAGAACTGTTGGCTGAGATTGCCTTAACACAGACACTGCAACCGTTTTAACACTTTGAAAACTATAAAACAAGCTTGAAGTATTGAATACAGTAGTCAGTTAACCGTGACTTCTTTTTAATGCTAAAATTTGAATTGCTTTTTAACCGCCGTCGTCGTCCTAGTATCTTAAGGTCTCTATTTGTCAGGGGGAACGCCGTTCACCCGACAAAAATAGTGGGGGGACACCGTTCCCCAGCTTTCCCCCTTAAAAACGTCACTGCCCAGTCGTTTATCCGTGCAGATACATATGGTTCTCTTCATCAGAGGGTAACCGGTATAATCTACTGTCTCTAACGCCGCTGATTACCGTTCTGGGTAAACCTTAGGCTTCTTGTAATTTTCAGGTGATAGTAAATTAGATTGTGCAAAATATTTTCTAAAAATTGTGTTTGTTTTATGTTTTTTTCAGATTTTACAACAGGTGTTCCACCAACAAGTAAGTATTGAGTCATTGTAGCAATATTTTTCTTGTAGAGAAAGTCTTGAAGTTTCTTTCTCAGTAAATTTAATGAATTTATTTCACTACAGACGAATCATGATATAAGATGGTTAATCAATGTTCACTCGACTGTCCATTGTTTGACCCTTACATAGCAACACTCCTGTTAGCCTGCGCGGCTACACTCCTGTTCGTTTTTTAAACAGTATATTAAAATCTGTAACCTTGCTTTTGTAGCCAAATTCAGCTGTTCACCAGGATACTATCAATGTCAAGGAACGACAACATGCATACCACAATACTTAGTTTGTGATGAGTATATTGACTGCAAGAAAAACATGGATGACGAGACCCAATCCTATTGCTTGAAGGGTGAGTTACAGCTTTTGAGATAAATAGACAGACAGACACAGAGAAATGAACAAACAAACAGACAGACAGAGATGGAGGGACGTGCAGACAGACAGACACACACACAGACAAATGAATGAACAGACAGACACACACACAGACAGACACAGACAAACACAGACAAACACAGACACAGACACAGACAAATGAATGAACAGACAGACAGACAGAGAGAGAGAGAAAGACAGAGACGGACGGACGGACGGACGTGCAGACAGACACATAGACAGACAGACAGACAGACAGACAGAGCTTTATCTATCACCTTGATTGATTGATTGATTGATTGATTGATTGATTGATTGATTGATTTAACTGAATTTAAAGGAAGTACAGATACAAGAGGCCATTACTACTGCGTACCATCCAAGAAATATTTACCATTGAAGCAAAGATGTAATGGCGTCCAAAATTGTGAAGATTACGGCGATGAACTCGACTGTACTGGTATGTATTTACGTCCCTATGACAACCGATCATATGGTGATGTCACACGAGACTATTTTTAACAGTGATTTTTTATGCAACCAAATTGATGCAACCAAATTGATGCGTGTAACATGCGATTTGTGAATAATTTCGTGGCGACAATATGTTTTGTTAAAAATAGTCGTTCCGTGTAGCATCACTTTTAACTCTTTTCCGTGGGACAACTTTATCTTTTTACTCTGTCTAACTAACGTAAGACGATTTTACTCGTCAAGGAGAGACGCTTCCGAAAGCTATGCATGAAAGGATTAAACACAATGTTGATTAACTCTTTTATGCGCATTGTTGATGCGAGACAAATCTTTTTTTTAAGTCTCTAATTTGTTGGGTTTTTTGGTTTGTTTTTTAGGATGTCCGAATGGTTTCTGTCTAAATAGCTCAACATGTCTAACCAAAGAATTCCCTAATGCCCCAACTTGCAAGTAAGTTCAGTTACTTATTCTGGGTTATCATAGAGATTAGCCTCGCTGGGACTTCGTGTCTGTTGTAGTGGTGGTGGTGGTGGTAGTGGTGGTGGTGGTGGTGCATGTGGTGGTGGTGATATTTAAAACGATGATGGTGACGATGTCGATGAAGATGGTGGTCGTGGTTGTGTTAGTGGTGGTGGTGATGATGATGGTGATAATGGTGGTGGTGATGATGATAATGGTGATGGTGATATTTAAAACGATGATGGTGACGATGACGATGAAGATGGTGGTGGTGGTCGTTTAGTGGTGGCGATGATGATGGTGGTGATAATAATGGTGGTGATGATGATAACGGTGATGATAACGGCGATGGTGGTGGTAATGATGAGTGAGGATGATGGCATTTCCCTTGCTCATCACGTTTACTGATTATTTTGAGGCTCCTATTTACCGTTATAACCATGTGTTCATTTAATTTGTATGTGACGAGCTGATGGAAGATTCTACAAAAATTTTGACTCCTTTTATTTTAGGTGTCCTCCAGATCTTTCTGGCAGCCGTTGTCAGAATTCTGGTAATTGCCAGAATGCTAGTCTGTCCTGTGCTGACCAGTCTGGCAAGTGTGTAGCTTATGACTCTATATGTGATGGAAAACGCGATTGTTCTAATGGCTTGGATGAAAATAGCGGAACTTGTTGTCGGATTAAAAACATCGGTTGCGGTGAGTACCGTAGTCATAAAAAGATTAATATAATAATAACGAATGTTTTATATGCAATGGTAAAGATATTTTTATGAGGTATAATTTTTATGATAATGGATATCACACACAACGAAGACATTTTAAGTAAAAAAATATGACCATGATGAGTATGGTTGTATCATTAATATATGTATACATATTCCTGTATAGGTAGCGTTTCTGCTCAAACTGGTAAAAAGAAGAAAAGTAAGTTTAAAAATAACAGTGGAAATAACCCTTTGTTGTGAATGATTGTTTGGGAATGTGTAATGTACTGTACTGTACTGCACTGCACTGCACTGCACTGTAATGTTCGTTCGTTCGTTCGTTCGTTCGTTCGTTCGTTCGTTCGTTCGTTCGTTCGTTTGTTTGTTTGTTTGTTTGTTTGTTTGTTTGTTTGTTTGTTTGTTTGTTTGTTTGTTTGTTTGTTTGTTCGTCCGTTTGTTGGTTGATAAACCTTCTCTTATAGTGAGATTGTGTAGACGTGAGTAATATTATGAGAAACACGTTTTGGGAACTATAGAGACATGCTCAATTTCATACACTCTTATTTAAATCTTTTTTAATCTTTTATTTCAGACTCATGGGTCATTCCTGTCGCTGTAGTAGCTGCCATCATTATTGTATCTGTCGTGTTAGTTGCTGCCTATGTCATGGTAAAACGACGAAGGTATGTCGTCTGACTCGTCTTCTATTGAATCTTACATAAAACTTCACAACAACCCAACAGGGCGACGAAAATTAAATCTGTCGTATTTGAAAGAAAACTTAAAATGACAGAGTAACATATTTTGCAGTTTTTCGTTTCCTTGCTTCGTTGTTGAGATAATTCAGTTTGTTTGATATGCAAATTGAACATCTTGACTTCACATGTGCATAATGAGTTATCGGAGAAGGTTATATATCTTTGCTATTATCAAACATAATCACTTGCATGAAAATTCTACATGTTTGGTACTTTGGGAGAAACACACCAACAAACTTTTTTCGATCGAATTAATTTGGCTTGATAATAGCAACGATATATAACCTTTTCTGATAACTCATGATTATGCACAGTGACGTCAAGATGTTTAATTTACGCGAGGAAATGAAAAACGGCAAAATATACTACTTTATCATTTTAAGCGTCCTTTCAAGTAAGACAGACTTAATTTTCGTTTGGAGGTTCAAAATTTCTACTTTTACCATCTTCGAAATATTCCATCGAAATTTTAAAGTGCCTATGTCATCCTCAGGGACTTTGCATATTTATACTAATTGGAACATTCTGAGAAGATTTGTAATATATCTTCTCAGGCGAAAATTTCATCTTCATGGACTTTTTTGCCATTAAAGTTGACGGAAGTGACGTCGAAAGAGGAATTAGTCTATATGAAAACCACTTTACAGATTCCTCTTTTGACGTCACTTCCGTCAACTTTAACGGCAAAAAAGTCCATGAAGATGAAATTTTCGCCTGAGAAGATATATTACAAATCTTCTCCGAAGGTTCCAAATATCCTAAATATGTAAAATCCCCAACCACGATATAGGCACTTTAACAGCGAGTTTACTATTGCCTGTTAATTTTACGTTGCATTTCACCTTTAAAAGCTTTGAAACTCAATCTGAAACAATATTCATCACAAAAAAGACTAATGAAGCGCAGACTTCTAAGATGGATATAAAGATGTTTGATAAATGTTAATTTGGAGGATTATTTGTGCCTGTTAGATATTTATTCTTTTCCAGTGTTAATGTTCCTACCCATGGGTCTAATCCATCTTATTCGTTTTTCTTTGAAGAAAAAAATTGACATTATTCTCGGTGTTTTATGATCCTAATAGGAACCAAGAAGGAGAAACCTCAAAGTAAGTGAAATTTTCTGCCGGACGAGGTATGAATGAGACAGAAAATGGATTTCTCACACGCTGCAGGGGGACTGGGATACAGGTCAGGTGCAAAGATGTAGCTCCTGCTGTTGCCATGTAACAATCTGACGTGTTGCATGATGGCTGCACTCCCCAGCAGTGTGTGAGAAGGAATAGTTGCACAAGGAACTCATTGTTTATATTTACTTGACGTGGTTTTACTACACTTCACTTCACTTCACTTCACATCACTTCACTTCACTTCACTTCACTTCACTTCACTTCACATCACTTCACTTCACTTCACTTCACATCACTTCACTTCACATCACTTCACATCACTTCACATCACTTCACTTCACTTCACTTCACATCACTTCACTTCACTTCACTTCACTTCACTTCACATCACATCACATCACATCACTTCACTTCACTTCACTTCACTTCACATCACTTCACTTCACTTCACTTCACTTCACTTCACTTCACTTCACTTCACTTCACTTCACTTCACTTCACTTCACTTCACTTCACTTCACATCACTTCACTTCACTTCACTTCACTTCACATCACATCACATCACATCACTTCACTTCACTTCACTTCACTTCACTTCACTTCACTTCACTTCACATCACTTCACTTCACTTCACTTCACTTCACTTAACTTAACTGTTTCTTGTCACGTATTGTAGGCCTGCTGTGGGTGCTGGTGCTGTGAGCGTTTCAGAAGGCATTGGAAATCCTGTGTACGACGAAGATCGCCCTCTTGAAGGGGTAAGAAAATAAACTTATGATCTCTGACTTGTTAATGGGGTTCTATTCTACACACGTAAAAACGCGCAAGTTGTTAAATACCTGCACGCAAGTTGTTACAAGGCTGTTCAACAGGCTGTCACCGTCATGTGTTCGCACTGGCTGTCCCAGTCTGTTAACATGCTGTAACAGGTTGTTGACAACTTGTAACAAGGCTGATGACTCCAACAGACTGATGACAAGTTGTTCCAACAACCTGTTACCGCTCTGCACTTAACAAGTTCTTAACAGGTTGATGCTAACAAGGTTGTAGCAGCTTCTTGAATGAACAGCATTGTTACAACCTGTTAACAGCCTTGCTACCGACCTGTTGCGAACATCCTGTAGACAAGCTGTGAGATTTTTACGTGTGTAGTCTATTATTTATGCAAACACATAACAAGGTGGCTGAAGCTAGTTCTCTTCCAAAAACTCTTTCATAACCTAGAAATTTCATTGCCAGACATGATTCCTTCCTGACATTCTGAAAAAGTACTTTAATTTGTCTTTTTTTATTTTGTTTGATAACACTGTCTTCCTTTGCATTTTATTAGTTTGCCATGAGTGATGTAGACACGAACATGTTTGTTTCTGACGATGCCTTCACCGTACCGGTAAGTTGCTGATTGGTTTTCAACACAACACACCTCATCTCCTATTGCTTAAAAAACCTCGGTTTCGCCTTGATTTTTCTACACACTTCTCGGTGTTTGACATCAGATCAAACACTCCTTCTCGTGTATAATACACGTATGATGTCGTATACACGCGTAAAAACGCACAAATTGTTCACGGTTGTTAATAGGCGTGAAGAATGTTGTGCTGCACCCCGTGAACAATGTTGTGCTGCACCCCGAGAACAATGTTGTGCTGCACCCCGTCAACAAGTTCACTTATAGTTCGAACAACTTGTTCACGGATAAATCAACAGTCATGAACAAGTTGTTCTAACAGCACATTTTTGTAACCAACAACGTTGTTCGCACATGATACAACATGTTGTAACAGCATGATGAAGTAATGAGACTGAACAACAATGTTACAACAATTGTGAACATGACTGGTGTATCAATACGTCCTTCGTTTGTTTCAACATGCGTGAACAACTGCTGTTGTTTCATCAAGCTGTAACAACAATGATGAAACAATATTGTTAATTCATCAAGGTTGTTCACACATGGTAACAACGTTGTTACAACATTCAGGCAACAATTCTGTAACAACTTGTGAGATTTTTACGCGTGTATATTACTTCATTGACACTTTAAATATTCCATACCCAAATTCATTTTTCTTTGTTTGTTTCAGAGTGAGAAAGATGGTGGTGGAACATCTATGGCTAATCCACTTTACCAAGACCCATATTATGGCGAAGATTGAGCTAGACTGATTACGGAAACGAAAAAAAACCCCCTTTGAACTGTAAAATTAATGAAACAATTATTTTTTTAAAAAATGAATCATAATTTAGAATTTTAATGAATTATACTTAATTATCAGAATATTAGTATTTTGAAGTATTTACTGTAATGATTTTCGTGTGTTATGTATGAATTTGACGAGAAGTGAACGTGACAAACCCAATAGTTGGTTTCTGGGTACCTATGTTAATAATACCAATAGCGATTATTTTGTTAATTATTCCGACATCCTTTAGTTTGTGAAGGAGACTTTTTATAATAAAATCGTATTTCAATCTGTTTTGGTGTCTACTGCGCATGCGCGTGTCCATAATCGCTAATCAATGGATGGTTTTCACTCACGTGGTCGGTGGCTCCATTGGGGTGATGAAACAATACGAAATGTTTGAATAAGAATTGACCACTTTCATAATGGCCACCAGTTTAAATATTCTTTTATGTGCATCTTAATGAGCCTTTCTGGCCTCGTTATGAAGCAAAGATTATTTTGAATTGCAGACTCACAAACGAGGCCAGAAAGACTTATTACGGAGGCTTTCCATTTACACGGTTAGACCGGTCAGTCCTGTTAAATGGAACACGATTCGTTTGAGACTTAGGACGGTCAGACTGGAAAATTTGGTCCTAATCAAAAGCAAGTCCATTCTGGCCGGACTGACCGGTCTAACCTTGTCAACTGGAAAGCGCCCTAAGATGCACATAAAAGAATATTCAAAGTAGTCGCTATTATGAAAGTGCTCTATAGATTCCCAACGGATAAAGATGGTACACCAATATGGCCGTCGTGACGTCAGATGAAAACAATTCATAATCTCGGATTAGATAGCTATTACATACAAGTGACGTCTGAACAACTAGGTGATGGAGAATGTTTCTTATCAGATTGATTGGACCTAGCTCAGAAACTGGTGGATAACTTGGCAAAAGAAAAGACAAAACAAAAAGACAATGCTTTTCAATCCAATACATAACAATGAACTGTTCTTTAAAATAAAGTGTAATGTTAATTTTGTTTGTGGCATTTCCTCTTGGCATTACATAGCAAAAGGGTCATATAAAAACAACGCCATAACAGAACAAAAAAAACAGACCCTTGGTAGACGTTCGTCGAACAAATTCATTCAAGAATACTAATTAAAAAGTGTCCCAATGTTAAACAATATTTGGCTATCGCCATCACACATGAACATGCACGCTTAAGTTTGCCAGACTAAAGCCGGTTTTCCACTAGGTGTATGAATTAACGATTTTTTTTCGCGCGAAGCGACTTTCTTTTGTTCGGATTCAATAGATTTCTGAATAATTCCAGCTCAGAGCTCATGAGACAAAAGAAAAAGTCGCTTCGCGCGAAAAAAATCGCCTAGTGGAAAACCGGCTTAAGACCTTTAGTTTGGCGAGCGAAGGTGGTGTATGTGATGAGAAGTGAGTCTTCTGTGATGAGAAGAGACTCCTCTCTCTATTCCCTCTCGAGAGGGGAGAGGGAAAGAGAACATAAAAGGAAAAAGAGAAGTGAAAATAGTGACGGTGTCTGACTTAGAGGGAAAAAACTTTATTTTTTTTATACTCTTTCATCCCTTCCATCTTCCTCCCCCCCCCCCCCCCCCCCCCCAACAACAACTTCCATCTGAAGATGATGTGATGGGGACAGGTATAAGGACGGGGGAGGTGATGAAGACAAGCACAAGCCACAGCCACAAATAGGGACAGGAATAAGGACGAGGTCACAAGCGGAAACTGGACAAGGACACGGCGACCAGGATCGGAAACAGGTATGAAAAGTGAAACATGTACGGGCAGGGAACACGAACATAAAAACTGAATCAGAATTGAGGAGCAAATCTCAGATATTCTGAATTGTATGGTGATGGTGACAGCAAGAGTTTTAGTCAAGTGAAAGATGTTTGGACATTTTTAAGGCCATTAACTCGAGAACAATGGCGTTTACTTCTAAGAAACCAAGAAAAACAACTTTAAGTTGCATTTTCTCAAAATACCAAAACTGACGAGACTCGTAAACTTGTAGCAATGATATCTCATTAAGAATTTAATGGATTTTTCTATTTTTTTCCGTGGTTATTCTATAGTTGGTATGCTATACAATGCACTAGAATAACTAATATTTGTGCATTTGTCAAATATATTCTTCACATTTGGTCAGTTTTTAATTGAATATAGTAAATATTTCATAACTTTTGAACCATTAAATCGTCTTAATCTTTAGTTCATTGTATAGAACTACCATAAACGAGTATTTCCACAAAGTTTCATACAGATAGCTAAAATACTCAAGTACTTACAAAAGTACAAGTACTTTTGAGGATCATACCACCTTAACTCATTTTTGCCCGAGGGCTTCCCCAGAGGTGAATAACATCGTCTGTCGTAGTAAAATATCAAACAGCAACAGAGCTGTATATACCAATACAGTTTTATAACTATTCACGAGGAAAGGTTATTAATTAGTATGTGCGAGGTTTAGTTTAACTCATTCCTGTCCGAGGTCTTCTCGAGAGGTGAATAACATCGTCTGTCAATGGACAATCTATATTAGTGTCCCACAATATGACCAAGGTATTAATAAGATCAACAACAAGGCTATATGAACAAAGGACAGCTTCGAAAGGAATTATTCATTCACCATACGTGTAAGGTGCGCATTCAGTTTTCTGCACGGCCTTGACACCATTATTAGAATGACCGCCATTAATGAATTGATTATAGTTCTTTTACGTTTTAGTTTAACGCGGGAAGAAGCATCTCGCGAAGCTTCCCGTCGGCTGCCGTTAATCGTAACGAAATTTATTATTCATAAGCTCCCACAATAAATTGTCATGCCAGCTAACTGTAATAGACTGACACATAGGTGTGTAGTTCTGTGACTAGTCTTTGTGCTGTCGTTGACTCGTTTCAACGTAAAGGAATGTTTGCGAAGGATAGCAAAGAGAAGAGCCAAATAAAAACACCACCATAACAAAACAAATAAACAGACGCTTGGTAGACGCGGGTGCGCTCGTAGAGCAAATTTATTCATGAATACTAATTAAAAAGTGTCCCACAATATTTGGACGAAAATATGTGTACATAAGCAACCTCTGAAGATGATATACAATACATGGCTATCGCCATTGCACCGTGTATGCATGCATGCTTACGCCTGCCAGAGTAAGACCTTTAGTTTGGCGAGCGAAGGTGGTGTATGTGATGAGAAGAGTCTTCTCCTCTCTCTATTCCCTCTCGAGAGGGGAGAGGGGAAGAGAACATAAGAGGAAAAAGAAAAGTGAATAGTGACAATGTCTGACTTAGAGGGAAAAAACTTTACTCTTTTTTTACTCTTTCCCCCCTTCCATTTCGTTCCCCCAACAACTTCCATCTGAAGATGATGGATGCTATTTTTCTTTCTTATTCACACAGGGCGTTGCCCCAGTATCCGATTGGGTCTGCGCCTTCGTCAGCGCCTTGGACCACTCGGCCAACGGGATGATCGTTAAAAACCACTGTATAATTGGGATACTGATTCCGCCTATAAATAATTAAGCACAAAAAAAAAAAAAAAGGAAAAACTTCAATAAAACGATTTTTAAACGATTACACAACAAGTACAGACTAGTACAAGATAATTTTAGTGAATATGAGGGCTGCATTTGCAGGGAAAATAATTTAAAACTTTATTTTAGCTTCTAAACTACCTGTATAACAATAAGATATAGACACCATGAGTACGGCCAGGGTATAGGGGTAAAGAGAGACATAAGAGGACAGAGGAAGCGACAAGGAGATGCTACAGGACACGGTATTGCTCGTGATGAATAGTGACGGAGATCTAAAATGCAGGACCAAAGAGAAGAAGTACAGCTAAAATGACCACACGAATTAAACTATACATATTGAAATACTAGCTCGGCTATACGTCTGAATGATCATATATTCAGCTATATATATGCCTACACACAGCTACACGAAGCCAAAAATACTTATACTGAGCTGTATGTATTTATGCAGACTATAAATAACTATTCCCTCGAAGCTCTATATCTGTCCCACAATATTCACAGAATATCTGCAAGGATATCAGGATGGCTTCGAGCAAAGCGGTTCTTCATTAAACGAAGTTAGATGTCCAATTCATTATTAGTATAAAATTCTTCGTATGTGTGTTAGGTATATCTATACGGGAATTTACCTTTTAAATTAATATACGAACAATTTCGCACCCTTATTAGTGTCCGCCATTAATGAACAGAAAATTATTATTCATAAACGTCCCACAATATAAATTGTCATGAGCTAACCATAATAGCTGCCAAGATAATAAGTCTTCAGTTTGTTTGGATAAATAGTAATAAAAATGTCCTCATCCTTCGATTGGAAGTTCTCTCTTTTTCTGTATCTTTGTTACTTACAATCAGAACTTTACGCATGTGCAAACGCACGATTCAAAGTTAGTGTCTTCCACATGTGGTGCAGCAGTGATTATTGGATAAAGCTTACAAGATGTAACTGGTCAATCTATATTAGTGTCCCACAATATAGTATTAATAAGATCAACAACGTGGCTCCGAACAAAGGTCAGCTTCGAAGGAATTATTCATTCATCATACGTGTAAGGTACGCAGTCAGTTTTCTGCACGGCCTTGACACCATTATTAGAATGGCCGCCATTAATGAATTGATTATAGTTCTTTTACGTTTTAGTTTAACGTGAGAAGAAGCATTTCGCGAAGCTTCCCATCAGCTTCCATTAATCGTAAAGAAATTTATTATTCATAAACTCCCACAATAAGTTGTCATGCCAGCTAACTGTAATAGACTGACACTTAGACAAGAATCTCTGTGACAAAACCTTGTGCTATCGTTGACTCGTTTCAACATGAAGGAACTTTTGCGAAGGATAGCAAAGAAAAGAGACGAGCCAACGGCCCTGGGTAATATATATAAAAACAACATCATAATAGAACAAATAAACAGACGCTTGGTAGACGTTTGTAGAAAAAATTTATTCATGAATACTAATTAAAAAGTGTCCCACAATATTTGGACGAAAATAATTCGTCATAAGCAACCTCTCAAGATGATACACAACGTTTGGCTATCGCCATCGCACATGTGCATGCACGCTTACGCCTGCCAGACTAAGACCTTTAGTTTGGCGAGCGAAGGTGGTGTATGTGATGAGAAAGAGAGTCTTCTCTGATGAGAAGTGAGTCTTCTCTGATGAGAAGTGAGTCTTCTCTGATGAGAAGTGAGTCTTCTCTGATGAGAAGGACTCTTCTCTGATGAGAAGGACTCTTCTCTCTCTTCCCTCTCGAGAGGGAAGAGGGAACGAGAACATAAGAGGAAAAAGAGAAGGGAGTAGAGACGGTGTCTGACTTAGAGGCGGAAAAAAACTTAATTTTTTTTTCTCTCTTCCCCCCTTCCTTCCCCTCCCCCACCAACTTCCATCTTCAGATGGAAGTTGTTTTTACCAACTTCCATCTGAACATGCAAGCTTATGCCTGTCTGACTGAAGATGAGAAGTTGTTTTTCATATAGGGCGTTGCCCCAGTGTCCGACCCGAGTCCGCGCCTTCGTCAGCGCCAGTGACCACTCAGCCAACAGGCTGGTCGTTAAAAACCACTGTATAATCGGGATAGTGCTTCCGCCTATAAAAAATTAAACACAAAAAAAAAATAAGGGAAAACGTCAATAAGACGATTTTTAAACGATTACACAACAAGTACAGGCAAGAACGATATAATTTTAGTAAATATTATGGCTGTATTTGCAAGGAAAATACTTTAAAACCTCATTTTAGCTACTAAACTGGCTGTATAACAATAAGATATACATACAAAGAGCACGGCCAGGGGGACTAGTAACTAATCCAAAGCCGAGAAGAAGCAAACATGGTGGAAGGGTGTCTTCGTACGGAACCACAATGATGAGTTTGACGAGAAAATAGCAGTATAAAACGAAAGATGAATTCTTCATATTTGAACAGTGACACCGTAGGACGTCCAGGATGCCGAAATTGAGATTTGGGGAACGTTTGGTGGAAAGACTTAGCGAAAAAATGGCTTAATAAGAGACCATGTGCCCGAAGGCAAGATGGCGGCTGCTTCTTTGACGATCGAAAATGCTGAGAAAATTGGTTTTACTGGCGATGGAGAACAATTATACGAGTTCTGTAAGTAAATAATTCTGTAAGTAAAAGTTTATACTGAAAATATTTCGGTATATAAACGGTTAAAATAAACGGTTTTCTTAACTTTAAAAAAGGTGCATTTTCTGGGTTTGGCTAAATCGACTAATCTAATTAATTATTCATATATTTTACTTCAACTAACAGGCTTGCTATATCATGAATGCTAAATTACTAACATTATATAAGTTTATTTACTTTTCCTGTTGTAATACTATAAGTCTACAATAAGTAACTGCCTTTAGAAAATTCATTTGTTCCCTCTCCTAACTAAGCTAATACCACCATTCAATTTCTCTTTCACTTCTTTAATCCACTTTTTAAATTTCATTTCTCACATTCCTGTTAACGAATTAGATTTCTGTGTATTATAATTTATAATTTAAATAATTTTGATTCTGCCTATTTTTTATTTTAATTTTTAATCTTTTTACATACAGTACTTACAGTACATGTACTGTACAATACTTACTTAAGCTGCTATTTAGTGTTAAGCTTGTTTTTTAACTGTTTTTCCCCCCAAACTACTTAACTTGCATAATTCAGTTGATAACTTTGTAATGGAATACAATTCTAAACATTTTTTAACTTTTATTTCCAGAATAGATAACCTTTTACATTTGAAGACTTTGGAAACACAGCTAACCGAGTTTTCAAGCCACACCCAAATTTGAACCAAGGACCTTTTTCTAATGGACTTCACAAATGGTGAGTTCAGAAGAAATGATTTTTATGATAAAAACTGACAAAACTGCTACCTACAGTACTTCAATAACAATAATGGACAACAACCATAGCAAGCAGATTAAATAATTTGTGCACCTCAGTTTCTTGTGAATTTCGGAAATTGGAAAAGGGAAAAAAAATTCACAAGACAGCCAATCCCAAGAAATGTTCAGTTTTGAAATAAGAACTTAAAAAAGGATTAAATTGTGTAGTACCTTTCTTTTAACTTACTGTATTACAGTAAAATGTAATAAGTCTTAAATGTCATGCATTGAAGATTTTCTGCAGGTTATTTATACTTTTGAAGAATTTTTTTAGTTGCAGTGAGTTCTGGCTACAGTTGAAAATTTAAAAAATGTCAACTGACTTCATTAATAACTTATGGTTAAAATTAAGATTTTTGATAGGTTAAAATTAGGAATTATAATAGGTTAAAATTGAGATCTGGGTAACAAGTATGTGAAAAATAACATTTATAATTTATGTTAAAGTTATGATTTTAATATACAGTATTATGTAATGGTTTAAAATTATGATTTGTGATAAATGTAGGTTAAAATTTGTTATTGGATAAAATTAAGATTCAGTTGGGTTAAATTTAGGATTTGTAATCTTAAAATTACAAATTAAGAGAGATTATCATTAAGATCATCTACATGATGGGTTAAAATTAAGAATTATGATAAGATGTACGTTAAAATTAAGATTTATGGTAGGTTAAAATTTGTGATACATGTATAGGTTAAAAATTCTTTATTGGATAAGATTTTTGTTGGGTTAAAATTAGGATTTATCATGGGTAAAAATTAAATTTTATGGTAGATTAAAATTAGGATTTATGATAGTTGGTTAAAATTAAGAACTTTGAGAGGTTAAAATTAAGATTTATGGTGATGGGTGAAAAAAAAGAATTACCAGAGATTAAAATTGAGATTTATGATGGGTTGAAATTATGATTTATGGTGGATGAAAATTTAGATTTATGATAGATTAAAATTAAGAATTATGACAGGTACATGTAAGGTTAAAATTATTATTTATTGTAGGTATAGGTTATACATGTAATTAGGATTTATAATAGGTTAAAATTAAGATTTACTGTATGATGGGTTAAATTTAATTTTAGGATTAATACTTTATTTAAAGTCTTTCAGAATTTTTTTAGTTGCAGTGCACTACAGCTACAGTTGAAAATTTAAAAAATGTCAACTGTTTTCATTAACTTATGATAGGTTAAAATTAATCTGCACCTGTAGGTTAAAATTAAGAATAATACGTTAAAATTGAGATTTATGATACATGTATGTTAAAATAAACATTTACAGTATGATAGGTTAAAGTTACATGTATGATTTTAAGATAATGGCTTAAAATAAAGAATTGTGATAAATGTACAGTAGGTTAAATTTTTTTTATTGGATAAAATTAAGGTTTCTATTGGGTTAAAATTAGGATTTATGATGGGTGAAAATTAAGATTTATGGTACATGTAGGTTTAAAATTAAGAATTACAGGTACATGTACAAGAGGTTAAAATTAAGATTTATGATACTGTACAGTAGGTGATGTTTGGTTAAAATTAAGATTTTTATACGAATAACGATGCAATAAAATTTGTGATACATGTAGGTTAAAATTTTTATTGGATTTAAGATTTACGGTAGGTTAAATTTAAGAATTTCGAGAGGTTAAAACCAAGATTTATGGTACCTAGGTTAAAACTAGAAGTTACTATCGCAAGGGAAGTGCTGCCTCAAAAGCCATGGGAAGCCTAATTTTTTATAAAATTTCAAAAATGAACCCTGGGATTGATTACATAAACTGTAACAGTCTTACTGTAGTAGTATGTACACATTTTTTCAATTCTTTTAATTATATTTAAATACATGCAGCAGACTTAAATTACAAATAACTATCACTTAATGTATCTGAATAAAATTAAGATTTTATGATGGATTAAAATTAAGATTTTATGGTGGGTGAAAATTAAGTTTTATGGTAGATTAAAATTAAGAATTTTGAGAGGTTAAAATTATGATTTATGGTACTGTAGGTTAAAATTGGGATTTTAATGTGTGTTAAAATTATAGTTTATGATAGGTTTTGTAGTTTTATTGTTTTTTTTATTTTCAATATAATAATTAGTCGTTTCCATGTCGTCTCATTGGATCAACACCATGTTGAAATGCTTTGATTTACTGCTACATGTAGTTCAATTCACAATTTTTCAAAAACTTCAAACCTCATTGCTGAATGCCTATAATAAGCTAGCAGTATTTTTAGTGCTTGCTATGGCCATTACAGAACAACCAATACAGACAATAACTATTCTAACAGTACAGCAACAACCACGGCAATAAGCCCATATTTTTTTAAAAAGCCAAACAGAGAGCAATCACAACTATTCTGACTCTACAGTACCTTCAAACAAACTTGACAATAATTAAAATATTCTATATTTCCCTAATACGGTAATTATAGTTCAATAGCATTGCTAATAGTTTATATTAACTGATCATTTCAGGTTCAAAATTTGACTAAAAAGATACACAACCATGGGCCAGACCTGATGGATCACTTGCGAGCCTGATGAACCAGGACCCAGCCTCGATGGACCAGGACCCAGCATCGATGGACCAGGACCCAGCCTCAATGGACCAAGACCCAGCCTTGATGGACCAAGACCCAGCCTCGATGGACCAAGACCCAGCCTCGATGGACCAAGACCCAGCCCCGTTGGACCAAGGACCCAGCCCAGATGGACCAGGAGCAGCACAGTCAAACAAGGCAACAAGTGTGAGTTTCTCAATGTAATTTAGTTCAGTAGTTGATACATTATTACTGAGATCAAAGAGGACCCTTACCTTTCATTTTACTTTGTTTTTTGTTAGCTTTTTTCTTTCTTTTTTTAAAGATCTAAAAAAGATTTTTTTATAATATAATTACCAAAGAATAGTAAGCATAATACTAAGGCAACTAATGTTTTAACCCTTTCATTCCCATCCCCATTCCATGGCACTTTTTATTTTTTACTCTGTCTAATGCCAGACGATTTTACTCGTCAAGGGAAGACCTCCTGACATGGTTTGAGTTAAAGGGTTAATAAATTATCTCCTTAACCCTTTCATTTCCATCGGTACCATTTAGCACTAATTTTTATTTTTTTACTCTGTCTAATGCCAGACGATTTTACCAGTCAAGGGAAGACCTCCTGACGTGGTGGGAGTTAAAGGGTTAAAATAAAAAAAATAAACTCTTTTTCATAAGTCAGTTCCCTTTTGGTTAAAAAATAAAGCTGCTTAAATGTATGCAGGAAAAACTAGAGATTTAATGTCAGTGTTTTCAACTGTTGAGAATACTGTACAATTAGTACACAGGAGTAACATATGTTTGAGTTTTCTCATGTGCAAGTAGTTAAGACAAATATGTGAAGAGGTTTTTGTTGAATATATCAGCCAGTGGCTTGTTTCAAAAACACTGAATGAGTTTCCTGAAAATCCTAGTTTCTCCTTCACATATTTTGGTAGTCTTATTTTCATTTTTACTGTACTAAGTTGCAAATATGCTCAAAATAGTCTATTTATCACAATACTACTGTAATAATATAGAGGGCAAAATTACTCGAATATGATTGGCTAATGAAGAGGGCATTTTTTTTGTAATTCAGGGCAAAATTACTTGCACTTGATTGGTTCCTTGATCAGCAGTTCTTGCATGTGATTGGTCGATTGGTTACTTAGTAACAGTGAACCTCAAAGGACTGACCTTTTTTCAACAAATCTGCAAGGTTTTTCAGTCTGAAAATCCTTTTTTGTTTACTTTGAACTAATTTAAACTGTTGAAGGAGTGTAAACTCTTAGTGAATAATGAATACACTAGAAAATTTCCGAACTTTTGCCTGTGTTTACAAAAAGAAAGCTACAGGCACAGCGATAGAGTGAGGAAAATTTGGAATGTTGCCAAGCACCAACCGTGATAGGTACATGCACTTCGACATGCAGGTACATGCACTTCGACATTTTCTCAACATAGCATAGCTCTTGAATAATTTTGCCCACTATATTATTAACACCTAATCGCATGAGTTATTGTAAAATTAAGGTTTAATTTCACTCGTGTTTTCAAAATCTTACAAATTGCCCAAGTCGCGAAGCAACGAAAAGCGACGATTGTAAAATTTTGAAAACACTCGTGAAATTAAAGCTTAATTTTCCTCGACCCAATGCGATTACCTATTACTAAGCAATAAGGATAAGGGAGCTGAAATTTAGCAGTCTTGTTTTTACAACAATTATACGTAATAGCATAAAAAGAGGTGTATTAGCTATTAAACATCCAGCTTGATGAGGGTCATTTAGTAAAATTCCCGAAGGCCAAACGTTTAATAGCTAATGCACCTCTTTTATGCTATTCCTTTGTAATATCATGTTTGCGGGAATTTCTTTTGTTGTCACGTCCGTTGACGTCAAACCCGTTGACGTCAAACCGGGTATGATTAGTTATAATCAGACCTGGTTTGACATCAACGGACTGGAGGTAGGATTAGTAAAAATCAATTTTAAGAGGTATATTAGTTGTTCATAGACCTGTGAGAACAAAAGAAATTCATGGAAACATGATATTACTTGTTTAAATGTCCAACTCAACTAACACCCATAATCGTATTTACTGTTTTGGCCCCTGGAGTCAATGTATGTTCTATTTATTTTCTAATTATTTCGGATGAAAACAAAAACATGGGTGTTAGCTGATCAGGACCCCTTTGATAGAAATCCTCTTTGATCTGGTAAAATAATGTATCGTGAGAGCAACTATCATACCATTTTAAGCGGTTCGGTATTGACCTAGGGCCTCTGCATGCTGTAAGACAACTTTTTCGAAATGGTATTGCAAATTGTTTAGTAAATTATAGGTGGGTTAAGTTAGCTAAATTATAATGTAATTTATTTATTTTTTTATTTTTTTCATTACTGTAATTTTTAGGTAAAAGTGAGGAATGTGCATGTTTGAGTATGGCGGGTGAGTGTAGGAAACGGGGTGGTGGGGTGGTTAGGTGGGGTGGTTAGGTGAGCGTCTCTGTGATTGTCTGATGGTGGTAGAAGTGAAAATAACGAGTGGTGTGCAGCTAGGTAGGACGAGGCAGCTAGGCAGGACGAGGCAGTTAGGCAGGACGAGGAAGTTAAGGCAGGAGCTAGGGACTAGTTGGGCAGTGGGTCTTGCATGCTTTGTAGCTTTGGCATAATTAATTTCGGTGGAGGGATTACAAATTTGCATGTTTAGTTTGCATGTTTTAGTTGCACTAGCTGAGCTGTAAGTACTCGCTAAGTACACAGTGCTTAGTAAGTGCTTACGCTCATGCTGTGTTTAGTTGCTAACGTTTTGCTTTGCAAGGTATGCTGCTGCTCTCAAGTGAATGCCAGCTTCACAATTGTTGAAGTTGGTGTTCTCTTTCTGCCCCGGCTGACTCTCCAAGTGCTGCTCTTGCTTTGAGTTGGATTAGCATAATATTATGCTACTTCAACTCGAAGTAAGAGCAGCACTTGGGGAGTCAGCTGGGGCAGTTTTAACTTTAATATAATAGTTAATTCCCATGGGAATTGAATATATTAATACAAAGTAGTCATGAATAATTTGTAAACACTTTATTAGCATTTCAATAAACAATTATAAAAGAGAACTTGTGTATTGGTGAGAATCATTATAGAAGAGAACACATGGCGAAGTGAACATTGCTTTTGTCAACATTGTGATGAACACAAATGAACAACAAAAGCCATATTCATATAGCAATCAACAACAGCAATGTTTTTAACAAAGAATTCAACACCAAACCAGCCAAATTATACAATTGGATACTGGTACTGAATCTTTGCAAAACTAAGCCGTTTATTGATAGCTAAATAAGACTTAGTTTTTTCACCAGCTTAAATACCATACTCAGAGATGAACTGTGCAAAGACAAGATAAACAAAGAACGCTGTTGCTAACAGAGAAACAGAACAGCAAACCAGTGTTTATTTGCACAATTGAAGTAGAGAAAGAACATGGCTGCTTAGAAATTCCTTTGGAGTAACTTTGAAACAAAAACAAAATTTCTTGCTCAGCATACAAGTACAAATGCAATTTGTAACAGCCATGTTCTATCTCAAGACTTTTTTTGACCCAACACTTGATAACTTAAAGCTAAAGAATATTGTAATTGTATAGTGTTAGTACTTAAACATGATGAAAGCTTCTCTGAAATGCCGAAATAGCAAGTTAGAGTCTGTCAAACGTGTGACCACATTATATATTTCAAAAACGTATTACTACATTATATATTTCAAAAAGCAGCAATCAATCTTGCCAAATTTAAACTCATATGACTAAACATTTTTAGAAATTTTTATATAGAACACAAGTTCTCTTCTTCAAGTGATAGATTTAAAAGATTGAAGGAGTCCTATTACATAATTTGGTAGACATTCCTTATCCAAAAAGACAAGTTTTTTCTTGATATTTTCCCCTTAAACTTAAAATACCAGAAACCAGCAGAAACCAAATATTTAACTCAAAAATTTAAATTCAAACTCGATGCAAAAATATAAAATAAAGCTTTTTGACTAAAGTGTCAGAATATTTCAGAAGTGCTTTCATCAGGTTTAAACAACAACATACAATATATATAGACAACAATTCTTTCACTTTAAAATAATTCAAGGTAGTATTGCATTATCCAAAGAAGATTTCAGAAAATGGATGGGTTGATACTGAGAATGCCCTATACTAGGATTGCACTGAGATGAGATTTTGATGTTCAAGATGGAACTGAGAAAACAATGTCCTTTGCATTAACCTTTAAAGTAGTTTTCTGTTAGAGAAGTGGGGTCAGTGAAATATAAACCCATGAGAACAAACTTATGGTAGGGGTAACATTTAACAGGAAAACGATCCTAATCGAAAAAATAGTGGCTAGTGGCAACTGTTGGTAATGCTAATTCTGTCATCCACCCCCTAATTTCTGGTCTTTCTTTATCTTAATTAATGTTCTAGAACTTTCATATCGTTTTAACATTATCAACACCAAATGGTCACAAAAGCCCTTTGCGGCATAATTTGCATACTTATTTAAATCAGTAGAAAAGTCTTTGGATAACACAATACTTACGGTAAGTCAGGTTAAAAAAAAACAATCTCTAAGTATGATACTTACTTGTTAAAAAAACAAAGTCCAAAAACGCCATTTGTCCGCTTATATTATGATTCAAACCAATAAAAGAATGACAATGACTTGATATAACCAAAAACTAATGACAAATGTAATGTATAAAATCTAGCCAAACATTGTTTGAGCAGTTTTAAAAAGGCAATGTCACTTTCTGAACAAATACACCAAAGACCAGTTTCCAGTCAGAAAAATATTCCTCAGACAGACGGACATGAAAGTCTCCAATATCTTAAATAATTTCTTCCATTTGAGAGCTCGCAAGATAAAGAAAAATGCCCTGTCCGTTCTTATCCAAAGAAAATTTAATGATTGGGAACCAGTCTTTGAGTATTATTTTTATCCGAAAGTGTAAAATAAGAGTGCAGAAACAAATACAGTAGCTGAGCGAAAAGCTAACACCTACATGTAAGAATACGAAGTTATTAAATCTTATCTATCCTTGTAAACTTCAATCTCAAAAAATATTAAAACTTTTCAATTATTTCAAATATACTGGTTTTTCTAAACTTTTTCGTCGATGTTTTTCTATTCCTCTTCTTTCTTCATCTTTTTATTAAGATTCTTTCTGTTTTCACTTACTTAAATTTTCACGACTGACAAATGGTTATATCTTATTTACGAAACTGAGTAGAAAACAACCTGACATTAGCAGTTAATTTGCTAATCAAACAAATTTGTTTCACCAAATAGTTTATTCAATTGGATTCTGGTAAGATTTGCTACTAAAACGTTCTGACAAAAGGACACTCAAAAATGGGTGCCTTAGAATAGTTTCCATTTTGTTCAACAAGTGACACTTGACCTTTACTAAAAAGGTAGCTCAGTCGCCGAATGTACAAATCATCCCGTATATACTTCAGTTCATTGGCTATTATACATTATACTTTGCTTCAATAGTTATAGGTTTTTTTCAAGTCATTGTGCAATTCTTTGGTACATAGTGGAACATTGTTACATTAGCTTAAAACTGAAGGAATGGTCTATTTCTTAGCAAAACGACATTCGCCATTGTAGTCAGATGTGTGGATGTTGTAATTGTGTGCGAGTTGTAGTTATGTGGATGTCATAGTGATGTGTAGATGTTGTAGTGATGGGTGTGTTGCAGTGATGTGTAGATGTTGTAGTGATGTGTAGATGTTGTAGTGATGTGTAGATCTTGTAGTGATGTGCAGATGTTGTAGTGATGTGTATTGTAATTATGTGCGAGTTGTAGTTATGTGAATGTCATAGTGATGTGTAGATGTTGTAGTGATGTGTAGACGTCAGTGAAGTGATGTGCAGATGTTGTAGTGATGTGCAGATGCTGTAGTGATGTGTAGATGTTGTAGTGATGTGTAGATGATGTGTAGATGTTGTAGTGATGTGTATTGTAATTATGTGCGAGTTGTAGTTATGTGAATGTCATAGTGATGTGTAGATGTTGTAGTGATGGGTGTGTTGTAGTGATGTGTAGATGTTGTAGTGATGTGCACATGTTGTAGTGATGTGTAGATGTTGTAGTGATGTAGATGTTGTTGTGATGTGTAAATGTTGTTGTGATGTGTAAATGTTGTAGTGATGTGTAGATGTTGTAGTGATGTGTAGATGTTGTAGTGATGTAGATGTTGTTGTGATGTGTAGATGTTGTTGTGATGTGTAAATGTTGTAGTGATGTGTAGATGTTGTAGTGATGTGTAGATGTTGTAATGATGTGTAGGTGTTGTAGTCACGTGTGTGTATGTTGTAGTCATATGTGATAATAAACAGTTTATTAGTGTTGTAATGTGTGGGTCCGGTGTTGTGGTCATGTGTGGTTATGTGAAAATAGTAACTGTAGGAAAGTGGATGTTGTAATCAGTCTATATTGTCACTGTTGTTTGTTCGAAATAAAAATAGAATGCTGCGTAGGCAGTCTACTGAGCAACATAAAAAAACCCCTTTATAATTGGTTAAACAGGAACACCTTTCCGACTTAAATGCGCAATTTCCTTACAAAGTCACAACGTATGCAGTAGTTCAAGTTGGAGTAAATTATATGTATCCAATTTCAAATATTTTCAATTAAAATTTCAGAAACCTCAAAACAAAACTAATTCTTTTTTGGCAGTAGAAAGTAAGGATTGTAATTTATATATAGACAAACAAAATATCATTACACATTTTGTTTCAAAAATTGTTTGGGAATTAGCTCATGAAAAATTACTTGATAGCAACGTCTACTTGTTGTGTGATGAATCAGTTTGGATTATTTACAACTACAAAAAAGAATTATGAAATTTTGTATGTTGTATTTGAAAATCATGTGGTTATGAATATTATATCAAGAGCAAAATTTTGTGATCAAATACATGGTTGCCAATAAAATCATAAACTGATTTATAATTATGATATCGAAAATTATTTAAATCCAAAGAATATTATTTCACTAAGAGTGGATTTTTGTGTTGAAAACATGGTTGTTAATAAAATTATTGCCGTTCTAAAATGATCATATCTGAAAGTCCTCAAATCCAAACAGGGACATGAATTTTTGAGATAAAATACATAATAAAATGTTGCTAATAAAAATTACAAGTCTTGTGCAATATTGCAATACTGAACCAACCCCTTACCAATTATAATAATTCCAATTAATGCTGCAGTGTATACCATCTTCAGTTAAACCAGCTAACAATATTCCACTTTACACTGTCACAAGTTCAAGAACAATAACACTGGGCAGGGCTCATTTTATTGAAAGTTGGGTTTTCAGGTGCCAAGGGGACTACGTGTCTTATTGTTTGTTCACGTAGTGTAAACTTTTTAAACTGAATCTGCAAAATAATTAACTAAAGTACAAAATAATTATAATGCTCTTGAAAAGTATATTTAACAGGATGACAATTGAACAGAGGTATTTTCCCAATGTAAAAGAATTGATGAGAATTTAGTAGTAGAATAAAAGAAAAAGGAATGCTAATAATTAACTCAAATGCCCACGTTTTGGCCTCCTGTAGTTCAAAGATCTGCTTAATCCAAAAGTGTCCATATCACAAAAACTATTGGATGTTCAGCAATGAATTTTTTCGAGGTTGATGGTGTGCTAAACCTACAGTGTGTTTATTTTTAGTAAGAGTTCCATTGTTCAATTACTATTAATCATAAATCCCGACATTTCTATGAATAACTCCAGACTTTGCATTCAATTTTTCACCATAATAAATAGTCATTTCAGAGCATTACAAGTTAAGATTATTATGTCTGTTCATACTTGGCCCAGTTGTTTGACTCATTGTACTGTATTTGAGCAAAGTACTGTATCATACTATGATTACAGTATGATACTTTGCTCAACTATTGTCTTTGGATTTATTGCAAAAAAATTTCAAAATATGCTTATACGAGGTATTGAAATTACTTAACACTAACAGTAGGAACAAGTATTCCCTAGCAAAGATATACAATGCGAAGACAGAATTGAAGGTAATTTTGTTCACTTATAAATTATGCAGATAATCTGGAACATGTTGGTTGCAGAGATGAAAAAATGTTTTAGTCTGTACTTTTAGTCTGACAACTAGGATTTAAGTTACTATTCTAATTTAGGATATAGGATTTAAGTATTATCGTGTAATTCAGTGTTATACTGTAATGCGATTTAATTAAACAGATTATTATTATTATTTATACTTAATTGTACAAGTACTGAGTAATTATAAACAGAAAGCTCATAATTTTGTTGTTAATTTGCTCAAATCCAAATTTAAAAAAATACAGCAGCACAACTCTTTCAAACAACTGGACCATGTATCTAATTTATAACTTACAGTACATGTAATTTGTTCTAAATTAATTATAATTCTATCCAACATTGTGAGACAATAAATGTTTCCATTCTTAGTAACCCTTCTTTGGCTTTGCATGAAAAGATTAAACACTTTTTAGCTCAATAAACTTTCTTCCGGCAGAGTTCTGTTATTCTGTGGTTCCATTCTTCTGTTACCAATTTGAAAACCATGAAGATAATGGCACTGATCAGATTCAAGGTGAAACATTTTCGATGAGATGCAGGCTTTTCTCTTTCAGAATATTTGTGAATAGAAAACAGGAGGTTTGTGCCAATATCTACATTTATATACTGTAGTTACTCAACTAAAAGCTGGCACCAACTGATATCAAACTCTATCAGTTTAACATAGAAAGAGCATGCATAGAAATTTGGCAAAGCAAAAGTTAGCAATATGTTGTATTTTAACAAAAATTGCAAAAATACTCATAGCAATCAAAATGAAACCTAATCTGTCTGACCAGAAAATGAAAACTAGACCCTTGAAAAACTATGGATGCACTGGAACAGTTTTAAAGTTCTGACCAGATCGAATTGATAGTTCTGACTAGATCAAACTGATAGCTCTGACCAGGTCAAACTGATACTTCTGACGAGATCAAACTGATAGTTCTGACCAGATCAAACTGATAGCTCTGACTAGAACATATAGAATTAAATACTGTTTTCATGTAAAAAACTTTTAATTTTACCACTGTAGTGTATGTTTAAATTTTGACATTTTGATTGCAAAAAATCTTAAATGCAAGAAAACACTGTTTTCTTGTAAAAAACTTTTAATTTTACCACTGTAGTGACAGTATGTTTAAATTTTGACATTTTGATTGCAAAAAATGTTAAATGCATGGCATTTGAGTTAAAATTAAAGTACATCAATTATATTTCAGAGATAAAACTAGAGGAAAGTTTCAAGTAATAGATCAAACACAAGTGTTTCATCCGATATCCTGTCACCGAGAAGTGGTTGAAAAACGAGGCCATAGGCTGAGTATTTTATGAAAAAATCAGGTTGAAAGTTGGCAAAATTCTATGCTAATTAAGACCAGTTCACCGTCTCGATACTGATTTCCTTTGTTTTCATCTTATGAATTATTGAGTTTGAGAAATTCAGTCAAACATTTTTCCTGAGTAGGAAAAATCTAAGTTCTAGTCAGAAATACTGAGACAGTCAGAACCGAGTTACAGTGCATCCCTAAAAATGTCAGTCACTTTATAGCAGGAGAACCACTGACATTTTTAGGAATAAAATTACTCCTCTTTCAAGCAGTCCTTCATCAAAAATACAAACAAATTTAGGCCACATATAAAAAAAAATCCTTGATTCTTATCACTACATTTTGAAAACTGGAAATGGGAAATTTTGGTGAACTTTGAACATAAAAAAATCAAATATAAAATATGAAGAAAAACAGATTTTTGTTTGAGTGGCATATTTATATTTTATAACAAAATACAGAAAATTGTCTATGTGAGACTCAAATTCAATTAGCAGAATCAAGGTAATTTTCTTACATGACCTAATGCCAGATATTTTTAAGATCAACTTACCAAAAAATGCAGAATTATTCCCAATTTTTATACATTTCGAAGTGTAAACTGTCAGCCTTTCATGTAAGTGTTCTTTTTGCATTTCCATATTTTGTGGTATTTTGGTATCTTTCAGTGGCATATTTTGGTGAAATCTGTGGTATCATGCGGTGATCCCCTTTTAGCTTTATCAAAAGTTTAAAAAAATTAAAAAAAATTAGTGCAAAATTAATTTTAGTTTTAGTTTACAGTGGAAACATGTTTTATAATTACATAATTACAAAGATTATTTATTAAATATTATCAAACTAGACTTTCAAACAATTACCAATCATATTTAAAAATTGTAAAATAAATTTCAAAATGTGAGAGACTGAGGAGGTTAAATTGAGGTATAGTAACTTTCCCCAACAGTACAGCTAAACGTTCATGGCGGCCATTTTGGATTTCCTTTTGCCTTCTTGTCCGATCTCTTTTGTTGTCCAAACATTTGTTGAATAAATACTGTACAACGTTTTGTACAACTCTCAATTTGATAACTAACACGTTTTACTACCTATAGAAGTTTTAAAGCGACGTCAATTTAAAGAACAGGTTTCAGTTTAAAGGGCCAGGTTAATTGCGACTTCGCATGGCCGTCGTGGCCGAATGCTTTCTTATTATATTCGCCATTTCATTCGCAAAAAAAACAACCAATATTAAAAAAAATATTGCATGTATATCAAACATTATCTAGTACTGCTTCAAGCAGCTATTAATAACATATTACCTTCAAAATTAACGCGGCACAGAACAAGAAGTTTAAATCTCCCTCCATCTTCCCTTCGAGCACGCTGCGAAGAAGAATCACGTGACGAGTGACGTCATGAGTTACGACATGTAACGAAAGTAATTTAAAATTCTTTGAAAGTTTTCATGGCAATAATGTAATATAAATAAGTTTTGTGGAAACACCAAAGAAATATTTTACGTAGTGTTTACTACGGAGCCCCGTAGGTAACATTGAAATTCACTCCACATTTATTGAAATTCGCTCCACATTTTTTTTGTCGAGTTTTTTGTCGATTTTTTGGTCGAGTTTTTTTCTCGAGTTTTTTGTCCCCGTAGGCCCGTAGGTAACATTGAAATTCACTCCACATTTAATTTATTGAAATTCACTCCACATTTAATTTATTGAAATTCACTCCACATTTATTGAAATTCACTCCACATTTTTTTTTGTCGAGTTTTTGTCGAGTTTTTGGTCGAGTTTTTTGATCGAGTTTTTTGTCGAGTTTTTTTGTCGAGTTTTTTGTCGAGTTTTTGGTCGAGTTTTTTGTCCAGTTTTTGGTCGAGTTTTTTGTTTTAAAATTCTTGAAAATTAACATTTCTAAAATTCTTTACATTCCTAAATTTCTTTACATTTCTCAAACTCTTTACATCCTTAAATTCTTTACATTCTTTAAATTCTTTACATTTCTAGTTGTACTAAATATTCATATTTTAGCCCAATTTGAAAAGTTGAAAAAAATGGTCAAAATTAGTCAAGTTCGACTTTTGAAATAAAGTTCAAAAACTCATTAATAATTCATGAGGAAAACACAAAGGAAATCAGTTAGAAAGAATACTAATGAACATACAATTTTATATAAAGAATACTAATGAACATACAACTTTATATAAAGAATACTAATGAACATAACGAATCGTTTTTGAAGCCATTCAAAACACTCGCATCACGTGTTTTAAATATTACCTGAAATATAGATATTGAGCACAAATATAGCCTCGTTGCTACAGAAGGATCTAAAAATACTTTGTTTGACATTTTTTAACCTTATTTCAAAAGTTAAAAAGTAGCCAAAATTGGTCAAAAAGTAAAGGCTAACCCCTTAACGTTTTCTTCCTGACTTTTGAAATAAGACTCAAATATAAATATATAGCACAAATACAGTCTTCTTGTAGCTATAGAGGCCATAAAAAGGATTTATTTGACACTTTTTGTCCTTATTTGACATTTTTTGTCCTTATAATTTATTTTTGAACTTTGAAGACGTTCATCTTAGTGCTACCTAAGGTCTTGTAAGTTAATGGTACTCTCATGATCTAACGCATGGTCAACGTCTGTGATAAAAGGAGACCCAGGTGACTTATCTATGTCATCCGTAAGTGATGATAAGTTAAGACTTAAGCTAGATACAGGCAAGCCAGGCAAACTAGTTGAACGTGTTTGTTGCCGGCAGTGGTTCGTCATATTTGAATCAGATCTTTCCGTTTCCTTTAATGTGTCTACTACATTCACTGGACTGTAATTTATCTTCACGTCCCCTTCATGAGTTTTCACTTCTTCTCCCTTTATAAATAAGATATTTGTAGAATAAGAATGCGGAACATTGATAACATTTTCACAACAATTAACAACCTCATCAACAGCAACAATAACAACAACAACGACAAAAACAACATCTACAATAACAACATCAACAACAACATCTACAATACAACAACATCTACAATAACAACATCAACAACATCAACAACCTCATCATCAACAGCAGCAACAACAACAACCACAAAAACAACATCTACAATAACAACATCAACAACATCATCTACAATAACATCAACAACAACATCATCATCATCAACAACAACAACAACATCAACAACATCAACACCAACACCACGAGCATACTATATTGCATCTGGTTTTCCGCTGCATTTCACATCACTTATACCAAACTAACCTGGAATATTATGGCAGGAGGGGCAAACTGCGCAATGGATGAAGTCTCACATGGTTGTTGTATTGTCAAATGTCTAATAGTACTCTCCGAATTTTGGCTTCCATCAGCCTCGTTCGTCTCTACATCATTCTCAGACCCAGTGGGGGGAGAATGCGTGGGTTGAACACCCGATGATGCAAATACTACCATTGTTGGCAAAGTAAGGTCCTCGTCATCTTTACCCCCGCCATTCAAAGCGCGTACTGTCCCGACAGGTTGTTCCCGGACAATATACTCCCTGTCATTAACTCCGGTAGTATTCTCGGGGCACGAATCATGAGAGCATTTCTCAAGATATTGCCTCTCGTTAGAGGTCGTTTCCAGGTCTTCGGAAGCCTCGACGTCTACCTCGACGTCTACCTCGGCTATGTTGGTTTGTGTATAATGAGCCCCAGGTGATGGCAAAGGAGTACCAGCGGTAAAAGACAGACCAGAAAACGAGGAACTGGCACTACTGTGCGGAGGGTTCGCGTAAGTGTCACTGGAAGAGAACTGGAAACAAATACCACTAGAGGAATCCATCGTAGAAACGGGAGTCTGTGGTGGAAATGTTTCCTCGGACGAAAACTGTACGACGGTTAACGACGCGACATCTTCGGTGCCGAAGTCTTCGCCGGTAAAAGCGTGCATGACAGAGTACGGCGTTGTTGGAACAGAATTTGGATCGCTTTCGAGAACGGAGTTGACACCACCAATCTCAACGTAATGCACTGGTCTCGGATGATCTAAAAAACAACGATAATAGGTAATAGCGAAAGAAAAGCAAGTTAGAAGATGTATTTCAATAAATAAAATCAGGGTTGTTGTTGTTGTTGTTAGTGGTGTTGCTGTTGCTGTTGATGTCGTCGTCGTTGTTGTCGTTGTTGCTGTTGTTGTTGTTGTTGTTGTTGTTGTTGTTGTTGTTGTTGTTGTTGTTGTTTGATACTGTACCACGACTCCAATATTACCTGAAGCAACGTGATCTTCTTTCTCCATTGCTTCATGCTCGTTCAAAGTCTTATCCTCGTGGCGTTTCTGATGTAGTCTTAAATTAGCTCCAGTCGTATACGCCTTGCCACAGCCTTCGACACCGCACTTAAATGGCTTGTCTCCCGAGTGCTTTCTTATGTGAATATTTAAACTGCTGGCTGCAGTGAAACCTTTGAGGCAATCTACAACGAAACAAAATTTAGTAATTACACACGCCAGGCTTTTTATCTTGGCTCTCTCCTAGACAAAATCCTGCAAAGTGAAAAGGCGGTAAACTGTCGAAATTTTTGTCAACGAAATACGTTTCGAGCGAAGCTCTTCACGTTGCTATATAAGAAAGTGCGGGAGAAAACGCAAGAAAAAGCGCGGGAGAAAACGCAAGACAAAACGCAAGACAAAACGTAAGAAAAAGCGCGGGAAAATACACGGAAAAAAGCGCAGGGAAATATTTTCGGAAAGAAAGAAGAAAAAAACACTCCCAATAAACAAAACCATAGCAGATTTTAACCGCCGAGAAAATCATTCAAATATATATTAGAAGCAGCTTACCTGGCATTGGGCAAATAAAAGGTTTCTGTCCAGTGTGTGATAAAGCATGCGTTCTCATATGACTGGCACGAGTGAAAGATTTTCCACATCCGGTAAACTGGCATGTGAATGGTCGTTCTCCAGTGTGCTTGCGCATATGGCGTTTTAGTTTGTAGGCACTTGTAAAAGACCAGTCACAGCCCTAAGACAAAGATCCAGAAATATCGATTAGACAGGCTTGTGTTGACCAGTATAAATGTTGTGTTGGCCAGCATGAACAACATTGTACTGACCAGCATGAACAACATTGTGCTAACCAGCATCAATAATGTTGGGCTAACCAGTACCAATGGTGTGCTGACCAGAATAACCAATGTTGTTGTGTTGCATCTTACCTCGTCTTCGCATATAAATGGTCTCTCTCCAGTATGGGTTCTCACATGAAGCTTCAATTTCGATGCTTTTGTAAACCGTTTTCCACAGCCTTCAAACGTACATGCATGAGGTCGCTCTCCATTATGCGTTTTACAGTGTGCGTTGTAATTACTTAAAGATTTAAACTGTTTACCACAACCTTCTTCATTGCATGTGTGGAGTTCGTTTTCTAGTTGATGTTTCTTCTCGTGCACTTTGAGTTTGTGTAAAGTCGAAAAACTTTGTTCACAGTTTTCGAAAGAGCAGACATTGACCTGTTCCCGAATGTGGGCCTTTTGGTGTGTCTTAAGGTTGTAGGTCGTTGTAAAACATTTACCACAGCCGTTGATTTCACACTGAAAAAATCCAAACAAAACCAAAAATAAGTCATCTTCACGACGGGAAAATGAATACATCAATGGTTAGACAAAATAAAACGCCAAAGACTCTTTAGACAGAAAAGAGTAAAGAAGGTTGAATCACATGTCCACGCTAATTCGTTTACTGATATATTTTGAAAGTAGTATATTATGAATAAGTCCAGTACTAGATCCGGGATCCCCAGTGTATAACTCACAATAAATGGTCTTTCTCCAGTGTGGCCACGGATATGTCGTTTCAGTTTGTATGCTGTGGTGAACGCCCATTCACACCCGTCTAAAGGACACTACAAAGATAACAATGCATCAATTAATTAGATGTATTGTATCTATGTACAGGTTCTGAAATGCCATCTCCTACATTCTGAGAGTTTCAAGCCAATGCTTTACCAACACTCACAGTAGTTCCTAAGTCAGATTATATTTTAGAAAAAAGGAGCAAACAAGGTAAGCACGTTGAATTAGCACAGAGCAAGTACCTCGATCGCTTTGCCTCAGTAGTGTGGCTACAAAAGTAAAGTCTCATTTAGAAGTGACTGATTTAACTGACAACATTTTTGGTTGTTGTTGCATCACTTGCACGTACGTACAGAGTGTATATACATGCAGTAGCTGACCTTGTGAGGTCTTTCTCCAGTATGTGATAACATGTGTAGCTTAAGTTTAGACGACGTTGGCGCAATCTTTGTACACCCATCTTGAGGACAACGGTACTGCTTTCCAATTGGTTTCACAGGTTCAGCAATTCCATGTATCTGAAAATAACCCATCTGCCAAAAAGAATAAATATTGGTGCGTTTTATTACATTATGATGTTTTAAAATGTTTTGGAACATTTCGGTGCATTTTAGTACGTTTCGATACGTTTCAGTACATGTGAGTACATTTCATTAGGTTTTAGTATGTTTGAGAATGTTGTGGTACGTTTGGCCAGGTTTTGGCATATTTTGCTTTGTTTCGGTAGATTTCAGTATGTTTTGGTACCTTTTCGTACATTTCGGTATCTTTCGGTACATTTTGGTATGTTTCAGTATACGTACAGTACGTAGTTTTATTAAAACATCTATCTTGTATTTGTCAGATAGTTGGAAATCCCTATATATTTTACCTGTTCAGTTGATTTAGGTGAAAGTGGTGATTGTCCAGTAACAATGACAGAGTTGGGTGGAATAAGTTGTCCTTGACCATCAATGCTTTGCAATACCAGTAGATTTGTACCACCAATAGGAATGAGATGACCACTGGGATTGATTTCAGTTGAAGCAAGCACCATAAGTGCACTTGAGCCTGAACTGAGATTACTTCCTAAAACAGCTTGCGTTGAAACAGCCTACAATAAGATCACAATAACATACACTGTACAGATGCTGTTCTATCAGCTTACGCACATGGACGTTCAACTGGTCTAGATACTCATTCAGGAAGCAATCTAACAAGTGCAATTCCAGTTCATGATGGTTATGTTTTGCAACAAGCTATTGTAAAATCTCCATTTAATAGCTGGTGAGTTTCAGTTAATAGAGCGCAATCATGGTATTAACCTGTTTGATGAAATGAATTGTGAAGTGGTTCCTCCATAGACCACTTTCATAATGGCCAAGCTTTAAATATTATTTTATGTGCATCTAAATGAGCCTTTTAGTGGCTTCGTTATGAAGCATTTGAAGATTTTTTTTGGATTGCATACACACAGACGAGGCTAGAAAGGCTTATTAAGATGTACACAAAAGTATATTCAAATTAGCCGCTATTATCAAAGTGGTCTATACATGATTGCAAGCAAGGTAATTACAGCAATAGTATTATCAGGTCTGGCCATATGACTTGAAGGCCGTGGGACATCGCTCGTCATATTAAAGACAGGTGCGCGATGACAAGGGCAAGGCTATATAAGACGTTTAAATACAAAAGTTAAAGCTACCTTGTAAGACGTTACGCTGCGTATACACCTGTTACGGTTGTGTTGGGTTGTTTTTGGTTGCTCTTGGTTGTTTTTGGTAGTTTTTCGCCCCCAAAAAAATAAAATTAAAAAAAAAGCCCTCGCAGAAATAGTCCCATGCTATTTTCATTAAACTGACCTGAAGTTGTTCTGTTCCTGCCAATGCTTCCATGACATTCAAAGACGCTTGTTCTTCATCATCTCCTTCAGTCAAGATCAACGGTAGTTGCTCTGGTATTGTCTGAACACCGGATAACAACAGCTGACTCTCACTGTCCAGAGTTAAATGCTGAGCTTTGGCTGACCTCTGAAGACTGCCCGAGACAACAATTGAATCTGCTGAGTGTACACTGGTGTATACACTACTTCTGGAAGCTGGTGCTAACTGGGAGCCACAAGAGATTTCATTGTGATTCAACTGAGGATTTTCAGAAGTAGAAGACTGAGAAGTCATGTAAACATTTTCACAATTTTCATCCTGGGTCACATCATGGGGTGTGCATGTGGTAGTCTCAGAAGTTTCAATTCCATCACTACCATTGTCCTTTGTCAGGCAGTCATCACTTGAGCAATCATTTTGGTTTGGAATTGTGCTGTTACATGTATCCTTGGAAGTATTTTTTAGGTGGACTTGTGGTTGGGTAATGGTTTTCCCCTCAGAAAAACCATCATGATCTAAATTACGCAATAAAAAATACCACAGAATGCCAAAAACTTAGAATTATACACATCATTGTCATATGTGCTGTACATATAATTACACTGTAGCTAATTGATTCACTTACAGTACATCCCTCATATTATCTGATTATACATTAGTTGTAGTACAGTGGTTATCCTAATTGTACTTCTCAAGTGAGAACCTCTCTTAGAAAATATTTACCTTTAGACAGTTCAAATGAGCTTAGTCCTTCTTCTTCCATATCAACCATGATAGAGTTATCCAATCCATGGGCAGCATTTATCAATTTTGAAAGTTCATCATTAATAGGATGGCTGCCTCTGGCCTTTTTTACTTTTGAACCCAAAAACAATGATTGACTACAGTTTTGAACTGGTGAATCATTTTCATTCTCTAAGATACCTTGAACTTCAGGTGTTGTAACATTATCTTTGTCACTATAAAGTTTGCTATTTTCCAAACTATTAGTACTATCTGTAAATTGCCTATCAGGGGAGTTGTTTTCATTCTTTCGTGTATGCTCAAACAGGATTTGGTTACCTAAAATGAATCACAAAATTATATATATTTTTTGTGTCTACTGCACATGTACCATTGAGTAATCAAGGCCACCCCTCATCCCATTACACTGGCCAAAACCCACTCCCTTTACTGTTTTAGTGAGAACCTTTAGTTTCTCCAGATACACATTATTACACACATCTCACAGCTTGTTGTGTTCACAACAAGCTTCTAGCAGTCCAGTTAACAAGTTGTGATTTTATCAGGCCGATACAAGCTTGTTGTCAACCTCGTTGCAAGTCCTTTTTTAAGTGCAGAGAGGATGACTAACAAGTTGTAATTTGCAACAACTTGTCACAAGTTTGTTGGAGTCATCACCCTTTTTACAAGTTATTGACAACCTGTTAGAGACTTGTTAAAGGTGACGTACAGTCCGTTCTGCACATGACAGCAATGTGGTCCCCAAAACAGACATTCGTAGATAATTACAAGAAGTACTCAACTCAATGTAAACCGTCAGGAACAACATGGCAGAAAACCAAGTGTTTCAGCTTGGGTACAAGTAATGAATGGGAACCAAGAAAAGCTTACAATCTTGACTAAGGTATTAGTATTTTTTTTGTAAATTTAGATGTAAACATTAGTTTTGTACATGCGCAGAATGGATTGTACATGCGCAGAATGGACTGTACATCACCTTTAACAAACCGGGAACCAGTGCAAATGCATCCTGGTGACAGCTTGTTGGAGCAACCTTGTAGCTTGTAGGTATAAATTGCTACAACCAGGGAATGATTATTTGAAACAAATACTTGTAGAAAATTTAATTATGAATAAACTACCATTTACATAAATAGATATTTTACTTTGTGGTCCTAAGACTTTAATATAAGTAACCTTTTCTTGTTTTATAACGAAGGAAAATTAATTCCCAGACCGTTCGTTTATACCAATGACAAAAATATTATCTCACTTGAATCATTACATAAAGGCATACTATTTAGTGAAATTATGAATACACAAGCTCCTTTATTGGTTTATAAATGGTTGGAAGTTTTAATATTTTTATTTTAAAAGACAAATATCTAACAAATAACCGTTGTCAACAACAATACACCAGAAATAGCCACAACATCGAGAAAGTTGAAGGGTTCTATTAACAAAACACGAAACAAGTCGAGTTTTTAAAACCCATTCAAAACAACCGTTGTATTGTTGCTTTTAAAAATACAACATGGCGTCCCACCTCTTGGACATTTTGGCTAAATAATCATTTCAAATAAAGTCGATAAATCTTTAGAATTAATGCCTTAAATTGTCATGAAAGTACAGCAATAAAAACAAATAGCTTACCACCATTATAAGAACTAATTTTTTCTGCCCCTGAGTCTTCTTTTGGGATCCCCTCAAACTGTCTTTGGCCCTGAGAAACCATGATGGCGCCCCGAAGTTTTTTCATCATCAAAGAGGAAGTCATTGCGCGCGACACCACGCGCGGGATCCACGTTTCCCGCAACCAGGGACTATGCCGCAACACACGACACCGTTAAAATACCAAGAAAACTTCAAAACACACTAAAACTAACAAAGAACTTATTTTTTAAAAAACGGAGTGTTAAAAGAATTTTTTAATAGTAAACAGTTTTGTGGGCAACCAGCAACCAGCTTGTATTAAGTCAGAACCTCAAATATCGGCTATATTGAAGTATTTTGTTTTTTAAGAAAGCGAGTAAACGTCGAACAAAAAAAGGATGTTTTCAAGTTTGAGAAAAGTATTAGTGTATTTGAAATTACCAGAAAATTTAATCGAAAACGCAAATGTGACTCGAAATGAGTGGGTGGGTTCGTGGAAAACGCGCGGAAGTGATATGACGTCATATTATCAGGGCCGGGCGTCCCCGCATCGTATTGGCTGGAATCGAATTCTAGTGGCGCTGGTCGCGTGAGAGCGGCTTTGAATTTTGGCCTAGAAACTCTAGGGAAACAGGCACTTTGGACAAGTTAGAGAGAGAAACAGGCCCTGGACTATCTGGGGGTACAACGGGAAATCCACGGTAGGTCATCGCTTGGCGATCAGCATTAGAAATTTCGAGATTGGTTTGGCTCTATTCACGGCGTGCTTCTAGGCTGGGCCGTATATCGACCGATAATAAGTATTTAGCTAGTAAACATCCAGTTTTTGACACCAAAGAATAGCAAAACAGTTATCCTGTCACAAAAACTTTTCGACTTAGACAATTTTGGCGTAATTTCGAGAGATTTTCAGACTTCCTTCGCTGTGATGCTGGTGACGAGCGAAATGGATTCGAGAAAGTCTCGGCTTCGTGGCTTATTTTTTCGTGGAGTTAAAACACTGAATGTATTCTACTATTCTTCCGATGTTTCTCCTCGTTTTGGAGATCTTCGTTGCTCGTCTTCTGTCTAAAAACTGACGCTTTTTGTATTTTCAGAAAATGCGGTGGGCTCACTTGTGCAATGGATGATGGGAAATGTTTATTGGACGTGATCAGGTATAAATTAAGATCAATTAACATAATTATAAAATCAAACAATTCACCTCGTGCATTTTCCGGGTTAATTTTCACTTGTTTGATCCCAAATTTTTGTCTAAAATTTAGTGATCCGCAAGCACTCAAAGAGTTTTTTCGTAGTACAAGTCAAGTAAGTGAAAATTTAACACAATTTGACATATTTTCCCTTATAAATATTTAGGTATGTACTATATTTATATACCCCCCATAGAGGATATGTTTTATAAGGTGCATATCCTGAATAATTTGATAAATTTAAATTTTACATTTTTATTTTGAAATAGATTGCATTTGTTGATAGTGAAGCATCACCTATTAAAAGTGAAAATGTGAACAGTAAAAACGTTGAACAAAAAGTACATGTAAGTCATTAAAATAATCTTTATAATATAAATAAGTTTTGTGGAAAACCACGTAAAATCTTTATTTGCTAAGCTTTCAGCCTGTTGACTCAGGCCTTCATCAGAGCAATAACAACAAGCTGTTGGGTCATGTCATTTATAAAATGAATATTAGAAAGCTTAACAAATAAATATTTTACGTGGTGTTTCCACAAAACTTATTTATATTACATTATCGCCATGAAAACTTCCAAAGAATTAAAATAATCTTTGCTGTACTGATGTTTACTTTTTTAAAACAAGATTCTGACAAAAGATAACTTAATGTGGATAAGTAAAACACTTTTTTAAATAGAAATGAAAATAGAAACACAATAACTTGGAGTAACTTTCATTTTCTGTTTTTGTTTTATAGAAGGAAAGTACTTTTCAAGAGGTTATAAGAGATGACACTCCTGGCTATAGTGCTGCTAACCAAACTATCCATTCATCTAAATCAACTCCAAATTCTAGTACACTGCTACAACAACAACAACAACGACAGCAGCAAACAAAACCATTAGTTCATTTCTCCTACTCTCGTACTCCAGATTTAAATTTACATCCATCATCTTTCACATCACACATCAACTCACCTGCCAAAAATGGTATACCAGCAAGTCTCAGAGCACAGGTCACTCATTTGCCGTATTCTGCAAAAAATGAGTTGGGAGGAAGCACTATTAATACTTTGCTAAGCCAAAACAACCTTAACGTGCAAAATACTGCATCAAATACTCAAACAGTGTCCATTTTATCAGCTGGTAAAGAACCAGTAGCTTCAACAAGAACAAGTTTTGCAAACACACCAATTACATTTGCATTTGGAGATACAAGTAATGCAAGGAATATACGATCTAGTAGCACCCCACTAGTGTCATTAGAAAAACCAGTAGTGACAACATTAAAACAAGCCATTGGTCAGTCTGTTCAATTGAAAGCATCACCATCAAAACTGATTTCAGGTATTGTACCAGGAGCAACCTCTCAAAACCGAACACCAAATGTGAAAGGGACACTGCAACCCTTGAGACCCAAGAAAATTGTTCCTCGCCCATTAACACAACAAAATGTGACAACAGTGATCTCGGGTGAACAAAATTCTGGTGTACAAGGCAACTTGCTTACCCAGGGGGGAAAGGTTGTTGCACCCGTGAAAGGGCAGCCATTGATTGCAATTCAACCAAAACTGATTATCGCAGCTCAGCCAAATGTTGGAAGTGGTGGTATCGGTAACAATAGCACCTTAGGCATAGGAAAACCAAGTCAAACTTTGACAGGTAATTTCACAATTGGTTCTAAACTACAAAACCAGGTGTTGAGCTCACTCGCTGTTCAACAATCGAAGTCTGGTATTCAGAATGGAAACCATGCAACTCAAAGTAAAGTATCTTTGATAAACTTAGCACAACTTCAACCAAAACAAATTGCACCAAAACCTGACCAGTCTATTGGGTATCAAGTAACAGCTAAGCCAAGTATTCTCCAAGGACAGTCACAGATCCAGCAACAGTTAGTTCAGAGTCTCCTCGCTCAAACACCACAAACCCAATCACAGTTTGCCTTGCAGACTAGTCTTGGTACTGCACTAAAGGATGACAAGCAGAGTTGTGATAAACAGCAAGAGGGCTTGGTACAACAGCAGAATCAGTTGAAGGAACTGCTTCAAAGAAAACACATGCTTCAACAGGCTATGCAAGTACAGAGAGTACAGCAACAACAGAACAGTTCAAATGTAAAACAAGTTGGTAGTATTACTGGAGAAAGCCTCGTTGGGACAAAATCTGTGAGCCAAAGTTCTCCATTGCAATCACTGATAAATAGTAGCCTAACTGCAGGCCAAGCACAACCAAAGCAACAGCCAACCACTTCCACAAACACAAGTGTGAGCTTGGCTAGTCAAGTGAAGAATGCCATCAATGCCAAACAACTGCAGCAATTCTTGGAAAAGAATCCAGTGCTGGCCCAACAACTAAAGCTATTTAACTTGAAACAGGTTAACATCGCTGAAAATGTAACTACTTCGTCTTCAAGCACTGCTTCTCCAGTTAAAAACATAGTCCAGTTACAGAAACCTGGAAAACCAGCAGTGACTCCAGTTAGTCAGGTCTCAGTTGCTCCACCCAAGAAATTGGTACTCACCACATCAACAGCAGCTCAACCACTTGTTATTAATCAAGCTCAAAGAACAGATCCAAAACCTCAGGCTCATCAAAAGGTTTTAATAGTCCAACAGGCAAGCACTGGGGCTACAACTGCACCCGTTGGTCAGCCCAGAGTATTGCTACAGACAAAAGAAGGACGGCCAATATTACTGTCTCAAGAACAGTTTAGGCAGATACAGCAACAACTGGCAAGCAAAAATCTAAGTATTCAAGGAAAACTGGTTACTACAACAACAACAAAACCACAAATTGTGGTAAAGCCAAATGACCCACCAACCACCAGTACACACAAGGTACAGTGCACATATGGCAAAATTTTAAGATTTCAAAACTTTCCTCAACATTTTATAAGTCAGTGCTGAAATTAGGACAAGAATTACTGTACATCATCAACCCCCCTCCCCCCAAATTTAGTGTAAATGTACAACTTTACTTTTATAGTTTGTTCATCCTGACACTATATAATACGACATATATAATAGAAGAGACCACTCAGTCAGGCTAGGAGTGAATGGGTTAATAATACTGTAATCTAATACCCAAAGCAATGCCAGATGATTTTACTTGTCAAAAAGAGATTGGGTAACCCTTAGCAAGCTTAGACAGCAATGGGTTAACCATAACTGGTACTGAACATATCCATCAAGTATTAAATTGGTCCCTTCACATTGTTTTTTTTTCACAGGCCAGCCCAAAAGTAACACCAGCAACAAAACCAACAACTAAGGTCAAACAGGTAGAAGCAATTGTCTACATTTTTCAATTATCTACTGCGTACTGTTTTTGCAGCTCATTTTCAACTAATGCTAATCTTTTATAGGAAGTGGCAAAAGGAGTAAAACGACCAGTAAAACCCGTTGAAAGTGAGGAATCAAAATTGATAAAGAGGTACAATACAAACTCTAAGTTGGGTTTGACTGATATTGTCACCATAATCATTTACATTCACATATGGTTAATTAATTAATGTCTGTATATTTATGGTACTGTATATGTTCAAATTTTACTTCATTAAAGGATGAAGGGTGCTATACAAAATGACCAGAATGATGTTTCCTTCCTTGATATACACAAACCTTTCAAAACTCTGGAAGATGCCACCAAAAGTCTTACACCATTTCATGTCTTCTCAGAGCCTGATCCTAATCCAGAAATGCAATGGAAAGGTATACCGTAAATGGTGAACTTTGGAATACTTACAGACTTTATAACTACACTTACTGTAGTCACATGGTTACCACTGAGGTGATTTTCTCATACTTTCATATCAATTTTTCTTTTCAGCGAACTTGTTGCTTGATAAACTTGCTGTACAACTCACTAACAAAAGTGATCGCATGATCAACAAATACAGACAGTTGTTGTTTGGTGACATGCAGGTTAGTGCTATTCTGTAAGTCAGCAAAACTCATATGTTTACAGTACATGTAAGACGGTTCATGTCAACAGTCAGCCTCATTTTTCTCCCAGAGAAATGTTTCTTCTGCTGAGCTGGTAATGGTAAACAGAATATTCCTAGCTGATGAAAAGATTGCTCTGATGAATGAGAAGAAAACAGTATTGGAAGGTACTGTACCTTAAATTATTTGTATCAACATGGTACTACTACATGCGTAAAAAATCTCACAAGTTGTTACAGCATTGTTGTCACAATTGTTGTAACATTGTTGTTCAGCCTTGTTACTTCATCATGCTGTTACAACATGTTGTATCATGTGCGAACAACATTGGCTATAAAAATGTGCTGTTAGAACAACTTGTTCATGACTGTTGATTTATCCGTGAACAAGTTGTTTGAACTATAAGTGAATAACTTGTTCACGGGGTGCAGCACTGTTAACCGTGAACAATTTGTTGTGCATTTTTACGCGTGTACATTGCAGTTAAGTGATAATGCAACTATGATTGTGATCTATAGCAACAATACCATTATGATATATAGCTCCTTGGACCATCACAAATTTCAAACCTTAATTTCTGATTTGTTTTGTTTCAGAAGCCCGAAACATGGCTCAGTCAGTTGGAGCAAATTCATCGCACATCAAAGATGAAAGCAGTTTAGCTGCTCTAGGCATCAATTCCACTGCAAGTGACACTAATAACTTGGAAGTCAGCAGAAGTGAACTGTCATTGAGGTTATTTCCAAACTCTACCATTGCAGTTGATGATGACAACAGCTCAGAAATGGATACTTCTGAAGCTCAGCCAATTGATATAATGGACGACTCACCTTCACCAATGTCTTCAGCCAACAGTTTTCTGACCCATTTATCCACACCGAATTCAGAGTTAGGTTCACCACAGAGAACTTCTAATTACACACATGACCCAAGTTGATAGCTTATTGTGACTTGTATAGTATCAGTATTCTGATTTACGTGTAAACCCCAGGGAAGAACATGCAGATGTGTGTCCAAAAAATACTGTGTTTTGTACTCTTCTATGACTAAACTAAGATGGTAATCTTACAGGGCTAGGTACAATAAACGCATGTAAATATTTACCCAGACTTGGACAGGCCATTGTACAGTACCATTTTCCCTTGGAACAATAGGCACTAGGCAGCCCATTGTTTCTACAATACTCAGTTATTGTTCTACGACGAAATGGCCAATCCAAGGCTGTATTCACCAATATCACTCCAATGTTGACAATGAGTTTTTCCCTATTCTATTTTCTCTACTACAACCTCAATGTGGAGCTATTTGGTTAACATTTGAGTGAAATTGGCATAGACTTATTGCAATGTTACACGTGATTTTTTGGCTAACATTTTAAGTACATGTATGTATACATCTGTTATGTTGAGTTCAACCGCCTAGCAAGGCAGAGATCAAATCTTACAAGTACTGAACAACTTAATTTATTATTTAGTCTATAGGCTTATCCATTAACGTTACATACTAAGTGCGGTGTTCGTGTAATTGTCTATACTGTTCATATCTGTTATTCTTTGTAAACTATGCAATTATAATGCAGTAGTAATGCAAGTGTAAATAAAACACCAACACAATCGTGGTTATGGTTATTTAAAGGAATTAGCAAACTAAAGTTGTAATAACTTCTGAAATTGTGATTAATTGTTCGTTTTTTCAGTTTGTTTGATATGTAAATGAGATGGTCTCTAACGTCATATACTGTAACCATTCAGGGTACAGCGTTTTCATGCATTGCAGAATCACTTATACCTCCATGATTGCTCAACATGAAATATTCAGTACCGCAAGAAGTTTTAATGTGCAGTATTAAGACATTTTTGTTGAACAAACTTGGAGATACATAAAATGGTTATTGTCATCAGGGACTGTGTCATTTACATATCAAACAAATTGAAATATCTTGAAAATGAATGATGCGGGAAAATTGTAAAAGGTCTTTCAAGTTAGAGAAGAAACTTAACATTGCCATTTGTATGTACGCCATTTTTTCCACAATGCTCTATGTGGCAGGGCTTACCACAGTGATACCTTCAGTGTTGGAAAGATCACGACGTAGCTTCTTAGACAAGATGCTGTTAATGTTCTTCAAAGTTCCTCCAGCAACTTTAAATGCTAACCCAGCCATAATGACAAGCACAATATAAGCCGACAGCATGGAACCCAAATAGTATTTCTTTCCATTTAATAATGTCTAGAGGAAGCAAAAAGAGAAAAGACTATACTATTAGATTTTTAAAGTACATGACTGTAAAAACTTTTGGAAGGTACTGTAGTTATTGTAAGAATGAAAGCTTTACCATTAGTGACACAAAAACATGGGACAGGAACACTAAAATAAGGTAACCATATTTCTTCTTGCTACAGCTTTCAAACCAAATGATACCCCAGAATGTGTTTAGCAGCACAAAAGCACAAGTTAGTAGTGCTGTAAAGAAAAAAAAAGAAAAAGTACTTGATGAAAACTAAGGCCTGAAAAATAAAGTAAGAGTTGCAACCAGAAGTTTACAATTCATTTATTCAAGAATCACTTGTACACTGGCTTTTAATAAATAAACAATAAAACAAATTATAAAATAGGTTGCATCTTACAAGTATGCATAATTATTCTGATTACGGTAGTCAGTTACACATGACTGTACAGTTGTGACGTGACAGGGCCACTGTAGGGCCAGAGGTGGGGCCTTGCTCAATTTTGACAATTTAGATCAATACAAATTTGCTGGAAGTTACTCTCAAATTCAGAAACCTTATATTTCAAAAATTTTCTGGTGGGCAAACCCCCAGACCCCTACATACCTGAAATAATTAAGAACTGTGGTGATTCTCCATGCAGGCCAGGTGACCCAGGCCCACTAATATCAGCCAACACATTGACCATGGCAAACAAACCACTCATCACACCATAACCAAGTCCAGAAACTAAAAGAAAATCAAACAGGAATACTATCAATTCAATGTCTGATAATTAAGGTCTATAATTCAAAGTTGGATTCAGTAGTTTCCTTGTTTGTTCCTTAACCCTTTGGTGAAGCATCAGGGAAGCAAGGGTGACGTGTGTTGTTAGGGTGCTGCCTCTGTAGTCCAAAGTTAAGCCCAGTTGGATGGGGTTAGTACTTCGATAGGTGACCATCTGGGAATAACCCCATTCCCGAGCTTGCGACTCAAGTTGGTCTCTCCTATTTATCTATTCTGTTGTACACTGTAATGCGCATTTGATCATTACATCATGAAGAATGCGCAATATAAATCACTAATTATCAAATTATTATATCACTAAAATTGTCTGGCATTAGCCAGAGTAAAATTCCCACTACAAGAAGTTCTCACTTGAGGAGTAAGATTGTCTGGTGTTAGACAGAGTAAACTAACAAAGGAGCTGGTTTTGACTGGTCTAGGAGTCAAAGTGCCCACTCCAATATATACTCCACATACCAAATGCAGTCTTGTGCTTGAATAAACCTGAAGATGTACTTGCTAAAGAGACCAATTCACTTTCTTCAGCTTTCCTTAGTAACACAAAATTAAAACACTTATTACTAATATTACACATAAAATAACTCAAATGTTCTAAGTACAATTTTAACCCTTTCAAAGTACATGTACCAAGCAGATTACACTTGACTAGTATTTTATTATGCCTAACATTACTCGTCAGTCATCAATAAGGAAACCTCTGCAAACCCCCCTACTAAGATCTCACCAGATTCAAGAATGGCAATAAACTATCAAAAAATTAATATAACATTTTTCCAATAAAAAACACCTACTTAATAAGAACAAAGAAAGCCAGTCGAAGTAATTCTTGGAAAAATACAGAGAATACTGCTCCAAATGCCAACTGGCTTTTCAAAGAGGAAACAATCGTCCACCATATTGATGACAAAAGTAAAGACACTAGCCAGAAAAAGGCACTGTATGAAATAAAATAATTAACAATATAATTGCAGACATTTTTTGGTTTTGTTGTCTATATACAAAGATTTTTATTTATATATTTATATTATCATAAATATTCTGTATTAGTATACTTTCTTTGTTCAATTGAGTGTCCTCACACTTCTTGATACTCACTTGTTTTTTCCTCATCCTTTTTTCCATGTTGGTATTCGATGGGAAGCTACATTCGATGATTATCACTGGCAGTCTTTGTTTTCATATTAATTAGTACGATGTCTGGTCTGTTACCCTGTTCTGTTCTCTCTCTGTCTCTGTCTCTCTCTCTCTCTCTCTCTCTCTCTCTCTTTCTTTCTTTCTTTCTTTCTTTCTTTCTTTCTTTCTTTCTTTCTTTCTTTCTTTCTTTCTTTCTTTCTTTCTTTCTTTCTTTCTTTCTTTCTTTCTCATGGTTATTTTGTAAGGTTAATAACCATGGTTATTTTGTAAGGTTAATAACCATGGTTATTTTATAAGGTTAACAACCATGGTTATTTTGTAAGGTTAACAACCATGGTTATTTTATAAGGTTAATAACCATGGTTATTTTATAAGGTTAATAATCATGGTTATTTTGGGGCTTAGACTTTAATAGGATAATGCCATAAATATAGCTACAGGGTAATACGTTTTTACCTTTATAATAACACTACTCAATATTGTTGATATTTGAAAGTAAAACTAATAATTTCCTTGATATACCTTGATATCATGATAATCACATGAAAATGATCCCTCGCAACAGCCACAAGAAATATAACTGTTGCTGGTCCAAAAGCGATCAGCATACAACCAAATAAAGTAATTAAAGTCATCTTGATACCCTTGAAAGTACACGGTGTAATTGAAACTACAAAAAAATAGTGTAAAAACGTATGAAATTATAAGAAAAAATTCAAGAAACTTCACAAATACATCCTTCCCCTGACGTCAAATTAATATATAGATTTTCGTTTACTTCATGTAGTGTCACCAAAATGTTTCTCCCCAGTCCTTGCACGTGTCCCGGTCATATACTAATTATGCAACAGATGAAAACAAAGTTTGTATCGAGCTATATAACAGGGGGTGATACACGGGTGTTGCCTCTTTCACGGCAACATGAGTCACATTACGTTCCACCGTAGTGTCTCGCAAACATTTCGACATTTTTCAAAGCTACTGGTAAGCAGATCTTCATTCATGGCACACCACGGAACTTTCCACTCTAATTTAGTTGATTTATTTTAGGGGCAAAGTTGCAGAACAATACGACAGGTATCGTCGACTTCTATCGACCATCAGGTACGATCGTACGAGTCTAATATAGCTCTTTTAAATACGAACAGCTTCTAGTTTACCCCAGATTTGTGTTTTTATTTTTATGTAGGAACTTGACCCTGAAAAACAGGTAAAATTTATGTTATAATTGATTTTTGGTTATTTTCTACCCGTTTTCTAAATGCTCGAGTCAGTCGAGTGTAGATCTTTTGTCCCTTAATTAAATTGTTGCGATCGACCAGTGATGCGTAGCCTCGCTACGAGCCTACGACACTGCCTCGTTTTATCCCGGCTGGTTTAAATAGCTGTGTTTTAACTGTACGTATCGCACAGCATTCTTTTTAGAGTCAGAATATCTCCAAGACTTCAAATAGCAAGTAAGAATGCGATCAATATAGATTTGTTTATTGACTTTGTCTGCCACGTAGACAGGTAGTGATAAATATCCAGCGCTTGATGGGAACTTTTAATACGATTCTAACATCAAAATCAACTCTATACCTATTTGACTCCGTCCTTGCAAGAACATTCTAAATTGTAAGAATTATTAGACGTGTTAAAACCCATCTGTCTAAGATCTTGCCCGCCTAAATTAATAATAGGGGGGAATTTGCAGGCGCAACGAGAAATATGACGTTAGTAAATTTCGTCACGGTGCATTATGGGAATGATCGCAAATCTCCAGAGACGACTGGGTACGAGTCAGCATCTACCACAGGAAACCCAAGGCATTGTTACATGAAGAGAGTACACCAGTTTGGGCTCATAAAAATGTCTGCAACACTCATTTTCCATGACAGTTTTCACCCTTCACCCTCCTCCCACCTCTGGGGGGGGGGGGTACTCAGTAATTTTTGGGTAGGGATGTGTGACCGTGGTCTCGATATCCTGACCCTATCCCAGACCTAAAATGGTGATTTTTCATACCCTATCCCAGACCTAAACTAAAAAAAGTGAATACCTTATCCCAGCACTGGTGTCACAGTGGCATCCATACCCTATCTCAGACCAAAATATAATGCACCTTATTCCAGACCAACATGGACAATTTGTACACCCTATCCCAGACCCCAGAGCTCAAAAACCATACCCTATAGGGTGGTACATACGGCATACCTGTATTCCTTATATACGAGAGTACCCCTGGGGTCCCACCACCCCCCTCCCACATGAGAGATCTTATTAAGCCTTTACACCGTAGTAGTGCTAACTCTAATAGTAATATATACATGACAGGTTGAAGAGCAACAAAAGCGGAATGAAGAAATCGGGCAATTCACTGAGCTGGTTCGAGATTTCCTTGACCCCAAAGACTTTTTCAACAGTCTCAGAGTACATGGCATTGACTTCTTTTGTGGAGTCCCTGATTCATTATTAAAAGACTTTTGTGCATATGTAACAACAGTTTCTGACTCAGAGGATCATGTTATTACGAGTAACGAAGGAAGTGCAATCGCCTTGGCAGCAGGATACCATTTTGCAACCCACAAACCAGCTTTGGTGTATCTGCAGGTATCTTAAAGATTTATAACAGTATAGCCCAAATTAACCCATTGTGGCCTAGCTAGGATGTCTGAGGGTTCTCCCTTTAACAAGTAAAATTGCCTGGTGTTAGCCAGAGTCTGGGTCAGGCAAGAATGGGTTAATTTTTCATCTAAAGATGTCAAAAATATGAGACACTCATTGTTTAAACCTGCTTTGGTTTTGTCTAGAATTCTGGGCTTGGTAATATTGTCAATCCCCTTATGTCCCTCGCTGTTCCAGCAGTCTACAGTATCCCTATGTTGCTCCTAGTTGGATGGCGCGGTGAACCTGGAAAACGGGACGAGCCTCAACATATTCATCAAGGACAGGCTACCCCCGGATTATTAGGTACGGTAATTCTATGAGGAAGAAACCATAGCCAGTCCTAAAAGGTTGCGCTGTACCTATTGATTCCAAACGAACGAACAAACAAACAAACAGACAAAGGAATGGACTCAAATGCTAAATATACCCCGCCTGTCTTTTTGCCCATCAGCAAAACGAACGTTTTGTAGCGTAGCGGAACGTGTTATAACGCAACGTAATGTCTTATGATGTATCGTAACATTGTAACTAAACATAGCCTAGTGAAACATCTAGTCTTACAGGTGATTTTAACATGACGAGAGATGTCCTGCGCGCCTCCAAAAAATCATATGGCCAGGACTACAGTTTGACTTTCTGATTGAACTATATTAATTTTAATTGCTACTTGTAGCTTCGTGCGGTATTCCTTTTCAAGTATTGCCTGATTACCAAGAAGGAGCCGAACAGGTATTTAGCTATCTAGGAAAAATTTGGTTGATATACATATTGTATAAAATTTTCTCAAAACACCTTCAGTTATTGATTCTATGCTTTTTATCCCATTTCAGGCAATCTACACGGCAAAAAAGTACATGCAAACATCAAAAGGCCCATACTGCTTACTTGTAAAAAGGCAGACGTTCTTGCCTTACAACTTACCCGCACCAGACGCAAGGTACAGTAATGTGGCAAATCACCGTTGAAATCACACAATAGAAATAACAACCAGAAGTCCAACTCGCGTCGGAACCTTTGAAGTTTATGTCCTCGTGTATGTCGCCTCGCACATCTTGATTCCTCGCCATCCTACGCAATCCTGGCAAGTTCCCCCGGCAGTTTTAACCTTCTTTTGAAGGCCAAACTTGCCAGGATGGCGTAGGACATTGCGTAGGATTGCGTCGGATGGCGTAAAATATCGCGCCTGCGCATTGAAGAAATGCGGACAAGTTGTCACTCGAGTTGGACTTCTGGTTGTATTTCTATACTGTGGTAGTGTGGTTGAAATACCCTAGAGTTCCTAAAGTAACGCTCCCCCCGGAAAGTAACGACTACTCGAAAGTAACGCGTTCCATTACCCGATATAACTTTTTATTTGAAAAAGATGCTCAGAAACAGTAATGACACAAAACCCCGAGCACCTCTGAAACCACGGTGTATAGACACATAGTTCAAATTCGCGTTATTGTAGAACTAAAGTCTAAACAGAGAAAAACAGGCCATATATAAGCAATGTGAATGAGTGATAGTTCATTTATATTTGCCGAAAGGCGAAAGTAACGGCTACCCGAAAGTAACGGCTACCCGAAAGTAACGGCTACCCAAAATAACGGCTACCTGAAAGTAAGGGCTACCCGAAAGTAACGGCCACCCAAAATAACGGCTACCTGAAAGTAACGGCTACCTGAAAGTAACGGCTACCCGAAAGTAACGGCTACCCAAAATAACGGCTACCCGAAAGTAACGGCTACCTGAAAGTAACGGCTACCCGAAAGTAACGGCTACCCGAAAGTAACGGCTACCCAAAATAACGGCTACCCGAAAGTAACGGCTACCCGAAAGTAACGGCTACCCGAAAGTAACGGCTACCCGAAAGTAACGGCTACCCGAAAGTAACGGCTACCCAAAAGTAACGGCTACCCAAAATAACGGCTACCCGAAAGTAACAGCTACCCGAAAGTAACGGCTACCCGAAAGTAACGGCTACCTGAAAGTAGTGGCCCCTACTAGCTTTGGGTATATGTTATATTATACGGTATATATATATGTTAAATCTCAACTTGTTAATTATTAATTATCCACTTGCCTGCAGATTTACACTAACCAGGGAGGAATCGTTGAAATCTATTGTTGATAATCTTCATGACAAGGACGTTGTTGTAGCCACTACTGGTATGCTGTCTCGAGAACTGTTCGAGTATCGTGTTGCAAAGTGTCAAGGTCATGAGAAAGATTTCCTTTGTGTTGGAAGCATGGGGCATGCATCGGCCATTGCATTGGGAATAGCGAAAAAAAAGAAAAATAGACAGGTAACTCCCTGTCCACACCGATGTTGTTGATGATGGTGTTGTTGTTGTTGTTGTTGATGATGGTGTTGGTGTTGGTGGTGGTGTTGATGATGATGTTGTTGTTGTTGATGATGGTGTTGATGGTGTTGTTGTTGTTGTTGTTGTTGTTGTTGTTGTTGTTGTTGTTGTTGATGACGTTGGTGTTGTTGTTGTTGGTGGTGGTGTTGTTGTTGTTGTTGTTGGTGGTGGTGTTGGTGTTGTTGTTGTTAGTGTTGTTGTTGATGGTGTTGGTGGTAGCAGTGTTGATGATGATGTAGAATAGTTGTTGTTTTGTTGTTATTGATGTTGCTGGGTTTCTTTCTTTTGTTGTTGTTGTTGTTGTTGTTGTTGTTGTTGTTGTTGTTGTTGTTGTTGTTGCAAGTTGTTGTTGACGTTATTGTTGACGTTGAGGTTGTTGTGGATGCTGCTTCTGTTCTTGTTCTACATCAAGTATCTTGTAACTGGATTTTTCTTATCCTTTATCAGGTATTCTGCTTGGATGGAGATGGGGCTCTCATAATGCACATGGGAACACTGGCTACAGTTGGTCATCAAAATCTCCCCAACTACAAACACATTGTCATCAATAATGGAGCTCATGATTCCGTTGGTGCTCAACCAACTGACGCACAAGACCTAGATACATTCAGCATTACAAACCTAGCCAAAGCTACCGGATACAAGGAGGTAAGTTGAATCAATGGGGACAACGTATAAATAGCTTCGAGCTGGTACATCCTATTAAGCAATCTCAATCCAGAGCGCACGTTCCCCTTGCCTAGCGGATTGCAAACGAGATGTTCTGAGATATTCCGTTTCACATCGATATTTCATTGGCTGCACGGTAAGCATGCGCAGTTGAAAGAAGAAAGATTAAGAAGAACAAGAATCCCGTGATGTGGACCGGATACCCCAGCGTATCATGTTTTTTTGGGAGAGAAGGGAGAGATGGGCTAAAGGGTTTGTTCGAGCGCGCGCTTCTCTCAACTCGCCCCTCTCAACTCCCCCCTCCCCCCCCCCCAAGAATAGAACGCCTGCTACTCAAGCTAGAATTATCGCAGAGGCTCTCGTTTCCCACCCGCTGGGTAAGGAAAACGCAGGCTTTGAGAACGAAGTCTATGTATTAAAATCCGCAGCTTATTTAGAAAATTTATTCTCGTATTTCATCAGGCGTTCCAAGCATCGACCTCGGAGGAAATAGCTGCAGCGGTGATAGCTCTTCGAGAGTGCCAAGGACCAGCGTTGTTGGAAATCCTGTGCAACGTTGGATCAAGAAAGAATCTGGGCCGACCAACCAGATCACCGACTGAAAACAAAGCCGACTTTATGCATTTCCTTGCAATCGAAAGATAGACAACGTTCATATGATAATATATGGAGATACATTAAAAAAATAATCCTAGATTGTTTCCTCATAATAAATAAATCAAAGTCCTTTTGGGTATATGATTATATGGCGTGAATATGATTATATGGCGTGAATGACATCTTAGACCACGTTTACGTCCGTAAACGCAATTGTTTTTAAAATAGTTACAAATTGTAATAGAAATAAGAATTTGTGATAAAACCACGTTCATTGTATTGCTGAAGTTTCGACCCGCTGAATCAGGTCTTTACTATATCCATTTGTAAAAAAGTAGAGTGCTGCGTAGGCAGTGTTTTAGATAGAGGAAAGTGAAAAGGTGGTAAGCTGCCGAGAATAGTTTTGGTAACGAAATACAGATCGACATTTCGAGCGGAGGCCTTCATGGCAGAGTATATAGAATGTGATAAACGTCAGTATTTCGTTGTCAAAACTAATCTCGGCAGTTTACCATCTTTTCACTTTGCTGTATTATTTGCATTTGCTCTGATGACAGTCCAAGTCCTCTCTCCTCCGCAGAGGTTAAATTTCGGAGATGGGAGGTTTCGGGGGTCGTCGGAGATGCTCGGAGGCGTCAGCTGGACATAAGTAGTGCGGGCGAAACTAGCCCGCACTACTTATGTCCAGCTGACGATTTCGACGCATCTCCGACAATCCCCGACATAGCCGATCTCCGAAAGAACCTCTGCGGAAGAGAGAGGTCCAAGTCAACAGGTCGAAAAATCAGCTATAAATAATAAACGTTGTGTTACGACAAACTTTCGATTTATACTGTAGCTCCAATCCTGGCCAAAGGTCCTTTGAAAATCAAGGGCGAATCGTCAAAAACAATAATTTTGGTCAGAATTTGCCAAGCCGAGTCATCCTGAGAAGTGGTCAACCGTGATGTTGCTGATCTGTCGCTGTTCGATCGCAATAATGAGATCATTATTTGGTTGAAATGCATAAGAAAGTTTCTGTAAATAAAGGAAAATAATTATTGTTTTCTGAAACTCGCTTTCCTCCGCTCGGATCATCCCACCGAGATCGCCTAGGACTACGGCAAAGGTCAGCCTTCCTAGAAAGGCTTGTTTGCTTCCAAATAAACATCATGCTATCTTAAGCCGATTTTACCATGGGCGCAGCCATTTTGAATGATGACGTCAATAGTGGCAAGTCCCTGATCTCAAAGACTGGATCGAGCAACTCTTGTTTGGAAAATGAAGCCCGAATCCGCCATGCTTTACTATAAGATTTAGATTTAATAACTTTATTGCCTATAGCATGCAACTGGTGGTCAAACAGGGCGAAATGCCCCAATTGAACATGACTACCATGATGTAGGTGTTGATTTACGGAGGGAGGAAAACCGGCTCGAGAACCCCGCGAAAAAAACCTCGAAACACAGGATAAACTACAACTCTACTCACATGAGTTACAAGCTTGACAACGGGGTCATTACCAAGCGGTCACCCATTCAAGTACTAACCCCCGTCTAACCGGGCTTAACTTTTGGTGAGAGCATAGCGCGCTAACAGTGCTCCCAACTGCATGTGTGAAATGTCGCTACGGAGTTTCTTCTCGTCCTTTTCCTTCTTTTTTCGCTTTTTATAACCAAAAACACAGCATTGTGTCCAGAATTTTCCATCTTCGTATCGATCTACCTACACATACGATGGCCTGATCGGCGCCATTAGCAAGGGACCAAATCGACCGATCTCGCGAGCCGTCATTTCCTGACCCCGGCAAATCATGACGGTTACTTGATTTATCTTTTAGGAATCAGTGATACTACCATTTTGCGTCATCAAATCCAAGATGGCGGCGACGCCCATGATGTCTATTTGATCATAGTTAATAGAACATATACATGGTTTGGAAACTCGTCCAAAGTGACTGTTCTATGTTTTTGTTCAAGTTTATGGAAATCTGTGCAATTTCACGGTATTGTATTTTCTGTATAATGAAGCAGTCATCCAATAGCAACGCTCGGGTTTAATTAGTGAGTTGCTTCATCGTCACGTGTTGTGGTGCTTCATCGTCACGTGTCCATAGAATTTACTTCCATATAAGGAACTCCATTGTCAGGTCAACATGACCATGCTATATGTTGAAAGAAAATAGAGCTTCCAAACCATGTATATGTTCTATTAACTATGATTTGATCAAACACGTGAGGCATTCTCAGTACATTTCTACTGACCTCTCTAAACGTCAGTCCTCTAGATCTGTAGACTTCGTAAATTGCAAAACCAGGCACGAGAAGCATGGATAACAAAGCAACAAACCAACCGAGAGCTTCAGCCCATGCTGGGTACTGGTAACCATCTAACTTTATCCCTTCCCTTTGAATAATAGTTGACAACAAAATTATCTGCAAGAAATGGGTAAAGGTAAATTGTTGTGATGAGTTATATTTTGTCTCGCGACTCTATGGGCTTTTACCAACCTCGTACCCAGGCTCTTTGGGGCTCTTACTTGGTGAATAGAGCGGAGTAAGGGGTAACGAAATAATGACGTTTTGCATGGATCAATTCTTCCTGTAACCATCCCCCCCCCCGCAATACCCCGGGGATTTGTAATTTTTTATGAAGCTCATCGCAGATTCCCCACCCCCGGGGCAAGACTGAAAAACTAATATAAGAACACATGAGTTTTAACATCAAACAAATGTATAATTAAACACATTTTAACATCAAATGTAAATTAACTTAAACAGCGGCTCATTTCTGTTGCTGCTTCCTTTGAGTCTAGTTTTTTTCACTTTTTCGGCACCCCTGCGTCGATTTTCGTCAATTTTTGGCAACCTGAGAAATCTTCCCACGTCTCCTTGCATCCCCTGGGACAAAAAATAATAAAACAATTCCCCACCCCTGGGATTTGATTTCCTGCATAGTTGCCCGGGGGGGTGGTTACAGGAAGAATTGATTCATGCATTTCGAGCGGACATGTATATACCATCTGGTTTCCTGTAACGTTCTGTCGTCCCTACGTTAGAGAGCTTAATTTAAGCAACAGACGTTTTACAGCCACGGACGGCGTTTTAATTCAATAGCATTTTTCATTCAAAACAATGATAATGAGCAATTTAATATTCCAAGAGCAAAGTGAACGCCGTCGTCGTTCTACACAAGACGTCATTGAGACGATGGGAACTTCTAGAACGTTGAGGCCTGTGACCTGTCATCGTTGTTTTACTACAATGAGACATACTTTTAAATTAGGGCTGAAACTTGTATTTTAAGGGGGATAATTTCATTACATTACGATATAAAATAAAGGATCTGATAAATTTAAGCTTATGAGCTAACAGTTTAGATATGTGCATAGCCGTTGTTTTGGGTAAAAAAATATTTTCAAAGAATACGCGGTTCAGTAGTTCTGTATTGTATTCTTGTTCTTCCAGTCACCGTCGGTGTCTCAAAAACGCCTAATATGCTTTAAGCTCTCTATTGATGAAGGGCGCCGCTCGAAACGTCAGTATTTCGTTGCTATATAAAAATCTCGGCAGTTTACCATTTTTTTCACTTTGCTCTATCCAAAACACTGCCTACGCTGGTTGTACTGTTTTATCTCTTGGTGAATAGGTCAATTTTAACTGCAAAGTACTTACACATAATAATAATGGAGTAATAAATTTCCAGCAAATGACGAAGTAACGCGGTGGACGACGACCAGTCATAGTTTCAATGTTTCCAGCCAAACGATCAGCACCTGTAAATACAGAATAATATTGGGTTGCTGTCACTCACGAGAGATGGTGGCCCTCTATAGGAAGTACAGTTTAGATTTCACTGATATGGTTCATCAATAAAGTTAGTTTTGGTTTAGCGTAGTGTGGTGTGGTATAGTGTGTGGTGTGGTGTAGTGATTTGTATTGTGTGGTGTGGTGTGGTGTGGTTTGGTGTAGTGTAGTATGTGGTGTAGTGATTTGTATTGTGTGGTGTGGTGTGGTGTGGTGTGGTGTGGTGTGGTGTGGTGTGGTGTAGTATGTGGTGTAGTGTAGTATGTGATGTAGTGTGTGGTGTGGTGGAGTGTGGTGTGGTGTGGTGTGGTGGAGTGTAATGTGTGGTGTGGTGGAGTGTGTGGTGTGATGTGGTGTGGTGGAGTGTGGTGCAGTGCAGTAGGGTACAGTGGGGTACAGTGTAGTGGTGTGTTGTGTTGTGTTGTGTTGTATATGATGTGGTGGGGTGTCTAGTGTAGTGTAGTGTAGTGTAGTGTAGTGTAGTGTAGTGTAGTGTAGTGTAGTGTAGTGTAGTGTAGTGTAGTGTAGTGTAGTGTAGTGTAGTGTAGTGTAGTGTAGTGTAGTGTAGTGTAGTGTAGTGTAGTGTAGTGTAGTGTAGTGTAGTGTAGTGTAGTGTAGTGTAGTGTAGTGTTGTGTCTAGTGTAGTGTGGTGTAGTGTGGTGTGGTGTGGTGTGGTGTGGTGTAGTGTGCAGTGCAGTGCAGTGTAGTGCAGTGCAGTGCAGTGCAGTGCAGTGCAGTGTAGTGGTGTGTTGTGTTGTATATGATGTGCTGGGGGTGAATAATCTATATTTAGTGTAGTGTACTATCGCTTTGTGTGGTGTCTAGTGTAGTGCGTCGTGTGGTGCATAATAATGTGGTGTGGTGTGCTGTAGTGCAGTACCAACAAAGTTCTGATAGTCCTTACCGTATACCCAAGCCACAACCGTAATTTCAACAAAAGCCAGAAATATCAAAGCTACTCCTCCAGCTTGATTGTCCAACAAGTTTAGTATATAAATTCCACCCTAAAATTAAACGGCTATTGTAGTTTAAAAAAATACATTACAAAATAAAAGGTCCTTTAATAACCCGGTCTAGACTAAGTAAGTAAAAGTAGCGTGCTGCGTTGGCAGTGCATGTTCAAACAACAATCGAAATATAGTAAGGTTAGATATACTGCCGAAACAGAGAACGTTAGACTACTACGTTCTCTGTTTCGGCAGTATATCTAACCTTGCTATCAGGGTTCGTACACCTTGATAATTTTGAAAATCCAGGACTTTCCAGGGCTTTTTTCTGCCTTTTTCCAGGGGTTTTCCAGGGGTATTTGAAATCAGACAAAAATACTTTTGCAAAGAGTTGACATTTAATTGTGCTATTAATCACATAATTATTCAGTTACGATCAATATTTTTCAACCGTTACAATATCACATCACTATAAACAAGTTGAAAAATAACAAAATATCAACAAACTAAAGAAGCACAGACTGTTTTCCAGGGGTCAGTTCGAAATTCCAGGACTTTTCCAGGGGTTTCCAGGGAGATAAAAAAAATCAAGGACTTTCCAGGATTTCCAGGGGGCGTACGAACCCTGTAGTATATTTCGATTAGTGAGTAAAACGCAGTTTAACCAATCAAAGGGCTCAAAGCACCCCACGTGAATATTGTTTCCTGTACATCGCTTTTTTAATAAAAAGAAAATAATAAATCATTTTTCAAACTTGACGTCTTCTAAATAGGTATTGTAAATAAATACAAAAACTTTAAAACAGTAAACAAAGTTGAAAATAATTGAAAATCTCAAGTTTAACGTCGATCAGTTCATATCACTTTACCGCTGTGTGTTGCGATGTTCGTTGGGAAGTTCCAACGTTCGTCGGGAACTTGAGAACTACCCAAACAAGGTTGCCAATTGGCCATTTCCCAAAAGAGTTGAAGACTGGTGACGGGTTAGGAACGCCAGGGTAATTGGGATCGTTTGGAGGGACAGTTTCATTGTGCTTACGTGTGAAATCTGTCCCTCCAAACGATCCCAAGTACCCTAGCGTTCCTAACCCGTCACCAGTCTTCAACTCTTTTGGGAAATGGCCAATAGACCTTTCCGCATGAAGTGAATGAATCATGTGATCTTTCTTTTTGTCAAATCTAATTGGCTAATGTCCAAAGTTGTCCGAGGTTTTGAATATCCGAAGTTTTGCGAGAGCCAATCAAATCTTTCAACGCGTTATCGACGGACTTCGTGCGGAAAGGTCCATTATCCAATCAAATTGCGAGCTGTGAATCAAAACTCATTTTGATAGGATAATTGGCAACCTTTCTTACGAAGTTCCCAACGAACTTCACAGCTAAGCACACGCGGCGGTATTAAAAGTAATATGAAATCAACTGTAAGTGCGGAAATTGAAGAAAAAAGTTCTAAATTTGTCTCTCCGTAAAACTTAGCAGACTTACCCCAGAACATATTGGCAAACCCAGAACGAACAGAAGATAACACAAAAATGCAGTAAAGCCAGACTTGTATTTTTTGAACTTTCCACCGTACTCGTCGACAACTCCAGCTATTATGCATTCAAGTGTTGCAAACTATAATCACAAAAACAGTTCACCAATAATAAACATACAGAAGTAAACGAAAATAAGAAATAAAAAAACCCACCATGCAATAAATAGGCGCATTTGGCAGAGTTACCGTTATACATGTTCATCAGATACAGAGGTTTTGCGTAGAGGTCATATAAGAACGTAACATCAGTGATAAATTAAGATTATTTAATTAAATTAAATTTATAAATATATTAAGTAAATTAAAAATTGTAATATTAAATAAATTTATAATAAACAATGATTGCACAATTTCAAGGCAACATATTATAGTAGTACACAAACAAATTCAAATAAATTATATTAAAACAGCAAGCTGACTAGCCTGGTACCCTGGTCCAATTTCAAAAGAAATATGGGCCAGGTAACCACTAATCTCATTCTCGCGTCATCAGGGCTAAATCCACTTATGACGATTGCAGTTTTACTCATAGCCACTAAAAACGCGCGACATTTCAACCAATAGGAAAGCAGAAGTCTTTAGTGGTTACCTGGCCCATATTCTTTGATTGGGCCAGGGTACCAGGCTACAAGCTGACATGCGCACACGTCATCTGTGATTCCTAAATAGATAACTCATGCTTTCTTACATAAATACATGTAGTTACTAGTCTTATAAAATTAGCGTGCTGCGTACACGCGTAAAAATCTCGCAAGTTGTTATAGCATTGTTGCCTGAACAATGCTGTAACAACTTGTTGACATATGTGAACAACATTGATAAATGAACAACATTGTTCATCATTGTTTCAACAAGTTGTTATAGCTTGATGAAACAACAACCGTTGTTCACGCATGTTGTAACAACCGAAGAACGTGTTGATACATCAACCATGTTCACCATTGTTGTAACATTGTTGTTCATCGTTGTTATTTCGTCATGCTGTTACAACATGTTGTATCATGTGCGAACAACGTTGTTGGCTTTAAAAAATGTGCTGTTGGAACAACTTGTTCATGACTGTTGATTTATCCGTGAACAAGTTGTTCGAACCATAAGTGAACAACTTGTTGACAACTTGTTCACGGCGAGCAGCACAACATTGTTCACGGCGAGCAGCACAACATTGTTCACGCCTGTTGACAACCGTGAACAAGTTGTGCGTTTTTACGCGTGTAGGCAGTGTATAGAAACAAATATAAGTTAGATATACTGCCGAAACAGAGAACGTAGGAGTCTAACGTTTCGAGCGAAGGCCCTTCGTCAGAGAGAAACGTTACTAGTCTTACCTGACTGTCTAAGCCGAGCGTGAACAGCATGAGAAAAAAGAGTACAGCCCATAAAGGAGATATGGGAAGCCGAGAGATAGCTTCGGGATAAACATTAAACGCCAATCCAGGTCCTAAATATATCAAAAACAATGAATATAATTATATAAAGACCCAAAAACAAACAGGAACGATGTTGTACCGAATGTTACCTGATGTGGCAACGTCGTCAATGTTAGCGTTGAGTTGGTGTGACATGAAACCCAATACACTGAACACTACAAATCCTGCAAAGAAACTTGTTCCACAGTTGATGCAGCTAACAAGAATGGCATCACTGAAACAAAATAAACAAAACAAATCAACAAATGAAAATGTTTCTTTATTTTACTGTACTTCACTTCACTCCACTCTACATCACTTCACCTTATATTACTCCACTCCACTCCACTCCACTCCACTCCACTCCACTCTACTCTACTCTACTCTACTCTACTCTACTCTACTCTACTCTACTCTACTCTACTCTACTCTACTCTACTCTACTCTACTCTACTCTACTCTACTCTACTCTACTCTACTCTACTCTACTCTACTCTACTCTACTCTACTCTACTCTACTCTACTCCACTTCCTTTTACTTCACTCACTCCACTTCACCTGACCTGACCTCACTTCACATTTCCTCACTCGATTCCACTTCACTTCATTGTGAAAAACCCCCCCAACCAAACTCCACTCCACCCACTTCACTCCACTCCACTCCACTCCACACTCCACTTCACCTCACCTCACCTCACCTCACCTCACCTCACCTCACCTCACTTCACTTCACTTCACTTCACTTCACTTCACTTCACTTCACTTCACTTCACTTCACTTCACTTCACTTCACTTCACTTCACTTCACTTCACTTCACTTCACTTCACTTCACTTCACTTCACTTCACTTCACTCCACTCCACTCCACTTCACTTCACTTTACATCTACTCACAGAACGCAGTTGTTGTTAAACTTGTTATAGCTTGCATATACCAATACAGTCCCCCAACTGACGCCAAGGGAGTAAAAAATCTGCGATGCTGCTGCTACCCATACCTAAAGACCAAATTCATGCCGTATTCACTTCAAATATACTCAAGCTGTTAATAAGAGAAGGATTATTTCCAAATCTCGTGCAGTAAATTTTAGCTAAAACTGAAGTGATATCTGTTAGTCATCGACCGATTTGGCAGAAACTGTATAATAATATTATTCACAACTATACCTTGATGTCTAACAACTTTTTCCAATTTGGAGTTAAATAGAATTTAATCCCAGTACCAGCTCCCTCCAATGTTACTCCACGTATAAACAAAATAATGAGCACAATATATGGCATTGTAGCAGTCACCCACACAACCTTTGCAATTAGAAAGAAATAATAAAAAAATGAACTGTTAAATTGCATTGTATAGTAAAGTATAATATAATATGTGTATATACGGTATAATATGGTATTGTATTGTCTTGTGTTATAATATTGTATGGTGTTGTATCATCTGTGTGATATGGTATGGTATGGTGTGGTATGGTATGGTATGGTATGGTATGGTATGGCATGGTATGGTATTGTATGGTATGGTATGGCATGGTATGGTATGGTATGGCATGGTAGGGTATGGTATGGCATGGTATGGTATGGTATGGTATGGCATGGTGTGGTATGGTATGGCATGATATGGTATAGTATGATATGGTATGGTATGGTGTGGTATGGTATGGTATGGTATGGTGTGGTATGGTATGGTATGGTATGGTATGGCATGGTATGGTATTGTATGGTATGGTATGGCATGGTATGGTATGGTATGGCATGGTAGGGTATGGTATGGCATGGCATGGTATGGTATGGTATGGTATGGTATGGTATGGTTATGGTATGGTATGGCATGGTATGGTATGGTATGGTATGGTATGGTATGGCATGGCATGGTATGGTATGGCATGGCATGGTATGGTATGGTATGGTATGGTATGGTATGGTATGGCATGGCATGGTATGGTATGGCATGGTATGGTATGGTATGGTATGGTATGGTATGGTATGGTATGGTATGGCATGGTATGGTATGGTATGGTATGGCATGGTATGGTATGGTATGGTATGGTATGGCATGGCATGGTATGGTATGGTATGGTATGGTTATGGTATGGTATGGCATGGTATGGTATGGTATGGTATGGTATGGTATGGTATGGCATGGTATGGTATGGTATGGTATGGTATGGTATGGCATGGCATGGTATGGTATGGCATGGTATGGTATGGTATGGTATGGTATGGTATGGTATGGTATGGCATGGTATGGCATGGTATGGCATGGTATGGTATGGTATGGTATGTGGTAACGTAACGTAACGTAACGTAATGTAACGTAACGAAATGTAATGTATCAAACATGAAAATACGCGTCAACATACTTTCCCTGATGTTTTAACACCTTTAAAGAGGCATAAAAAAACAACGGTCCAACAGAACAATAAAGACAAACAAATTTTCCATCGGAAATCTCCAAGGTCATTAATACTATCTGTCTTGCCAAGAATATGATTACTAAAATATAATAAAGTTTAATAAAGACGTCAAACTGGAAGCACTCTTCTTCGAAGTGGCCAAGGTGAAATTTTAATCTATAGTAACTACATCATGCAAGAATCGGACGTATCTAGGAAGCTTTTGTCTTCATATTAATTTTTACAAACAAACTCAAAACAAGGCGAGCAGACGTTGAAAGATACAACAACAGAGGGCGAAGATGGTTAAACACGGCCACGTGTAAAACGACCTGAATCGAGTATAAAATTTTGAACACTACATTAATTGTGAAACGTACATTAACTTGAAAAGCAACATCAGACGAAATTCTATTAAGGAACCATTTGAGACGAATGCCTTTGATAGCATTTGACCACCTTGCACCAAGCAAGAGAGTAGCAGAGGTGAACAAAGTAAGACGATTCACAGACACGGTCAAGCGTCAGGATCGGGGAAGCTATACTGCATTTAAGGATTCGGCACAGAGGTTAGCGTACTCGCTTATCACCTCTGCGACCCAAGTCTTTCGGCATTGGGTGAATTGTTTATAGAAAAAAAAAACACCCAAAAAACCCTGACGCTTGAACCGGGTGCCTTGAAACCGTAGCTACGATTACGGAGCATCGGTTACTCCAACACAAAAAATAACTAAAAATACTTACTTAAAATACTCTAGAGAAGAAGCAGTTAGCTTCGATGTGTCCAGCACAGTACAGTTAATAGCATGCGTTGAATTGGTCCAGAGACTGCCATTGGTACAATTTGAACGTAAGCTGTTTAATTCGCGTCGTTCTTCAACGGTGCTTTTAAGAAAAAAATCATCCCACAATAAAAATTCAAAGTAAAATTATGCATGGTTATTTTAAAGTTGACTATCAGATGTTGACTAGTAGCACACAATCAGTCTCAATTCGCTTTGTATATATTTCACTGCAAAAGCTTTTTTGTTATTTGGTTTTTATGATGCATAAGAGTTTTTTTTTGCTACATGTATATAAAAGCGAGATTTTCTAAGCCCCGCACAGGTATGGGACGTGCAACTTTTTGGTGACCCGCGTTAGAGCGTCTAACCCTTCATCACAAACCCTTCGATGACTGGCATGGATTAACAATTTGAGCTTGAGAAACGCAGGCTTGGACTGGCCATTTTGCTTTGGAACAATGGGCAACCACTGTTCTATAATACTCAAAGATAACACATGGGCCAGTGCAAACCCGGAAGGTGTTACTCTCGCATATAAGGAATACGGGTATGTGTGTGCCGCCCTATAGGGTATAGTTTTCGAGATTCGGGGTCTGGAATAGGGTATACAAATTGTCCTTTTTGCTCTGGAATAGGGTGCATATTTTGGTCTGAGATAGGGTATGGATGCCACTGTGACACCAGTGCTGGGATTGGGAATTCACTTTTTTTAGTTTAGGTCTGAGATAGGGCATGAAAAATTACCATTTTAGGTCTGGGATAGAAGTGAGGATTTTGAGATCACGGCGGCACACCCCTACCCCAAAAATTGCCAGAGTACCTCCCGGGGCTCGCACGTATGTGCACGAACGTCACCATGTGTGATACAAAGTCATCGACATGTTGGTGTTAAGAGTGCTATACTTATACTTGTAGTGTATGTTACGTTTAATAATAATAATAACATGTATTTATACCGCGCAAATTCAACTTTAAGGTTTTCAAATGCGCCTTACAATAATTTTTGACATGGCCGAGTCGAAGGCATATTAAATGCGCTCAGGCAGCCGCCATACGACACATATCGGTCCACGAATTACAGCTGAGACCTAGGTGTTGGTTTTGCGGATGGAGGAAAACAGGAGAACCCGGTGAAAAACCCTCGAAGCACAGGAGAGACCAACTAAACTCTACTCACATGAGTCTCAAGCTCGAGAACAGGGTTATTCCCAGACGGTCACCCATCCAAGTACTAACCCCGTCCAATCGGGCTTAACTATTGGTGAGAGGCAACACCCTAACAGCACACGCCAACCGTGCTGCCAACCGTGCTTTGCATGCAAGGCTTGGCGTAATGTATAAAACTCAAGTACTTAATAGAAGATATGTTTTTAGAAGGTGCGACTTAATTTGCAGGTTCGGTCGCGGTCTAGGTCTCAGAAACACTTTCTGAACCGATTTGAGTTTGAAGAACGTTTACCGAACGTGTACCGAACATCTGTCCTGAATGTCTACCGAACGACTAACCTGCATTGATCTGACGCCCAGGATGAATCACAGTCCCTCCATGGCACATCACTGGCAAACGAACTGAACAGATAAATAACTGACCAACAGATGATAACGTTATAGTAGATTGACACCAGAAATGATATCATCATCATTGCCATGCCAACGCCTATAACAATACAAGCAAGAACGAGAGAACTCGTATACTGTACAAGAGCGAGCGCACTCGTTAACTATATCTGCTCAATGCTCATAGATAACTCAGGCCTTTCTACGTTAGAATAGTGTTTTCAGCTTGAAATTCGTAAAGTTCGTTTGTTTTTGCTGTACAAGCCGTCGTAAGTTGTTAAACTCATAAAATTATGAGCTTCATGCAGATAGGATTCGAACACACAACCATCCGAATAATAGCCAACGCTCTAACCATTACAGTAATTTGCAATTCACTTTTCACCCAAATCTTCAGAAGTTCGTTCCGAAGTTCGCAAGTTCGTTGGGAAGTCCAAAGTTCGTTTTGAAATACGTACGCATTTGATTGACTGCTAGGAACCAATCAATCAATCAATCAATCAATCAATCAATCAATCAATCAATCAATCAATCAATCAATCAATATTAAATCAATATTAAATCAAACAATCAATCAATCAATCAATCAATCAATCAATCAATCAATCAATCAATCAATCAATCAATCAAGCGTAGTTCAAAACGAACGACGAACTTTCCAACGAACTTGCGAACTTCGGAACGAGCTTCCGAAGATTTGGGTGAAAATTGAGTTTCGAATGACTGTAAGCTACTCCAAAACTCAGATGACAGACCGGAGTTATTTGCGGTACTAATATCGGGGAACGAGTCAAACCGTAGTAACTCATGAAAAGATGAGAACTGTCAGTGGCGTAGCCAAGGGGGGGGGGGGGGGGGGCGAGGGGGGCGACCCCCCAAGGAGATCGAGGTTCTTGCCCCGCCAAACCCACGAACCTGGCCCCAATACAAACACTACAATCACTTTAGCAATACTAGGACGTTTTAAGTCATTAAACTAACTTCAAATATCAAATATAATAGTCAGTTAACCGTGACTTTTTCCACCAGTTATAGAATTTTTATAGAATTCATGTAAGTTTAAGAACTTACTCAGGTTTTTCTATATTGTTAAATATTTACTTGTCACTAACCTCTTGCCATACGACTAATGGTTGTAAATGTTGTTAATGGGCCAAGGCTAAGATATTGTCCAAGACTAAATTCAGCCAACATCATCGGAATACCACAGAGGACCAACATTGTAAAATATGGAATCAGGAATGTTGCTAAATGACAAAAGAAAAGGAAATGATTTGAACCTTAGAGAATCATGTTTGTGAAGTTCGATTATCAAAAACGCCGTGCAACACGGTTACGGTTAAGTACATAGTATGTAGAAGAAGGGTTCTACGTCAGGTGGATAGTTCCGATTCACTTATTCTTGCATGGAGGGTCTTTTTTGAGGCCCTATCTCTAGAAGGGTCTGCTCTAGATCTACTGTACGTTTGACTGTGTATGTAATGTTTAAAGCACGAACAACAATGTTCTCACTATCATATGTTAGCAGTGTTTTCGGCTTGAAGTTGGTAAAGTTTTTTCGTTTGTTTTTGCTGTACAAGATGTCATAAGTAGTTAAAGGTGCTGTCCATTCCGTTCTGCGCATGATCCGAATCTTTGTTTATGAGGACCTTCAAATATGACATTCGTAGATAATTACATGAAGTACTCAGCTCAGTGTAAACCGTTTAAAGGAACAACATGGCAGAAAACCAAGCGATTCGGCGTGGATATCTCTTCGGATTTTTCCAATTTCTTCTGAAAATGTTTTGTTTTGGGTACAAGTAATGAAAAGGAAGCAAGAAAAGCTTACAATCTTGAATAAGGTATCAGTATATTTTTTTCTAAATGGAGATGTAAACATTAGTTTCGTACATGCGCAGAACGGACTGGAGGGCACCTTTAAACTCAGAAAACTCTGAGTCCCAGACGGGACTCGAACTGACCCACAGCCTTCCGAATGCTAGCTGGACGCTCTAACCATTGAGCCACTGGAACTCAGGTAGTAGAGTAAGGTATTCGATATTTATACCTTGAGAACTAGTCAAACTTGTGTCACAAGTACTTGTTGGCACAATGGTTAGAGCGTCCGGCTGGCATTCTGGAGCTCAGACTTTTCTCTGAGTTTAACTTACGATAGCTTGTGCAGCAAAAACAAACAAAAAAAACTATAATTATGTTCTATCATGTTTAGAAATTCGACTTAGAGTAAAATCGTCTGGCGTTAGAGTAAAATCGTTTGGTGGTAGACAGTAAAATACTATTAATTTGGCCACCAGACTTTTTTGTGTGTCCATTCTTTTTACTTGACAAAAATGCAGACGCTTGTCAAACGGTTTAAAGAGAGAGCCTGGCGCACACGCTACGATTTTAAATTAATCGACCCACTATTAATCGGATTTTCCCTGTCCCCGCGATCGTCTGGGATTGTTACGACAAGTGTGAACGTGGTTCAAGGCCTTTTTTAAGGATTTGCCAGTGGGGGGCCATTCATGGAAAGGGACCTTCATGGTTTCTGTTCTTAATTAAATTTCTTCCGGCCACCTACCTATATCACGTATACCAACCGTCTCTTGGCAATCTTGGTTGATTCGTCGGGTGGAGGAGAGACAATAGTCACAGACTACGTCACAGACTACGTCACAGACTACGTCACAGACTACGTCACATCTATTTTGAACGTTATTTTCTTAAGATTTCTCTTAATCTCAACCAAAAATCTAATGATAAGCGCCCCCCTCCCCAATCCCAATCCTAATCTTAATTGAACTTTAAAGAAGACAAATGTCCACTCTTAATACACGTAAGAACTTCTGAGAAATCCTGTGTCTCCTACCCGAGGAGGTGGCTGCAATCTTTTATTTCAAAAGCAGGCATGTCGTTCCAAGGCTTGCTAATGAATTAGAAACATGCCTCCCAGTCATGCTTGGAACCAGATGATTCATGACTTTACTGCGCGAAATTCAGACAGCTTTTTTCCGCAAATATCTGTTTTTTGGCTTCTTTCTACTTCAGCACCCGGGTTTTGCGCATCCTATTCCATCTGTTTCCTACCTCTTTTATCCTAAAATCTCATTGGTGACGTGTTGCTGTATACATGGTGTAACCCCAAGTTAACCGCGATATTATATTAACTACATACCAGTTTAACATCTGAAAATATTTCCAAAACAAAAAACTAAAGCAACAAGAAACAACAACTCCTTACTCAGTTGTACCAAAAAAATTCCCCTTCCCCTCTGCACTTTTTATTTTATCAGAATACTAATCTTAACCAAAAAAAAAACCTTGCCCCATCCCCCCAATAATACAATAACACACATTTAAAAAAAATTATTTTACCAAATGCCGCGCGCGGCCGGGCATATTTGGCTCTGGGAACGAGATTGCATACGTCCGGGATCAGATTAACTGTTTTATACATTATAATTTTTTATGATTTCCCTTTTAAAACAAAAATTCATATTTCATACGGTAAAACTCTTTTTCGATAAAAGAACAAAAAAACAAAATGGCTACCACTTTAATTCAGCACCAATCCCCTAACACGTTCTCTTCCCCAGTTTCCCACGCAACTGCCATGTCATTACAAATAAGACAAAACATGATCCTTTGTGACAGTTTGTGTTGTCTTTTCTTCAAAATTATTCACTTCGTTATAAAAAAGCATTAAGGCATTGTGAACTCATATATTTTAATTTCCTTTATAGTTTATACAACTACAATTATAAAAAAGCTATGGGGGGCCAAAAGTGCCCAGTGGGGGGCCATGGGAACGGCTGGGGGGCATGCCCCCCCCAGTAGGAGTGTTAAAAAAGGCCCTGACGTGGTTGAAGTACAACGTCCCACTCCCAGACAGTCGCCGATCTGATCGGAAGTATCGCAAAAATCGGAATCATTTATATTTCGAAAATGCACCCCAGAGGGTCGCCGACGATCAGACACTGCAGAACACTGAAACCACTCGTCTGGGACGGCGATCGGGGACGGGAAAAATCCCGATTCTTACGACAAGTCACGACAAGTGTGAACGTGGCTGTGGTAAGGGGCAGGGTCGCCGACATGTCGTCCCCGATTCTTAGGACAAGTGAGAAGTAGACTAGGCTTAAAATCGTAGCGTGTGCGCCCGGCTTTAGTTTGGGCCTACCAACTTATAAAATGCTTACTACGCCCCTGAATCTCCTAGAAAGAAATCCTTAAAACCGCCAGCTACGCAGGCTAAGAAAGAAATAGCTAATGCCTTTAAGATTCGACGCATGAAAGTGCCAACATGCAGGATGCGGTGAAGATTTCTTATTTCATGCATGCTATTGTTACTCTTTCACTCTTACCTCCGCCGTTCTGATAGCACAAATACGGGAATCTCCAAACATTTCCAAGTCCAACACAGTAGCCAATGATGGACAACATAAAGTCGAGTTTTGAAGACCATGCTTCTCTTTCCTGCTCGACCGCGGTGCTTGTCAATAGTTCAAACTTAACATCATCGTGACCATTGTCGGCAAACATAACGTTTTCGTTATTGCCCGATTGGTTTTCATCCATGTTACTCAGACGAATGTCATCACTCTCTGTCGTAAGTCCTTCGTTCATTTTAGTTTACTGTATAAGTCACGGTTGGTATTAAACCAGATAATGATGCTATAGAGTAAAAGCAAACAATTGTTGCCAACGAAGGTAAAGTAAATTGCACACTGCATGCCACACAATAACAACTACCAACAATGTGTTCAAAAGTGAAAATAATTATCATTCATATGCAGATTAATGCAAATTATATGGCTCATTGAACATTGGCGGGAATGCCAATAATTGGTGGGAATTTCCGGCTGAACATTTCTAGGTGCGGCGAGTTAGGACAAACCGAACGTGAATGTAGCAATGTGTAATTCTACGTGTTCTAATTTATGAAATCGAACTTTATTAATATCTAGATAGAATAATCAAACTAGTCCCAGAACAATATCCAGTTCTCTAGAATATGGCCTTTTTTGCCTAAGGGGCTATCATCCAAAAATTGTTAAATTATTGGGTTGCTAAAATCGTTATCTTTTACACCGGTACACGCTATATAAAAGACGCCAATCACTATAAACAATTGTTGCTAAAGTAACAGAGGATTTATTTGTGTGTATTACTACTTTCGGGATTTACTAAGAGCCGTCCAATTTTACTGTTACTTTCGGAACTTTACGGTATCATCCAAAGATTGTTCATGATCAGCGAATACATTCACCATCAAACAAAAACCATAAATCAATTTATACGTGTAAATGTATATATTTGTATCGAGAGTCGGGACTTCCAAGAAGAATGTACCGCGTGCTGTATTCATGGTGCTGTATTCATGTGAAACACATGAGAAATAATTATCTTTTGTTCGGCAGTCAAATGAGTTCAGCACAAAGCACAGGCTAGGGTTAGGGAAAAGTTACGGGTATGCAGGTACCCTGACAAGCGAGGAAGGTTTCCAAGTCTGCTGATGGAGGTTCAAACTAAAAACACGTTAAAACATCGCATAAAGCCCTAATCAAACGAGAACGCAAGTCATCGCAAGTTGGCAGTCAGAATTTCTGTGGCGGTCGTTTGAACACCCAAATTAACAAAATAAAGGTTTCATGAGTGTTTTAAACAAGTTTTAACTTTTTCACGGTACATGATATTTCCGGGAAACTATTCAGAGCGGCTAGTTGTGATAGCGTGACTGCCAACTTGCGATGACTTGCGTTCTCGTTTGATTAGGGCTTAACAGTAGAGTTTGAGAAAGTTATACTGAGGTGTATGCTTGAACAAATGCGCAGCTCTGGCAACAGTGGGTACCGGCAAAATCACAGTGCTATATATTATATAGTAGGTGAAGGTGTTTTGGGTAAAAGGTACTACGCTGCGTCGTTCTACCGAGCAAAAATACTTTTATAACAATAGCAAAAGACGGCTTACCCAGCTGGAAAGCCCAGGTAAAAATCACGGTGTCTACGAAAGCCAAAATTACCGCTATTTTGAGGAAGGAAAAAAACATTTAAAACTTACCTAAAACGTTGCACAGACAATGTTCCAGTTTCGATAATAGAAATAAAATTGTTTTTTAGTCTAATTTTCAGCTCTAAATATCACAAAATCGGGAAAGAATTTGTCCTTTTCTTGAATCAGGGACGAATTCTCCTCTCGGGCATTTCTCACACTTAATACCTTATCCTTGTCTATCCTTCGCAATCTTCGACGTCTTTGAGGTTTATCCTTCGAAATCCTCAAAGTCCTTGATATCCTCTGGGTTAGGGGGGAGGGAAGTTCAGGATTAATGACTGGGGGAGACTGCTTCTACAATTAGTCGAAGCACGGAAAATTAACCAATAGGAAGCGCCGTAGCTGTGACGTAGTCCAATCTAACCAATCAAATCATTGACTTTGGATCATGTGATCGATTTTGACTTCAGGATCAAATCCTTCCCCCAAGTCTCTGGGTCATTTTGGGGGAAGACGCCAGGCAGAACAGACTTCCATCACTCCGTTCCCTCAAAAATTCAGCTTCCCCCGAAGAAGGCCCTTGGCTTCTCCAAAAAGTAAGTAAACGTTATTTAATTCATTTTCGTTTATTCTCGTTGCGTACTTTTTGGGATTTTTTGCGTTTTTTTGCTCGGTTCGAGTTGGCGGCCGGCCTTCGGAAAGGCCTTCGAAGACGAAGCAAGATGTCGAGTGGCGGCTCTGTTTTAGCTCAAAGTCTTTCAGAAACTACACCAGGACAAGCCTTCGACAAGAATTGTAGCCTTCCAAGAAGAATTTCGAAGTTTTTTTCCACATTTTTGGGACTTTTCGGGGCGAACGTCACTCGGTTCAAGTTTCCCGCTTCGAAGACAAGACGGCTTTGGTTGGCATTTTGGCAGTCCTTTTGCAATTTTTTCGGACTAATAAAGGTTTTAAATAACACTTGTTGTCCTTTTTCTTGTCTTTTGTCTTTTTTTGTCCAATTTTCGGCTTTTTTTCGGGTCCTGGTTCGGGTTGGCGGTTCGCCTCCGAAGGCCCCTCAAGACGAAGCAAGAGTCGGGTTTTTCGAAGTTCACAGCTCTAGTACAGTCTAAAATCTTTCAGAAACTAAACAAAGACAAGCTTTTGGCGATAACTGTGGCCTTTCACGAATAATTTCGACGGGTTTAATTTTTTTTCAGTTTGGCGGCGATTTTTGGCTGCCAGATACGTGTCAACTTCTCGGGTTCTGAAGAGCTTCGTCTTCGAGCAAAAAACTTCGGATAGGTTTCAAACCTTGTATTTTTCAGAAAGCCTAAGGATTTCGACGGATATCCGAAGAATTCTCGTGAATTTTTTCCAACGTTTTAATTTGAAGACTTTTTGGTGAAAATTTCGCTCGGCAGAAGTTTCCCTATAAAAGACGGGACACGGTTCTCGCTGGCATTCTTCAAATATCTCTCGGTTTTTCTGAAAAATATAGGTTCAGTTCAAGAGTTTCTTCGTTTGTTTATCGCTTTGAACGCATTTTACGGCTTTTTGCGATAAATTCGGCTGTTTTGAACTCGCATCAAAAACGGGGCAACGAGCCAGCGACCGGGGTTGTTTACTTGCTGTCTGTGCTTGCTGTCATTTTCGACTTCGGACGCTTGGAAGCAAACTCCTTTGATTTAACACAAGAATTTTCAAGATTGGACGCTAAAACTCGTTTATTTTGGAGATATTTTGATTCGGAGGTGAGTATTTCGTCTTTAGGAGCGCTCGACCGAAATAAATAGGCTTTTTGCATGTAGATTTCAACATAAAAAACCTTCACAATTTGAAGCAACTCCACTGCATTTTCCCTCGCATTTTTCATCGTTTTAAAAACAGTTTAGCACGAAACTTCGCCGAGAAATCCGAGTAAACAATCAAACGAGCAAACGAAGTAAACAATTGCGGTTGTTTGGCATTTCGAGTTTTAGATAAAGATATCTCCATTTGTGTATTTACGATGAAACAACAAGGACTTCGCTTCGGCTAAATTAAATATCAGTTCAAATTAATTCTTCAAAATATGTTTCCAAAACTTTTGTTCGCCACTTCGCAGTTTCTCATGGATATAATTTCGGGCAAATATTCCCCAAATTGCATGTTTAAGCCGTTTTTTCAACGCTAAATCAAGCTGATATTAAATATTTTATAAAAAAAAATTTTCCTTGAGAGAATCACATGAAAAACAACGTGAATGCATTGTTTTCGCATTTTGGCAGTCCTATTTCGAGCACGTTACAGTACTATTTCGTCGTATGGAATTCGAATGGGTATATATATACTGCATTTCTGAAGGAATTCTGGCTAGGATTTTCATTTAAAACCGAGTTTTTGTTGGGAGATTTTGAAAAGAAGCGAAGTTACGTTTGTGTCGAATTTCTTTCAAAAAATCGTTGTAAATCGCCCGTGCACTGAATAGTTCAATATTTTCCCTTAAAACCAACAAGAAAGAATGGTATTTTCGATACTGGTAAGTTCTTATTTGTTTCCTTGTAAATGCAGGTTGGAAATGTTCAGAAACTAAGAAAGCAAAATCTATTAAAACCGAAATAAAGTCCAGGAGAGGTCACCTTTCTGTTTCAACGTAAAATAAACACAGTCAGATGTTATTTTGGGTAGTAACGGTGATATTAGCTTAGTATAGTGCAGTATAGTGTAGTTTAGTGCAGTATAGTGTAGTATGGTGCTCTATGGTGCCATATAGTGCTATATGGTGCTATATAGTGCTATATGGTGCTATATAGTGCTGTATGATGCCATATAGTGCTGTATGGTGCAATATAGTGCTGTATGGTGCAATATAGTGCTGTATGATGCCATATAGTGCTGTATAGTGCTGTATGGTGCTATATAGTGTTGTATGGTGCCAAATAGTGCTGTAAGGTGCCATATGGTGCTATTATATATGGTTCTGTATGGTGCCATATAGTGCTATATGGCACCATATAGTGCTGTATGATGCCATATAGTGCTGTATGGTGGAATAGTGCTGTATGGTGCCATATAGTGCTGTATAGTGCTGTATGGTGCCATATAGTGATGTATAGTGCCATATAGTGCTGTATAGTGCCATATAGTGCTATATGGTGCCATATAGTGCTATATGGTGCCATATAGTGCTGTATGATGCCATATAGTGCTGTATGGTGCAGTATAGTGATGTATGGTGCCATACAGTGCTGTATGGTGCCAAATAGTGCTGTATGGTGCTATATAGTGATGTATGGTGCCATACAGTGCTGTATGGTGTCATATGGTGCTATATGGTTCTGTATAGTGCTGTATTGTGCCATATTAGTGTATGGTGCCATATAGTGCTGTATGGTGCCATATAGTGCTGTATGGTGCCATATAGCGCTGTATGGTGCCATATAGTGCTGTATGGTGCCATATAGTGCTGTATGGTGTCATATAATGCTGTATAGTGCCATATCATGGTGCTGTATAGTTCTGTATGGTGCTGTATACTAAACTAGTATAGTATAGTGTGGTAATGGTGCTGTAATGTGTAGTAGTTACTGTACTGCGATGGGGATCTTTAATATTAATAGCATTTAGTTATGGTGTAACCCCAAATTTTATAATTTTGTGTTTTTAGGGATTCAAACAAATTCGGGATCATATTTCAAATAACGTGGGAAATAAAGATATGTACCACCTGGTTCTATTTATTTCAGGTTAATTGCATGATTCAGTGCATGGTTAATTATTGCATGGTTGTTTGCATGGTTTAGTTATTGCATGGTTGATTGCATTGTTTACTTAGTGTATGGTTTAATTATTGCATGGTTTAATTATTGCATGGTTCATTGCATGGTTTAATTATTGCATGGTTCATTGCATGGTTTAATTATTGCATTGTTCATTGCATGGTTCATAATGCATGGTTCATAGTGCATGGTTCATTGCATGGTTTAATTATTGCATGGTTTAATTATATTGCATGGTTTAATTATTGCATGGTTCATTGCATGGTTTAATTATTGCATTGTTCATTGCATGGTTCATTGCATAGTTCATAATGCATGGTTCATAGTGCATGGTTCATTGCATGGTTTAATTATTGCATGGTTTAATTATTGGGTGGTTTAATTATTGCATGATTCATTGCATGATTTAATTATTACATGGTTTAAATATTGCATGCTTAATTATTGCATGATTAATTGCATGGTTTAATTATTGCATGAATTAATTATTGCATGATTTAATTATTGCATGCTTGGTTTAAGTATTGCATGGTTTAAATATTGCATGGTTTAAATATTGCATGATTGCCTCGCTCAATTGCACAACTGAGAATTTTGAAAGGCACTGAGTCAGCTAGAGTATCTCAAAGCAACCATCAAAAAACAATCTTGAAAAGAACCAACGAAAGATAATTGTTACATGAACTATAAATGGATAAAGCAGGTACAGTATTATTTTAAAGAAATTTGATTTTGCATTAATTTAGAACACATTAATTTTGACAAACACATACTGTAGTGTTTATACATATTTCTGTATGTATTTTTAAACACTTAGTAATTACATTTAATTACTATTTGATCTATGTACTAACAATCTATGTACTAATAATCTATCTACTAATAATCTATCTACTAATAATGTATCGATCTACTAATAATCTATGTACTAATAATCTATGTACTAATAATATATGTACTAATAATATATGTACTAATAATATATGTACTAATAATCTATGTACTAGCTAATAATATATGTACTAATTAATCTATGTACTAATAATGTACTAATTAATAATCTATGTACTAATAATTAATCTATGTACTAATTATCTACTAATAATCTATCTACTAATAATTGTCTATCTACTAATAATCTATCTACTAATAATCTATCTACCAGTAATCCATCTACTAATAATCTATGTACTAATAATCTATGTACTAATAATCTGTGTACTAATAATCTATGTACTAATAATCTATCCATTGAATAATCTATCTACTAATAATCTATCTACTAATAATTTATCTACTAATAATCTATCTAGTAATAATCTATCTACTAATAATTTATCTACTAATTATCTATCTACTAATAATCTATCTACTAATAATCTATCTACTAATAATCTATGTGCTAATAATCTATTTACTAATAATCAATCTACTAATAATCTATGTACTAATAATTAGTATGTACTAATAATCTATCCACTAATAATCTTTTTACTAATATATTCTATTTACTAATAATCTATCTACTAATATGTACTAATAATCTATGTACTAATAATCTATGTACTAATAATCTATGTACTAATAATCTATGTACTTAAATAATCTATGTACTAATAATCTATGTACTAATAATCTATGTACTAATAATCTATGTACTAATAATCTATGTACTAATAATCTATGTACTAATCTATGTACTAATAATCTATTTTCTAATAATCTATGTACTAATAATCTATGTACTAATCTATGTACTAATAATCTATGTTCTAATAATCTATGTTCTAATAATCTATCTACTAATAATCTATCTACTAATAATCTATGTATAATAATGTACTTAAATTAATAATCTATGTTCTAATAATCTATCTACTAATAATCTATCTACTAATAATCTATCTACTAATAATCTATCTACTAATTAATAATATATCTACTAATAATCTATGTACTAATAATCTATTTACTAATAATCTATGTACTAATAATCTATGTACTAATAATCTATCTACTAATAATCTATCTACTAATAATCTATCTACTAATAATCTATCTACTAATAATCTATCTACTAATAATCTATCTACTAATAATCTATCTACTAATAATCTATCTACTAATAATCTAATCTTCTAATAATTTATCTACTAATAATCTATCTACTAATTAAATCTATGTACTAATAATGTACTAATTAATAATATATCTACTAATAATCTATGTACTAATAATCTATTTACTAATAATCTATGTACTAATAATCTATGTACTAATAATCTATCTACTAATAATCTATGTACTAGCTAATAATCTATGTACTAGTAATAATTTACTATCTACTAATAATATATCTACTAATAATGTATCTACTAATAATGTATCTACTAATAATGTATCTTAACTAATAATCTATGTACTAATAATCTAATGTACTAATAATCTATGTACTAATAATATATGTACTAATAATCTATGTACTAATAATACATGTACTAATAATATATGTACTAGCTGATAATCTATGTACTAATTAATCTATGTACTAATAATGTACTAATTAATAATCTATGTACTAATAATTAATTAATCTATCTACTAATAATCTATCTACTAATAATCTATCTACTAATAATTTATCTACTAATAATCTATCTACTAATAATCTATCTACTAACACTCTATGTACTAATAATCTATGTACTAATAATCTATGTACTAATAATCTGTGTCCTAATAATCTATGTTCTAATAATACATGTACTAATAATATATGTACTAGCTAATAATCTATGTACTAATTAATCTATGTACTAATAATGTACTAATTAATAATCTATGTACTAATAATTAATTAATCTATCTACTAATAATCTATCTACTAATAATCTATCTACTAATAATCTATCTACTAATAATTTATCTACTTAATATCTATCTACTAATAATCTATCTACTAATAATACTCTGTACTTAATCTATGTACTAATAATCTATGTACTAATAATTAATCTATGTACTAATAATTAATCTATGTACTAATAATCTATGTACTAATATTAATCTATGTACTAATAATCTATGTTCTAATAATCTATCTACTATTAATCTATCTACTAATAATCTATCTACTAATAATCTAATGTACTAATAATGTACTAATTAATAATTAAATATCTACTAATCATTGTACTAATAATCTATCTACTAATAATCTATGTACTAATCTATCTACTAATAATCTAATTCTACTAATAATCTATCTACTAATAATCTATCTACCAATAATCTATGTACTAATTAATAATCTATTCACTAATATAATCTATCTACTACTAATCTACTAATACCCGATGTACTAATAATCTATGTACTAATAATCTATGTACTAATAATGTACCGTATGTACTAGCTAATAATCTATCTCCTAATAATCTATCTACTAATATAATCTATCTACTAATACTCTATGTACTAATAATCTATGTATTAATAATCTATGTACTAATAATCTATGTACTAGCTAATAATCTATGTACTAGCTAATAATCTATGTACTAATAATCTATACTAATAATTAATCCATCTACTAATAAACTATCTACTAATAATCTATCTACTAATAATTGTCTATCTACTAATAATCTATCTACTAATAATCTATCTAGTAATAATCCATCTACTAATAATCTATCTACTAATAATCTATACTAATAATTAATCCATCTACTAATAAACTATCTACTAATAATCTATCTACTAATAATTGTCTATCTACTAATAATTGTCTATCTACTAATAATCTATCTAGTAATAATGTATCTAGTAATAATCTATCTACTAATACTCTATCTACTAATGATCTACTAATAATCATTACATTTCTGTAACTATACATTAATTTAAGAATAGATAAAACACGTACTGTACATATTCCACATTACAATAATTTTTTGTACAGAATTCATTTAACTAAACGTTTGTATATTTTTTATCAACTGAGCAAAGAGGATGGAATAACAGGATGGGAGAACAGGATGGAGAAATAGGATGGAAGAACTGAGGATGGGGGAACAGGAAGGGGAAACTGGACAACTGGAAACAGGATAGGGAAACAGAATGGGGAAAAGGGTTGGAAAAACAGGATGGAGAAAAAAGTTGGCAAAACAAAGTTGAAATTTTAAATCATGGAATTTAGTTTAATAAATAAAAAAATAAGATGGGAAAATAGGATGGAGAAAAAGGATGGAAAATCCATGAGAAAACAGGTTGGGGAAACAGGATAAAAAACAAAATGGAGAAAGAGGATTGAAAAATAGGATGGAGAAACAATGGATAAAAAAAGTTAGAGAAACAAGATGGATATTAAAAGGTAATGTCAGGTGACAGGTAAAGGTTCTGTTGTTGTTTTGAATTTTAAATAATATAGAATTTAATTTAATAAATCTTAAAAACAGCAGGATTATAGAAATTAAGCTAGAGAAGTAGGATAAAAAACAGAGTGGAGAAACAGGTTGAAAAAACAATATGGGTATTAAAAGGTAATGTGGTGACAGGTAAAACTATTGTTTTTTTTAGTTTTTTGAAATTTTAAATAATATAGAATTTAGTTTGATAAATCTTAAAAAAGCAGGATATAGAAATAGGCTGGAGAAATATGATGGACAAAGGGGATGAAAAATAGGTAAGAGAAACAGGGTGGAAAGGTTGGAAAAAATACAATGGGAAAACAGGTTGCAGAAACAGGATAAAAAAACATACAGAATGGGAAAGTAGGATGAAGAAACAGGATATGGAGAAAGAAGGTGGAAAAGTAGGTTGGGAAACCAGGATGGAGAAAAATGTTGGAAAAACAAAAAGGCCCGGGTATTAAAAGGTAATGACTGGTGACAGGTAAAACTTCTGTTGTTTTTTGATTTTTTTGAAATTGTCAAGAATAGAATTTAGTTTAATAGATCTAATTAAAAAAAGTTTCTTCACCCTAATTATTGAAAGCAAAATTTGATAATTGGTAGAAAGAAATAATTGTTGGTAGGTGTATGTGAAATGTGATTTACAGTAGGAGTACATTAGAAATATTATGGTTATAATTTCATTTTTATTTTGGAAAAATGCCATTTATTTATAATATTAGAATTGTTTACACTTTATAAATAATAAACAACAAAACTACAAAACAAATAAAAGAACAAACAAAACAAATAAATAAACCCCAAAACAATTAAAAAATAAATTAAACAATAAACAAATAAACACAAAAAAAATTAAAACTAAACTTATAAATGGATGGCATTTTTTCAAATTGAAGGTGGAATTATGATTATGGTGTTTTTTCTGTACTTCTACCGTGGGTCATATATTTCATGCATTTATCAATGTATTTCTTTTTATCAGTATGAAACTTTTCTTTCAGTCAAACCTGACTAATAAGTTGCAGTATATCAAAATGTAATGTGGTAATTGGTGAAACTTCTTGTGTTTTTTTTTTGTATTTTTGTTTGAGATTTCAGGAATAGAATTTAGTCCAATAGAGGTAAAAAAACAGGATGGAGTAATAATAGGATGGAGTAATAATAATAGGATGGAGAAATGAGATGGAGAAACCATATGGAGAAAGAAGATGAAAAATCTAGCCTGCAAGCCTACCCAAAGGCCGGCTCGCAGGCTATGAAAAATCAAGATGGAGAAACAGGATGGGAAAAGAGGATGGAGTAAAAGGATGGACAAAGAGAATGAAAAACAGGTTGGAGAAACAGGATAATAAACAGAATGGATAAACAAGTTTGAAAAGTTAAGGGTGGTCAAACAGGTTGGAGAAAACAGGATGGAGAAATTAACAGGTTAAAAAGCAGGATGGAGAAACAGGTTGGAGAAAAATGTTGGAAAAACAAGAAGGGTGTTAAAAGGTAATGTGATGAAAGGTAAAACTTCTGGGGTTTTTAAATTTTTTTTTGAGATATTAAAGAATATAATGTATAGTTTAATAAATAAATCTTAAAAAGGTGGGGTGGAGAAATAGGTTGGAGAACCAGGATGGAGAAAAAGGCTAAGATGGAGAAAGAGAAAGGAGAAAAAGGATGGGCAAAGAGGAACAGGTTGGAGGATATGGAAAAAGAAGATTGGGAAAATAGGATGAAGAAACAGGTTGGAGAAACAGGATGCAAAAAACAGGATGAGGAAACAAGGTGGATTGAGAAATAGTTTGGAGAAAGGTAATGTGGTATATATTCAGGTAAAACTACTTTATTTTAAAAGGCATGTACAATATCTTTTGTGTTAACTAAAGTCTGTGAGGGGGGCATTGTAGGGATGGATTGGGGGGGTAGCTACTTTGTTTGAAAGCAAAGTTTGATATTGGTGGAAAGAAATATGTTGATGGGTGACATGTGAAATGTGATTTACAGTAGGAGTACATTAGAAATATTATGGTTATAATTTCATTTTTATTTTGGAAAAATGCCATTTATTTATAATATTAGAATTGTTTACACTTTATAAATAATAAACAACAAAACTACAAAACAAATAAAAGAACAAACAAAACAAATAAATAAACCCCAAAACAATTAAAAAATAAACAAATTGAACAATAAACAAATAAACAAAAAAAAAATTAAAACTAAACTTATAAATGGATGGCATTTTTTCAAATTGAAGGTGGAATTATGATTATGGTGTTTTTTCTGTACTTCTACCGTGGGTCATATTTTTCATGCATTTATCAATGTATTTATTTTTATCAGTATGAAACTTTTCTTTCAGTCAAACCTGACTTAAGTTGCAGTATATCAAAATGTAAAATGTGGTAATTGGTGAAACTTCTTGTGGGTTTTTTTTTGTATTTTTGTTTGAGATTTCAGGAATAGAATTTAGTCCAATAGAGGTAAAAAACAGGATGGAGTAATAATAGGATGGAGAAACAGGATGGAGAAATGAGATGGAGAAACCATATGGAGAATTACCATATGGAGAAAGAAGATGAAAAATCTAGCCTGCGAGCCTTACCCAAGGGCCGGCTCGCAGGCTATGAAAAATCAAGATGGAAAAACAGGATGGGAAAAGAGGATGGAGTAAAAGGATGGACAAAGAGAATGAAAAACAGGTTGGAGAAACAGGATAATAAACAGAATGGAGAAACAAGTTTGAAAAGTTAAGGGTGGTCAAACAGGTTGGAGAAAACAGGATGGAGAAATTAACAGGTTAAAAAGCAGGATGGAGAAACAGGTTGGAGAAAAATGTTGAAAAAACAAGAAGGGTGTTAAAAGGTAATGTGATGAAAGGTAAAACTTCTGGGTTTTTTTTTTTATTTTTTGAGATATGAAAGAATATAATTTATAGTTTAATAAATAAATCTTAAAAAGGTGGGGTGGAGAAATAGGTTGGAGAACCAGGATGGAGAAAAAGGCTAAGATGGAGAAAGAGAAAGGAGAAAAAGGATGGGCAAAGAGGAACAGGTTGGAGGATATGGAAAAAGAAGATTGGGAAAATAGGATGAAGAAACAGGTTGGAGAAACAGGATGAGGAAACAAGGTGGATTGAGAAATAGTTTGGAGAAAGGTAATGTGGTATTAATATTCAGGTAAAACTACTTTATTTTAAAATGCATGTACAATATATTTTGTGTTAACTAAAGTCTGAGAGGGGGGCATTGTAGGGATGGATTGGGGGGGGGGGGGGGTAGCTACTTTGTTTGAAAGCAAAGTTTGATATTGGTGGAAAGAAATATGTTGGTGGGTGACATGTGAAATGTGATTTACAGTAGGAGTACATTAGAAATATGGTTATAATTTCATTTTTATTTTGGAAAAATGCCATTTATTTATAATATTAGAATTGTTTACACTTTATAAATAATAAACAACAAAACTACAAAACAAATAAAAGAACAAACAAAACAAATAAATAAACCCCAAAACAATTAAAAAATAAACAAATTGAACAATAAACAAATAAACACAAAAAAAATTAAAACTAAACTTATAAATGGATGGCATTTTTTCAAATTGAAGGTGGAATTATGATTATGGTGTTTTTTTCTGTACTTCTGCCGTGGGTCATATTTTTCATGCATTTATCAATGTATTTCTTTTTATCAGTATGAAACTTTTCTTTCAGTCAAACCTGACTTAAGTTGCAGTATATCAAAATGTAATGTGGTAATTGGTGAAACTTCTTGTGGTTTTTTTTTGGTATTTTTGCTTGAGATTTCAGGAATAGAATTTAGTTCAATAGAGGTAAAAAACAGGATGGAGTAATAATAGGATGGAGAAATAGGATGGAGTAATAATAGGATGGAGAAACAGGATGGAGAAATGAGATGGAGAAACCATATGGAGAATTACCATATGGAGAAAGAAGATGAAAAATCTAGCCTGTGAGCCTACCCAAGGGGCGGCTCGCAGGCTATGAAAAATCAAGATGGAGAAAGAGGATGGGAAAAGAGGATGGAGTAAAAGGATGGACAAAGAGAATGAAAAACAGGTTGGAGAAACAGGATAATAAACAGAATGGAGAAACAAGTTTGAAAAGTTAAGGGTGGTCAAACAGGTTGGAGAAAACAGGATGGAGAAACAGGTTGGAGAAAAATGTTGGAAAAACAAGAAGGGTGTTAAAAGGTAATGTGATGAAAGGTAAAACTTCTGGGTTTTTTTTTTATTTTTTGAGATTTTAAAGAATATAATTTATAGTTTAATAAATAAATCTTAAAAAGGTGGGGTGGAGAAATAGGTTGGAGAACCAGGATGGAGAAAAAGGCTAAGATGGAGAAAGAGAAAGGAGAAAAAGGATGGGCAAAGAGGAACAGGTTGGAGGATATGGAAAAAGAAGATTGGGAAAATAGGATGAAGAAACAGGTTGGAGAAACAGGATGCAAAAAAACAGGATGAGGAAACAAGGTGGATTGAGAAATAGTTTGGAGAAAGGTAATGTGGTATATATTCAGGTAAAACTACTTTATTTTAAAAGGCATGTACAATATCTTTTGTGTTAACTAAAGTCTGAAAGTGGGGCATTGTAGGGATGGGGGGGGGGGGGGGGGTAGCCACTTTGTTTGAAAGCAAAGTTTGATATTGGTGGAAAGAAATATGTTGGTGGGTGACATGTGAAATGTGATTTACAGTAGGAGTACATTAGAAATATTATGGTTATAATTTCATTTTTATTTTGGAAAAATGCCATTTATTTATAATATTAGAATTGTTTACACTTTATAAATAATAAACAACAAAACTACAAAACAAATAAAAGAACAAACAAAACAAATAAATAAACCCCAAAACAATTAAAAAATAAACAAATTGAACAATAAACAAATAAACACAAAACAAATTCAAACTAAACTTATAAATGGATGGCATTTTTTCAAATTGAAGGTGGAATTATGATTATGGTGTTTTTTCTGTACTTCTACCGTGGGTCATATTTTTCATGCATTTATCAATGTATTTATTTTTATCAGTATGAAACTTTTCTTTCAGTCAAACCTGACTTAAGTTGCAGTGTATCAAAATGTAATGTGGTAATTGGTGAAACTTCTTGTGGGTTTTTTTTTGGTATTTTTGTTTGAGATTTCAGGAATAGAATTTAGTCCAATAGAGGTAAAAAACAGGATGGAGTAATAATAGGATGGAGTAATAATAGGATGGAGAAACAGGATGGAAAAATGAGATGGAGAAACCATATGGAGAATTACCATATGGAGAAAGAAGATGAAAAATCTAGCCTGCGAGCCTACCCAAGGGCCGGCTCGCAGGCTATGAAAAATCAAGATGGAGAAACAGGATGGGAAAAGAGGATGGAGTAAAAGGATGGACAAAGAGAATGAAAAACAGGTTGGAGAAACAGGATAATAAACAGAATGGAGAAACAAGTTTGAAAAGTTAAGGGTGGTCAAACAGGTTGGAGAAAACAGGATGGAGAAATTAACAGGTTAAAAAGCAGGATGGAGAAACAGGTTGGAGAAAAATGTTGGAAAAACAAGAAGGGTGTTAAAAGGTAATGTGATGAAAGGTAAAACTTCTGGGTTTTTATTTTTATTTTTTGAGATTTTAAAGAATATACTTTATAGTTTAATAAATAAATCTTAAAAAGGTGGGGTGGAGAAATAGGTTGGAGAACCAGGATGGAGAAAAAGGCTAAGATGGAGAAAGAGAAAGGAGAAAAAGGATGGGCAAAGAGGAACAGGTTGGAGGAGGATATGGGAAAAGAAGATTGGGAAAATAGGTTAAAGACACAGGTTGGAGAAACAGGATGGAAAAAAACAGGATGAGGAAACAAGGTGGGGAAATAGGTTGGAGAAAGGTAAGGTGGTATATTCAGGTAAACCTACTTTATTTTAAAATGCATGTACAATATCTTTTGTGTTAACTAAAGTCTAAGTGGGGGGGGGGGCATTGGTAGGGATGGAGGGGGGGGGGGAGTCAGTTGATTTGAAAGCAAAGTTTGATATTGGTGGAAAGAAATATGTTGGTGGGTGTATGTGAAATGTGATTTACAGTAGGGGTACATTAGAAATATTATGGTTATAATTTCATTTTATTTTTGGAAAAATGCCATTTATTTATAATATTAGAATTGTTTACACTTTATAAATAATAAACAACAAAACTACAAAACAAATAAAAGAACAAACAAAACAAATAAATAAACCCCCAAACAATTAAAAAATAAACAAATTGAACAATAAACACAAAAAAAATTAAAACTAAACTTATAAATGGATGGCATTTTTTCAAATTGAAGGTGGAATTATGACTATGGTGTTTTTTCTGTACTTCTACCGTGGGTCACAATTTTCATGCATTTATCAATGTATTTCTTTTTATCAGTATGAAACTTTTCTTTCAGTCGAACCTGACTTAAGTTGCAGTATATCAAAATGTAATGTGGTAATTGGTGAATTTATTACTTCTTGTTGTTTTTTTGTATTTTTGTTTGAGATCTCAGGAATAGAATTTAGTCCAATAGAGGTTAAAAAACAGGATGGAGTAATAATAGGATGGAGAAATAGGATGGAGAAACAGGATAGAGAAATAAGATGGAGAAATGATATGGAGAAAGAAGATGAAAAATCTAGCCTGCAAGCCTACCCAAGAGCCGGCTCACAGGCTATGAAAAATGAAGATGGAGAAACAGGATGGGAAAAGAGGATGGAGTAAAAGGATGGACAAAGAGAATGAAAAACACATCGGAAAAACAGGTTGGAGAAACAGGATAATAAACAGAATGGAGAAACAAATTTGAAAAGTTAAGGATGGTCAAACAGTTTGGAGAAAACAGGATGGAGAAATTAACAGGTTAAAAAGCAGGATGAAAAACCAGGATGGAGAAACAGGTTGGAGAAAAAAGTTGGAAAAATAAGAAGGGTACTAAAAGGTAATGTGATGAAAGGTAAAACTTCTGTTGTTTTTTTGAGATTTTAAAGAATAGAATTTATAGTTTAAATAATAAATCAATCTTAAAAAGGTGGGGTGGAGAAATAGGTTGGGGAACCAGGATGGAGCAACAGGTTGGAGAGAAACAGGATTGAGAAAGAAGATGGAGAAAAGAACAGAGCAAAACTCTTTCCAGAAAGACAGGAAAATACTAAAATATATGCAGTAATTATCAGAAAAGGTAATATGGCAAGAGGTAATGTTTATATTTTGTTGGGTTTTTTTTAAAAATTTTTTTTAGAATTTCTAATATAATTTACTTAGCCCACTAGGTTTTAGTTTAAGACTATACTTATATGTAGGGGCATGTTATAAAGATAGATATGTCAAGATTTGGAGCAAAATTCTCCTTATCTTAGACATTAAGGTCAGTTAAGAATTAGGTCTTTTCGATTGTGCGGTTGGCAAGCTGCTGCCCTGGAATTGGTAGCAGCTATTTTTTTTGTGTTACCAGGTGGGGCGAAAAGCCACTGGGTTCAAATCCCAGTTAACACTAATGAATTTAAGGAGGGGCCTACCGCTAAGCTGGCCTACCTAGCAGGGGCCCTCCCTACCACTTTGCAATCTTGTCAAAAGTAAAGGTGAAGCAATACGGGCAACATTTTTCTTCAACTTGCATTAAAATGAAAGAGTAACATATTTTGCAATTTTTCGTTTCCTTGCTTCGTTCTTGAGATATTTCAGTCTATTTGATGTAAATGTCACATTTTGCAACGTCACACGTGCATAATGAGTTATCGAGAAACGTTACATATCTTTGCTATTGTTAAATATAATCACTTGACAATCTACATGTTTAGTGGTGAAACACATGCACATGCATTTTAGAAAAGATGACGCGACGTCAAAGACGACGTGAGTTGACCGAGGAGGACTAGGTCTCCGACGCCGGCGAGTTGTGTGAGTGAAATGTGATAGATCACAGAAGACGTAACACCGTTTAAAAAACAAAATAGTACGAAAAGTGTAGTCTACTTGTTAAGTAACTAGTTTTGTAAAAAAGTCATATTTAAGCATCCCTTAGTTACATGTCTTCGTTTATGTGCCTTAGTTACACATCTTCGATTAATGATATACGTGTGGTGATGCGACGCTACTGACGGCCGGTCAGGCCCGGTCTAGCTAGAGAAATCGAAGAAAAGCGCGGGACGAAAAGCGTGGGAGGAAAAACGTGGGAAGAAAAACGCGGGAAGAAAAGCGCGAGAAGAAAAGCGCGGGAAGAAAAAGCGCGGGAAGAAAAAGCGTGGGAAGAAAAGCGCGGGGATAACCAGAGTTGAAAAACAGTTCTCGCGTCGGCTCGTCTTTGTTGGTCTTAAGCTGTGTTTACACTGCAAGCCTTGGACTAAGTTTGGCCTGCTTTTTGACAGTGTAAACACGTCCTGGGCTGGCCTAGGCCAGGCCTTGGCCAGAATATCTAGGCTTGCTTCTTTTATTGGCCTTGCCTTGGCCAGGCTTGTGCCAGTGTAAGCACGACACATTTACCCCAGGCCAGGCCATGGCTTGCAGTGTAAACACGGCTTTAGAGTGTGTGTTTGCGTGCGTGAAATAGGACAGAAGAATTGAACCGACACAAGACAGTTGCAAAAAAAGACTGTGTACCGATGTAAGGTACGGCGTTATGCGTTTCTTTGTTTGGTGGTGAGTTTTTTTCCGGATTGTTTTCGCATGTTCCGTTTTCTCTCCTCATCCCTTCAGTTCCAAACGCAACATACTGTCTTAAAAAAGCTCAAGGACACTTCCTTTCTACACAGGATTTTCCTTGATCTTCGTACTCCTGTTTGGAGATCCACATTTGTTGGAATGAACCCTGAAGCGATGGGAAAAACAACTAAATATACAACTACTACTACTAAACGTTTCTCTCTGACGAAGGGCCTTCACTCGAAACGTTAGATTGCTACGTTCTCTGTTTCGGCAGTATATCAAACATTTACTATATTTGTTGTTTCAACACTGCCTACGCAGCACGCTACTTTTATTTCACTATTTAAATATACTAAAGTGCTGCGTAGGCAGTGTTTCACATAGAGCAAAGTGAAAAGGTGGTAGAGACGCGGCGAAACGAGAGAACGCCGTGGGGACGAAGTTGACCCTCCCCCCTGATGTCAGTCCCGACCACCAGTCTTTCTCAAGCCTATTATATACAGTATATACATACCAAAGATGCCAAGATGGATCCACCAATCCAGGAGCTAAATCGTCGATCAGAAGTGGAATTATTCGAAATGATCTTTAACCTGGCGCTCTGAAATGTGAGAAAATGCGGGTTTACTTTTCACGGAACCATCATCTTGGCCCAACTGCTCTCAAGTCTCAAATAGCCCTGGGTACTAAGTTCAATGAATTCGTCTTTCCATATTTGGAGCGCTAACTCGTTCCCAGAGGCTTCCCCGCCAGTCGCAACCCAGTGGGGAGACTGTGAACGAGGTTCAGTCAAGCTCTTTCGCGTCGCTTTCCATCCGCCTACTAATCTCATTCCCAGAGCCCGCGCGTTCCATTTACCCGCAGGTCAGGGAGGAACGCAGGCTATGGGTATGAAATTGGTCGCCCACAAACTTTACAGTCTGTCTGTTGTCAGAGCGGTCTACACGCGTAAAAATCTCGCAAGTTGTTACAGCATTGTTGCCTGAACAATGCTGTAACAACTTGTTGACATATGTGAACAACATTGTTCATCATTGTTTCAACAAGTTGTTACAGCTTGATGAAACAACAACCATTGTTCACGCATGTTGTAACACCGAAGAACGTGTTGATACATCAACCATGTTCACCATTGTTGTAACATTGTTGTTCATCGTTGTTATTTCGTCATGCTGTTACAACATGTTGTATCATGTGCGAACAACGTTGTTGGCTATAAAAAATGTGCTGTTGGAACAACTTGTTAATGACTGTTGATTTATCCGTGAACAAGTTGTTCGAACCATAAGTGAACAACTTGTTGACAACATGTTCACGGCGAGCAGCACAACATTGTTCACAGCGAGCAGCACAACATTGTTCACGCCTGTTGACAACCGTGAACAAGTTGTGCGTTTTTACGCGTGTAGGAGACTGAAACTGACGTAACAGGTACAGCACTGTACGTACAAAATCTCGACTATACTAAGTATACTTTTGAGGTTTGTTCATGACTAATGTTAGTACTCTAGATATAGAGAATATAATTCACTGCTCAAGTTACGCTGCTAACCTCCTCAACCTTACCGGTGGTGCTTTGGATACCAATTCTCTGTTCAATCGCTCGACAAAGCCATGAATTAAGGTATTTCCACCAGTTACAATAACACTGCTAAATAACCCCTGAAAAAATGTGATAGCTCATTTCAGAAAATAAGAAATTTGTGATTCTGTGGCCGTCATGCTTGCGAAATTGAGTCGAGCTCAACGTCACCCGCATGGCGACGGTAGGAATCTTCAGTATATGAAAACCAGGCATCAACTCGCATTTGGTCAACCACTAACCGGTCTGATGTCGATATCACACATTCCAATACTGGTTGTTGCAACTTGGGTGATCCCCATCGCTGTGCTACCTTCAATAGCCTAAGAAGAAAAGAACGGTGTCTTAAAAAACAATAATACAATTTTCAGATTTTTATACAATTTTCAGATTTTTATATAATTTTCAGATTTTTGTACAATTTTCAGATTAATTCTTTGAAAGTTTTCATGGCGATAACGTAATATAAATAAATTTTTAAGCTTAGCAAATAAATATTTTACGTGGTGTTTCCACAAAACTTAATTACATTAATTTTCAGATTTTTGTACGCTCGCATGCAGTAGCTACCGATAAAAATAAAAAGATATAAAAGATGATATCTTAGCAAGAACGATAAAGAACAGAGGCAGATAATCCTTCCGAAACCGGACCAATCTCCCTCAGTGCGCACCATAGGAAACCCCGCAGACACGCCTATTGCGCACATGTTCTCGCCACCATTTTCTTTCGTTCTCCCAATGGGTAAAGTTTTTCTCTCTCACCTTGACGTTACTGGGATCAAATAATCCTTCACAAGTTCTAAATCTTTCCACTCCAAAGCTATAGTTGAAACCATTTGGGAATTCATAGTGGACAGTAGGAATGCTGCCAAATAAACTGAAAAGGAAGAAACAGATTCATAATGTACGACTGTCTATATTGAACCGTAAGCAGATTATCTGTAATAACCTAAAACGAGAAATCAAGCCATTTCGGAGTAAAGGTAAAAAATAATAATAAAACAATCAAAGCAAACCTATCATCAAATGGTCCATCTGAAACTTGTAACACGCTTGACTGGAAGTCCTGAGTAATTTGCTGCAAAATATAATCAACACACATATACATTACGTCTAAATTGCGCCTAAATATGCATCCGAGCTGTATCTGATTTATTATCTATAATGCTGTATCTTTCTTAAAATACAAATGCATCTAAGTAATCAAGTTCCCCAACTATTTTGGGGATACGGTCTGTTTTAGCCGAGAAAATCGAAGCTAAAGTTCATGTAATTCAGGACGATGCTGTATCCGATTTACAACCACTGCTACGGTATTGATTTCTTTTCAATTTTCGTCATGAATTATTAATGAGTATTTTAAATATATTTAATCAACTATTCTTCTCTACCTTTGACATATAGTTGTGATAAGACTTGCTAATGTTGCTTAGGTTTTTCTTGGTAAAAATCGGTGTGTCACCATCTTTGACAGCTTCCTGTAGGTAATTAACAAAAAATCATATTTAAAAGAAACGAAAAAACAGAACAGGGATTAATGAACAACTGACAGTAGCGCAATGCGGTCTTGACAGTAGCGCAATACGTTTTACAACATTGCGCATTGTTTTATGACGAATCGTAACGCGGAATTTCTTACAACGTAGCGTTACTTCTTAAAACGTAGCGCAACCTCCTATGATGTATCGTAACGGAACGTCTTAAAATGTAGCGTAACGTCTTATGACCCAGGGGTGGAAAAAGTATCGGACCACGGGACCGTTGGTCCTAGAAAATTTTTGGGGTTCCCAGAAAATATTTTAAGAAAGAAAAAAGTTAAGCAAGTGTTGATAAAAGAAAAAAAAGAGAACTATACAAAAATAATTTTAAAAATAGAAGAAAGAAAGATAAGATTATCAAATGGTAGTAGAATTATACTAGTATGAAGGTTTGCATGGTACAGTTGGAAATAGTGAAATACAGAATGCAACATGTGAAACAATCCTTTCACAAATTCACATTGGCACGCTTGTTGCTCATGGAAATGAATAACGCGGGCGAGGTCGGATCACTCGGTCACTTGGATGGAAGGAGAACGAGGGGTAAACTTGGATGCAAGGAGAGCGAGGGGTAAACTTGGATGCAAGGAGAGCGAGGGGTAAACTTGGATGCAAGGAGAGCGAGGGGTAAACTTGGATGCAAGGAGAGTGAGGGGTAAACTTGGATGCAAGGAGAGCGAGGGGTAAACTTTGATGCAAGGAGAGCGAGGGGTAAACTTGGATGCAAGGAGAGCGAGGGGTAAACTTGGATGCAAGGAGAGTGAGGGGTAAACTTGGATGCAAGGAGAGCGAGGGGTAAACTTTGATGCAAGGAGAGCGAGGGGTAAACTTGGATGCAAGGAGAGCGAGGGGTAAACTTGGATGCAAGGAGAGTGAGGGTAAACTTGGATGCAAGGAGAGCGAGGGGTAAACTTGGATGCAAGGAGAGCGAGGGGTAAACTTGGATGCAAGGAGAGCGAGGGGTAAACTTGGATGCAAGGAGAGCGAGGGGTAAACTTGGATGCAAGGAGAGCGAGGGGTGAACTTGGATGCAAGGAGAGCGAGGGGTAAACTTGCAAAGACGACGTTTTACAAATACAATCACAAGTGTGAAAGGAACGTCTGGTACCGTGTATGGTCACACTCATCCCATTGTAGTAACCACCAGGAACTGGCAGGAAATTTTTTTGTTTTCTGTCTGTGGTCCCAGAAAGAAATTAACTTTTTCCACCCCTGTATGATGTATCGTAACGGAACGTCTTATATACGACTTACAACGTAGCGCAATGCCTGACTTTGATATCGGAAGCGATGTAATCATATAGCCTTGGCCAGGCCTGAAACATCTTGCATGCGTGTATGTTATTAATGATTACCTTGCTTGCAATAATGTATGGAGGAACAACTTCACAATTCATTTCATCGAACAGGTTACGGCACTGCGCCGTAATAAAATCACCAGCTAATGGAGATTTCACAATAGCTTGTTGCAAAACATAACCATCGTGAACTGGAATTGCACTGCTTAGATTGCTTCCTGAATGAATAACTAGACCAGTTGAACGACCATGTGCGTAAGCTGATAGAACAGCATCTTTACAGAGAAAGAAAGCGGGGATGTCGTACTTCTCAAACATGAGCTCAGTCAGTTTCTCTCGTTTTGATCTGACGTTCCACTACAAAATATAATATTCATTAGGTGAACAAACCACTCCAGTATTTTGTACAGGGCCGTAGGAAGATGTTTCAGGTTAGGGGGCCGAATCAACGTCCTCAGCCTAGCTGACATCTGGGTTCTCAATGGTTAGAGTGTCAATTACAGCTTGTAAATAGTAAAGAACTGCTGAAAATATAGAACTACAACAACAAATGTGAACAAAAGCACAAAATTGTCACATAAAAGAAAACGTTTTAGCTTACAGAAGCTTCAGACATCAGGACAGGATGTAACGACGAGTCCGACCTAATGTGTCTCTTGTAGACATGCTCAATAAGATTCTCAAACATATCCCAGTCTTCAACTAAAAAAATAAGCAGTAAATACAGTAATAGATTAATCCATTGCTGCCTATAGGCTGTCTGAGTCTCTGAGACCCCGTTTACACGATGCAGGCAAATACAGGCCAAAAAGTCTTGCGTTTATTGCCGGTATATATAATGACGGATTAACATGTGACTATATTCGTCTTTTGAGAAGACTTTGTGAATACTGCAGACCCGAATACTGTGGTCGTATATATCGTGATTACCGTCATCAAACTGTTACGGCACGGGCGTTTACACGATACCGGTTAGTGTTCCGTTTTCATTTCATGCCATCAAGGAACCCGTCTTCATTTTGTGCCGTTTTCATGTCATTTTTGTGCCGGTATTGTGTAAACGCAAGGCCTAAACGGCATGATTTTGTCGGGTCTGAGGGTTGCCCCTTTGACAAGTAAAATTGTCTGGTGTTAGATAGAGTAAAAAAATAGAGGAGCCGTTTTCGGCCAGCTCAGGCAGGAATGGCTCTCTCTCCTCCGCAGAGGTTCTTTCGGAGATCGGCTATGTCGGGGATCGTCGGAGATGCGTCGACTGGACATATATAAGGAGTGCGAGTTTCGCCCGCACTACTTATGTCCAGCTGACGCCTCCGAGCATCTCCGACGACCCCCGAAACCTCCAATCTCCGAAATTTAACCTCTGCGGAGGAGAGAGGGAATGGGTTAGGCTACGTTTGTGCCGGGCGAATTCGAAACTGGTCTCAATAAGATTCAAGACCGGTTCCAAATTCGTCCGGTGCCGTTGAAACGGGGTCTTATTATTATTATTATTTAACATATTTATACAGGTTAACTTCGTCAGGCATAAAAGAAGCCTGCTATCAACGGAGGACCTGTAATCAACGAAGGACCTGAGTGAACTTAGGGGGACTTAGAGTGAACTTGTGACTGAGTAAAATTACAATAATTCACTATTGTTTTTTGGGATGAAATTTAGCAAACACAGGACGTACTGTAATACACCATTTTGGTAATCTTCTGGAAAAAATGGCATTAACTTACTCATAACATCTTTCAATGGACTACAAACTTCCATGTTTTCTCTTGGCACATGTAATGAATTTGTTCCAATATAATATTTCTTGGTTTGCGGTGATGGTTGTCCTTCAGTTCCATCTTGTGATTAGAAAGAAAAATTTTTGAATAAGATTAATTTAACGTGGCTCCCTATAGTTTTATGACCGCGCGCGAGCTGGTCAGTTTGGCAGTTTCAGCGGGAAAATTACTGAAAATCGGGAAAATTACTGAAAATCGGAAAAAGTATGACGTCACGTGCGTAAAAAAGCCTAAACATCAACGCGATTTTCCAAAGCAATTTCCACAAGATTGTGAAGTTTGAAGAAATTCCACTGAAGGGTACTCGAGAAATGGCAGGAAAAATGGCGAAAAATAGAAAAAAAATCCGTTATCTTTTATACTCACTGTTGCCATGGCAATAGTCTTTAGAAGGTTAATAACAACACTGAAGTTATTGGGATAATGTTATTAATCTTTCTGGAGAGTGTCAAAAGCATACATTACAGGGGGGGGGGAACTAGGGCCCCTTAAAGTGCTTATGAAACGAAAATTAAGTTTGTCTTATTTGCAGTTTTTTGTTTCCTTGCTTCGTTGTTGAGATTTCAGTTTGTTTGATATGTGAAACTAACCAGTGACATCACAACGTGCATAATGATGTACTGGGAAAGGTTATATATCCTTGCTATTATTAAACAGAATCAGTTGAAAATGTATATTTTTGTTGTTGTAAGAGAAAAACACACACATAATATTGCTTTGAAGTGATTCCGTCTGATAATAGAAAAGATATATAACCTTTCCCGGGAAGTCATTATGCACGTTATGATGTCACTGGTTAGTTTTGCTTATAAAACAAACTGTGATATCTTAAAAACAAAGCAAGGAAACAAAAAACTGCAAAAGATGTTACTTTGTCATTTTAAAAGTACTTTCAAATAAGACAAATTTAATTTTCGTTTCAGGGAGCCACCTTAAGTTCAAAATTTCAAATGAGCATGTAGAATCACTGCTGCTGTAAAAAAGTTATCTGAATCCTGCCCATCCAGCAATAAAACACATTTTCTCAATTTATAACTGGATTAATTGGTGTGCAGGCATGGCTGAGCTCACAGTCAATAAACACTTGGGCAAAATATGGTCAGCAGTCACTATCTGAGAGAAAAGCTTCGTATAAATGTGCATATAAAAACAGTACTATCAGTACTTGTTGTTTGGTCAGTTTCCATTTGATTCTCAATTTTACTGCCTTCCTCAATTACTCCCATATGAGTAGGAACATCAGCCTAAAAATACAAACAATTTCTGATAAAAAATGTGCTTGAACTGGATCCAATGTACATCTTTAATGGTATATATATATATTTCTAAAATTCATTAATAATTCATGAGGAAAACACAAAGAAAAATCATGAGCGTATCGGATGTATATATTATGTGATATAGACTCGCTCTAAGTTTCTCACTGGTTTTTAACGGCTGAGATAAGCTTAATTTTCAAAATTACTACGCCAATGAACGTATGAAGTGATTCTTTTTAGAAGCCATTTAAAAACCTTGCAGTACGGGCTTTATCGGCTCTAAAACACTCGGCTATCGCCTCGTGTTTTATATCCGATAAAGCCCTCCTGCGCGGTTTATAAATATTACATATATATATATATATACTCAGGTGACGTGAAGATCACCCCACGTGAAACTGACAGTTGCGACACTCAACATTTTGAGGTACACCCACTTAAACTATACTATATTCGCTCTACCTTTATGGTATCTCACACTTTCCAACATTCCATGAACAAAATCACATGTGCTCGTTTGTATATATATATATATATATATACAGTATGTATATATTTATATAAATAAATAAATAAATAAATAAATAAATAAAGTAAACAGTTACAAACTGTCAAACATATTTGTTTATTTTTAGATTACCTTTGGGGCATCTTCACCTGCATAACCAGCACGAAAAGAGCATGAACCAAGGTCAAAAACCAAGGCACCAACTTCATCTAGATAACACACAAAAAAAAATACAAATACTATATTTAATATAAGACTGCATGATGCATGCAAGATGTATTTTAATATACAGTTGCTCTCAAATATATCAATTACTCTCAAGTACGCCGTACACAAAATAAAGACCAACAGCCTCTGGAAACCTTACTACAACTTACCTCCACCGTAAACACCGCCACTCATTTTAAAACAATAATTTTAAAAGAGTTTTTCACAAACTTTATAACCTTTCTTTCACACCACACAAAACAACCATGTGTATCGGGAGCCCTCTGATTGCTCTGGTCAGCAACAGTTGGGTGTAGTACTTCGTGTACGTTTTTATTCCCTTGTTTGTGTATTTTGTCCCTCGTTGGGTGGTATTAAATATCGTTTTTTGCGATGGTTTTTGAGAACGATTTTATATGGGAGAGGATCTCTATTGTTGCATGGAGTAACGTGGATAATAGCTAAGGTTAAAACCTCAAGAAACAAAGAGTTTGTATACAGAGATGGCGTATTACAGCCTGGAAAAAGCAATCCTCTCCCCTCCATCCTTGATTGCAGACAGATCGTTGAAATCTGGTGACAAAAAGATACGTGATGGACCAGAGATCAGTGTTCATTGCAATAAGAGTAGTCTTTTAGGGGTACCAAAGGAGAATCCATTGTCTCGTTGGAGTGATCGCCCGACTATACAATCATTTATGAATCACGTGTCATACTTGAGTGCTAGAAAACAACAACAGTTGCAGCAGCAACAACAGCAACTGCAGCATCAAATTCAGCAGAAAATACAACAACAGCAGCAAGAACAAAGACAGGAACAGCTTCGACAAAAACAACAAATCCAACAGCAACACGATAATAATAACAGTTCCTTTGGCTTTCATACAAAATCACTTCCAAATAGAGTTGGGGGGTTATTAAATAATACTGCCTTAACTACAAGTCTGTCAAAAAATATTGGGCTTGATATTACCCCACAAGAGAATTCTCAACAAAGAGTAAAAGTTAGAAAGGTTATGAAGGGGGGTGTTCTTGTTAGTATACCGTGTGGAGTAAGACAACCCCCTGTAGCAAAACCCTTAGAACATGTGAACAGGGGGGTGAATGATAGCAAGGTATTGACAAGTAGTAAAGATAAGATTACCGGTTTTGAAACAGGGAATATACTAGATGATATATTGGCAAGAACCAAAGATAATAGCCAAGAAAGTTTAATGACTAAAGTTCAGAAAAAGATTTCAAAAGTACCTCATACAGAAAATGTGGTGACTTCTTGTAACAAGTTGAAGTCTTCTGATATTTCACCTGTTAAGGCAAAAAGTTCAAAAAGTGTTGAAATGGGAGAAAGACTTGTAGATGCCTCTGTCACAGAGCATGATACTGTGCATGGAAGGAATTTACAAACTAAGACTGACAATGGTGTAAGTCCATTGTTACATGAGAAATCAAAGTCTCCCTCAGTGGAAAATAAAGAAACAAAAACTATGGTAAAATCTATTAATACATGCAAAGTTAGTTTAACTGACAAAAAATTAAAAAATAGTGCTTGCAAAGATGATTCAAGTAGTGGTGTGAGAAAAACCACAAAGGGCAAGACGAAAGCATTTAAGATACCACTGGTTGAGTCATTTGGTGATAAAGCAACAAATTTTGATGCCAATAATCTTGAAAGTTCTTTAAAAGATAAAGAGATTGATTCATTGCATGAAAGCACCAATAAAGATCCAGAAACTGATAAAGGTGATCTATGTCAGAGTACTACTACTAGCCTTGTTTATGACAATGAGAGTGATGGAAGTGGTGATTTGGTTATTGACATGGATGTGAGCTTTGATTCAAGGAAGAATTGTTCTCCGCAGTCACTTAAGAAAAGCAGACATGATAGTTTCACAAGCAATTCTAGTGATTCTAGTGATGCAGTAGTGACAGTGACATCTTTCGATCGAATTAGGGCTCTGAGTAAGCAATACATTGCACACAATTCTACCCTTGCAAATACTGCTGAAGCAAGTGAAGTACAGAACACTACACAATCATGCTCCAGTCTGAGCATTGATTTAACAAATAAACTAGAATCTTTGAAAGAAGTTCAAGGACTTGTTGGTGGAGATCAAGATACAATATCTCAACCAGAAACCCAAAAACTTAATTTAAAGACACAAATAACAGATGAATCTGCCAAGGGATTGAAAAGTAATCTTCCAGGTAAATTAAACCATTGACAGGTGTTAGACACAGTAAAATAATAAAGGGCTCAGGTTAAGGAATGGGTTAACCCATTTTACAGTACTTAGTATAAATGAACTAGTGAACTATTACAAATCCTGTAATCTGGTTGGCTATTAGATCGTTGTCCATTGGTGATAGACCATAGTATTATAAATATACTAATGTTGTTTTCAACAAATCAAATTTCAACATTGATTGGAAACAACTTCTTGTGCCTGGTCAGCTTAAATGGACCATATTGTAATTATGCTTCCCTGACTTCATCAATGTACTGTATTGTATGTATTTTATAGATTTTATTGCACTTTTAAAATTAAACTACATGAGCTACAACAGGGAACAGTATGACTACATGTACTGCAAATTTTAAGAAAACATTATTATAATTTTTATTTCAGAAACATCTCAAACTTTATCATTGACAACCAATTCAAGTTTTGTGAAAAATAATACACTTGCTGCTGAAGATCATTCAGAAATATGTACGAACATGATGGAAACTTCAGTTAGTGAAACAGCTAGTGAGGGTATGAATGATTGTCTCTCACCAGATAGTCTTATAATTGCAATTCCTGCAGAGGATACAGTTCTAGCACAATCAGATAAAACTGAGGAAAGAAAAAGAAAAGAAACAATGGATGATATGGCTTTGATTAAAGCAAAATGGAAAAAGGCAGAAATAACTCAAAAGGTGTAGTATTATTGCGTACCCATTGTAGTTTGGTGCAGTACACTTACAGTACAGTACAGTACAGTACAGTACAGTACAGTACAGTACAGTACAGTACAGTACAGTACACTTACAGTACAGTGCAGTTACAGTACAGTACAGTGCAGTTTAATACGGTTCAGTTATAATTTTTTGTAGACCAACAAAGCTCAGAAAACTGGACAAGAAAGTAAAGCTGTTAATACAAGAAGTTCAATCCAAACAAAAAGGAAAAGAAATAAAAAAGTATCAATTATTGTATATTATTGATTACTATATTTACGTCTGGAATTTTGACTATGAAATTGGCAGCCATTTATAATATAGTCTGCGTAAGGGTCTATTGGTGATGTTTTTGTTTATAAATTTGCGTAATCCTCTTTTCATAGAATAACCGATCTGTCAAACCCCAGTCTGAACACGCAAGACGAATGACAAGGTCCATGTCTAATAGTTGTACTGAACAATCACCACAGAAACACAACAACACCAAAGCCAGTAGTTCAACTCAGTCTTCTCCAAGCAATAAGAAAGTTTCTGTTACTATTGAAAGCCCAAAAAATGTTCCCAGTTTGTTGTCAAAGGTTTTAGATAAAGCAATTGATGTCACTGTAGCAAGTGAGGTACATGTTACTCTGCATTGCTGTAACCCTTTTCATGATAAGATTGGTAATTTTGTTAAAGCTATAGGCTTACCCTTAGAATGACTTGTACCTAAATGTCAAACTTTTTCTAACTATAGTTACTGTATACTGTAATTTATAACCATATTATGAAGTTATGGAGTAGTTTTGTACTTCAACGAGCTGTTTCAGTTATTTTAAATAACGTTTCTATTTTTTAATCAACAGGAACTCTCCGCAGAAATCCAAAAGCGTAAGTCTTTGTTGTTCAGTAAAATCGTACTTTATGAAGTATTGCGCTTGATTATTCTATTGTACAAATCAAATACTTTAGTTGTCTACTTCGTTTTACATGGAAACTTACAGGACAAAAGAACGAGCTATGTTGATTATTAATTCTGTGCAATATTGCCATCCAATACCGTCCAATATCATCTAATACCGCAATTTTATCCAGGTTAAGTACAGTAATACCATGATCGCCTCGGATTCTTTTGTTCTCCGAGGGAATGTAAACCTCGTATTTCCCTCATTGCTCATGTAAGAGGGAAATTTTTCCCTTTGTCTTCTAATTTTCCCGTGCATGTTGATGAGGGAAAATTAGAAGACAAAGAAATCCTTTGTCTTCTTCTAAATTTCCCGCTTGCATATATTTTCCCTCATCAACATGCACGGGAAAATTAGATGCAACTTCTCTATAGATTCTCAAAGTTTTCCTCGGCGATCATAATATTACAAACTAATACCATGACTTTTAACCTTCCCTCGGCTGCGGGAAATTTAATCGCTAATTTCCCTCAAGTCATGTTATTACTTATAATAAGCCTAATATCAAAACGCTAATAATCGAGCTAAAGCCGAAAAAGAGCAAAGGTTGTTTCACTTGTTTGTTTCTTATTCCTCTTTTATATGTTCAAAATTATTAAATATATTATGCAGGTAAGAGGTCTAAAGGAAAAAAGAAGAAAAAAGGACCCACTGAGTGGTTTCTCAGAAAGCAAGAACAGGCGAGAGGACACTTATCGCGGAAGAGTGCAGAAGTCTCGAAGGACATTCCACCTGTGTGCCTTTTTTTCCTGAGAGGAAAATGCGCTAAGGTTTGTTGTACATTTTTAAAATGGTATTTGCATATATGTGCATTGTAGTGGTAATTGCCTTTTGTGTTATAGGGTGCTACATGCAGCTTTAGACACGAGAAAACTAAAGAGTTGTGCAGTCATTATGCTGGTCAAGCTGGGTGCAACAAGTTTGAAGATGGAATGTGTCCAAATTTGCACAGTAAGATGCGCAATGATTAATACAGTAAGAAGACAATTGTTTACTGGAGTTTTTTAATATCGTTTTGTTTCAGACGAATTTCCTTGCATGTACTTTCACAAAAGGCAATTCTGTGTGTACAACGAAAACTGTAAGTTTTCACACGAACCACTTACTGAAGAAACAAGAAAAATATTGGATAATGTAAGTTGTTTTGTGTTTATTTGCTTCACGCCTCCATGGTAACTCATATAAACTAACGTAGAAGGAGGGGTAGAGGAATATTAGGGCTATAGGATTAAGGTTGGGTTTAACTTCTTCACTTCAGAGGGCTCTCCTATTGACATTTGACAAGAAAATCCCCTGGCGAGTAAAATACTTAAACCTGCATGCTTCGTTCGAAAACGACCCATACGGTAGGCAAAGAGTTAAGGAGATATTTTTTAAACCATTCTTAAGGCTAGTGCTAACCACATCGATTCTTTTTCTAGTACCTTGTATCCTTTATGCAGAGAAAGGTAGAGTCATCCCAGGATGCTCCCTCTACAAACGTTGAAGAAGGTCCCGTTGCATTGGAGCTGGGCAAATCTGTATTGAACGAAAGTGAAAAGAGAATTGCGAAGGAGATTACAAAGAGCAACAGCGGATCGTTAGAAGCTGCGAGTTCACCAGTGGACTCAACTACTGAAGTTGCTTCTACCAGTGTTGCTTCCAAGTTGCCTTCAGTTTCTGGATTTAAATATCCTGTAACAACACAGACGTCGAGTGAGTAGAATTAGAATGTCTGTCCATGAATCAATTTATTATTAATCAACTGTGAGGAAGAGGCGAGGAAAATAAGGAAGGAAGGAAGGAAGGAAGGAAGGAAGGAAGGAAGGAAGGAAGGAAGGAAGGAAGGAAGGAAGGAAGGAAGGAAGGAAGGAAGGAAGGAAGGAAGGAAGGAAAGGAAGGAAGGAAGGAAAGGAAGGAAGGAAGGAAGAAAGAAAGAAAGAAAGAAAGAAAGAAAGAAAGAAAGAAAGAAAGAAAGAAAGAAAGAAAGAAAGAAAGAAAGGAGGTTGGGAGCGGGAAGGGTACGTGGGCGGGAGGAAGAAAGAGAGAAAGGTAGATAGACAGGAAATACGTATACATATATTTTTCACCTGCAATCAAAAAAGTGTTTTGTTTTCTCATGTCTAGGTAAACCAATCGACTCGCCTAAAGTGAAACGTCTGTGTTCTCTGTCGTCCTACAAACCACAGATCCTCTCATCTTTTGCCAGTTCTCTTAAAACCGAAAGCAAACACAAAATCCTCTTGCCAAAGACTACAAAGTTCTTGCCTGGAGTGTTTAAAGAAAGATAAAAAATATAAATTTAGTGTGTAGGACTGTAGGACAAGTAAAAGAAAAAGCGGTTTGTTAACGTAGCCGCCCGACTACCGAAAAAGATTACTTTATACAGCTTTCAAAAACCGCCCTAGTTGTTTATTTTTTGTGAAAATATCCAGTGATTTGCATACATAATAAAAAGGCGTTGCGTTAATTCTTTGTCTCAGATGTTATTTTTGTCAATTGTTATACGAAATTTATCATAATAGCATGCAGACCTTAAAGGTCTAAGTAGATCAACGGTAATAAGTGTAATAGGGATTAAGGCTTTAATGGCATGACGATGTCTTCCATTACACAAACCCGTAGTGCTTGTGGTGGGGATAGGTCTTGAGGGTTGGGATCAAGTCTGTAAAGTTAGTTGCAGGTAATCATATACCCAAAATAAATACATTACGACAAAATTCATTACATATATTAAGTCACTATAGATGTATAATATATAATGCATTTTATATATTTAATATGTGATATCAATTATTCATTGCACCTAATATTTTCGACCGCCGTACGGAAAGGACCCACAGGCCACAACGTTCTAAAACGACTTGAAACGATACTGAACTGACGATCTAAAACGGTCTATAACAACTGAAAGCGATCTAAAACCACCTAAGATCCTAAAGTTATATAACTAAATAGATATACTAAAGACTTATTAAGTATTTGCCTGAGGTTTTTGTACCGACCGAGCGACGAAAGAGCGAGAAAAACCGAGGGCAAGTACGCTTTCCTGTACAGACTGAACAAACGAGGTCAGTTGTCTTCTCTGTTTTTCCTTTTGCTTCGTTCGTCTTCAAATGTTGCCGTTTACTTTAGGGCAACCTTACCTTTGAGCTTGTTCGCTTCGTGTTTCAACTTTTAGGCATTTATTTATCTCGATAAACAGCTTTCAAAAAAGCACCAATGGCCCTGGACGTATTGTTGTTCAAAATTTTCCAAGAAACGCTGCCTAAATCGCCTAAACCTAGAAATTTTCCCGCCGAAACTCAGCAACCAATCAGCGTGTGTCATTGCCTAAAATGGTCATACTCGGAGTTCATCGATTTACTTTCGTGAGTTGTCGACTGTCACGTGATTCTTCTTTGCGTGCTCGTGCCTCGAAGGAAAGATGGAGGGAGATTTAAACTTCTTGTTCTGTGCGGCGTCTTTAGTTTTCATTAATTTTGAAGGTAATATGTTATTCATAGCTGCTTTAATGCAATACTAAATAATGTTTGATACACATTTAATATTTATTTGAGCTTTGGTTGGTCTTTTTGCGAATTAAATGGCGAATAAGAAAGCCTTCGGCCATGCGACAAATCCGAGGACAAACGTGCCCTTTAAACTGGAACCCGTTCTTTAAATTGATGTCGTTTTAAAACTTCTAATGATAATAAAACGTATTAGTTATCGAATTTAGGTTTGTACAAGACGTTGTACAGTATTTATTCAATAAAAGTTTGGCATTTAACTTGACACAAACACAAAAGAGATCGGACAAGAAAGCAAAAGGAAATCCAAAATGGCCGCTATGAAAATGTTACATCTGTACGGGTGCATAATGGGAAAGTTGCCAGCATCAAGTTCTATATTATAAACCTCTCACATTTCAAAATTTATTTTACAATGTTAAATATGATTGGTATTTATTTGATAAATTAATATTAGTTTAATAAATATTTTTAATTAATAATTGTACATTTTTCATGTTGTACTCAAACCACAAATACAAATTATTATTGATTTTGCACTAATTCTTATTTTTTTTCGATAGTGAAAAAAGATGACCACATAATACCACAGATTTCACCAAAAGATGCCATGAAAAGATACCAAAATACCACGAAAATATGGAAACACATGGACAGTCCAAATTTCAAAATGTATAAAGATTGAGACTACAATACATCTGTCATTTTTGGTAAGTTTCTCTTTAAAAATATCTGGCATCATAGGCGTAGCAGGTGTGTGTGTTTGGGGGGGGGGGGGGGGGGGGGCAATTTCCCTCCAAAAATATTTGAAGGAAAATTTGGGCACTTTCTGCTAGGAAGTTTGGGCAATTTTGATATGTATTGCTGTGAAATGTTCAAGAAAATTTTATACGCTAAGCTAAGACTGAAAATACGACTTAAAAATCAATAGTTAACCTTAAATTTTTCAGACAAAAATCTCCACATCCCCCCCCCCCCCCCCCCCCCCCCCCCCCCCCCCCAACAGAATTGGCCTGCTACGCCTATGTCTGGCATTGGTCCATGTAAGAAAATTTCCTTGATTCTGCCCAATTGCATTTTTGAGTCTCCATACTAAGACAATTTTCTGTAATTTGTTGTACAAAATAAATGCCATGCAACAGAAAATCTGTTTTTCTTTATATTTAATTTGATGTCCCAAGTTTGTCAAAATGTTTCATTTCTAGTTCACTAATTGACAAACCAGTACATGTACATATTCTATGTCAACTGTGCTTTTGGGATTATTTGTTCATGATAATTTCTCTCCTTTGATATAAAAAATGCAATATAAACCCCTTGTCTTCTATACAGTTTCAAAATGTAGTGATAAGAATCAAGGTTTTTTTCTTTTTATATGGGCTAAATTTGGTTGTACATTTTGATTAACTCCACTTGAAAGAAGAGTATTTTATTTCTAAAAATCTCAGTTGGTTTTCCTGCTGTAAAGGGACTGACATTTTTAGGGATGCACTGTAACTTGGTTCTGACTGTCTCATTATTTCTGGCTAGAACTTAGATTTTTTCTACTCAGGAAAAAATGTTTCATTGGAACTTTTTGTCTTATTTTTAAACTATAATTCATATGGCGGCTTAATTTTAACTCATTACTGACAAAATATTTTAAGTGTCATTTTAAGATTTTCTGCAATTTGAAGCTTTTTGACAATAATCAAAACACTCCTAAAATAACAAAATTTAAACATAAAATAGTAAAATTGAAAGCTCTTTTAGTCTAAATGGGTGCCAGAGGTTCTTCCACACTTGCAGGGGGGTTAGCAAGGGATTATAGCCCACAAGCATAGAACAACCTCTGGCACCCAGGGTAGTGGAATTGCTCCTTTACAAAAAAAAAAGTATTTTCTATGTTCCAGTCAGAATTTTGAAACTGTTCTGGCAGTGCATCCATATACTTTTTTGAGGGTCTAGTTTTCATTTTCTGGTCTGATTAGGTTTCATTTTGATTGTTTGCTATAAGTATTTTAAAATACAATATATTGCTAATTTTTGCTATGCAAAATTTCTATGCATGCTCTCTCTACGGTAAACTGATGGAGTTTGATGTCAGTTGGTGCCAGCTTTTAGTTGATTAACTATATAAATGTAGTTATTGGAACAAATCTCCTGTTTTTTATTCACGATATTCGTGTACCCTATATTCTGAAAGAGAAAAGCCTGCTGCTCATCAAAAAGGTTTCACCCCAACTCTGATCTGTGCCGTTATCTTCATGTTTTTTTAAATTGGTAACAGAAGAATGGAGCCACAGAATAACAGAACTCTGGATTGGAAGAAAGTTTATTGAGCTTCATGTCGTATCAACAGCTAAAAAGTGTTTAATCTTTTCATGCAAAGCCAAAGAAATGTTGCAGTTACATTAAATCTCTGCACTGAAATTTGGAAAAAGTTTATTGTCTGACAAACTTTGATTGTGTTAGAATTAATTTAGAACCAATTACATGTAAGTTATAAATTAGATCATTGCAATGCATAATTTGTTAAATGCATGGTCCAGTTGTTTGAAAAAGTTGTGCTGCTGTATTTCTTTAATTTGGATTTGAACAATAACAACAAAGTAAGGGGCTTTATGTTTATAATTACTGTACTTGTGCAAAAATTGTCAAAAGAGATGTGACTTCACTTTGGTGGATAGATCGCACAGTAAGCTACTAAAACTTTTTGTTCAGTCCCACAATCATCATGTTCCTGATTATCTGCATAATTTATAAGTGAACAATATCTTCTGTCTTCACATTGTAGGTCTTTGCTAGGGAATACTTGTTTCTACTGTTAGAGTTAGTCATATTATTTCAATGCCTCATACAAGCAAATTTTGAAATTATTTTGTAATAATTTCCAAAGACAATAGTTGAGCAAAGTATCATAATTATGCATACAACGAGTCAGACAACTGGGCCAAGTATGAACAGACATAATCTTAACTTATAATGCTCTGAAATGACTATTTATTATGATGAAAAATTGAATGCAAAGTCTGGAGTTATTCATAGAAATGTCGGGATTTATGATTAATAGTAAGAACAATGGAACTCTTACTAAAAATAGACACACTGTAGGTTTAGCACACCACCAACCTCTAAAAATTTCATTGGTGAACATCCAATAGCTTTTACGATACTGTATGGACGTTCGACACTTTTGGACTAAGCAGATCTTTGAACTACAGTCGGCCAAAAAGTAGGCATTTTCTTTCTAATTGTTATTTTTAATTCATATACGTGTATTAGCATTCGTTTTTCTTTTATTCTACTACTAAATTCTCATCAATTATTTTACATTGGGAATAACTCTGTTCAATTGTCATCCTGTTAAATATACTTTTCAAGAGCATTATAATTATTTTGTACTTTAGTTAATTATTTTGCAGATTCAGTTTAACAGTTTACACTACGTGATCAAACAAAAAGACACGTAGTCCCCTGGCACCTGAAAACCCAACTTTCAATAAAATGACCCCTGCCCAGTGTTATTGTTCTTGAACTTGTGACAGTGCAAAGTGGAATATTGTAAGCTGGTTTAACTGAAGATGGTATACACTGCAACATTAATTGGAATTATATTTTTTTTGTTGGGGGGTGGGTTCAATATTGCAAAAGACGTGTATTTAATTTGCAACCATGTATTAGTCATCTCAAAATTCATGTCCCTGTTTGGATTTGAAGACTTTCAGATATGATAATTTTAGAACAGCAATAATTTTATTGGTTGATGTTTTCAACAAAAAAAAACCCTCTTCAAATAAATAAATGGCAACCATGTATTTGATCACAAAATTTTGCTCTTGATATAATATTCATAACCACATGAGTTTCAAATACAACATACAAAATTTCATAATTCTTTTTTGTAGTTGTAAATAATCCAAACTGATTCATCACACAATAAGTAGACGTTGCTATCAAGTAATTTTTATGTAAATGATATTTTGTTTGTCTATAAATTACAATCCGTCTTTTTCTACTGACAAAAAAAAAATCAGTTTTGTATTGAAGTTCTGACATTTTAATTGGAAATATTTGAAATTCGAGACATGTAATTTATTTCAACTTGTGATTTTCTAATTAAAACTACTGTATGGTTGCAAAGTAAATTGCGAAGTAAAGTTGTTTTTTATGTTGATCAATCAATAGACTGCCTACGGCCCTATGCAACACTCTATTTTTATTTTGAAGAAATGCACAAACAATTAAGACTGATTATAACATCCATTTTCCTACAGTCACTACTTTCACACATAACCACACATGACTACAACACCCATACATTACAAATCCACACATTACAACACCGATAAATCACTACAACACACACACATAACTACAGTGGCGACGCATCATTACAATACAACACCTACAAATCACTACAGCATACCCACATCACTGCAACATCCACAAATTACTACAACACACATCACTACAACATATACACACATCACTATAACATCCACAAATCACTACAGCATCCACAAATCACTTCTGTCACAACACATCACTACAACATATATACACACTTCACTACAACATCCACAAATCACTACAACATCCACACATCACTACAACACACACACACATCACTATAACACACCCACACACATCACTACAACACACCGACACATCACTACAATGTTCATACACACATCACTACAACGTCCACAAATCACTACAACATCCACACTTCACTACAACATCCACACTTCACTACAACATCCACAGATCACTACAACATCCACACATCACTACAACACACACAGTCATTTCACTAAGGAATATACCATTGCTTCAGTTTTAACCTAATGTAACAATGCTCCACTATGTACCAAAGAATTGCACAATGACTTGAAAAACCTATAACTAATGAACCAAAGTATAATGTGTAATAGCCAATGAACTGAAATGTATACGAGGTGATTTGTACATCCTAGCGAATTATAGCGAATGACCTATACCTTTTTAGTATATGGCAGATGTCACTTGTTGAACAAAATGGAAACTATTCTAGAACACAACAATTTTTTAGTGTACTTTTGTCAGAACGTTTTAGTAGCAGAATCCATATTGAACAAACTATTTTGGTGAAACAAATTTGTTTGATTAGCAAATTAACTGCTAATGTCAGGGTGTTTTCTACTCAGTTTCCTAAATATGAGATAACCATTTGTCAGTCGTAAAAATTTAAGTAAATGAAAACAGGGAAAATCATAATAAAAACTATGAAATAATAGAAAAATATCAACGAAAAAGTTTAGAAAAACCGGTATATTTGAAATCATGGAAAAATTTTACAAGGATAGATATTAAGATTTAATAACTTCGTATTCTTAGTTAGGGTTAAATTTACCCAATCTAGGCAGTTCATCAGTTTTTCGCTCAGCTATTTGTTTCTGCAGTCTTTTCTGCACTCTTATTTTTACACTTTCGGATAAAAATTAATACTCTAAGACTGGTTTCCAATCATTAAATTTTCTTCGGATAAGAACGGACAGGGCATTTTTCTTTATCTTGCGGCTCTCGAATGGAAGAAATGATTCAAGATATTGGAAACTTTCATGTCCGTCTGTCTGAGGAATATTTTTTTGAATGGAAACTGGTCTTGGTGTGTTTGTTCAACAAGTGAAACCTGTTCAAACAATGTTTGGCTAGATTTTATACATTACATTTGTCATTGGTTTTTGGTTATATCAAGTCATTGTCATTCTTTTTTTATTGGTTTGAATCATAATATAAGAGGGCAAATGGCGTTTTTGGACTTTGTTTTTTTAACAAGTAAGTATCATACTTTAAAGAGATTGTGTTTTTTTAACCCGACTTAAGTATTGTGTTATCCAAAGACGAATTATCTATCCTCCACTTTTCCTTCAACACTGATTTAAATAAGCATGCAAATTATGCCGCAAAGGGCTGTTGGATTTATGAGCGTTTGGTGTTGATGAGGTTAAAAAGATGTGAAAATTCTAGAAAATTAAAGATCCAGAAAGACCAGAAATTAGGGGGTGGGTGGCAGAATTAGCATTACCAACAGTTACCACTATTTTTTCGATTAGGATCTTTTTCCTGTTAAATATTACCCCTACCATAAGTTTGTATCTCATGGGTCTATTATTTCACTGACCCCACTTCTCTAACAGAAAAGTACTTTAAAGGTTCATGCAAAGGACGTTATTTTCTCAGTTCAATTTTGAGCATCAAAATCTCATTTCAGTGCAATCCTAGTTAGAGCACTCTCAGTATCAACCCATCCATTTTCTGAAATCTTCTTTGGATAATGCAATACTACCTCGAATTATTTTAAAGTTAAAGAATTGTTGTCTGTATAAGTTGTATGTTGCTGCTTAAACGTGATGAAAGTACTTCTGAAATATTCTGACATTTAATACTGATATTTATTCTTTAGTCAAAGGCTTTATTTTATATTTTTGCATTGAGTTTAAATTTAGATTTTTGAGTTAAATACTTGGTTATCTTTTTGGATAAGGGAATGTCCACCAAATTATGTAATAGGACTCCTTCAATGTTTATCATTTCAAGAAGAGAACTTGTGTTCTATATAAAAAAATTCTAAAAATGTTTAGTCATCATGAGTTTAAATTTGGCAAGATTGATAGATAGCTGCTTTTTGAAATATATAATGTAGTAATACGTTTTTGAAATATATAATGTGGTAATACGTTTGACAGACTCTAACTTGCTATATATTTCGGCATTTCAGAGAAGCTTTCATCACGTTTAAGTACTAACAATTACAATATTCTTTAGCTTTAAGTTATCAAGTGTTGGGTCAAAAAAAGTCTTGAGAAAGAACATGGCTGTTACAAATTGCATTTGTACTTGTATGCTGAGCAAGAAGTTTTGTTTTTGTTTCTGTTTCAAAGTTACTCCAAAGAAATTTCTAAGCAGCCATGTTCTTTCTCTACTTCAATTGTGCAAATAAACACTGGTTTGCTGTTCTGTTTCTCTGTTAGCAACAGCGTTCTTTGTTTATTTTGTCTTTGCACAGTTCATCTCTGAGTATGGTATTTAGCTGGGCGAAAAACTAAGTCTTATTTAGCTATCAATAAACGGCTTAGTTTTGCAAAGATTCAGTACCAGTATCCAATTACATAATTTGGCTGGTTTGGTGTTGAATTCTTTGTTAAACATTGCTGCTGTTGATTGCTATATGAATATGGCTTTTGTCCATTTGTGTTTATCAAAATGTTGACAAAAGCAATGTTCACTTCGTCATGTGTTCTCTTCTATAATGATTCTCACCAGTACACAAGTTCTCTTTTATAATTGTTTATTGAAATGCTAATAAAGTGTTTACAAATTATTCATGACTACTTTGTATTAATATATTCAATTCCCATGGGAATTAACTATTATATTAAAGTTAAAACTGCCCCGGCTGACTCCCCAAGTGCTGCTCTTACTTCGAGTTGAAGTAGCATAATATTATGCTAATCCAACTCAAAGCAAGAGCAGCACTTGGAGAGTCAGCCGGGGCAGTAAAGAGAACACCAACTTCAACAATTGTGAAGCTGGCATTCACTTGAGAGCAGCAGCATACCTTGCAAAGCAAAACGTTAGCAACTAAACACAGCATGAGCGTAAGCACTTACTAAGTACTGTGTACTTAGCGAGTACTTGCAGCTCAGCTAGTGCAACTAAAACATGCAAACTAAACATGCAAATTTGTAATCCCTCCACCGAAATTAATTATGCCAAATCTACAAAGCATGCAAGACCCACTGCCCAACTAGTCCCTAGCTCCTGCCTTAACTTCCTCGTCCTGCCTAACTGCCTCGTCCTACCTAGCTGCCTCGTCCTACCTAGCTGCACACCACTCGTTATTTTCACTTCTACCACCATCAGACAATCACAGAGACGCTCACCTAACCACCCCACCACCCCGTTTCCTACACTCACCCGCCATACTCAAACATGCACATTCCTCACTTTTACCTAAAAATTACAGTAATGAAAAAAATAAAAAAATAAATAAATTACATTATAATTTAGCTAACTTAACCCACCTATAATTTACTAAACAATTTGCAATACCATTTCGAAAAAGTTGTCTTACAGCATGCAGAGGCCCTAGATCCTAGATCAATACCGAACCGCTTAAAATGGTATGATAGTTGCTCTCACGATACATTATTTTACCAGATCAAAGAGGATTTCTATCAAAGGGGTCCTGATCAGCTAACACCCATGTTTTTGTTTTCATCCGAAATAATTATTAGAAAATAAATAGAAAATACATTGACTGGGCCAAAACAGTAAATACGATTATGGGTGTTAGCTGAGTTGGACATTTAAACAAGTTATATCATGTTTGTGCTAATTTCTTTTGTTCTCACAGGTCTATTAGCAACTAATATACCTCATTAAAATTCATTTTTACTAATCCTACCTCCAGTCCGTTGACGTCAAACCAGGTCTGATTAGAACTAATCATACCCGGTTTGACGTCAACGGGTTTGACGTCAACGGACGTGACAACAAAAGAAATTCCCGCAAACATGATATTACAAAGGAATAGCATAAAAGAGGTGCATTAGCTATTAAACGTTTGGCCTTCGGGAATTTTACTAAATGACCCTCATCAAGCTGGATGTTTAATAGCTAATACACCTCTTTTTATGCTATTACGTATAATTGTTGTAAAAACAAGACTGCTAAATTTCAGCTCCCTTATCCTTATTGCTTAGTATAGGTAATCGCATTGGGTCGAGGAAAATTAAGGTTTAATTTCACGAGTGTTTTCAAAATTTTACAATCGTCGCTTTTCGTTGCTTCGCGACTTGGGCAATTTGTAAGATTTTGAAAACACGAGTGAAATTAAACCTTAATTTTACAATAACTCATGCGATTAGGTGTTAATAATATAGTGGGCAAAATTATTCAAGAGCTATGCTATGTCGAGAAAATGTCGAAGTGCATGTACCTGCATGTCGAAGTGCATGTACCTATCACGGTTGGTGCTCGGCAACATTCCAAATTTTCCTCACTCTATCGCTGTGCCTGTAGCTTTCTTTTTGTAAACACAGGCAAAAGTTCGGAAATTTTCTAGTGTATTCATTATTCACTAAGAGTTTACACTCCTTCAACAGTTTAAATTAGTTCAAAGTAAACAAAAAAGGATTTTCAGACTGAAAAACCTTGCAGATTTGTTGAAAAAAGGTCAGTCCTTTGAGGTTCACTGTTACTAAGTAACCAATCGACCAATCACATGCAAGAACTGCTGATCAAGGAACCAATCAAGTGCAAGTAATCATATTTGAGTAATTTTGCCCTCTATATTATTACAGTAGTATTGTGATAAATACATGTAGACTATTTGAGCATCTTTGCAAGTAAAAATGAAAATAAGGCTACCAAAATATGTGAAGGAGAAACTAGGATTTTCAGGAAACTCATTCAGTGTTTTTGAAACAAGCCACTGGCTGATATATTCAACAAAAACCTCTTCACATATTTGTCTTAACTACTTGCACATGAGAAAACTCAAACATATGTTACTCCTGTGTACTAATTGTACAGTATTCTCAACAGTTGAAAACACTGACATTAAATCTCTAGTTTTTCCTGCATACATTTAAGCAGCTTTATTTTTTAACCAAAAGGGAACTGACTTATTATGAAAAAGAGTTTATTTTTTTATCTTAACCCTTTAACTCCCACCATGTCAGGAGGTCTTCCCTTGACGAGTAAAATCATCTGGCATTAGAGTAAAATATAAGAAGTACCAAATGGCAGCATTTGGAATGAAAGGGTTAAAACCCATGTCATTGTCAGGAGGTCTTCCCTTGACAAGCTAAATCATCTGGCGTTAGACAGAGTAAAAAATAAAAAGTGCAAAATGGCACCGATGGGAATGAAAGGGTTAAAACATTAGTTGCCTTAGTATTATGCTTACTATTCTTTGGTAATTATATTATAAAAAAATCTTTTTTAGATCTTTAAAAAAAGAAAGAAAAAAGCTAACAAAAAACAAAGTAAAATGAAAGGTAAGGGTCCTCTTTGATCTCAGTAATAATGTATCAACTACTGAACTAAATTACATTGAGAAACTCACACTTGTTGCCTTGCTTGACTGTGCTGCTCCTGGTCCATCTGGGCTGGGTCCTTGGTCTAACGGGGCTGGGTCCTTGGTCTAACGGGGCTGGGTCTTGGTCCATTGAGGCTGGGTCCTGGTCCATCGAGGCTGGGTCTTGGTCCATCAAGGCTGGGTCTTGGTCCATTGAGGCTGGGTCCTGGTCCATCGATGCTGGGTCCTGGTCCATCGAGGCTGGGTCCTGGTCCATCGAGGCTGGGTCCTGGTTCATCGGGCTCGCTAGTGATCCATCAGGTCTGGCCCATGGTTGTGTATCTTTTTAGTCAAATTTTGAACCTGAAATGATCAGTTAATATAAACTATTAGCAATGCTATTGAACTATAATTATTAGGGAAATATAGAATATTTTTATTATTGTCAAGTTTGTTTGAAGGTACTGTAGGGTCAGAATAGTTGTGATTGCTCTCTGTTTGGTTTTTAAAAAAAATATGGGCTTATTGCCGTGGTTGTTGCTGTACTGTTAGAATAGTTATTGTCTGTATTGGTTGTTCTGTAATGGCCATAGCAAGCACTAAAAATACTGGTAGCTTATTATAGGCATTCAGCAATGAGGTTTGAAGTTTTGAAAAATTATGAATTGAACTACATGTAGCAGTAAATCAAAGCATTTCAACATGGTGTTGATCCAATGAGACGACATGGAAAAGACTAATTATTATAATGAAAAAAACAAAACAATAAAACTACAAAACCTATCATAAACTATAATTTTAACACACATTAAAATCCCAATTTTAACCTACAGTACCATAAATCATAATTTTAACCTCTCAAAATTCTTACCCATCATAAAATCTTAATTTTAATCCAACAGCTTCCCAACAATCTTCACAGCACCCCATCTTGCCAATTATATTCAGATACATTAAGTGATAGTTATTTGTAATTTAAGTCTGCTGCATGTATTTAAATATAATTAAAAGAATTGAAAAAATGTGTACATACTACTACAGTTTGTCTGTTACAGTTTATGTAATCAATCCCAGGGTTCATTTTTGAAATTTTATAAAAAATTAGGCTTCCCATGGCTTTTGAAGCAGCACTTCCCTTGCGATAGTAACTTCTAGTTTTAACCTACCATAAATCTTGGTTTTAACCTCTCGAAATTCTTAATTTTAACCTACCGTAAATCTTAATTTTCACCCATCATAAATCTTAAATTTATCCAATAATAAATTTTAACCCACATGTATTGCAAATCTTAAATCCAATAAAAATTTTAACCTACATGTATCACAAATTTTATTGCATCGTTATTCTTATAAAAAATCTTAATTTTAACCAAACATCACCTACTGTACAGTATCATAAATCTTAATTTTAACCTCTTGTACATGTACTGTAATTCTTAATTTTAAACCTACATGTACCATAAATCTTAATTTTCACCCATCATAAATCCTAATTTTAACCCAATAGAAACCTTAATTTTATCCAATAAAAAAAATTTAACCTACTGTACATTTATCACAATTCTTTATTTTAAGCCATTATCTTAAAATCATACATGTAACTTTAACCTATCGTACTGTAAATGTTTATTTTAACATACATGTATCATAAATCTCAATTTTAATGTATTATTCTTAATTTTAACCTACAGGTGCAGATTAATTTTAACCTATCATAAGTTAATGAAAACAGTTGACATTTTTTAAATGTTCAACTGTAGCTGTAGTGCGCTGCAACTAAAAAAATTCTGAAAAACTTTAAATAAAGTATTAATCCTAAAATTAAATTTAACCCATCATAAATCTTAATTTTAACCTATTATAAATCCTAATTACATGTATAACCTATACCTACAATAAATAATAATTTTAACCTTACATGTACCTGTCATAATTCTTAATTTTAATCTATCATAAATCTAAATTTTCATCCACCATAAATCATAAATATCATATAAATATTACTTAAAAAACTCAATAATTCACAAGGAAAACACAAAGGAAATCAGTACCATGTTCGTGGTTTTATACCTGATAAAACTTCTTGATGTCAGAGAGAATAATAATGAACATACAATTTTATATAAAGAATACTAATGAACATACAATTTTATATAAAGAATACTAATGAACATAACATCCAATATCGAATCGTTTTTGAAGCCATTCAAAACACTTGCATCACATGTTTTATCAGATCTAAAACACTCAGGCTGCACCCTCGTGGCTTTAAATCTGATAGAACACTCCTGCTCATGTTTTAAATATTACATAAAATATCAATAAAATATGAAAAATCTCAATTTTGATCTCCTGTACTGTAATTCTTAATTTTCACCAATCATTAATCCTAATTTTAACCCAACAGAAATCTTAATTTTATCCAATATTAAATTTTCCTTACTGTACATCTATCAGAATCTTAATTTTAACACATATTAAAATCCCAATTTTAACCTACAGTAGCATAAATCATAATTTTAACCTCTTACTACCATAAATTATAATGTTAATTTTAAGACATATTAAAATCTCATAAACAAATCCTAATTTTAACCTACCATAAATAAATCCTAATTTTATTTTTAATAGATCATAACTATAAATCTTAATTTTGACTTATTATAATCCTTAATTTTAAATCATAATTTTAACCCATCATAAATCTCAATTTTAATCTCTGGTAGGTAATTCTTTTTTTTTCACCCATCACCATAAATCTTAATTTTAACCTACCATAAAACTTAATTTTTACCCATGATAAATCCTAATTTTAATCCAACAAAAATCTTATCCAATAAAGAATTTTTAACCTATATATGTATCACAAATTTTAACCTACAAAAAGTAAATCAGAATTTTAATCTCCCTAATTCTTGATTTTCACCAAATCATAAATCTTAATTTTAACCCAACAGAAATCTTAATTTTCCTTACTGTACATGTATCAGAAATCTTAATTTTAACACATATTAAAATCCCAATTTTAACCTACAGTCGAATAAATCATAATTTTAACCTCTTGAAATTAGTATTAACTTACTACCATAAATCATGTTAACCAATGTCATACTATAAAATTAATCTTAATTTTCACCCAACAAAAATCTTAATTTTATCCAATAATAAATTTTAACTTACATGTATCACAAATCTTAATTTTAAGACATTAAAATCTCATAAACAAATCCTAATTTTAACATTTAATTTTATTTAACCTACCATAAATAAATCCTAATTTTATTTTTAATAGATCATAACTATAAATCTTAATTTTGACTTATTATAATCCTTAATTTTAAATCATAAATTTAACCCACCATAAATCTTAATTTTAACCTCTCAAAGTTCTTAATTTTAACCAACTATCATAATTCCTAATTTTAACCTACCATAAAACTTAATTTTTACCCATGATAAATCCTAATTTTAACCCCAAAAAAATCTTATCCAATGAAGAATTTTTAACCTATACATGTATCACAAATTTTAACCTACCATAAATCTTAATTTTAACGTACATGTTATCATAATTCTTAATTTTAACCCATCATGTAGATCTTAATGATAATCTCTCGTAATTTGTAATTTTAAGATTACAAATCCTAATTTTAACCCAACTGAAATCTTAATTTTATCCAATAATAAATTTTAACCTACATTTATCACAAATCATAATTTTAAACCATTACATAATACTGTATATTAAAATCATAACTTTAACATAAATCATAAATGTTATTTTTCACATACTTGTTACACAAATCTCAATTTTAACCTATTATAATTCCTAATTTTAACCTATCAAAAATCTTAAATTTAACCATAAGTTATTAATGAAGTCAGTTGACATTTTTTAAATTTTCAACTGTAGCCAGAACTCGCTGCAACTAAAAACATTCTGCAAAAGTATAGATAACCTGCAGAAAATCTTCAATGCATGACATTTAAGACTTATTACATTTTACTGTAATACAGTAAGTTAAAAGTAAGGTACTACACAATTTAATCCTTTTTTAAGTTCTTATTTCAAAACTGAACGTTTCTTGGGATTGGCTGTCTTGTGAATTTTTTTTCCCTTTTCCAATTTCCGAAATTCACAAGAAACTGAGGTTTTTTCACAAGAAACTGAGGTTTCCTTTTTTAAGTTCTTATTTCAAAACTGAATGTTTCTTGGGATTGGCTGTCTTGTGAATTTTTTTGCCCTTTTCCAATTTCCGAAATTCACAAGAAACTGACATGCACAAATTATTTAATCTGCTTGCTATGGTTGTTGTCCATTATTGTTATTGAAGTACTGTAGGTAGCAGTTTTGTCAGTTTTTATCATAGAAATCATTTCTTCTGAACTCACCATTTGTGAAGTCCATTAGAAAAAGGTCCTTGGTTCAAATTTGGGTGTGGCTTGAAAACTCGGTTAGCTGTGTTTCCAAAGTCTTCAAATGTAAAAGATTATCTATTCTGGAAATAAAAGTTAAAAAATGTTTAGAATTGTATTCCATTACAAAGTTATCAACTTAATTATGCAAGTTAAGTAGTTTGGGGAAAAAAACAGTTAAAAAACAAGCTTAACACTAAATAGCAGCTTAAGTAATTATTGTACAGTACATGTACTGTAAGTACTGTATTGCTTGAATTTTTTCAACTGTTATAGCTTTTTACACTAATAATCTTCTTACCTCAAGTGATGATATCTTGAAGCAGTACTAGTCATTTTGGTGGGTTGATGTAGGGTTGTTAAACTTTTCATGACAACTTTTCCTTTAGTCTGTTCTATTTCATTCTGTTGATTTAAAATAAAAAAAGATTAAAAATTAAAATAAAAAATAGCAGAATCAAAATGATTTAAATTCTAAATTATAATACACAGAAATCTAATTCGTTAACAGGAATGTGAGAAATTAAATTTAAAAAGTGGATTAAAGAAGTGAAAGAGAAATTAAATGGAAGATTGAGAAAGCTGGATGGTGCTATTAGCTTAGTTAGGAGAGGGAACAAATGAATTTTCTAAAGGCAGTTACTTTTTGTAGACTAGTATTACAATAGGAAAAGTAAATAAACTTATATAATGTTAGTAATTTAGCATTCATGATATAGCAAGCCTGTTAGTAAAATGATATGAATAATTAATTAGATTAGTCGATTTAGCCAAACCCGAGAAAATGCATCTTTTTTAAAGTTAAGAAAACCGTTCGGAAATATTTTCAGTATAAACATTTACTTACAGAATTTACAAAAATCTCGTATAATTGTTCTCCATCGCCATTAAAACCAATTTTCTCAGCATTTTCGATCGTCAAAGAAGCAGCCGCCATCTTGCCTTCGGGCACATGGTCTCTTATTAAGCCATTTTTTCGCTAAGTCTTTCCACCAAACGATCCCCAAATCTCAATTTCGGCATCCTGGACGTCCTACGGTGTCACTGTTGAAATGTGAAGAATTCATCTTTCGTTTTATACTGCTATTTTCTCGTCAAACTCATCATTGTGGTTCCGTACGAAGACACCCTTCCGCCATGTTTGCTTCTTCTCGGCTTTGGATTAGTTACTAGTCCCCCTGGCCGTGCTCTTTGTATGTATATCTTATTGTTATACAGGCAGTTTAGAAGCTAAAATGAGGTTTTAAAGTATTTTCCTTGCAAATACAGCCATCATATTTACTAAAATTATATCGTTCTTGCCTGTACTTGTTGTGTAATCGTTTAAAATCGTCTTATTGACGTTTTCCCTTATTTTTTTTTTGTGTTTAATTTTTTATAGGCGAAAGCACTATCCCGATTATACAGTGGTTTTTAACGACCAGCCTGTTGGCTGAGTGGTCACTGGCGCTGACGAAGGCGCGGACTCGGGTCGGACACTGGGGCAACGCCCTATATGAAAAACAACTTCTCATCTTCAGTCAGACAGGCATAAGCTTGCATGTTCAGATGGAAGTTGGTAAAAACAACTTCCATCTGAAGATGGAAGTTGGTGGGGGTGGGGGAGGGGAAGGAAGGGGGGAAGAGAGAAAAAAAAATTAAGTTTTTTTCCGCCTCTAAGTCAGACACCGTCTCTACTCCCTTCTCTTTTTCCTCTTATGTTCTCGTTCCCTCTTCCCTCTCGAGAGGGAAGAGAGAGAAGAGTCCTTCTCATCAGAGAAGCATCACTTCTCATCAGAGAAGACTCACTTCTCATCAGAGAAGACTCTCTTTCTCATCACATGCACCACCTTCGCTCGCCAAACTAAAGGTCTTAGTCTGGCAGGCGTAAGCGTACATGTGCGATGGCGATAGCCAAACGTTGTGTATCATCTTGAGAGGTTGCTTATGACGAATTATTTTCGTCCAAATATTGTGGGACACTTTTTAATTAGTATTCATGAATAAATTTTTTCTACAAACGTCTACCAAGCGTCTGTTTATTTGTTCTATTATGATGTTGTTTTTATATATATTACCCAGGGCCGTTGGCTCGTCTCTTTTCTTTGCTATCCTTCGCAAAGGTTCCTTCATGTTGAAACGAGTCAACGATAGCACAAGGTTTTGTCACAGAGATTCTTGTCTAAGTGTCAGTCTATTACAGTTAGCTGGCATGACAACTTATTGTGGGAGTTTATGAATAATAAATTTCTTTACGATTAATGGAAGCTGATGGGAAGCTTCGCGAAATGCTTCTTCCCGCGTTAAACTAAAACGTAAAAGAACTATAATCAATTCATTAATGGCGGCCATTCTAATAATGGTGTCAAGGCCGTGCAGAAAACTGAATGCGTACCTTACACGTATGGTGAATGAATAATTCCCTTCGAAGCTGTCCTTTGTTCATATAGCCTTGTTGTTGATCTTATTAATACCTTGGTCATATTGTGGGACACTAATATAGATTGTCCATTGACAGACGATGTTATTCACCTCTCGAGAAGACCTTGGGCAGGAGTGAGTTAAACTAAACCTCGCACATACTAATTAATAACCTTTCCTCGTGAATAGTTATAAAACTGTATTGGTATATACAGCTCTGTTGCTGTTTGATATTTTACTACGACAGACGATGTTATTCACCTCTGGGGAAGCCCTCGGGCACGAATGAGTTAAGGTGGTATGATCCTCAAAATTTCAACTTTTTAAAGTTAACTAAGAACCAAATATAAATTACATAACTATTATATGCATGTTGAGGTGAAGAAATAGCCGGGAAAAAACCCAGGCCATTCTAATAATGGTGTCAAGGTTGCAGAAAACTGACTGCATACCTTACACGTATGATGAATGAATAATTCCTTCGAAGCTGACCTTTGTTCGGAGCCATGTTGTTGATCTTATTAATACCATATTGTCGCACACTAATGCAGGTATGATAGAGATATGGTATCATAGGTACAGATTGCCCAGTTACATGTTGTAAGCTTTATCCAATAATCACTGCTGCACCACATGTGGAAGACACTAACTTTGAATCGTGCGTTTGCACATGCGTTAAGTTCTGATTGTAAGTAACAAAGATACAGAAGAAGAGAGAACTTCCAATCGAAGGATGAGGACATTTTTATTACTATTTATCCAAACAAACTGAAGTCTTATTATCTTGGCAGCTATTATTGGTTAGCTCTCATGACAATTTATTGTGGGATGTTTATGAATAATAATTTTCTGTTCATTAATGGCGGTCACTAATAAGGGTGCGAAGTTGTTCGTATCTTAATTTAAAAGGTAAATTCCCGTATAGATATACCTAACACACATACGAAGAATTTCATACTAATAATGAATTAGACATCTAACTGAACCGCTTTGCTGGAAGCCATCCTGATATCCTTGCAGATATTCTGTGAATATTGTGGGACAGATATAGAGCTTCGAGGGAATATTTATTTATAGTCTGCATAAATACATACGTACAGCTCAGTATAAGTATTTTTGGCTTCGTGTAGCTGTGTGTAGGCATATATATAGCTGACATATATGATTATTCAGACTTATAGCTTCGTGTAGTCATTTTCGCTGTACTCCTTCTCTTTGGTCCTGTATTTTAGTGTTCTTGTTATAGTTCCTATCTCCGGCACTATTCATCACGAGCAATACCGTGTCTAGCCTGGTTACCCTGGCCCAATTTCAAAAGAAATAAGGGCCAGGTAACCACTAATCTCATTTTCGCGTCATCAGGGCTAAATCCACTTATGACGATTGCAATTTCACTCATAGCCACTAAAAACGCGCGAAATTTCAACCAATAGGAAAGCAGAAGTCTTCAGTGGTTACCTGGCCCATATTCTTTGATTGGGCCAGGGTACCAGGCTATACCGTGTCCTGTAGCATCTCCTTGTCGCTTCCCCTGGCCGTAGTAGTTTAGAAGCTAACAGCCCTCATATTCAATAAAATTATCTTGTGCTAGTCTTCACTTGTGTAATCGTTTAAAAATCATTTTATTGAAGTTTTTCCTTATTTTATTTTTTTTGTGCTTAATTATTTATAGGCGGAATCAGTATCCCAATTATACAGTGGTTTTTAACGATCATCCCGTTGGCCGAGTGGTCCAGGGCGCTGACGAAGGCGCGGCAACGCCCTGTATGAATAAAAAAGCAAAATAACTTCCATCATCTGACTTCAGATGGAAGTTGTTGGGGGAACGAAATGGAAGGGGAAAGAATAAAGAAGAATACATTCCCCCCCCCCCCTCTAGTCACTGTCTCTTGTCTCTGTTCACTTCTCTTTTTTCTCTTATGTTCTCTTCTCCTCTTCCCTCTCGAGAGGGAGAGAGAGGAGTCTCTTCTCATCAGAAAAGTCTCTTCTCATTGGAGAAGACTCTTCTCATCACATGCACCACCTTCGCTCGCCAAACTAAATGTCTTAGTCTGGCAGGCGTAAGCATGCATGCACGTGCGCAATGGCGATAGCCATATATTGTGTATCTTCTTGAGAGGTTGCTTATATACAAATATTTTCGTCCAAATATTGTGGGACACTTTTTAATTAGTATTCATGAATAAATTTGCTCTACGAGCGCACCCGCGTCTACCAAGCGTCTGTTTATTTGTTTTGTTATGGTGTTGTTTTTATTTGTTTTTATTTAGCTCTTCTCCATCCTTCGCAAACATTCCTTCATGCTGAAAGGTGTCAACGACAGCACAAAGTTTTGCCACAGAAACTCATATCTAAGTGTCAGTCTATTACAGTTAGCTGGCATGACAATTTATTGTGGGAGCTTATGAATAAATAATAAATTTGTTTACGATTAATGGCAGGCGAAGGGAAGCTTCGCGAGATGCTTCTTCTCACGTTAAACTAAAAAGAACTATAACCAATTCATTAATGGCGGTCATTCAAATAATGGTGTCAAGGTTGCAGAACAATTAATTACACCTGTGACGAATGAATACTTCCCTTCGAAGCTGACCTTTGTTCAAAGCCATGTTGTTGATCTTATTGATACTCTGATCTTATTGTGGGACACTAATACTAACTTATGGTAGGTCTATGCAATGCACTAAAGATATTTGATTCAGGCCAATGGTTCAAAAGTTATGAAATATTTACTATATTCAATTAAAAACTGCTCAAATTTGAAGAATGTATTTGACAAATGCACAAAAACTATTTGATAGTACTTGAGTATTTTAGCTATCTGTATGAAACTTTGTGGAAATACTCGTTTATGGTAGTTCTATACAATGAACTAAGATTAAGACGATTTAATGGTTCATAAGTTATGAAATATTTACTATATTCAATTAAAAACTGACCAAATTTGAAGAATATATTTGACAAATGCACAAATATTAGTTATTCTAGTTCATTGTATAGCATACCCACTATAGAATAACCACTGAAAAAATTAGAAACATCCATTAAATTCGTAATGAGATATCATTGCTACAAGTTTACGACTCTCGTCTTTCTTGGTTTCTTAGAAAGTCAAAAAACGATTATTTAGTAGAAATAAAGCCTGTTTTTCGCTTTTCGAGCAACAAAAACGCTTTATTTGTGCTAAATATTCATATTTTAGCCTTTCAAAAGTTGAAAAAATGGCCAAAATCGGTCCGCAAAAAGTAAAGGGGTTAGCCTTTACTTTTTGACCGATTTTGGCCATTTTTTCAACCTTTAACTCTTTCTTGTCCGAATTGGTCTTTAGTATTTTATTCTGGCTAACGCCAGACGATTTTATTCACCTCTGGGGAAGCGCCCGACAGGAATGAGTTAATGGCGGTCCTTAGTCCGGATTGGAAGTTGTTCCTATATTTATTAAAATGCGGAATTCTCGCATGTACCTAACACACATATGATGAATAATGATTTTAGTCACCTAACTTTTGGGACCGTTTTCCTCGAAGCCATCTTGATAAACTTGCAGATATTCTGACAATATTGTGGGATTTATTATGCTATTCTGTATTCTATTATGCTATTCTGTATTTTCATTATGCTTACGTCATAGCCTGCATGACACTCAATACACAGATTAATTTCAGGTAGCAGATTGGTCAAACATTCCTTTCCATTCTACATACCGCTATACAAATGATATGGTTATCAAAGAACACATCAAAATAGGATTCATATCATATAAATAAACTTATTTATTTCATTAATTAATTAATACACAATTATATGGTAAATAATATACATATACAGTATATACTTCAATATGGTAATTAATATATATATATATATATACAGTATTTGATCGAACAAATTGAGAATAATTTTTTTCCTTGATGTTTATAGCTGCTGACCAACATTTTAAAACTAATTTCAAATAACAGTTCATTGTTATGTATTGGATTGAAAAACATTGTCCTTTTCTTTTCTTTTGTCTTTTCTTTTCTTGTGCCAAGTTATCTACCAGTTTCGGAAACATATTCTCCATCACCTAGTTGTTCAGACGTCACTTGTATGTAATAGCTATCTAACCCGAGATTATAATATTGATTGTTTTGTAAGCTGGTCATATACAGGTCAGGATTTGTTGTGAATGACACTGTACGAACTTCCAAATGTTTATACTTTGAGGAATGTTGTGAACTGAAAATATAATCCACCAGATTTAATGAAATAATTAAAAAGCTACTGAACATGATAACTATCTGAACAACTTGGCTATGAAGCTCCACCAGAGATTTTTTTTCGTCGTAATTTGTTGAGATCCAGATATTTAACGATGTTGAAGTTTCTAAACAACAAGGGAAAAAAACATGTATTTAAAATTTTCATTTAAAATTGCATGCTCACATACAACAAGTTTGACGAATATCTGGAGAAAACAACAACGTCATTTTATTAGACACTAACGTATAATTATGAGCTATGCAAATTTAAAATTATCCAAGCATATAAACCAATAGGTACAGCGCCCTGCTGAAAAGCACTTATTTAGTGAGATATAGGTAGTCTGTTTAAAGGGCATATGACTCGAACATTAAGTTTGTCTTATTGAAAAGAACATTTAAAATGATAAAATAACATCTTTTGCAGTTTTTGATTTCCTTGCTTCGTTTTTGAGATATTCCATCTTGTTTGATATGCAAATGACACAACTTTCTACGTCACATGTGCATAATGAGTTATCAGAAAAGGTTACATATCTTTGCTATTATGAAAACATGGGCTTAACTCAAAGGAAGCATGTGTGTGTTTCCACCCACAACACCAAACATGTAGAATTCCAAGTGATTTCGTCTCACAATAGCAAAGATATGTAACCTTCTCTCGGTAACTCATAATACTCATTATGCACGTGTGACGTAGAAAGTTGTGTCATTTGCATATCAAACAAACTGGAATATCTCAAAAACGAAGCAAGGAAACCAAAAACTGGAAAAGATGTTATTTTATCATTTTAAATGTTCTTTTCAATAAGACAAACTTAATTTTCGAGTCATATGCCTTATAAATAAAGTTATTATTATAGGTCATGCTATTGAATTAGCAACGAAGTCAGAAATCAAGCAAAATATATCCATAAACGCAATAATTATACAATTTAAAACTAGAAATTACTATCGCAAGTGAAGTGTTGCCTCAAGTGGAACGAAAATCCTGATTAGTTTCCTGACAGAGGGTATTTACACAGTTATTTTTAATTTTTTAATTATAAGATTTAGAATTAAACATTACTGACTTATCTCTTGATATTATAATTGGCAAGGGTTTTGACAGGGTAAACACTATAGTATACAAGTAATAAATCACCATGGTTCTTGCTGTGACAAAACTATCAATGCAGTTCCAAGTGTCTCATGTTATAACAAATGTAAAGCTGAAAAATTATACAGCAATAATATACAATCAAGTCCATCAGATTATTTTGCAGAAAAATGCATTGACTTAAAAGCCTAAGGGGGTGTTTACATGAATCCTTTATCTGTTTACATAAATCCAGATTGAGATTTAGCTCATTCCGGATTGAGTTCAATCCGATTGAAATCTCATTCTGGATTGAAATCTCGTTCCGCGGAATGAAAAATGTGACCGAGAGAACTAGAACGAACAACGCATTGCGTGTTCCGAAGCGACAGTTTCGTTAACCGCAGATCCAGTTTCAAAGCAATCACGTGGTGTATTCTTATGTATCACGTGATAAACATCCAATTGTTAATGTACGTAACAATACACCACGTGATTGCTTTGAAATTGATCTGCGGTTAACGAAACTGTCGCTTCGGAATGTAGTACCTAGGGTCTTTACTCCGCTACCCACTCTTTGTCTTGAAAGTCACAACGTTCGCCACTCGTGTTATGAATTTGTTACTTGTATAATTTATTATTTATCAAGCTACAAACATGACTCTCGAAGCAATTAAATATCAAAATGGCCGTTTAGAAATTTTAAACCAATTGCTTCTGCCACAGCAATCGGTTTATGAAGAGTTGACGAGCACAGAAGATGGATGGCAAGCAATTCGTCAGATGAAGGTTGGTTATGCTGTACGGTATTGAACAGGCTAATAGAGCATCCATCCTAAATGTCTCTTAAGTTATTTTTAGATCTTACGAGATAACCTCGCGCGTAACTCGCTACCTGTCGTCTGTCGAGCAGTCGAAAGTGACATTTATAGATGTTTAATAATATATGAAATAATGTCTTGTAATATTATATTTATTTAATACTACAGAAGCGTTTTAGAAAAGATAAAACTTTTTGTTTATCAAGAGGAGTCTTGACTGTCTTTAATTCTTGGGTACAATCTTTAATAAAACGTTCTCGTGATACAGTTCTTACTTCACTCCTATGACTTTTTCCGCCATTTTGTTTTCGCGAGATGTTTTAGACCTTTCACGCAAAACCCACGCGATAGCCAACCTCGTACCCAGGCTCTTCACTCGGCGCACGCCGAGTGAACAACCTGGGTACGAGGTTGCGCGATGGCCTGGTAACCACTAAAGACTTCTGCTTTCCTATTGGTTGAATTTTCGCGCGTTTTTATTGGCTATGAGTAAAACTGCAATCGTCATAAGTGGATTTAGCCCTGATGACGCGAGAATGTAATTAGTGGTTACCTGGCCCATATTTCTTTTGAAATTGGGCCAGGGTACCAGGCTAGTTGCGCGATAGCTAGCTTGTGTCTAAAAATAACTTCAGAGGAATTAGGATAAAACTAGACCCCCATTACCACATACATTCTCTCTCTTACTTTAATGCTCTCTTGACCACTGACCTGTAGAAACCACCCTGGGTAGGTGTATAGCTGGTAGGATACCCATTGAAATTCTGAATGCAGTAGCATGCTGGGGGGAAACTATTGAGTGTGGTTACACCAGCCTAGACATTTCATAGGCTTTTCCGTGGCTGAGCTGTGGCCTATGGGACTGGGAACTAAATTCGCTTCATGACGTAAGCGTTGTCTCTCCCCAGTCCTCTCGGCCACCCCCCTCAAATTCATAGCCCCCAGGCCCCCAAATAGGAAATAGAAGGCCTAGTTCTAGGCTGTGGTTACACTACTGTTTTAATAATGCTTCCTTATCTTAAGGTTCGTGGTGCACCAGCAATTGCCATTGTTGGTTGTCTAAGTCTTGCCGTCGAGATTGCTAAGAAACAATTTAACACCCCAGATGATGTAATAAACTGGGCCAGTGCTAAGCTCGACTACTTGAAAACAGCTCGACCTACGGCAGTCAACATGGCAGATGCTGCTACTAAGCTAACGCATTTCCTCAAGATTAGTAAAGATTCTACTACTGCTGCAGAATTGAAAAGTGCCTTGATCCATGAAATCGAGGTGATGCTTGACAAAGACATCAAAGATAATAAAGCTATTGGTTTCTACGGTGCTGAACACATGGTGAAAAACATTCAAGAAAATAAACTGGTTACCTTGACTCATTGCAATACTGGTTCCTTAGCAACTGCTGGTTATGGTACAGCCTTGGGAATTGTCCGAGCCTTGAACGAGAAGCAATGCTTGGAGCATGTTTATTGCACGGAGACACGGCCTTACAACCAAGGAGCAAGGCTCACAGCTTACGAGCTTGTTCATGATAAAATCCCGGCCACTTTAATTGCGGATTCCATGGCATCTGTTGCAATAAAAGAAAAAAATATCTCTGTTATAGTTGTGGGAGCAGACAGGGTGGCTGCAAATGGGGACACTGCAAATAAAATTGGGACGTATCAGCTAGCTATTTCAGGTATAAACATCAAGCTATATGGTAATGGTTAGTTTGGGTTAATAGTGTATACCCTCTTGTTAATACGACACTGGTCATCAGAACTGAATATACATGTCTATTTATTTTTACTTTTCAGCACGCTATCATGGGATACCGTTTTACGTTGCTGCGCCAACTACATCAATTGATTTCACATGCAAGAGTGGCCAAGATATTACTATTGAGCAAAGACCAGCACAAGAACTAACCCACATGCAAGGCCAACATATTGCTGCGCCTGGAATTGACTGCTGGAATCCAGCATTTGATGTTACACCAGCTAGCCTTATTACAGGAGGAATTGTCACAGAGTTTGGAGTATTTCAACCATCAGAACTAGAACAGAATCTAAAGAAATTGAGCAACTAACCATTTACTTAACTGAGAGATTTAAGTATTTAACTCGTTGAAGTATTTTCTTTAGTTTAGCCTACTTATATTCAAGAGAAACTCGCAAAGGATTAAACAACTAGTCAAAAACATTTTCACTAGCAATTTAACAATTTAATTTCGTATTTTGACTATTTTCCCTGTCAGCGAGTATTAGTTTATATAAGCTAAAATATGGTGTGTAGACATTGTTGAAATCTTGAGTAAATAATATTACCCAGCAAACAATAGTTAGATCAAGTTTTGTGTGCATGCATAATGTTTGATGTAGTCAGTTAATTTGTTTGTTTAATAGGAATTCATTTGTATAGACAACGCAGCTGCGAAAGTATGAAACTGTACACTTGGTTGACGAATATAAATGTATCGTTTCGTGATAGGAAAACTCAAGGAATGTTATATGCGTAAACAACCCATGCACAGCTGTTGTGATATCTAAGTAATTGATAAATCTTCATTTCGTATCTAATTATTATTCAATGTATTTATGCGATATAAAGACCTCGGAAGAACAAAGAAAACCGACTCGATAATAAATTAATTTTAGTTAATAAAATAGTGGATAGCGATTTTTTCAACCTTCGTAAAAATGGCCGAAGAGCTGTGAAACTACGGATCTGGAGCCCACAATAGATCTTAAAAACTTTAGTTTATAAATACCAAATCCTAATCTGAGGTCATAACAATCAACGGCCAATTTTACGAATGTTGAAAAAATCACTATCCAGTGGATAGCGCTATCCGGCCTTCGTACAACCGCCCCCAGATGTTTATTTCGGCGTTTAGTTTAATTAGTTGAGGTCATCTTTATTTTTAAGTTGATTTAAAATTGGCCAAATTGCAGCGTCGTGTTGTAGTTCGTCACTTTTATATAGTTCGAAAAACGGTAAACTGCATAATGAATAAGTATAGAACAAAACGTACTCCGAAAAATAATGCCATTCTGAAAACGCAAGATATGAGTTAAAACAAGTGGAACTGCTGTGAAATTGTAATATTTCGACTCTATTTCAAATTAAGTCATCTTCAGACAAGTAAAAATACAATAACATACCTAGGTCTATGTATATGACAAGTCGAGGGTTCGATGACATCTTCGGAAAGAAAAGAAAACATATCACTATTTACACGAGTCAGAAAACCTTTCACTAGTATTTACTGGGATGAGGATGCTAATAACGAATAAGGGTGAAGTTATTTTTTTGCTTTGCGACTTTTCCTGTATGACATAAGGGACCCACAGTCTAGTTTCATAGGTCGATGAATTTTAGTTTATTATGTTATTCATAATAATTATGTTATGTTAAGTTATGTTAATCACTCTGGAGTGAACGGAATACTTATATTCCAACGGACTAGGAGCCTAAGTTCTTATATCCGAAAAGACTGAGTGGTGTGATACGTAATATATCATACACGAGGAAGAGTGTTTCATCAGGATATCCAAACACCGAGACGTTTGTTGAAAACCGAGGCGAAGCCGAGGTTTTTGAACAAACTTCGAGGTGTTTGGATATCCTGATGAAACACTCCTCCGAGTGTATGATATAGCATCTCAAACAAATCAGTATTTTAAGAGAAAATCAAGATGAAAGTTTGCTTAATTTATGTAATTTCTTCCTCCGATATCCAAACCACCGACACGGTACTGATTTCCTTTGTGTTTTCTTCATGAATTATTAATGAGTTTGAGATAATACAATAGAGATAGAACCTGGGTCTCCCAAACAAGTGAAGTATGGTAACCATTAGACCTGGTTATTAATAGAGAGATTACAAATGAAGTAATATGTATGGTAACCATTACGCTTATTGTTGGCTGCACACAGATAGCCGAGGGTAGTCACACCCAGATAGCCGAGCGTGGCTACACCCAGCATTTGTATAACTTGACGAAAAATCTGACGATTCATTATTGGATTATAGTTAGCGCGGAACGCGAGTCACCGAACACCATGTCACTGCCGAACGACTGCATCGCCATTGTTTTTATGAGTTGGTTCGCGTGGCGTTCACGTGACGCATACCCGTTCTCTACAATCGACAGCGTTATCTTACTGTATATAAAAGCGAGTTTACACCTATTATGATTATCCGAAATTGCATTATCTTCGCTATAGTTTGGCGATCAGAATACACTAGTTAGTACTACAATCGATCCTACCTACCCATAGAAAATATAAAGTGATTGGTTATTTCCCCCTTTGGAAAATATTTGTGACCCTCCCCGTATCCCTTCACCCCATGCTGTCAGCGAGTCAGAAATTAATTCTCGACCAGCTCAGGTATGATTAAAAAATGAACATCTCAACACGTTTTTTATTCTCGACTAGTTTTTTTCGGAAATCTCGACACGTTTTTATTTCACGACCATTTTTGGCCGATTCTCGACGCTTTTTTTCTTTTCTCGACCATTTTTGGCCGAAACGGTGCGCCATACTGTGACACTCGCAGTGCCAATTAAGGTAGACAAAACTCCTTACTGAATTGATACGGATTGAAACTTTCAAACGTCGAAAAATTAATGATCAAAAAAGTGCGCTTATATTAAAATAGAGTAAATACCATCGGACTGAAACTGCGCAAACACAGGCCTGTTCTTAGAAGAACAGTGGACACCCACAGACTTTCGCAGTGCTAGAAATTAATAAAAAAATTAGCTTTGTATTAAAATTGTTTATGTTGCTGATCATCATATTATGGTGTCAGCAAACTATTTTATCTTAATCTGTAAGTTCACCTGACTATATCAATGATAGTGTAAAAAATTAGAGTGCTGTGTACGCAGTGTTTTGGATATTAGAGCAAAGTGAAAAGATGGTAACCTAGCGATATTTTAATTTTAGCAACGAAATACTGACATAGCAAGTGATTTATCGGGCGGAAACCGTAATCGCAAAATGAATATAAGAAGCCCAGCTCAAAATTTTAAAATGCAATACCATAACGAAAGGAAAACATTTGAAACAAAATATATTTATTGACGTTACTGGTTAAGTAACGGAACATCAATAAATATATTTTGTTTCAAATGGTCTCCTTTCGTTATGGTATTGCATTTTAAAATTTTGAGCTGGGCTCTTCTGATTCATTTTGAAATATTGACGTTTAATTTTGAGTGGAGCCCTTGATCACATTTTCCTCTGATAAAGAGCTCCATTCAAAACGAACTTCGAGACGTCAGCATTCTAGTGTTACTCAAAATTTCGGCAGTTCACCTCTGTCTCGACTAAATGGAATGTAATATATTAACACGGCAGGAGCTTGAGCGAGCGGACACGCCACAACCAAAATACGTCAGAGGCACTCCCAACATGACACATATACACTCCCATCGTATATGTTTGGCAGTTTGCTCTTTTTTACAATACATCACTCAAAGTGACCGCACTCAGAGGCGTTAGTGCGAGATGAAGATTTTCGCTGCTTTCCTCGTATTTTTGGTTTCCTATTGCTCTGAAGTTACAGGTAAGCTTGATTCACCTGAAGTAATATTCATAAAGTTCTATGTGTGTATGTTATACCATTATGACAAAACAATTTGCGGCGCTGTTTACGCTACAACGAGGTCAACACACAACATTCTAAATTCGTTAAATACAATAAAATCTTGCATCAGGCAAATCTCGTCAACATTAAACAGTAACTACAACACGTCTTTATAAACATCTCAAGATGGGCGAAATCCCTTTTAGATTTTAGCCGCATCCATTTGATATTTCCGCACGGCTTTGATTCCCTGCTAAACACTCTATCGTCTTTCTTTATAATACATCTGGAATTGTGCAGTAATTTGTTGGACTAACGGAATGTTGCCTCGATAGAGGATTTATTTAACTGGTTCTATCACGTTCGTTGTGGTGGTCTCCTAGGAAAATATTCTAGATTTAATATCAAGACGTATCTTTTGTTTGCGCAAAGTCGATATTGTGATATGCGTATATTGGATTGTCTGGATTGTCGCACGAGAACTGAGAAGCGCGCGTTGGCTTGCGCAAGTGTTTAATATGTTTGCGCAAAGAGAACAGACCCTATCTTGTCTCGAAGACGAAAGGGTCGCTGCTCACACAATGGGCTTTATCGTATGTAAACATATCGCAATACGTCATCTCCCGGATGGTGCTTTTGCGCACATCCAGAAAGTTGGTCTAAAAAGATGTTGTCGCAATTCAAGTGTCTGACTATGACCAGCTGCCGAGAAATATAGGTATGCTTTTTTGGAGTATTCTCTGAAGAACGCTGTAGAGGTCACTGTGATTGAGTCAGTGAAGAACGCAAGGAGAACAGGGTCAACCGAACAGACTATCTGCATATTTACATCGTTGCGCTCGATCAGTGCACAGCATCATCATCGTACGTGGCAGTTTGGTTGAAAATTAATTTAAAATAAAAATTGTTGGGAAAAGATAACGATAGCACACGAAGAATGGATGTCTGGTCATCTGTAACACGCAATTAACAAAAATAAAATGTCATTTTAAAAAAATGTCATTTGAGTCTAATAAGTGTCAAATATTCGCATTAACTGCCCAGGGTGGCTGTAGGTTCCACCTTGGATGATTTAAGAGATTATTGTCACCCAGAGCCCTCCATACGAAAACAGATATATATATATATATATATATATATATATATATATATATATATATATATATATATATATATATATATATATATATATATATATATATATATTTCTAAAATTCATTAATAATTTATGAGGAAAACACAAAGAAAAATCATGAGCGTATCGGATCTATATATGTGATATAGACTCGCTCTAAGTTTCTCGTTGGTTTTTAACGGCTGAGATAAGCTTAATTTTCAAAATTACTACGCCAATGAACGTATGAGGTGATTCTTTTTAGAAGCCATTTAAAAACCTTGCAGTACGGGCTTTATCGGCTCTAAAACACTCGGCTATCGCCTCGTGTTTTATATCCGATAAAGCCCTCCTGCGCGGTTTATAAATATTACATATATATATATATATATCGTATGGAGGGCTCTGGTGTCACCAACTTGGAGCGTCGTGGCTCTGAGATTTGAGATTTCAGAGTTGGCCAAGAGCACAAAGAACAAGATTTTTTCGATAAAAACATTTTAATAAAATTTGAAGGGAGGGAAGGTAAAAAAAATGGAAATTTCAGTGTGTCCGCTTTTGCAGAATATAATGTATATTTTTCATTTATTGCTTTTTTTTCGGTTGATGACAGTCAAATGTCTTTGATCGGATATTGGGTCGCAATAATTACCATAGTGATGATAACGTGATATTTACTTCGGATGATATTTCAACAGAAGTGGAAAAGATTTTGAAAATCCTCTCTTATCACACCAGGATTTCTGATATTTTATTCGATTATTATTAAGAAAATAATACTAACAGTGGGGAGTCCTGCCACTGATCTATGAAAAAACTGATATCGATATCAGTGCCGTATCCAGAGATAATTTGGGCACCGCTCACTCCGTCATTGGCGAATTCTGTAACAATATTCAAGTACAGATGAGAAGACGTGAGAACCGTCTCGAGAAGGGGGTGCTAGGGGATGTCCTCCCGAAAATTTTGGAAATTTAGAATCTTGGAAAAGGCTTTTCCTGCATTCTGAGGCCGTGGTCTTCCCGAGGGTCTTCCCATAATCACAATTTTCTATGAATGACAAACGAGATTGGAGCTAACTATTTGGAAGCATTTATTTCTAGTTTTTAAAAGCTTGAGTTGGAATATAACTGAACAAACGATTAGGTCTGCATGTATACTACCATCTCATTGCTTTATTACTGAAATAGAAATAATAATACTAATAAAAAAGTATTCTCTGGAGATTACGGGCCTCTTGCAAGCCTGGGCCTGTAGGCTTCAGCCTACTCAACGTACTTAGTAATCCGCCAAACCTAATACTGACTGGGAGTGGGTATTAAGATCTATTAATTAAGTATATGATGAGTTCGATGATTAAGTTCGACGATTTTAATTAAAGTCGACCCTAATATTAAGTTCGACTGCCTCGGTCGAACTTAAAACCTATCTCTTTAACACTGTGAAGCCTCAAGACGAGTCTTCAGTATTTTATTCTGGCTAATGCCAGACGATTTTATTCAGGCCAGGGAGAGGTCCAGGCCTCAAAGTATCAAATCGTGATTCGCGGATGCGGTTCATCATCGCCTATTCATTCTTCAAAAAGAATGTGTTGTTTAATTAAGAAAGAGCCTAAACAACTATTGCTTAAAAACTTGAAAAACGTCAGTTGTCTTGGTTATGTTGATCTTAGCCATATATATGCAGTCGTCACGGCTTATCAAAACAGTAATCCATTATTATCCCAGTACGTGTTTTATCAGATCTTCCAAAACTCATTAATAATTCATGAGGAAAACACAAAGGAAATCAGTACCGTGTCCGTGGTTTTAGTAATAGATAAATCCCGAGAACGAGGGATGTATCGGCTATATAAAGACCCGAGGACGCGTAGCGTCCGAGCGCCCTCGTGGTTTTAAATCTGATAAAACACTCCTGCTCGTGTTTTAAATATTACTTAAACACTTGGCTATCGTCTCGTGTTTTAAATCTGATAAAACACAAAATACTTAATCTTATTTTTTAAAAAAATAATGATAATTCATGAAGAAAATACAAAAGAAATCTCTACCTTTAAGCCTTAATCAAACGAGAACGCAAGTCATCGCAAGTTGGCAGTCACGCTATCTCAGCCAGCCGCTCTGAATAGTTTCCCGAAAATATCATGTACCGTGACAAAGTTAAAACTTGTTAAAAACACTCATGAAACCTTTATTTTGTTAATTTGGGTGTTCAAACGACCGCCACAGAAATTCTGACTGCCAACTTGCGATGACTTGCATTCTCGTTTGATTAGGGCTTTATACCTGATAAAATACATTGACGCTGCGCGCTAGAATTTTAAACTCGATAAAACATTAAATAAATAAATAAATAAATAAATAAATAAATAAATAAATAAATAAATAAATAAATAAATAAATAAATAAATAAATAAATAAATAAATAAATAAATAAGTAAATAAACAAATAAATAAATACTGAAATAAATAAATAAATAAATAAATAAATAAATAAATAAATAAACCAATAAATAAATAAATAAATAAATAAATAAATAAATACTGAAATAAATAAATAAATAAACAAATAAACAAATAAATAAATACTGAAATAAATAAATAAATAAATAAATAAATAAACAAATAAATAAATACTGAAATAAATAAATAAATAAACAAATAAATAAATAAATAAATAAATAAATAAATAAATAAATAAATAAATAAACAAATAAATAAATACTGAAATAAATAAATAAATAAATAAATAAATAAATAAATAAATCTCACGTACTTACGTTTAACTATGGTACACGAATCATCTTTTTTTCATCGACTTTTGCGACCGTAACTTTAGCGCAACATACTGTTTCGCCATTCTTTCTGTTTCTCGAAGGATACGGTTCTGCAAGAGAAGGAAAGTGTTCTCCATTACCAGACAATGTGAACTGTGAAGCAAGAACTGAACAAAGCGAGGTCATAGGTTGTTATATGGATCTAGAATGTCCTGGGACGATGAAATGTTGTAATGATGGGTGTGGTGGGTACGAGTGTAAACCAGCCATTGATTTACCAGTTCTGCCTGTTGTAGGTGAGTTGAATGAATAACGTCGTGCTTATGAGGAAGACAGACAGACAGACAGACAGACAGACAGACAGACAGACAGAGACGGACGGACGGACGGACGGACAGACAGACAGACGGACAGACAGACAGACAGACAGACAGACAGACAGACAGACAGACAGACAGACAGACAGACAGACAGACAGACAGACAGACAGACAGACAGACAGACAGACAGACAGACAGACAGACAGACAGACAGACAGACAGACAGACAGACAGACAGACAGACAGACAGACAGACAGACAGACAGACAGACAGACAGACAGACAGACAGACAGACAGACAGACAAAAAATAAGGTTTGTACAGCGAAAAGGATTCGTAGTACTGTAGTCAGTTTTTTCGTATTTCTTGTTTTTGATAGGGCCATGTGCGTTTAACGTGTCTAGCCTCGGTGTGGATGACAAATGCAAACCGAAGAATGTCACTTATTGCTCGAAGAATGGATGCAAAGAGTACGTATTTTCGGCAGGGTGCTCTATATTCAATGTCCCAGACTATTTTCTACCTTCTACCTACTACCTTCCTACAAAACTACGCTACCATTTAAATGATAACATTGATAACAGGTGTAATCCAGAATTTGTTCTTTACTAGTAAAAGACGTGTGTGTTTTGCCGATGATTGTTGGACCATGTAGAGCAGCGATGCCCCGTTGGCATTTCAATAAAACCAGTGAACAATGCGAAAAATTTACAGAAATTTCAATTGCCGCCATTGTTCTAGCTTCAGTGCTTACCCATTCTTGTCTGAGCCAAAAAAGGCCCTCTCATTATTTTATTCTGTCCAACGCCAAACGATTTTAGTCAATAAAAGGAGAAACCTCTGTGCCCAAGCCGCCCAAGCCTGTGCAGAAATGGGTTAAAAGTTCCTATTATTATCATATCTGTTTTCATCTTTTATTTACAATAGGTGTTGCACCCATACAACGTCATGCAGTCCACTTCCTGGTATTTACATCGAAAAGGATGAATGTGAAAAGCGTAAGACCGATAGAGTTATTAACGTTACTTGTGAAATTCATGAATAATTAATGAGGTTAAGAGGCAATCAAAACGTAGCATTCAAGTCACATGTATACGTCTGTAAATCCCAATAAAGATCATCTTTTGGACAAAGTGATCTGTATCAAAAGTTAAGAATACTAATTAGCCTTCTTGGTGATCTTTATCAAAAGTTATGAATACTAATTAGCTTCATTCTATTGTTTCATTTCACAAGTACGATAAAGCATTCGCGTCCGATCTGTATGGGGATTTACTTCGGCTCGCCTGCGGCTCGCCTTGTAAATCACCATACAGATCGGCCGCTCATGCTTTATCTATTACTTAAAAAACTCATTAATAATTCATGAGGAAAACACAAAGAAAAATCATAACCGTATCGTGGTTTTATATCTGATAAAATTTTCTCCTGATTTACATAAACTTTAGCTTTGATTTTCTCGCCTTAGACAACGTTATTTTTCAAAATTACTACGCCAACGAACTTACCAAATGGTGATCGTTTTTTAAGCCATTCAAAACACTCGCAGGCGAAGCCGAGTGTTTTAGATCTGATAAAACACTCCTGCCCGTAATAATACATGATAAGTTGTACGTATACATGTAGTGCATGTGGTACGTTGGCGAGCTTGGTGTAATGTAACAGACGTTTGGTGGACGTTCGTCAAGCTCGATTACTCGGAAACGATTTCACAGCGGCTCTGTCTGGGGCTCAGAAATCTTTTCTGAGTAATGAACGTCCACCAAACGTCAGAGTTATTAAAAAAAAAAATAAAAAAAAATTAAGAGCTTATATAGCGCTTATAACATATAGATCTAAGCGCTTTACATTGATTGGTCTAAAAATACATATGATGATAAAGGTAAAAAGTCTAACATTACAAAGATTACATCTCACAAAATCTAAATCACCAAATAGTAAATAACACTAATCTACATTTAGGCTATTTTAAACATGTGAGTCTTAAACTTACTCTTGAATTCCAAGAGATCTGTGCATGCTCTAATAGAGGTAGGTAGTTTATTCCATAACCTAAGACGTCGCATTCAACGTAAGAATTACTGTCTTTTAAAATGTTCAAATAAAGAATTCTAAGCGTAAACAAATCTTATCTTGACAGAGCTTTGTAAAGAAAAATCTTGCCCGGGACAAGGGGAGATATGTGTGATGGATAAATATCATAGAGCCAAGTGCACATGCCCCACGAAATGTCCCCCCGACAATAATGGTCCATTGTGTGGGTCGGATAAAGTGACCCATGAGAGTAAGTGTCAGATGGATATGACTGCTTGTGTCCTTGGTGATATTATTCGTGTGAAACATCCGGGAGTTTGTGGTAAGCCTGGTAAGTGGAATGTAGTATTAACTGAAATAAGTGACTATTGCGAAATAACTAAGTGTGAAAGGACAGAAGGAAGGAAGGAAGGAAGGAAGGAAGGAAGGAAAGAAGGAAGGAAGGAAGGAAGGAAGGAAGGAAGGAAGGAAGGAAGGAAGGAAGGAAGGAAGGAAGGAAGGAAGGAAGGAAGGAAAGATGGAAGGATAGATGGAAGGATAGATGGATGGATGGATGGATGGATGGATGGATGGATGGATGGATGGATGGATGGATGGAAGGAAGGATGAAAGGATGGATGGATGGATTCATGGATGAGAGTGCGCACAATTTAACATGTTTTATTAAACCAGATTCGATGCCAGATCCTTTTGAAATATGCACTCTACCCAAAAACGCTGGATATGGTGCAATGGAAAGTTTGCGATATTATTTCAACAATGCCAACGGACGTTGTGAAGGATTTGTGTACCATGGAGAGAACGGGGGTGCGAACAATTTCCAGACATGGAAAGACTGTAACGACATTTGTTTCAATACTGGTAAAGATCACACATTCTTATATGTTAATGTTCATCGTTTATCTGTCTGCATTTAACGCTTGTCTGTCTGTCTGTCTGTCTGTCTGTCTGTCTGTCTGTCTGTCTGTCTGTCTGTCTGTCTGTCTGTCTGTCTGTCTGTCTGTCTGTCTGTCTGTCTGTCTGTACATACGTCTGTCTGTCTGTCTGTCTGTCTGTCTGTCTGTCTGTCTGTCTGTCTGTCTGTCTGTCTGTCTGTCTGTCTGTCTGTCTGTCTGTCTGTCTGTACATACGTCTGTCTGTACATACGTCTGTCTGTACATACGTCTGTCTGTACATACGTCTGTCTGTCTGTCTGTCTGTCTGTCTGTCTGTCTGTCTGTCTGCCTGTACGTCTGTCTGTCTGTCTGTCTGTCTGTCTGTCTGTCTGTCTGTCTGCCTGCCTGCCTGCCTGCCTGCCTGCCTGTCTGTCTGTCTGTCTGTCTGTCTGTCTGTCTGTCTGTCTGTCTGTATGTCTGTCTATCTGTCTGTCTGTTTGTCTGTTTTGACGCCTCCCTCCTTCCTACAAAACTACGCTACCATTTAAATGATAACATTGATAACAGGTGTAATCCAAAATTTGTTCTTTACTAGTAAAAGACGTGTGTGTTTTGCCGATGATTGTTGGACCATGCAGAGCAGCGATGCCCCGTTGGCATTTCAATAAAACCAGTGAACAATGCGAAAAATTTACTTATGGTGGTTGCTCTCCAAATGGCAACAATTTTCGCACGAAGGAGAAGTGCGAAGCAAAATGTGACACCAAGAAGGAGAAAAACATTTGTACCCTTCCGAAAGCAGAAGGGCTTTGTATGGCGTATATGCAGCGTTGGTACTATGACAGCGAATCACAGACCTGCAAGGAGTTTGTTTATGGTGGCTGTATGGGAAATAAAAACAGGTTCATGACAATAACTCAGTGCGATTTAGCATGTGGGGGGTACGCCGGCGGACCCAATCCGGGGGGCAATGGTGGAGGCAAGTATAATTTATTTAAAGCGCGTATATGAAATATTCAGTTAGAAGTAAACTCTTGGATCGTAGGTTGGGTGGGTGTTTGTAAGGTGGGTGGGTGTGTGAGTGGGTGAGTGTCTGTAGAGTGGTGTGGTGAGGGTGTGAAGTGGGTGGGTGTGTCGGTGAGTGGGTAGGGTGGGTGTGTGGTTGTGCAGGGTGGGTGTGTAGGGTGGGTGTGTGGGTGTGTAAGGTGGGTGTGGGTGTAGGGTGAGTGTGTAGGGTGAATGTATAGGGTGAGTGTGGGTGAGTAGGGCGAGTGTGTAGGGTGGGTGTGTGGTGGTGAGTGTGTAGGGTGGGTGTGTGGGTGTGTAAGGTGAGTGTGGGTGTAGGGTGAGTGTGTAGGGTGAATGTATAGGGTGAGTGTGGGTGAGTAGGGCGAGTGTGTAGGGTGGGTGTGTGGTGGTGAGTGTGTAAGGTGAGTGTGTAGGATGAGTGTGTAGGGTGAGTGTGTAGGGTGAGTGTGTAGGGTGAGTGTATAGGGGTGTGTGTTCAGGGTGGGTGTAGGTGTGTGTGCAGGGTGGGTCTGTAGGTCGGGTGTAGGGTGGGTGGGGGTGTAGGGTGAGTGTAGGGTGGGTGGGGGGGGGTGTAGGGTGAGTGGAGGTGTGTGGGTGAAGGTGTAGGGTGAGTGGAGGTGTGTGGGTGGATGTGTAGGGTGAGTGGAGGTGTGTGGGTGGATGTGTAGGGTGAGTGGAGGTGTGTGGGTGCATGTGTAGGGTGAGTGGAGGTGTAGGGTGGGTGAAGGTGTAGGGTGAGTGGAGGTGTGTGGGTGGATGTGTAGGGTGAGTGGAGGTGTGTGGGTGGATATGTAGGGTATGTGTGGGTGCGGGTGGTGTGTGTGGAGGTGTAGGTGGGGGGGTAGAATGAGTGTGGGTGGAAGTGTAGGGTGGGAAGTGTAGGGTGGGAAGTGTAGGGTGGGTGTGGGTATGTATGATGAGTGTAGATGTGTGAGTGTGTAGTTTTTTTATCTACAGTAGTTGATGTTCGTCCACGATGTGCAGATTCAAGTAAGTTTATATGTCGTTCTATCAAAAAATGTATCCCTGCTTCAAAAAGATGCAATGGCGAAGATGATTGTGGAGATAATTCAGACGAAGAGAAATGTGGTAAGAAAATGCATGTGGTACTAGACTCATTAATTTTTGCAACCAGTGTATGTATGACTGTAAAAACAACGAAATAAAAGTAGCGTGCTGCGTAGGCAGTGTTAAAACAACAATCGAAATATAGTAATGTTTGATATACTGCCGAAACAGAGAACGTAGGAGTCTAACGTTTCGAGCGAACGCCCTTTCTCTCTGACGAAGGGCCTTCGCTCTAAACGAAGACTCCTATGTTTTCTGTTACGGCAGTATATCAAACATTACTATATTTCGACTGTAAAAACAGTCTGACTGTTTATTTGACATTCTGTATTTCTGTCTACTACAGATCCTTGTGATAAAATTACCTGTGATTTCTACTCAAAGTGTGTTTCAACAAACGATGGCGAAGCGCTATGTGATTGTCCAACAATATGTACAGACGACTATTCTCCCGTGTGTGGCTCTGATACGAAAACGTACTCGAACCTCTGTCAAATGAAAGTACAATCTTGTCAAATACAGAAAATGATTACAAAAGAGAGTGATGGAGAATGTGGTAGGTTGTGAGCTATCAGGGTTATACGGGTATGTCTCGCGCTATAGGGTATGGTCACAGCCTGGTGAATGATTTCAGTTTGATTGTTTGAAAGATTCTCTTCACGTGAGACCAAGGGGAGTACCGAAAAAAACGTGTAGGATGCGTGTGGGTGGAGTTGTAGCGTATGCGTGTGTAGGATGAGTGTGGGTGGAGGTGTAGGGTAGAGGTGTAGGATGAGTGTAGGTGTAAGGTGGGCGTGGGTGTGTAGGATGAGTGTGGCTGTGTAGTGTGGGTGTGAGTGTGTAGTGTGGGTGTGAGTGTGTAGTGTGGGTGGAGGTGGAGGCTGGGCGTGGATGGTATGATGGTTGGAGGTGTAGGGTGGGCGTGCGTGGTATGAGTGTGGGTGTGTGGGTGTAGGTGTAGGGTGGGCGTGGGTGGTATGAGTGTGGGTGTGTGTTTGGAGGTGGAGGTGTAGGGTGGGCGCGGGTGGTATGAGTGTGGGTGTGTGGGTGGATACTAGGCTCATTCATTTTTGCAAAAAATGAATGACTGTAAAAACAGTCTGCCTGTTTATTTAACATTCTCTATTTCTATCAATTTCTACTACAGATCCTTGTGATAAAATTACCTGTGATTTCTACTCAAAGTGTGTTTCAACAAACGATGGCGAAGCGTTATGTGATTGTCCAACAATATGTACAGCAGACTATTCTCCCGTGTGTGGCTCTGATAAGAAAACGTACTCGAACCTCTGTCAAATGAAAGTACAATCTTGTCAAATAGAGAAAATGATTACAAAAGAGAGTGATGGAGAATGTGGTAGGTTGTGAGCTATCAGGGTTATACGGGTATGTCTCGCGCTATAGGACTGGTGAATGATTTATCACACTATATCACAGACTTGCGAATGATTTTCAGTTTGATGGTTTGAAAGATCCTCTTCACGTGAGACCAAGGGGAGTACATATAGACACGATACGGTCTATATGTAATAAATTTTATGCTAAAGTTTATGTGAAAATTTCGACAGCTTCCGTTACTTTTAAGCAGCCTAGCTATATGTCAAATTGAAGCTCATTTTCTCTTCTTGCTGTCCCAAGAAAAAGTAGAAGTGTCGCAGATCTGGTTCAAGAGTTATTCGCATTTAAAACGAGACGCCCAAACTGTCAATTACATTGCGCCGAAAATAGAAATCTTTATTAATTGTAGTTGCCGACATTGGGGGGAAAATTTCGACAGCTTCCGTTACTTTCAAGCAGCCTTGCTATATGTCAAAATGAAGCTCATTCGCTCTTCTTGCTGTCCCAAGAAAAAGTAGAAGTGTCGCAGATCTGGTTCAAGAGTTATGCGCATTTGAAACGAGACGCCCAAACTGTCAATTACATTGCGCCGAAAATAGAAATCTTTATTAATTGTAGTTGCCGACATTGGGGGGGAAATTTCGACGGCTTCCGTTACTTTTAACCAGCTTTCCTATATACCCAAATGCAGCTCATTCTCCCTTCTTGCTGTCCCAAGAAAAATTAGAAGTGTCGCAGATCTGGTTCAAGAGTTATTCGCATTTAAAACGAGACGCCCAAACTGTCAATTACATTGCGCCGAAAATAGAAATCTTTATTAATTGTAGTTGGCGACATTGGGGGGAAAATTTCGACAGCTTCCGTTACTTTTAAGCAGCCTTGCTATATGTCAAAATGAAGCTCATTCTCTCTTCTTGCTGTCCCAAGAAAAAGTAGAAGTGTCGCAGATCTGGTTCAAGACATTACCAGAAATTTGGGACAAGATGGTGTCGCGCGGGCGCATATAGGCCATTAAACATGACGGCCAAATCGTATAAGGAATAATACAGTAAAATCGTAAATTTTAAAATTTATCCTACTAGGGACATAGACTTCTCGGTTGCGGAGCTCGATTCCTGTTAAGAGTTAAGTAAGGAAACGTTATAACAAAAAATGTTCGCTTACCGAAATACACAGCCGGTTCCCAACATCGATTTATTTACGCTGCTTATTTGACTCATTCTGTTATGTAAGCCATAGTAATCCTGCTAAACATGCGATACAAATCTGCCAAATAAACCACTTTCCTTGCGAACGATGCAAAGTGCGGAGCTTGCTATGTATTTAGCAATGTTCGAACTGCTAATATAACTCGTAAATATCTCCGTATCTAACAACATTGCGGTTCCCAAAGCCTTTAAACACTCTTGCTTTTACAGTGTGTTTGAGCAATACACCAAATCGTAGTTTTATTTAGGCCCACATGCAAATTAGTTTCCTTTTCAATTTGGGCCCCTATGCAAATTACATCGTGTCTATTAAAGAATAACGGGAAGATAACATAGGCTGGGACTATTTTTTATGTTTTGAGTTCATTATTTTTAGACATTACGTTTAGGATTATTGTCAAGGATAATTGAGAAGCAAATTTTATCCTAATAGAATACCTAAGCATTAAAAGGTTTCTGAAATCTGAAATGTTATGTTTACTGCGGCTGCTTCAGCCTCATGTTATAAACGAACTACGTTTTATCCCGACTCAGATTGTATGCACAGTCGAAACTTCGATTTCGTCTGTCAGCAGGAGGCCGTTATGTCTAAACGGTCGAGCAGCCTGCAGCCATGTTTGTTTACTTTGAAAGCAGAGGCGATCTTTGTTCTTAGCAGCCGTTTGCATTTTCGCAAAATATTTACTGTATATTATTATCATGGGAGTAACCACTGGCTACGAACGTGGCCGCAAAATGTCCCAAATTTCTGGTAATGAGTTATTCGCATTTAAAACGAGACGCCCAAACTGTCAATTACATTGCGCCGAAAATAGAAATCTTTATTAATTGTAGTTGCCGACATTGGGGGGGAAATTTCGACAGCTTCCGTTGCTTTTAAGCAGCCTTGCTATATGTCAAATTGAAGCTCACTCTCTTTTCTTGCTGTCCCAAGAAAAAGTAGAAGTGTCGCAGATCTGGTTCAAGAGTTATTCGCATTTAAAACGAGACGCCCAAACTGTCAATTACATTGCACCGAAAATAGAAATCTTTACTAATTGTAGTTGCCGACATTGGGGGGAAATTTCGACAACTTCCGTTGCTTTTAAGCAGCCTTGCTATATGTCAAATTGAAGCTCATTCTCTCTTCTTGCTGTCCCAAGAAAAAGTAGAAGTGTCGCAGATCTGGTTCAAGAGTTATTCGCATTTAAAACGAGACGCCCAAACTGTCAATTACATTGCGCCGAAAATAGAAATCTTTATTAATTGTAGTTGCCGACATTGGAGGGAAAATTTCGACAGCTTCCGTTACTTTCAAGCAACCTTGCTATATGTCAAATTGAAGCTCATTCTCTCTTCTTGCTGTCCCAAGAAAAAGTAGAAGTGTCGCAGATCTGGTTCAAGAGTTATGCGCATTTAAAACGAGACGCCCAAACTGTCAATTACATTGCGCCGAAAATAGAAATCTTTATTAATTGTAGTTGCCGACATTGGGGGGGGGGATTTCGACGGCTTCCGTTATTTTTAAGCAGCCTTTCTATATGTCAAATTGAAGCTCATTCTCTCTTCTTGCTGTCCCAAGAAAAAGTAGAAGAGTCGCAGATCTGGTTCAAGAGTTATTCGCATTTAAAACGAGACGCCCAAACTGTCAATTACATTGCGCCGAAAATAGAAATCTTTATTAATTGTAGTTGCCGACATTGGAGGGAAAATTTCGACGGCTTCCTTTATTTTTAAGCAGCCTTTCTATATGTCAAATTGAAGCTCATTCTCTCTTCTTGCTGTCCCAAGAAAAAGTAGAAGTGTCGCAGATCTGGTTCAAGAGTTATGCGCATTTAAAACGAGACGCCCAAACTGTCAATTACATTGCGCCGAAAATAGAAATCTTTATTAATTGTAGTTGCCGACATTGGAGGGAAAATTTCGACAGCTTCCGTTACTTTCAAGCAACCTTGCTATATCTCAAAATGAAGCTCATTCTCTCTTCTTGCTGTCCCAAGAAAAAGTAGAAGTGTCGCAGATCTGGTTCAAGAGTTATGCGCATTTAAAACGAGACGCCCAAACTGTCAATTACATTGCGCCGAAAATAGAAATCTTTATTAATTGTAGTTGCCGACATTGGAGGGAAAATTTCGACAGCTTCCGTTACTTTCAAGCACCCTTGCTATATGTCAAAATGAAGCTCATTCTCTCTTCTTGCTGTCCCAAGAAAAAGTAGAAGTGTCGCAGATCTGGTTCAAGAGTTATGCGCATTTAAAACGAGACGCCCAAACTGTCAATTACATTGCGCCGAAAATAGAAATCTTTATTAATTGTAGTTGCCGACATTGGAGGGAAAATTTCGACAGCTTCCGTTACTTTCAAGCAGCCTTGCTATATGTCAAATTGAAGCTCATTCTCTCTTCTTGCTGTCCCAAGAAAAAGTAGAAGTGTCGCAGATCTGGTTCAAGAGTTATGCGCATTTAAAACGAGACGCCCAAACTGTCAATTACATTGCGCCGAAAATAGAAATCTTTATTAATTCTAGTTGGCGACATTGGGGGGGAAATTTCGACAGCTTCCGTTATTTTTAAGAAGCCTTGCTATATGTCAAAATGAAGCTCATTCTCTCTTCTTGCTGTCCCAAGAAAAAGTAGAAGTGTCGCAGATCTGGTTCAAGAGTTATGCGCATTTAAAACGAGACGCCCAAACTGTCAATTACATTGCGCCGAAAATAGAAATCTTTATTAATTGTAGTTGCCGACATTGGGGGGGGAGGGGGGATTTCGACGGCTTCCGTTATTTTTAAGCAGCCTTTCTATATGTCAAATTGAAGCTCATTCTCTCTTCTTGCTGTCCCAATAAAAAGTAGAAGAGTCGCAGATCTGGTTCAAGAGTTATTCGCATTTAAAACGAGACGCCCAAACTGTCAATTACATTGCGCCGAAAATAGAAATCTTTATTAATTGTAGTTGCCGACATTGGAGGGAAAATTTCGACAGCTTCCGTTACTTTCAAGCAACCTTGCTATATCTCAAAATGAAGCTCATTCTCTCTTCTTGCTGTCCCAAGAAAAAGTAGAAGTGTCGCAGATCTGGTTCAAGAGTTATTCGCATTTAAAACGAGACGCCCAAACTGTCAATTACATTGCGCCGAAAATAGAAATCTTTATTAATTGTAGTTGCCGACATTGGAGGGGAAAATTTCGACAGCTTCCGTTACTTTCAAGCAGCCTTGCTATATGTCAAAATGAAGCTCATTCTCTCTTCTTGCTGTCCCAAGAAAAAGTAGAAGTGTCGCAGATCTGGTTCAAGAGTTATTCGCATTTAAAACGAGACGCCCAAACTGTCAATTACATTGCGCCGAAAATAGAAATCTTTATTAATTGTAGTTGCCGACATTGGAGGGAAAATTTCGACAGCTTCCGTTACTTTTAAGCAGCCTTGCTATATGTCAAATTGAAGCTCATTCTCTCTTCTTGCTGTCCCAAGAAAAAGTAGAAGTGTCGCAGATCTGGTTCAAGAGTTATTCGCATTTAAAACGAGACGCCCAAACTGTCAATTACATTGCGCCGAAAATAGAAATCTTTATTAATTGTAGTTGCCGACATTGGAGGGAAAATTTCGACAGCTTCCGTTACTTTCAAGCAACCTTGCTATATGTCAAAATGAAGCTCATTCTCTCTTCTTGCTGTCCCAAGAAAAAGTAGAAGTGTCGCAGATCTGGTTCAAGAGTTATTCGCATTTAAAACGAGACGCCCAAACTGTCAATTACATTGCGCCGAAAATAGAAATCTTTATTAATTGTAGTTGCCGACATTGGAGGGAAAATTTCGACAGCTTCCGTTACTTTCAAGCAACCTTGCTATATCTCAAAATGAAGCTCATTCTCTCTTCTTGCTGTCCCAAGAAAAAGTAGAAGTGTCGCAGATCTGGTTCAAGAGTTATTCGCATTTAAAACGAGACGCCCAAACTGTCAATTACATTGCGCCGAAAATAGAAATCTTTATTAATTGTAGTTGCCGACATTGGAGGGAAAATTTCGACAGCTTCCGTTACTTTCAAGCAACCTTGCTATATGTCAAATTGAAGCTCATTCTCTCTTCTTGCTGTCCCAAGAAAAAGTAGAAGTGTCGCAGATCTGGTTCAAGAGTTATTCGCATTTAAAACGAGACGCCCAAACTGTCAATTACATTGCGCCGAAAATAGAAATCTTTATTAATTGTAGTTGCCGACATTGGAGGGAAAATTTCGACAGCTTCCGTTACTTTCAAGCAACCTTGCTATATGTCAAAATGAAGCTCATTCTCTCTTCTTGCTGTCCGAAGAAAAAGTAGAAGAGTCGCAGATCTGGTTCAAGAGTTATTCGCATTTAAAACGAGACGCCCAAACTGTCAATTACATTGCGCCGAAAATAGAAATCTTTATTAATTGTAGTTGCCGACATTGGAGGGAAAATTTCGACAGCTTCCGTTGCTTTCAAGCACCCTTGCTATATGTCAAAATGAAGCTCATTCTCTCTTCTTGCTGTCCCAAGAAAAAGTAGAAGTGTCGCAGATCTGGTTCAAGAGTTATGCGCATTTAAAACGAGACGCCCAAACTGTCAATTACATTGCGCCGAAAATAGAAATCTTTATTAATTGTAGTTGCCGACATTGGAGGGAAAATTTCGACAGCTTCCGTTACTTTCAAGCAACCTTGCTATATCTCAAAATGAAGCTCATTCTCTCTTCTTGCTGTCCCAAGAAAAAGTAGAAGTGTCGCAGATCTGGTTCAAGAGTTATGCGCATTTAAAACGAGACGCCCAAACTGTCAATTTCATTGCGCCGAAAATAGAAATCTTTATTAATTGTAGTTGCCGACATTGGAGGGAAAATTTCGACAGCTTCCGTTACTTTCAAGCAACCTTGCTATATGTCAAATTGAAGCTCATTCTCTCTTCTTGCTGTCCCAAGAAAAAGTAGAAGTGTCGCAGATCTGGTTCAAGAGTTATGCGCATTTAAAACGAGACGCCCAAACTGTCAATTACATTGCGCCGAAAATAGAAATCTTTATTAATTGTAGTTGCCGACATTGGAGGGAAAATTTCGACAGCTTCCGTTGCTTTCAAGCAACCTTGCTATATCTCAGAATGAAGCTCATTCTCTCTTCTTGCTGTCCCAAGAAAAAGTAGAAGTGTCGCAGATCTGGTTCAAGAGTTATGCGCATTTAAAACGAGACGCCCAAACTGTCAATTACATTGCGCCGAAAATAGAAATCTTTATTAATTGTAGTTGCCGACATTGGAGGGAAAATTTCGACAGCTTCCGTTACTTTCAAGCAACCTTGCTATATCTCAAAATGAAGCTCATTCTCTCTTCTTGCTGTCCCAAGAAAAAGTAGAAGTGTCGCAGATCTGGTTCAAGAGTTATTCGCATTTAAAACGAGACGCCCAAACTGTCAATTACATTGCGCCGAAAATAGAAATCTTTATTAATTGTAGTAGTTGCCGACATTGGAGGGAAAATTTCGACAGCTTCCGTTACTTTTAAGCAGCCTTGCTATATGTCAAAATGAAGCTCATTCTCTCTTCTTGCTGTCCCAAGAAAAAGTAGAAGTGTCGCAGATCTGGTTCAAGAGTTATTCGCATTTAAAACGAGACGCCCAAACTGTCAATTACATTGCGCCGAAAATAGAAATCTTTATTAATTGTAGTTGCCAACATTGGAGGGGAAATTTCGACAGCTTCCGTTACTTTTAAGCAGCCTTCCTATATGTGAAAATGAAGCTCATTCTCTCTTCTTGCTGTCCCAAGAAAAAGTAGAAGTGTCGCAGATCTGGTTCAAGAGTTATTCGCATTTAAAACGAGACGCCCAAACTGTCAATTACATTGCGCCGAAAATAGAAATCTTTATTAATTGTAGTTGCCGACATTGGGGGGGAAATTTGGACAGCTTCCGTTAGTTTTAAGCAACCTACCTATATGTCAAAATGAAGCTCATTCTCTCTTCTTGCTGTCCCAAGAAAAAGTAGAAGTGTCGCAGATCTGGTTCAAGAGTTATTCGCATTTAAAACGAGACGCCCAAACTGTCAATTACATTGCGCCGAAAATAGAAATCTTTATTAATTGTAGTTGCCGACATATCTTGGAGGGAAAATTTCGACAGCTTCCGTTACTTTTAAGCAGCCTTGCTATATGTCAAAATGAAGCTCATTCTCTCTTCTTGCTGTCCCAAGAAAAAGTAGAAGTGTCGCAGATCTGGTTCAAGAGTTATTCGCATTTAAAACGAGACGCCCAAACTGTCAATTACATTGCGCCGAAAATAGAAATCTTTATTAATTGTAGTTGCAGACATTGGGGGGGAAATTTCGACAGCTTCCGTTACTTTTAAGCAGCCTTCCAATATGTCAAAATGAAGCTCATTCTCTCTTCCTGCTGTCCCAAGAAAAAGTAGAAGTGTCGCAGATCTGGTTCAAGAGTTATTCGCATTTAAAACGAGACGCCCAAACTGTCAATTACATTGCGCCGAAAATAGAAATCTTTATTAATTGTAGTTGCCGACATTGGAGGGGAAAATTTCGACAGCTTCCGTTACTTTCAAGCAGCCTTGCTATATGTCAAAATGAAGCTCATTCTCTCTTCTTGCTGTCCCAAGAAAAAGTAGAAGTGTCGCAGATCTGGTTCAAGAGTTATTCGCATTTAAAACGAGACGCCCAAACTGTCAATTACATTGCGCCGAAAATAGAAATCTTTATTAATTGTAGTTGCCGACATTGGAGGGAAAATTTCGACAGCTTCCGTTACTTTCAAGCAACCTTGCTATATGTCAAATTGAAGCTCATTCTCTCTTCTTGCTGTCCCAAGAAAAAGTAGAAGTGTCGCAGATCTGGTTCAAGAGTTATGCGCATTTAAAACGAGACGCCCAAACTGTCAATTACATTGCGCCGAAAATAGAAATCTTTATTAATTGTAGTTGCCGACATTGGAGGGAAAATTTCGACAGCTTCCGTTACTTTCAAGCAACCTTGCTATATCTCAAAATGAAGCTCATTCTCTCTTCTTGCTGTCCCAAGAAAAAGTAGAAGTGTCGCAGATCTGGTTCAAGAGTTATGCGCATTTAAAACGAGACGCCCAAACTGTCAATTACATTGCGCCGAAAATAGAAATCTTTATTAATTGTAGTTGCCGACATTGGAGGGAAAATTTCGACAGCTTCCGTTACTTTCAAGCAACCTTGCTATATGTCAAAATGAAGCTCATTCTCTCTTCTTGCTGTCCCAAGAAAAAGTAGAAGTGTCGCAGATCTGGTTCAAGAGTTATTCGCATTTAAAACGAGACGCCCAAACTGTCAATTACATTGCGCCGAAAATAGAAATCTTTATTAATTGTAGTTGCCGACATTGGAGGGAAAATTTCGACAGCTTCCGTTACTTTCAAGCAGCCTTGCTATATGTCAAAATGAAGCTCATTCTCTCTTCTTGCTGTCCCAAGAAAAAGTAGAAGTGTCGCAGATCTGGTTCAAGAGTTATTCGCATTTAAAACGAGACGCCCAAACTGTCAATTACATTGCGCCGAAAATAGAAATCTTTATTAATTGTAGTTGCCGACATTGGAGGGAAAATTTCGACAGCTTCCGTTACTTTTAAGCAGCCTTGCTATATGTCAAAATGAAGCTCATTCTCTCTTCTTGCTGTCCCAAGAAAAAGTAGAAGTGTCGCAGATCTGGTTCAAGAGTTATTCGCATTTAAAACGAGACGCCCAAACTGTCAATTACATTGCGCCGAAAATAGAAATCTTTATTAATTGTAGTTGCCGACATTGGAGGGGAAATTTCGACAGCTTCCGTTGCTTTTAAGCAGCCTTGCTATATGTCAAATTGAAGCTCATTCTCTCTTCTTGCTGTCCCAAGAAAAAGTAGAAGTGTCGCAGATCTGGTTCAAGAGTTATTCGCATTTAAAACGAGACGCCCAAACTGTCAATTACATTGCGCCGAAAATAGAAATCTTTATTAATTGTAGTTGCCGACATTGGAGGGGAAATTTCGACAGCTTCCGTTGCTTTTAAGCAACCTTGCTATATGTCAAATTGAAGCTCATTCTCTCTTTTTGCTGTCCCAAGAAAAAGTAGAAGTGTCGCAGATCTGGTTCAAGAGTTATTCGCATTTAAAACGAGACGCCCAAACTGTCAATTACATTGCGCCGAAAATAGAAATCTTTATTAATTGTAGTTGCCGACATTGGAGGGAAAATTTCGACACCTTCCGTTACTTTCAAGCAACCTTGCTATATGTCAAAATGAAGCTCATTCCCTCTTCCTGCTGTCCCAGGAAAAAGTACAAGTGTCGCAGATCTGGTTGAAGAATTATTCGCATTTAAAACGAGACGCCCAAACTGTCAATTAGATTGCGCCGAAAATATAAATCTTTATTAATTGTAGTTGCCGACATTGGAGGGAAAATTTCGACAGCTTCCGTTACTTTCAAGCAGCCTTGCTATATGTCAGAATGAAGCTCGTTCTCTCTTCTTGCTGTCCCAAGAAAAAGTAGAAGTGTCGCAGATCTGGTTCAAGAGTTATTCGCATTTAAAACGAGACGCCCAAACTGTCAATTACATTGTGCCGAAAATAGAAATCTTTATTAATTGTAGTTGCCGACATTGGAGGGAAAATTTCGACAGCTTCCGTTACTTTCAAGCAGCCTTGCTATATGTCAGAATGAAGCTCGTTCTCTCTTCTTGCTGTCCCAAGAAAAAGTAGAAGTGTCGCAGATCTGGTTCAAGAGTTATTCGCATTTAAAACGAGACGCCCAAACTGTCAATTACATTGCGCCGAAAATAGAAATCTTTATTAATTGTAGTTGCCGACATTGGAGGGGAAATTTCGACAGCTTCCGTTACTTTTAAGCAGCCTTGCTATATGTCAAAATGAAGCTCATTCTCTCTTCTTGCTGTCCCAAGAAAAAGTAGAAGTGTCGCAGATCTGGTTCAAGAGTTATTCGCATTTAAAACGAGACGCCCAAACTGTCAATTACATTGCGCCGAAAATAGAAATCTTTATTAATTGTAGTTGCCGACATTGGAGGGAAAATTTCGACAGCTTCCGTTACTTTCAAGCAGCCTTGCTATATGTCAAAATGAAGCTCATTCTCTCTTCTTGCTGTCCCAAGAAAAAGTAGAAGTGTCGCAGATCTGGTTCAAGAGTTATTCGCATTTAAAACGAGACGCCCAAACTGTCAATTACATTGCGCCGAAAATAGAAATCTTTATTAATTGTAGTTGCCGACATTGGGGGGAAAATTTCGACAGCTTCCGTTACTTTCAAGCAACCTTGCTATATGTCAAAATGAAGCTCATTCTCTCTTCTTGCTGTCCCAAGAAAAAGTAGAAGTGTCGCAGATCTGGTTCAAGAGTTATTCGCATTTAAAACGAGACGCCCAAACTGTCAATTACATTGCGCCGAAAATAGAAATCTTTATTAATTGTAGTTGCCGACATTGGAGGGAAAATTTCGACAGCTTCCGTTACTTTTAAGCAGCCTTGCTATATGTCAAAATGAAGCTCATTCTCTCTTCTTGCTGTCCCAAGAAAAAGTAGAAGTGTCGCAGATCTGGTTCAAGAGTTATTCGCATTTAAAACGAGACGCCCAAACTGTCAATTACATTGCGCCGAAAATAGAAATCTTTATTAATTGTAGTTGCCGACATTGGAGGGGAAATTTCGACAGCTTCCGTTGCTTTTAAGCAGCCTTGCTATATGTCAAATTGAAGCTCATTCTCTCTTCTTGCTGTCCCAAGAAAAAGTAGAAGTGTCGCAGATCTGGTTCAAGAGTTATTCGCATTTAAAACGAGACGCCCAAACTGTCAATTACATTGCGCCGAAAATAGAAATCTTTATTAATTGTAGTTGCCGACATTGGAGGGAAAATTTCGACAGCTTCCGTTACTTTCAAGCACCCTTGCTATATGTCAAAATGAAGCTCATTCTCTCTTCTTGCTGTCCCAAGAAAAAGTAGAAGTGTCGCAGATCTGGTTCAAGAGTTATTCGCATTTAAAACGAGACGCCCAAACTGTCAATTACATTGCGCCGAAAATAGAAATCTTTATTAATTGTAGTTGCCGACATTGGAGGGAAAATTTCGACAGCTTCCGTTACTTTTAAGCAGCCTTGCTATATGTCAAATTGAAGCTCATTCTCTCTTCTTGCTGTCCCAAGAAAAAGTAGAAGTGTCGCAGATCTGGTTCAAGAGTTATGCGCATTTAAAACGAGACGCCCAAACTGTCAATTACATTGCGCCGAAAATAGAAATCTTTATTAATTGTAGTTGCCGACATTGGAGGGAAAATTTCGACAGCTTCCGTTACTTTTAAGCAGCCTTGCTATATGTCAAATTGAAGCTCATTCTCTCTTCTTGCTGTCCCAAGAAAAAGTAGAAGTGTCGCAGATCTGGTTCAAGAGTTATTCGCATTTAAAACGAGACGCCCAAACTGTCAATTACATTGCGCCGAAAATAGAAATCTTTATTAATTCTAGTTGGCGACATTGGGGGGAAAATTTCGACAGCTTCCGTTACTTTTAAGCAGCCTTGCTATATGTCAAAATGAAGCTCATTCTCTCTTCTTGCTGTCCCAAGAAAAAGTAGAAGTGTCGCAGATCTGGTTCAAGAGTTATTCGCATTTAAAACGAGACGCCCAAACTGTCAATTACATTGCGCCGAAAATAGAAATCTTTATTAATTGTAGTTGCCGACATTGGAGGGGAAATTTCGACAGCTTCCGTTACTTTCAAGCAACCTTGCTATATGTCAAATTGAAGCTCATTCTCTCTTCTTGCTGTCCCAAGAAAAAGTAGAAGTGTCGCAGATCTGGTTCAAGAGTTATTCGCATTTAAAACGAGACGCCCAAACTGTCAATTACATTGCGCCGAAAATAGAAATCTTTATTAATTGTAGTTGCCGACATTGGGGGGGGAATTTCGACAGCCTCCGTTAGTTTTAAGCAGCCTTCCTATATGTCAAAATGAAGCTCATTCTCTCTTCTTGCTGTCCCAAGAAAAAGTAGAAGTGTCGCAGATCTGGTTCAAGAGTTATTCGCATTTAAAACGAGACGCCCAAACTGTCAATTACATTGCGCCGAAAATAGAAATCTTTATTAATTGTAGTTGCCGACATTGGAGGGAAAATTTCGACAGCTTCCGTTACTTTCAAGCAGCCTTGCTATATGTCAAAATGAAGCTCATTCTCTCTTCTTGCTGTCCCAAGAAAAAGTAGAAGTGTCGCAGATCTGGTTCAAGAGTTATTCGCATTTAAAACGAGACGCCCAAACTGTCAATTACATTGCGCCGAAAATAGAAATCTTTATTAATTGTAGTTGCCGACATTGGGGGGGAAATTTGGACAGCTTCCGTTAGTTTTAAGCAACCTACCTATATGTCAAAATGAAGCTCATTCCCTCTTCCTGCTGTCCCAGAAAAAGTAGAAGTGTCGCAGATCTGGTTCAAGAGTTATTCGCATTTAAAACGAGACGCCCAAACTGTCAATTACATTGCGCCGAAAATAGAAATCTTTATTAATTGTAGTTGCAGACATTGGAGGGAAAATTTCGACAGCTTCCGTTACTTTTAAGCAGCCTTGCTATATGTCAAAATGAAGCTCATTCTCTCTTCTTGCTGTCCCAAGAAAAAGTAGAAGTGTCGCAGATCTGGTTCAAGAGTTATTCGCATTTAAAACGAGACGCCCAAACTGTCAATTACATTGCGCCGAAAATAGAAATCTTTATTAATTGTAGTTGCCGACATTGGGGGGGAAATTTCGACAGCTTCCGTTACTTTTAAGCAGCCTTCCAATATGTCAAAATGAAGCTCATTCTCTCTTCCTGCTGTCCCAAGAAAAAGTAGAAGTGTCGCAGATCTGGTTCAAGAGTTATTCGCATTTAAAACGAGACGCCCAAACTGTCAATTACATTGCGCCGAAAATAGAAATCTTTATTAATTGTAGTTGCCGACATATCTTGGAGGGAAAATTTCGACAGCTTCCGTTACTTTTAAGCAGCCTTGCTATATGTCAAATTGAAGCTCATTCTCTCTTCTTGCTGTCCCAAGAAAAAGTAGAAGTGTCGCAGATCTGGTTCAAGAGTTATTCGCATTTAAAACGAGACGCCCAAACTGTCAATTACATTGCGCCGAAAATAGAAATCTTTATTAATTGTAGTTGCCGACATTGGAGGGAAAATTTCGACAGCTTCCGTTACTTTCAAGCAACCTTGCTATATGTCAAATTGAAGCTCATTCTCTCTTCTTGCTGTCCCAAGAAAAAGTAGAAGTGTCGCAGATCTGGTTCAAGAGTTATGCGCATTTAAAACGAGACGCCCAAACTGTCAATTACATTGCGCCGAAAATAGAAATCTTTATTAATTGTAGTTGCCGACATTGGAGGGAAAATTTCGACAGCTTCCGTTACTTTCAAGCAACCTTGCTATATGTCAAATTGAAGCGCATTCTGTCTTCTTGCTGTCCCAAGAAAAAGTAGAAGTGTCGCAGATCTGGTTCAAGAGTTATGCGCATTTAAAACGAGACGCCCAAACTGTCAATTACATTGCGCCGAAAATAGAAATCTTTATTAATTGTAGTTGCCGACATTGGGGGGAAATTTCGACGGCTTCCTTTATTTTTAAGCAGCCTTTCTATATGTCAAATTGAAGCTCATTCTCTCTTCTTGCTGTCCCAAGAAAAAGTAGAAGTGTCGCAGATCTGGTTCAAGAGTTATGCGCATTTAAAACGAGACGCCCAAACTGTCAATTACATTGCGCCGAAAATAGAAATCTTTATTAATTGTAGTTGCCGACATTGGAGGGAAAATTTCGACAGCTTCCGTTACTTTTAAGCAGCCTTGCTATATGTCAAAATGAAGCTCATTCTCTCTTCTTGCTGTCCCAAGAAAAAGTAGAAGTGTCGCAGATCTGGTTCAAGAGTTATGCGCATTTAAAACGAGACGCCCAAACTGTCAATTACATTGCGCCGAAAATAGAAATCTTTATTAATTGTAGTTGCCAACATTGGAGGGGAAATTTCGACGGCTTCCTTTATTTTTAAGCAGCCTTCCTATATGTCAAATTGAAGCTCATTCTCTCTTCTTGCTGTCCCAAGAAAAAGTAGAAGTGTCGCAGATCTGGTTCAAGAGTTATTCGCATTTAAAACGAGACGCCCAAACTGTCAATTACATTGCGCCGAAAATAGAAATCTTTATTAATTGTAGTTGCCGACATTGGAGGGAAAATTTCGACAGCTTCCGTTACTTTTAAGCAGCCTTCCTATATGTCAAAATGAAGCTCATTCTCTCTTCTTGCTGTCCCAAGAAAAAGTAGAAGTGTCGCAGATCTGGTTCAAGAGTTATTCGCATTTAAAACGAGACGCCCAAACTGTCAATTACATTGCGCCGAAATAGAAATCTTTATTAATTGTAGTTGCCGACATTGGGGGGAAAAATTTCGACAGCTTCCGTTACTTTTAAGCAGCCTTTCAATATGTCAAATTGAAGCTCATTCTCTCTTCTTGCTGTCCCAAGAAAAAGTAGAAGTGTCGCAGATCTGGTTCAAGAGTTATTCGCATTTAAAACGAGACGCCCAAACTGTCAATTACATTGCGCCGAAAATAGAAATCTTTATTAATTGTAGTTGCCGACATTGGGGGGGGATTTCGACAGCTTCCGTTATTTTTAAGCAGCCTTGCTATATGTCAAATTGAAGCTCATTCTCTCTTCTTGCTGTCCCAAGAAAAAGTAGAAGTGTCGCAGATCTGGTTCAAGAGTTATTCGCATTTAAAACGAGACGCCCAAACTGTCAATTACATTGCGCCGAAAATAGAAATCTTTATTAATTGTAGTTGCCGACATTGGAGGGAAAATTTCGACAGCTTCCGTTACTTTTAAGCAGCCTTGCTATATGTCAAAATGAAGCTCATTCTCTCTTCTTGCTGTCCCAAGAAAAAGTAGAAGTGTCGCAGATCTGGTTCAAGAGTTATTCGCATTTAAAACGAGACGCCCAAACTGTCAATTACATTGCGCCGAAAATAGAAATCTTTATTAATTCTAGTTGGCGACATTGGGGGGAAAATTTCGACAGCTTCCGTTACTTTTAAGTAGCCTTGCTATATGTCAAAATGAAGCTCATTCTCTCTTCTTGCTGTCCCAAGAAAAAGTAGAAGTGTCGCAGATTTGGTTCAAGAGTTATGCGCATTTAAAACGAGACGCCCAAACTGTCAATTACATTGCGCCGAAAATAGAAATCTTTATTAATTGTAGTTGCCGACATTGGGGGGGAAATTTCGACAGCCTCCGTTAGTTTTAAGCAGCCTTCCTATATGTCAAAATGAAGCTCATTCTCTCTTCTTGCTGTCCCAAGAAAAAGTAGAAGTGTCGCAGATCTGGTTCAAGAGTTATTCGCATTTAAAACGAGACGCCCAAACTGTCAATTACATTGCGCCGAAAATAGAAATCTTTATTAATTGTAGTTGCCGACATTGGGAGAAAAATTTCGACAGCTTCCGTTACTTTTAAACAGCCTTTCTATATGTCAAATTGAAGCTCATTCTCTCTTCTTGCTGTCCCAAGAAAAAGTAGAAGTGTCGCAGATCTGGTTCAAGAGTTATTCGCATTTAAAACGAGACGCCCAAACTGTCAATTACATTGCGCCGAAAATAGAAATCTTTATTAATTGTAGTTGCCGACATTGGAGGGGAAATTTCGACAGCTTCCGTTGCTTTTAAGCAGCCTTGCTATATGTCAAAATGAAGCTCATTCTCTCTTGTTGCTGTCCCAAGAAAAAGTAGAAGTGTCGCAGATCTGGTTCAAGAGTTATTCGCATTTAAAACGAGACGCCCAAACTGTCAATTACATTGCGCCGAAAATAGAAATCTTTATTAATTGTAGTTGCCGACATTGGGGGGGAAATTTCGACAGCTTGCGTTAGTTTTAAGCACCCTTCCTATATGTCAAAATGAAGCTCATTCTCTCTTCTTGCTGCCCCAAGAAAAAGTAGAAGTGTCGCAGATCTGGTTCAAGAGTTATTCGCATTTAAAACGAGACGCCCAAACTGTCAATTACATTGCGCCGAAAATAGAAATCTTTATTAATTGTAGTTGCCGACATTGGAGGGGAAATTTCGACAGCTTCCGTTACTTTAAAGCAGCCTTGCTATATGTCAGAATGAAGCTCATTCTCTCTTCTTGCTGTCCCAAGAAAAAGTAGAAGTGTCGCAGATCTGGTTCAAGAGTTATTCGCATTTAAAACGAGACGCCCAAACAGTCAATTACATTGCGCCGAAAATAGAAATCTTTATTAATTGTAGTTGCCGACATTGGAGGGAAAATTTCGACAGCTTCCGTTACTTTCAAGCAGCCTTGCTATATGTCAGAATGAAGCTCATTCTCTCTTCTTGCTGTGCCAAGAAAAAGTAGAAGTGTCTCAGATCTGGTTCAAGAGTTATTCGCATTTAAAACGAGACGCCCAAACTGTCAATTACATTGCGCCGAAAATAGAAATCTTTATTAATTGTAGTTGCCGACATTGGGGGAAAATTTCGACAGCTTCCGTTACTTTTAAGCAGCCTTTCTATATGTCAAATTGAAGCTCATTCTCTCTTCTTGCTGTCCCAAGAAAAAGTAGAAGTGTCGCAGATCTGGTTCAAGAGTTATTCGCATTTAAAACTAGAGACGCCCAAACTGTCAATTACATTGCGCCGAAAATAGAAATCTTTATTAATTGTAGTTGCCGACATTGGAGGGAAAATTTTCGACAGCTTCCGTTACTTCAAGCAGCCTTGCTATATGTCAAAATGAAGCTCATTCTCTCTTCTTGCTGTCCCAAGAAAAAGTAGAAGTGTCGCAGATCTGGTTCAAGAGTTATTCGCATTTAAAACGAGACGCCCAAACTGTCAATTACATTGCGCCGTAAAATAGAAATCTTTATTAATTGTAGTTGCCGACATTGGGGGAAAAATTTCGACAGCTTCCGTTACTTTTAGCAGCCTTTCTATATGTCAAATTGAAGCTCATTCTCTCTTCTTGCTGTCCCAAGAAAAAGTAGAAGTGTCGCAGATCTGGTTCAAGAGTTATTCGCATTTAAAACGAGACGCCCAAACTGTCAATTACATTGCGCCGAAAATAGAAATCTTTATTAATTGTAGTTGCCGACATTGGGGGGGGAATTTCGACAGCTTCCGTTATTTTTAAGCAGCCTTTCTATATGTCAAATTGAAGCTCATTCTCTCTTCTTGCTGTCCCAAGAAAAAGTAGAAGAGTCGCAGATCTGGTTCAAGAGTTATTCGCATTTAAAACGAGACGCCCAAACTGTCAATTACATTGCGCCGAAAATAGAAATCTTTATTAATTGTAGTTGCCAACATTGGGAGGGAAAATTTCGACAGCTTCCGTTACTTTCAAGCAACCTTGCTATATCTCAAAATGAAGCTCATTCTCTCTTCTTGCTGTCCCAAGAAAAAGTAGAAGTGTCGCAGATTTGGTTCAAGTGTTATGCGCATTTAAAACGAGACGCCCAAACTGTCAATTACATTGCGCCGAAAATAGAAATCTTTATTAATTGTAGTTGCCGACATTGGAGGGAAAATTTCGACAGCTTCCGTTACTTTTAAGCAACCTTGCTATATGTCAAAATGAAGCTCATTCTCTCTTCTTGCTGTCCCAAGAAAAAGTAGAAGTGTCGCAGATTTGGTTCAAGAGTTATTCGCATTTAAAACGAGACGCCCAAACTGTCAATTACATTGCGCCGAAAATAGTAAATCTTTATTAATTGTAGTTGCCGACATTGGGGGGAAATTTCGACGGCTTCCGTTATTTTTAAGCAGCCTTTCTATATGTCAAATTGAAGCTCATTCTCTCTTCTTGCTGTCCCAAGAAAAAGTAGAAGAGTCTCAGATCTGGTTCAAGAGTTATTCGCATTTAAAACGAGACGCCCAAACTGTCAATTACATTGCGCCGAAAATAGAAATCTTTATTAATTGTAGTTGCCGACATTGGGAGAAATTTCGACAGCTTCCGTTACTTTTAAACAGCCTTGCTATATGTCAAAATGAAGCTCATTCTCTCTTCTTGCTGTCCCAAGAAAAAGTAGAAGTGTCGCAGATCTGGTTCAAGAGTTATTCGCATTTAAAACGAGGACGCCCAAACTGTCAATTACATTGCGCCGAAAATAGAAATCTTTATTAATTGTAGTTGCCGACATTGGGAGAAATTTCGACAGCTTCCGTTACTTTTAAACAGCATTTCTATATGTCAAATTGAAGCTCATTCTCTCTTCTTGCTGTCCCAAGAAAAAGTAGAAGTGTCGCAGATCTGGTTCAAGAGTTATTCGCATTTAAAACGAGACGCCCAAACTGTCAATTACATTGCGCCGAAAATAGAAATCTTTATTAATTGTAGTTGCCGACATTGGAGGGGAAATTTCGACAGCTTCCGTTGCTTTTAAGCAGCCTTGCTATATGTCAAATTGAAGCTCATTCTCTCTTCTTGCTGTCCCAAGAAAAAGTAGAAGTGTCGCAGATCTGGTTCAAGAGTTATTCGCATTTAAAACGAGACGCCCAAACAGTCAATTACATTGCGCCGAAAATAGAAATCTTTATTAATTGTAGTTGCCGACATTGGGGGGGATTTCGACAGCTTCCGTTATTTTTAAGCAGCCTTTCTATATGTCAAATGAAGCTCATTCTCTCTTCTTGCTGTCCCAAGAAAAAGTAGAAGTGTCGCAGATCTGGTTCAAGAGTTATTCGCATTTAAAACGAGACGCCCAAACAGTCAATTACATTGCGCCGAAAATAGAAATCTTTATTAATTGTAGTTGCCGACATTGGAGGGAAAATTTCGACAGCTTCCGTTACTTTCAAGCAGCCTTGCTATATGTCAGAATGAAGCTCATTCTCTCTTCTTGCTGTGCCAAGAAAAAGTAGAAGTGTCGCAGATCTGGTTCAAGAGTTATTCGCATTTAAAACGAGACGCCCAAACTGTCAATTACATTGCGCCGAAAATAGAAATCTTTATTAATTGTAGTTGCCGACATTGGAGGGAAAATTTCGACAGCTTCCGTTACTTTCAAGCAGCCTTGCTATATGTCAGAATGAAGCTCATTCTCTCTTCTTGCTGTCCCAAGAAAAAGTAGAAGAGTCTCAGATCTGGTTCAAGAGTTATTCGCATTTAAAACGAGACGCCCAAACTGTCAATTACATTGCGCCGAAAATAGAAATCTTTATTAATTGTAGTTGCCGACATTGGGGGAAAAATTTCGACAGCTTCCGTTACTTTTAAACAGCCTTTCTATATGTCAAATTGAAGCTCATTCTCTCTTCTTGCTGTCCCAAGAAAAAGTAGAAGTGTCGCAGATCTGGTTCAAGAGTTATTCGCATTTAAAACTAGACGCCCAAACTGTCAATTACATTGCGCCGAAAATAGAAATCTTTATTAATTGTAGTTGCCGACATTGGAGGGAAATTTTCGACAGCTTCCGTTACCTTCAAGCAGCCTTGCTATATGTCAAAATGAAGCTCATTCTGTCTTCTTGATGTCCCAAGAAAAAGTAGAAGTGTCGCAGATCTGGTTCAAGAGTTATGCGCATTTAAAACGAGACGCCCAAACTGTCAATTACATTGCGCCGAAAATAGTAATCTTTATTAATTGTAGTTGCCGACATTGGGGGGGGGGGGGATTTCGACGGCTTCCGTTATTTTTAAGCAGCCTTTCTATATGTCAAATTGAAGCTCATTCTCTCTTCTTGCTGTCCCAAGAAAAAGTAGAAGTGTCGCAGATCTGGTTCAAGAGTTATTCGCATTTAAAACGAGACGCCCAAACTGTCAATTACATTGCGCCGAAAATAGAAATCTTTATTAATTGTAGTTGCCGACATTGGGGGAAAAATTTCGACAGCTTCCGTTACTTTTAAACAGCCTTTCTATATGTCAAATTGAAGCTCATTCTCTCTTCTTGCTGTCCCAAGAAAAAGTAGAAGTGTCGCAGATCTGGTTCAAGAGTTATTCGCATTTAAAACTAGACGCCCAAACTGTCAATTACATTGCGCCGAAAATATAGATCTTTATTAATTGTAGTTGCCGACATTGGAGGGAAATTTTCGACAGCTTCCGTTGCTTTTAAGCAGCCTTGCTATATGTCAAATTGAAGCTCATTCTCTCTTCTTGCTGTCCCAAGAAAAAGTAGAAGTGTCGCAGATCTGGTTCAAGAGTTATTCGCATTTAAAACGGGACGCCCAAACTGTCAATTACATTGCGCCGAAAATAGAAATCTTTATTAATTGTAGTTGCCGACATTGGGGGGGAAATTTCGACGGCTTCCTTTATTTTTAAGCAGCCTTTCTATATGTCAAATTGAAGCTCATTCTCTCTTCTTGCTGTCCCAAGAAAAAGTAGAAGAGTCTCAGATCTGGTTCAAGAGTTATTCGCATTTAAAACGAGACGCCCAAACTGTCAATTACATTGCGCCAAAAATAGAAATCTTTATTAATTGTAGTTGCCGACATTGGAGGGAAAATTTCGACAGCTTCCGTTACTTTCAAGCAGCCTTGCTATATGTCAGAATGAAGCTCATTCTCTCTTCTTGCTGTGCCAAGAAAAAGTAGAAGTGTCGCAGATCTGGTTCAAGAGTTATTCGCATTTAAAACGAGACGCCCAAACTGTCAATTACATTGCGCCGAAAATAGAAATCTTTATTAATTGTAGTTGCCGACATTGGAGGGAAAATTTCGACAGCTTCCGTTACTTTCAAGCAGCCTTGCTATATGTCAGAATGAAGCTCATTCTCTCTTCTTGCTGTGCCAAGAAAAAGTAGAAGTGTCTCAGATCTGGTTCAAGAGTTATTCGCATTTAAAACGAGACGCCCAAACTGTCAATTACATTGCGCCGAAAATAGAAATCTTTATTAATTGTAGTTGCCGACATTGGGGGGGAAATTTCGACAGCTTCCGTTACTTTTAAGCAGCCTTCCTATATGTCAAAATGAAGCTCATTCTCTCTTCTTGCTGTCCCAAGAAAAAGTAGAAGTGTCGCAGATCTGGTTCAAGAGTTATTCGCATTTAAAACTAGACGCCCAAACTGTCAATTACATTGCGCCGAAAATATAGATCTTTATTAATTGTAGTTGCCGACATTGGAGGGAAATTTTCGACAGCTTCCGTTGCTTTTAAGCAGCCTTGCTATATGTCAAATTGAAGCTCATTCTGTTTTCTTGCTGTCCCAAGAAAAAGTAGAAGTGTCGCAGATCTGGTTCAAGAGTTATGCGCATTTAAAACGGGACGCCCAAACTGTCAATTACATTGCGCCGAAAATAGAAATCTTTATTAATTGTAGTTGCCGACATTGGGGGGGATTTCGACGGCTTCCTTTATTTTTAAGCAGCCTTTCTATATGTCAAATTGAAGCTCATTCTCTCTTCTTGCTGTCCCAAGAAAAAAGTAGAAGTGTCGCAGATCTGGTTCAAGAGTTATTCGCATTTAAAACGAGACGCCCAAACTGTCAATTACATTGCGCCGAAAATAGAAATCTTTATTAATTGTATTTGCCGACATTGGGGGGGAAATTTCGACAGCTTCCGTTACTTTTAAGCAGCCTTGCTATATGTCAAAATGAAGCTCATTCTCTCTTCTTGCTGTCCCAAGAAAAAGTAGAAGTGTCGCAGATCTGGTTCAAGAGTTATTCGCATTTAAAACGAGACGCCCAAACTGTCAATTACATTGCGCCGAAAATATAAATCTTTATTAATTGTAGTTGCCGACATTGGAGGGAAAATTTCGACAGCTTCCGTTACTTTCAAGCAGCCTTGCTATATGTCAGAATGAAGCTCGTTCTCTCTTCTTGCTGTCCCAAGAAAAAGTAGAAGTGTCGCAGATCTGGTTCAAGAGTTATTCGCATTTAAAACGAGACGCCCAAACTGTCAATTACATTGTGCCGAAAATAGAAATCTTTATTAATTGTAGTTGCCGACATTGGAGGGGAAATTTCGACAGCTTCCGTTACTTTTAAACAGCCTTGCTATATGCCAAATTGAAGCTCATTCTCTCTTCTTGCTGTCCCAAGAAAAAGTAGAAGTGTCGCAGATCTGGTTCAAGAGTTATTCGCATTTAAAACGAGACGCCCAAACTGTCAATTACATTGCGCCGAAAATAGAAATCTTTATTAATTGTAGTTGCCGACATTGGAGGGAAATTTTCGACAGCTTCCGTTGCTTTTAAGCAGCCTTGCTATATGTCAAAATGAAGCTCATTCTGTCTTCTTGATGTCCCAAGAAAAAGTAGAAGTGTCGCAGATCTGGTTCAAGAGTTATGCGCATTTAAAACGAGACGCCCAAACTGTCAATTACATTGCGCCGAAAATAGAAATCTTTATTAATTGTAGTTGCCGACATTGGGGGGGATTTCGACGGCTTCCTTTATTTTTAAGCAGCCTTTCTATATGTCAAATTGAAGCTCATTCTCTCTTCTTGCTGTCCCAAGAAAAAGTAGAAGAGTCTCAGATCTGGTTCAAGAGTTATTCGCATTTAAAACGAGACGCCCAAACTGTCAATTACATTGCGCCAAAAATAGAAATCTTTATTAATTGTAGTTGCCGACATTGGAGGGAAAATTTCGACAGCTTCCGTTACTTTCAAGCAGCCTTGCTATATGTCAGAATGAAGCTCATTCTCTCTTCTTGCTGTCCCAAGAAAAAGTAGAAGTGTCGCAGATCTGGTTCAAGAGTTATTCGCATTTAAAACGAGACGCCCAAACTGTCAATTACATTGCGCCGAAAATAGAAATCTTTATTAATTGTAGTTGCCGACATTGGAGGGAAAATTTCGACAGCTTCCGTTACTTTCAAGCAGCCTTGCTATATGTCAGAATGAAGCTCATTCTCTCTTCTTGCTGTCCCAAGAAAAAGTAGAAGAGTCTCAGATCTGGTTCAAGAGTTATTCGCATTTAAAACGAGACGCCCAAACTGTCAATTACATTGCGCCGAAAATAGAAATCTTTATTAATTGTAGTTGCCGACATTGGGGGAAAATTTCGACAGCTTCCGTTACTTTTAAACAGCCTTTCTATATGTCAAATTGAAGCTCATTCTCTCTTCTTGCTGTCCCAAGAAAAAGTAGAAGTGTCGCAGATCTGGTTCAAGAGTTATTCGCATTTAAAACTAGACGCCCAAACTGTCAATTACATTGCGCCGAAAATATAGATCTTTATTAATTGTAGTTGCCGACATTGGAGGGAAATTTTCGACAGCTTCCGTTGCTTTTAAGCAGCCTTGCTATATGTCAAATTGAAGCTCATTCTGTTTTCTTGATGTCCCAAGAAAAAGTAGAAGTGTCGCAGATCTGGTTCAAGAGTTATGCGCATTTAAAACGGGACGCCCAAACTGTCAATTACATTGCGCCGAAAATAGAAATCTTTATTAATTGTAGTTGCCGACATTGGGGGGGAATTTCGACGGCTTCCTTTATTTTTAAGCAGCCTTTCTATATGTCAAATTGAAGCTCATTCTCTCTTCTTGCTGTCCCAAGAAAAAGTAGAAGTCTCAGATCTGGTTCAAGAGTTATTCGCATTTAAAACGAGACGCCCAAACTGTCAATTACATTGCGCCAAAAATAGAAATCTTTATTAATTGTAGTTGCCGACATTGGAGGGAAAATTTCGACAGCTTCCGTTACTTTCAAGCAGCCTTGCTATATGTCAGAATGAAGCTCATTCTCTCTTCTTGCTGTCCCAAGAAAAAGTAGAAGTGTCGCAGATCTGGTTCAAGAGTTATTCGCATTTAAAACGAGACGCCCAAACTGTCAATTACATTGCGCCGAAAATAGAAATCTTTATTAATTGTAGTTGCCGACATTGGAGGGAAAATTTCGACAGCTTCCGTTACTTTCAAGCAGCCTTGCTATATGTCAGAATGAAGCTCATTCTCTCTTCTTGCTGTCCCAAGAAAAAGTAGAAGTGTCGCAGATCTGGTTCAAGAGTTATTCGCATTTAAAACGAGACGCCCAAACTGTCAATTACATTGCGCCGAAAATAGAAATCTTTATTAATTCTAGTTGGCGACATTGGGGGGGAAATTTCGACGGCTTCCGTTATTTTTAAGCAGCCTTTCTATATGTCAGATTGAAGCTCATTCTCTCTTCTTGCTGTCCCAAGAAAAAGTAGAAGAGTCTCAGATCTGGTTCAAGAGTTATTCGCATTTAAAACGAGACGCCCAAACTGTCAATTACATTGCGCCGAAAATATAGATCTTTATTAATTGTAGTTGCCGACATTGGAGGGAAATTTTCGACAGCTTCCGTTGCTTTTAAGCAGCCTTGCTATATGTCAAATTGAAGCTCATTCTGTTTTCTTGATGTCCCAAGAAAAAGTAGAAGTGTCGCAGATCTGGTTCAAGAGTTATGCGCATTTAAAACGGGACGCCCAAACTGTCAATTACATTGCGCCGAAAATAGAAATCTTTATTAATTGTAGTTGCCGACATTGGGGGGGATTTCGACGGCTTCCTTTATTTTTAAGCAGCCTTTCTATATGTCAAATTGAAGCTCATTCTCTCTTCTTGCTGTCCCAAGAAAAAGTAGAAGAGTCTCAGATCTGGTTCAAGAGTTATTCGCATTTAAAACGAGACGCCCAAACTGTCAATTACATTGCGCCAAAAATAGAAATCTTTATTAATTGTAGTTGCCGACATTGGAGGGAAAATTTCGACAGCTTCCGTTACTTTCAAGCAGCCTTGCTATATGTCAGAATGAAGCTCATTCTCTCTTCTTGCTGTCCCAAGAAAAAGTAGAAGTGTCGCAGATCTGGTTCAAGAGTTATTCGCATTTAAAACGAGACGCCCAAACTGTCAATTACATTGCGCCGAAAATAGAAATCTTTATTAATTGTAGTTGCCGACATTGGAGGGAAAATTTCGACAGCTTCCGTTACTTTCAAGCAGCCTTGCTATATGTCAGAATGAAGCTCATTCTCTCTTCTTGCTGTCCCAAGAAAAAGTAGAAGTGTCTCAGATCTGGTTCAAGAGTTATTCGCATTTAAAACGAGACGCCCAAACTGTCAATTACATTGCGCCGAAAATAGAAATCTTTATTAATTGTAGTTGCCGACATTGGGGGAAAAATTTCGACAGCTTCCGTTACTTTTAAACAGCCTTTCTATATGTCAAATTGAAGCTCATTCTCTCTTCTTGCTGTCCCAAGAAAAAGTAGAAGTGTCGCAGATCTGGTTCAAGAGTTATTCGCATTTAAAACTAGACGCCCAAACTGTCAATTACATTGCGCCGAAAATATAGATCTTTATTAATTGTAGTTGCCGACATTGGAGGGAAATTTTCGACAGCTTCCGTTGCTTTTAAGCAGCCTTGCTATATGTCAAATTGAAGCTCATTCTGTTTTCTTGATGTCCCAAGAAAAAGTAGAAGTGTCGCAGATCTGGTTCAAGAGTTATGCGCATTTAAAACGGGACGCCCAAACTGTCAATTACATTGCGCCGAAAATAGAAATCTTTATTAATTGTAGTTGCCGACATTGGGGGGGATTTCGACGGCTTCCTTTATTTTTAAGCAGCCTTTCTATATGTCAAATTGAAGCTCATTCTCTCTTCTTGCTGTCCCAAGAAAAAGTAGAAGAGTCTCAGATCTGGTTCAAGAGTTATTCGCATTTAAAACGAGACGCCCAAACTGTCAATTACATTGCGCCGAAAATAGAAATCTTTATTAATTCTAGTTGGCGACATTGGGGGGGAAATTTCGACAGCTTCCGTTACTTTTAAGAAGCCTTGCTATATGTCAGAATGAAGCTCATTCTCTCTTCTTGCTGTGCCAAGAAAAAGTAGAAGTGTCGCAGATCTGGTTCAAGAGTTATTCGCATTTAAAACGAGACGCCCAAACTGTCAATTACATTGCGCCGAAAATAGAAATCTTTATTAATTGTAGTTGCCGACATTGGAGGGAAAATTTCGACAGCTTCCGTTACTTTCAAGCAGCCTTGCTATATGTCAGAATGAAGCTCATTCTCTCTTCTTGCTGTCCCAAGAAAAAGTAGAAGTGTCGCAGATCTGGTTCAAGAGTTATTCGCATTTAAAACGAGACGCCCAAACTGTCAATTACATTGCGCCGAAAATAGAAATCTTTATTAATTGTAGTTGCCGACATTGGGGGGGGGGGGGGGGGGAATTTCGACGGCTTCCGTTATTTTTAAGCAGCCTTTCTATATGTCAGATTGAAGCTCATTCTGTTTTCTTGATGTCCCAAGAAAAAGTAGAAGTGTCGCAGATCTGGTTCAAGAGTTATGCGCATTTAAAACGGGACGCCCAAACTGTCAATTACATTGCGCCGAAAATAGAAATCTTTATTAATTGTAGTTGCCGACATTGGGGGGGATTTCGACGGCTTCCTTTATTTTTAAGCAGCCTTTCTATATGTCAAATTGAAGCTCATTCTCTCTTCTTGCTGTCCCAAGAAAAAGTAGAAGAGTCTCAGATCTGGTTCAAGAGTTATTCGCATTTAAAACGAGACGCCCAAACTGTCAATTACATTGCGCCAAAAATAGAAATCTTTATTAATTGTAGTTGCCGACATTGGAGGGAAAATTTCGACAGCTTCCGTTACTTTCAAGCAGCCTTGCTATATGTCAGAATGAAGCTCATTCTCTCTTCTTGCTGTCCCAAGAAAAAGTAGAAGTGTCGCAGATCTGGTTCAAGAGTTATTCGCATTTAAAACGAGACGCCCAAACTGTCAATTACATTGCGCCGAAAATAGAAATCTTTATTAATTGTAGTTGCCGACATTGGAGGGAAAATTTCGACAGCTTCCGTTACTTTCAAGCAGCCTTGCTATATGTCAGAATGAAGCTCATTCTCTCTTCTTGCTGTCCCAAGAAAAAGTAGAAGTGTCGCAGATCTGGTTCAATAGTTATTCGCATTTAAATCGAGACGCCCAAACTGTCAATTACATTGCGCCGAAAATAGAAATCTTTATTAATTGTAGTTGCCGACATTGGGGGGGGGGGGGGGGGGGAGGTGAATTTCGACGGCTTCCGTTACTTTTAAGCAGCCTTGCTATATGTCAAAATGAAGCTCATTCTCTCTTCCTGCTGTCCCAAGAAAAAGTAGAAGTGTAGCAGATCTGGTTCAAGAGTTATTCGCATTTAAAACGAGACGCCCAAACTGTCAATTACATTGCGCTGAAAGAAAATAGAAATCTTTATTAATTCTAGTTGGCGACATTGGGGGGGAAATTTCGACAGCTTCCGTTACTTTTAAGCAGCCTTGCTATATGTCAAAATGAAGCTCATTCTCTCTTCTTGCTGTCCCAAGAAAAAGTAGAAGTGTCGCAGATCTGGTTCAAGAGTTATGCGCATTTAAAACGAGACGCCCAAACTGTCAATTACATTGCGCCGAAAATAGAAATCTTTATTAATTTAAAACGTGCAGGATGAGTGTGGGTGGAGGTGAAGGGTGGGTGGAGGTGGACGGTGGGTGTGAATGTGTAGTGTGTGTGGAGGTGTAGGGTTAGTGTGGGTGTGTGGGTGGATACTAGGCTCATTCATTTTTTGCATGAATGACTGTAAAAACAGTCAAACAGTCTGCCTGTTTATTTAACATTCTCTATTTCTATCAATTTCTACTACAGATCCTTGTGATAAAATTACCTGTGATTTCTACTCAAAGTGTGTTTCAACAAACGATGGCGAAGCGTTATGTGATTGTCCAACAATCTGTACAGCAGACTACTCTCCCGTGTGTGGCTCTGACAACAAAACGTACTCGAACCTCTGTCAAATGATAGTACAATCTTGTCAAATACAGGAAATGATTACAAAAAAAAGTGATGGAGAATGTGGTAGGTTGTGATTTACATAGGTGGGGGGGGGGGGTAGGGGGGGGAGGGATTAAACGAGCGTATTTGTATTGTTTTCGATACTTTATGTACTGTTTAATAAACGAGCAGGAGTGTTTTATCAGATATAAAGACACGAGGCGAAGCCGAGTGTTTTTATATCTGATAAAACACGAACTGTGAGTTTATTGAACGGCTTCAAAAACCAACCCCTTGGTAAGTTCATTGGCGAAGTAAGTTTGACCTTGTCTAAGCCAAGAAAATCAAAGCTAAAGTTTATGTAAATCAGGAGGTATCTTATCACATATAAAGACACGATACGGTCATGATTTTATTTTGTGTTTTCCTCATGAATTATTAATGAGTATTTGAATTGACTTTAAAATGTATTTAGCCCGGGGGACCAGGAGAAAATCCCTCGAGGCACAGGAGAGAACCAACAACTCTACTCACATGAGTCTAAAATGGTCTCTGAATTGAGTACAAATCCTCTCTGTCCGGGCTTAACTTTTGGAACAGCATGCAATAATCTATGAAACGAAAATTAAAGTCTGTTTTCCTTGAAAGAACACTTAAAATGATAGAGTAATTTGCATATCAAACAATAGGAAGCGAAAAACTGCAAAAGATGTTAACTACTTTCTCATTTTAAGTTTTCTTTCAAATAAGACAGACGTAATTTTCGTTTCATATGCACTAATCTTGTAAACCAGATAGTTATCTGTGCTATCTAAGGAAGACCAAGTAAAAATAACACACGGAAATCTACAGTATATCACTGGTGTTTTATCTAAAGTATTTGACCAATTTATGCCATTAAATATTGCTATGTTTAAATTCTCACGGAAACCGCTCAAGAAATATTGTTTGACAACCAATTTAAAATAATTAACATTTAGTCTCTTTTTATAAACATTGGCAACCTTGATTTTCTTGTCTAGGTTCAAGAAAGAAATCTAAGTGCGAACAAGAGCGCGATTCTGTTCGAAAGAGAATAGTTGGAGCTTTTAAACCTCAATGCGAAGACGATGGTAGCTACAGTAAGAGCCAGTGTCATAGTTCAATTGGTTTTTGTTGGTGTGTTGATGAACAAGGAATCAAACTAGAGGAAACTGTCCAACGTGGGAGACCAGTTTGCGATCAAGGTATAGTTGATGGATATTTTCATTCATAAGATAGTCAACAAACGAAACCGCGAGTGAAATTAGTCACACCAGTGGCATTAGGTAGTACCAGTAATGGCATCAGTGAGACTATCTGGTACCAGTGCTGGTACCGGAGACAGTATTTGGTACCAGTACGTGGCAGTATGTGGCAGTATGTGGTACCAGAGACAGTATTTGGTACCAGTACGTGGCAGTGGACTGTATGTGCTATCAATTAATGTCAGAGGATCATAGAATTAAGACTAGATGATCTTTCCTAAACTGTGAATGTTCTTTATAGAAATGCGTGACTTACAAAACATGGCAAGATGTTACATGCACCTTTTAACAATTAGACCTATGTTTTCTTTGAGAGAAGAATCAGAACATTTTAGGCAAACAACTTTAATCATAATCTTTTACAAAGTGACCTTTCTTGATTATAGTTCCAGTAATAGTTCCAATAAGAAGTGCATGTGAAGACGTGGTGTGCGATTTTTATGCCGACTGCCTCCCTCTTATAAATGGTAGCACGACCTGTGAATGTCCGACAATCTGCACCAGGGAATATGCTCCAGTTTGCGGCTCGAACAACAAAACATACTCAACTCTTTGCACCATGAAAGTAGAATCATGTGAGAAGCAAGAATTGATAACCGCCCAGTATGATGGAGTATGTGGTAAGGTGTAACACTATACTCCATTCAATTACACATGTCGTATCGCATTAGAATTAACTATTTCCACAGGGCGTCTCCAGCCTTGCAAAAATAAGAATTGCGTCATGACGTAAGTGACGACGTTACGCTAATGATAACATCATAGTGATGACGCCACATTTACGATGATGTCAACTTGTGACGTCACACGTTCGATGTCGTCAAGACGTGAGTGATCACGTACTGATGGTAGAAACATTGAGGTGACGCAATGACGTAACTGAAAGTTTGTAAATGATGACGTCATGCTGAATGATAACTAGTAATGAATATGCTGTATGGATTTTTATCTTATTTTGAATTTCTAGAACCTCCACCAACAAATAAACCATTTGATATCTGCGACATATCGCTATGCGAGTTTGGAATATGTGTCAATGTCAATGGAACTGCAACATGTCAGTGCAAGAAAGGCTGCCCTAGGATTTACCAACCAGTTTGTGGATCAGATAACAAGACCTACTCCAACCTTTGTGTCATGGATGCAGAAGCTTGTGAACAAAAACAACACATCACAGTTCAATATGAAGGGAAATGTGGTAAGCAATAATACACAGCAACACTGATAAACACGTGAAGCTCACATGTTTACAACACATTGTGCACGTGATGCTCACGTGCTTACAACACATTGTGCACGTGATGCTCCAATGTTTACAACACATTGTGCACGTGATGCTCACATGTTCACAACAAATTGTGCACGTGATGCTCAAATGTTTGCAACACTGATGAACACGTTCAGCATCACGTGTACTGATGAACACGTGATGCTCACATGTTTACAACAAATTGTGCACGTGATGCTCACATGTCTACAACACATTGTGCATGTGATACCCACATGTTTACAAGGGATTGTCCATGTGGGAGGTATGAGTGTGGGTGTGAGTGTGTGGGTGTGAGTGTGGAGGTGTAAGGTGAGTGTAGGTGTTTGGGTCGAGGGGTAGAATGAGTGTGGGTGTGTGAGTTGATACTAGGCTCATTCATTTTTGGAAAAATGAATGACTGTAAAAACAGTCAAACAGTCTGCCTGTTTATCTGACATTCTCTATTTCTATCAATTTCTACTACAGACCCTTGTGGTAAAATTACCTGTGATTTCTACTCAAAGTGTGTTTCAACAAACGATGGCGAAGCGTTTTGTGATTGTCCAACAATATGTACATTCGACTATTCTCCCGTGTGTGGCTCTGATAACAAAACGTACTCGAACCTCTGTCAAATGATAGTACAATCTTGTCAAATACAGAAAATGATTACAAAAAAAAGTGATGGAGAATGTGGTAGGTTGTGATTTACATAGGTGGGGGGGGGGGGGGGGGGGGGGAGATTAAACGAGCGTATTTGTATTGTTCTCGAAACTTTATGTACTGTTTAATAAACGAGCAGGAGTGTTTTATCAGATATAAAGACACGAGGCGAAGCCGAGTGTTTTTATATCTGATAAAACACGAACTGTGAGTTTATTGAACGGCTTCAAAAACCAACCACTTGGTAAGTTCATTGGCGTAGTAAGTTTGACCTTGTCTAAGCCGAGAAAATCAAAGCTAAAGTTTATGTAAATCAGGAGGTATCTTTATCACATATAAAGACACGATACGGTCATGATTTTATTTTGTGTTTTCCTCATGAATTATGAATGAGTTTTTGAATTGACTTTAAAATGTATTTAGCCCGGGGGACCAGGAGAAAAGCCCTCGAGGCACAGGAGAGAACCAACAACTCTACTCACATGAGTCTAAAATGGTCTCTGAATTGAGTACAAATCCTCTCTGTCTGGGCTTAACTTTTGGAACAGCATGCAATAATCTATGAAACGAAAATTAAAGTCTGTTTTCCTTGAAAGAACACTTAAAATGATAGAGTAATTTGCATATCAAACAAACTGAAATATCTCAAGAACGAAGCTAGGAAGCGAAAAACTGCAAAAGATGTTAACTACTTTCTCATTTTAAGTGTTCTTTCAAATAAGACAGACGTAATTTTCGTTTCATATGCACTAATCTTGTAAACCAGATAATTATCTGTGCTATCTAAGGAAGACCAAGTAAAAATAACACACGGAAATCTACAGTATATCACTGGTGTTTTATCTAAAGTATTTGACCAATTTATGCCATTAAATATTGCTTATGTTTAAATTCTCACGGAAACCGCTCAAGAAATATTGTTTGACAACCAATTTAAAATAATTAAACATTTAGTCTCTTTTTATAAACATTGGCAACCTTGATTTTCTTGTATAGGTTCAAGAAAGAAATCTAAGTGCGAAGAAGAGCGCGATTCTGTTCCAAAGGGGATTGCTTGGAGCTTTTTTAAACCTCAATGCGAAAGAAGATGGTAGCTACAGTAAGAGCCAGTGTCATGGTTCAATTGGTTTTTGTTGGTGTGTTGATGAACAAGGAATCAAACTAGAGGAAACTGTCCAACGTGGGAGACCAGTTTGCGATCAAGGTATAGTTGATGGATATTTTCATTCATAAGATAGTCAACAAACGAAACCACGTGTGAAATTAGTCATACCAGTGGCATTACGTGGTATACCAGTAGTGGTATCAGTGAGACTATCTGGTACCAGTGCTGGTACCGGAGACAGTATTTGGTACCAGTACGTGGCAGTATGTGGCAGTATGTGGTACCAGAGACAGTATTTGGTACCAATACGTGGCAGTATGTAGTAGTATGTGGTACCAGTGACAGTATGTGGTACCAGTGGCAGCAGATCGTGCAGAGGACTGTATGTGCTATCAATTAATGTAAGAGGATCATAGAATTAAGACTAGATGATCTTTCCTAAACTGTGAATGTTCTTTATAGAAATGCGTGACTTACAAAACATGGCAAGATGTTTCTTTGAGAGAAGAATCAGAACATTTTAGGCAAATAACTTTAATCATAATCTTTTACAAAGTGACCTTTCTTGATTATAGTTCCAGTAATAGTTCCAATAAGAAGTGCATGTGAAGACGTGGTGTGCGATTTTTATGCCGACTGCCTCTCTCTTGTAAATGGTAGCACGACCTGTGAATGTGCGACAATCTGCACCAGGGAATATGCTCCAGTTTGCGGCTCGAACAACAAAACATACTCAACTCTTTGCACCATGAAAGTAGAATCATGTGAGAAGCAAGAATTGATAACCGCCCAGTATGATGGAGTATGTGGTAAGGTGTAACACTATACTCCATTCAATTACACATGTCGTATCACATTAGAATTAACTATTTCCACAGGGCGTCTCCAGCCTTGCAAAAATAAGAATTGCGTCATGACGCAAGTGACGACGTTACGCTAATGATAACATCATAGTGATGACGCCACATTTACGATGATGTCAACTTGTGACGTCACACGTTCGATGTCGTCAAGACGTGAGTGATCACGTACTGATGGTAGAAACATTGAGGTGACGCAATGACGTAACTGAAAGTTTGTAAATGATGACGTCATGCTGAATGATAACTAGTAATGAATATGCTGTATGGATTTTTATCTTATTTTGTATTTCTAGAACCTCCACCAACAAATAAACCATTTGATATCTGCGACATATCGCTATGCGAGTTTGGAATATGTATCAATGTCAATGGAACTGCAACATGTCAGTGCAAGAAAGGCTGCCCTAGGATTTACCAACCAGTTTGTGGATCAGATAACAAGACCTACCCCAACCTTTGTGTCATGGAGGCAGAAGCTTGTGAACAAAAACAACACATCACAGTTCAATATGAAGGAAAATGTGGTAAGCAATAATACACAGCAACACTGATAAACACGTGAAGCTCACATGTTTACAACACATTGTGCACGTGATGCTCACGTGCTTACAACACATTGTGCATGTGATGGTCACATGTTTACAACACATTGTGCACGTGATGCTCACATGTTCACAACAAATTGTGCACGTGATGCTCAAATCTTTACAACACTGATGAACACGTTCAGCATCACGTGTACTGATGAACACGTGATGCTCACATGTTTACAACAAATTGTGCACGTGATGCTCACATGTCTACAACACATTGTGCATGTGATGCCCACATGTTTACAACGGATTGTCCATGTGGGTGGTATGAGTGTGGAGGTGTAAGGTGAGTGTGGGTGTTTGGGTCGAGGGGTAGAATGAGTGTGGGTGTGTGAGTGGATACTAGGCTCATTCATTTTTGCAAAAATGAATGACTGTAAAAACAGTCAAATAGTCTCCCTTTTTATTTGACATTCTCTATTTCTATCAATTTCTACTACAGATCCTTGTGATAAAATTACCTGTGATTTCTACTCAAAGTGTGTTTCAACAAACGATGGCGAAGCGTTTTGTGATTGTCCAACAATATGTACATTCGACTATTCTCCAGTATGTGGCTCTGACAACAAAACGTACTCGAACCTCTGTCAAATGATAGTACAATCTTGTCAAATACAGAAAATGATTACAAAAAAAAGTGATGGACAATGTGGTAGGTTGTGATTTACATAGGTGGGGGGGGGGGGGGGGGGGGATTAAACGAGCGTATTTGTATTGTTCTCGAAACTTTATGTACTGTTTAATAAACGAGCAGGAGTGTTTTATCAGATATAAAGACACGAGGCGAAGCCGAGTGTTTTTATATCTGATAAAACACGAACTGTGAGTTTATTGAAACGGCTTCAAAAAACCAACCCCTTGGTAAGTTCATTGGCGTAGTTAGTTTGTGACCTTGTCTAAGCCAAGAAAATCAAAGCTAAAGTTTATGTAAATCAGGAGGTATCTTTATCACATATAAAGACACGATACGCTCATGATTTTATTTTGTGTTTTCCTCATTAATTATGAATGAGTTTTTGAATTGACTTTAAAATGTATTTAGCACGGGGGACCATGAGAAAAGCCCTCGAGGCACAGGAGAGAACCAACAACTCTACTCACATGAGTCTAAAATGGTCTCTGAATTGAGTACAAATCCTCTCTGTCGGGCTTAACTTTTGGAAACAGCATGCAATAATCTATGAAACGGAAAATTAAAGTCTGTTTTCCTTGAAAGAACACTTAAAATGATAGAGTAATTTGCATATCAAACAAACTGAAATATCTCAAGAACGAAGCTAGGAAGCGAAAAACTGCAAAAGATGTTAACTACTTTCTCATTTTAAGTGTTCTTTCAAATAAGACAGACGTAATTTTCGTTTCATATGCACTAATCTTGTAAACCAGATAGTTATCTGTGCTATCTAAGGAAGACCATGTAAAAATAACACACGGAAATCTACAGTATATCACTGGTGTTTTATCTAAAGTACTTGACCAATTTATGCCATTAAATATTGCTATGTTTAAATTCTCACGGAAACCGCTCAAGAAATATTGTTTGACAACCAATTTAAAATAATTAGCATTTAGTCTCTTTTTATAAACATTGGCAACCTTGATTTTCTTGTATAGGTTCAAGAAAGAAATCTAAGTGCGAAGAAGAGCGCGATTCTGTTCCAAAGGGATTGCTTGGAGCTTTTAAACCTCAATGCGAAGAAGATGGTAGCTACAGTAAGAGCCAGTGTCATGGTTCAATTGGTTTTTGTTGGTGTGTTGATGAACAAGGAATCAAACTAGAGGAAACTGTCCAACGTGGGAGACCAGTTTGCGATCAAGGTATAGTTGATGGATATTTTCATTCATAAGATAGTCAACAAACGAAACCACGTGTGAAATTAGTCATACCAGTGGCATTAGGTGGTACCAGTAATGGTAGCAGTGAGACTATCTGGTACCAGTGCTGGTACCGGAGACAGTATTTGGTACCAATACGTGGCAGTATGTGGCAGTATGTGGTACCAGAGACAGTATTTGGTACCAGTACGTGGCAGTGGACTGTATGTGCTATCAATTAATGTCAGAGGATCATAGAATTAAGACTAGATGATCTTTCCTAAACTGTGAATGTTCTTTATAGAAATGCGTGACTTACAAAACATGGCAAGATGTTACATGCACCTTTTAACAATTAGACCTATGTTTTCTTTGAGAGAAGAATCAGAACATTTTAGGCAAACAACTTTAATCATATTCTTTTACAAAGTGACTTTCTTGATTATAGTTCCAGTAATAGTTCCAATAAGAAGTGCATGTGAAGACGTGGTGTGCGATTTTTATGCCGACTGCCTCCCTCTTATAAATGGTAGCACGACCTGTCAATGTCCGACAATCTGCACCAGGGAATATGCTCCAGTTTGCGGCTCGAACAACAAAACATACTCAACTCTTTGCACCATGAAAGTGGAATCATGTGAGAAGCAAGAATTGATAACCGCCCAGTATGATGGAGTATGTGGTAAGGTGTAACACTATACTCCATTCAATTACACATGTCGTATCGCATTAGAATTAACTATTTCCACAGGGCGTCTCCAGCCTTGCAAAAATAAGAATTGCGTCATGACGTAAGTGACGACGTTACGCTAATGATAACATCATTGTGATGATGCCACATTTACGATGATGTCAACTTGTGACGTCACACGTTCGATGTCGTCAAGACGTGAGTGATCACGTACTGATGGTAGAAACATTGAGGTGACGCAATGACGTAACTGAAAGTTTGTAAATGATGACGTCATGCTGAATGATAACTAGTAATGAATATGCTGTATGGATTTTTATCTTATTTTGTATTTCTAGAACCTCCACCAACAAATAAACCATTTGATATCTGCGACATATCGCTATGCGACTTTGGAATATGTGTCAATGTCGATGGAACTGCAACATGTCAGTGCAAGAAAGGCTGTCCAAGGATTTACCAACCAGTTTGTGGATCAGATAACAAGACCTACTCCAACCTTTGTGTCATGGAGGCAGAAGCTTGTGAACAAAAACAACACATCACAGTTCAATATGAAGGAAAATGTGGTAAGCAATAATACACAGCAACACTGATAAACACGTGAAGCTCACATGTTTACAACACATTGCGCACGTGATGCCACGTGCTTACAACACATTGTGCATGTGATGCTCACATGTTTACAACACATTGTGCACGTGATGCTCACATGTTCACAACACATTGTGCACGTGATGCTCAAATGTTTACAACACTGATGAACACGTTCAGCATCACGTGTACTGATGAACACGTGATGCTCACATGTTTACAACAAATTGTGCACGTGATGCTCACATGTCTACAACGCATTGTGCATGTGATGCCCACATGTTTACAAGGGATTGTCCATGTGGGTGGTATGAGTGTGGAGGTGTAAGGCGAGTGTGGATGTTTGGGTAGAGGGGTAGAATGAGTGTGGGTGTGAGTGGATATTAGGCTCATTCATTTTTACAAAAATGAATGACTGTAAAAACAGTCAAACAGTCTGCCTGTTTATTTGACATTCTGTATTTCTATCAATTTCTACTACAGACCCTTGTGATAAAATTACCTGTGATTTCTACTCAAAGTGTGTTTCAACAAACGATGGCGAAGCGTTATGTGATTGTCCAACAATATGTACATTCGACTATTCTCCCGTGTGTGGCTCTGATAACAAAACGTACTCGAACCTCTGTCAAATGATAGTACAATCTTGTCAAATACAGAAAATGATTACAAAAAAAAGTGATGGAGAATGTGGTAGGTTGTGATTTACATAGGTGGGGGGGGGGGGGGGGGGGGGATTAAACGAGCGTATTTGTATTGTTCTCGAAACTTTATGTACTGTTTAATAAACGAGCAGGAGTGTTTTATCAGATATAAAGACACGAGGCGAAGCCGAGTGTTTTTATATCTGATAAAACACGAACTGTGAGTTTATTGAACGGCTTCAAAAACCAACCCCTTGGTAAGTTCATTGGCGTAGTAAGTTTGACCTTGTCTAAGCCAAGAAAATCAAAGCTAAAGTTTATGTAAATCAGGAGGTATCTTTATCACATATAAAGACACGATACGGTCATGATTTTATTTTGTGTTTTCCTCATGAATTATTAATGAGTTTTTGAATTGACTTTAAAATGTATTTAGCCCGGGGGACCAGGAGAAAAGCCCTCGAGGCACAGGAGAGAACCAACAACTCTACTCACATGAGTCTAAAATGGTCTCTGAATTGAGTACAAATCCTCTCTGTCCCGGCTTAACTTTTGGAACAGCATGCAATAATCTATGAAACGAAAATTAAAGTCTGTTTTCCTTGAAAGAACACTTAAAATGATAGAGTAATTTTCATATCAAACAAACTGAAATATCTCAAGAACGAAGCTAGGAAGCGAAAAACTGCAAAAGATGTTACTTTGTCATTTTAAGTGTTCTTTCAAATAAGACAGACGTAATTTTCGTTTCATATGCACTAATCTTGTAAACCAGATAGTTATCTGTGCTATCTAAGGAAGACCATGTAAAAATAACACGCGGAAATCTACAGTATATCACTGGTGTTTTATCTAAAGTACTTGACCAATTTATGCCATTAAATATTGCTATGTTTAAATTCTCACGGAAACCGCTCAAGAAATATTGTTTGACAACCAATTTAAAATAATTAACATTTAGTCTCTTTTTATAAACATTGGCAACCTTGATTTTCTTGTATAGGTTCAAGAAAGAAATCTAAGTGCGAAGAAGAGCGCGATTCTGTTCCAAAGGGATTGCTTGGAGCTTTTAAACCTCAATGCGAAGACGATGGTAGCTACAGTAAGAGCCAGTGTCATGGTTCAATTGGTTTTTGTTGGTGTGTTGATGAACAAGGAATCAAACTAGAGGAAACTGTCCAACGTGGGAGACCAGTTTGCGATCAAGGTATAGTTGATGGATATTTTCATTCATAAGATAGTCAACAAACGAAACCACGAGTGAAATTAGTCATACCAGTGGCATTAGGTGGTACCAGTAGTGGTATCAGTGAGACTATCTGGTACCAGTGCTGGTACCGGAGACAGTATTTGGTACCAGTACGTGGCAGTATGTGGTACCAGAGACAGTATTTGGTACCAGTACGTGGCAGTGGACTGTATGTGGTATCAATTAATGTCAGAGGATCATAGAATTAAGATTAGATGATCTTTCCTAAACTGTGAATGTTCTTTATAGAAATGCGTGACTTACAAAACATGGCAAGATGTTACATGCACCTTTTAACAATTAGACCTATGTTTTTTTTGAGATAAGAATCAGAACATTTTAGGCAAACAACTTTAATCATAATCTTTTACAAAGTGACCTTTCTTGATTATAGTTCCAGTAATAGTTCCAATAAGAAGTGCATGTGAAGACGTGGTGTGCGATTTTTATGCTGACTGCTTCCCTCTTGTAAATGGTAGCACGACCTGTGAATGTCCATCAATCTGCACCAGGGAATATGCTCCAGTTTGCGGCTCGAACAACAAAACATACTCAACTCTTTGCACCATGAAAGTGGAATCATGTGAGAAGCAAGAATTGATAACCGCCCAGTATGATGGAGTATGTGGTAAGGTGTAACACTATACTCCATTCAATTACACATGTCGTATCACATTAGAATTAACTATTTCCACAGGGCGCATCCATCCTTGCAAAAATAAGAATTGCGTCATGACGTCAGTGACGACGTTACGCTAATGATAACATCATAGTGATGACGCCACATTTACGATGATGTCAACTTGTGACGTCACACGTTCGATGTCGTCAAGACGTGAGTGATCACGTACTGATGGTAGAAACAGTGAGGTGACGCAATGACGTAACTGAAAGTTTGTAAATGATGACGTCACGCTGAATGATAACTAGTAAGGAATATGCTGTATGGATTTTTATCTTATTTTGTATTTCTAGAACCTCCACCAACAAATAAACCATTTAATATCTGCGACATATCGCTATGCGACTTTGGAATATGTGTCAATGTCGATGGAACTGCAACATGTCAGTGCAAGAAAGGCTGCCCTAAGATTTACCAACCAGTTTGTGGATCAGATAACAAGACCTACTCCAACCTTTGTGTCATGGAGGCAGAAGCTTGTGAACAAAAACAACACATCACAGTTCAATATGAAGGAAAATGTGGTAAGCAATAATACACAGCAACACTGATCAACACGTGAAGCTCACATGTTTACAACACATTGTGCATGTGATGCTCACATGTTTACAACACATTGTGCACGTGATGCTCACATGTTTACAACACATTGTGCACGTGATGCTCAAATGTTTACAACACTGATGAACACGTTCAGCATCACGTGTACTGATGAACACGTGATGCTCACATGTTTACAACAAATTGTGCACGTGATGCTCACATGTCTACAACGCATTGTGCATGTGATGCCCACATGTTTACAAGGGATTGTCCATGTGGGTGGTATGAGTGTGGAGGTGTAAGGTGAGTGTGGGTGTTTGGGTCGAGGGGTAGAATGAGTGTGGGTGTGTGAGTGGATACTAGGCTCATTCATTTTTGCAAAAATGAATGACTGTAAAAACAGTCTGCCTGTTTATTTGACATTCTCTATTTCTATCAATTTCTACTACAGATCCTTGTGATAAAATTACCTGTGATTTCTACTCAAAGTGTGTTTCAACAAACGATGGCGAAGCGTTTTGTGATTGTCCAACAATATGTACATTCGACTATTCTCCCGTGTGTGGCTCTGATAACAAAACGTACTCGAATCTCTGTCAAATGATAGTACAATCTTGTCAAATACAGAAAATGATTACAAAAAAAAGTGATGGAGAATGTGGTAGGTTGTGATTTACATAGGGGGGTGGGGTGGGGGGTGGGGGGGGGGGGATTAAACGAGCGTATTTGTATTGTTTTCGAAACTTTATGTACTGTTTAATAAACGAGCAGGAGTGTTTTATCAGATATAAAGACACGAGGCGAAGCCGAGTGTTTTTATATCTGATAAAACACGAACTGCGAGTTTATTGAACGGCTTCAAAAACGAACCACTTGATAAGTTCATTGGCGTAGTAAGTTTGAAAAATAACCTTGTCTAAGCCGAGAAAATCAAAGCTAAAGTTTATGTAAATCAGGAGGTATCTTTATCACATATAAAGACACGATACGGTCATGATTTTAGTTTGTGTTTTCCTCATGAATTATGAATGAGTTTTTGAATTGACTTTAAAATGTATTTAGCCCGGGGGACCAGGAGAAAAGCCCTCGAGGCACAGGAGAGAACCAACAACTCTACTCACATGAGTCTAAAATGGTCTCTGAATTGAGTACAAATCCTGTCTGTCCGGGCTTAACTTTTGGAACAGCATGCAATAATCTATGAAACGAAAATTAAAGTCTGTTTTCCTTGAAAGAACACTTAAAATGATAGAGTAATTTGCATATCAAACAAACTGAAATATCTCAAGAACGAAGCTAGGAAGCGAAAAACTGCAAAAGATGTTAACTACTATCTCATTTTAAGTGTTCTTTCAAATAAGACAGACGTAATTTTCGTTTCATATGCACTAATCTTGTAAACCAGATAGTTATCTGTGCTATCTAAGGAAGACCAAGTAAAAATAACACACGGAAATCTACAGTATATATATCACTGGTGTTTTATCTGAAGTATTTGACCAATTTATGCCATTAAATATTGCTATGTTTAAATTCTCACGGAAACCGCTCAAGAAATATTGTTTGACAACCAATTTAAAATAATTAACATTTAGTCTCTTTTTATAAACATTGGCAACCTTGACTTTCTTGTCTAGGTTCAAGAAAGAAATCTAAGTGCGAACAAGAGCGCGATTCTGTTCCAAAGGGAATAGTTGGAGCTTTTAAACCTCAATGCGAAGACGATGGTAGCTACAGTAAGAGCCAGTGTCATAGTTCAATTGGTTTTTGTTGGTGTGTTGATGAACAAGGAATCAAACTAGAGGAAACTGTCCAACGTGGGAGACCAGTTTGCGATCAAGGTATAGTTGATGGATATTTTCATTCATAAGATAGTCAACAAACGAAACCGCGAGTGAAATTAGTCACACCAGTGGCATTAGGTAGTACCAGTAGTGGTATCAGTGAGACTATCTGGTACCAGTGCTGGTACCGGAGACAGTATTTGGTACCAGTACGTGGCAGTATGTGGCAGTATGTGGTACCAGAGACAGTATTTGGTACCAGTACGTGGCAGTATCTGGCAGTATGTGGTACCAGGGACAGTATGTGGTTCCTAGTACCAGTGTCAGTATGTAGTACCTAGTACCAGTGACAGTATGTAGTACCAGTGAGAGTATGTGGTACCAGTGTCAGTATGTGGTACCTAGTACCAGTGAGAGTATGTGGTACCAGTGACAGTATGTGGTACCTAGTACCAGTGTCAGTATGTAGTACCTAGTACCAGTGACAGTATGTGGTACCTAGTACCAGTGACAGTATGTGGTACCAGTGGCAGCAGATCGTGCAGAGGACTGTATGTGCTATCAATTAATGTCAGAGGATCATAGAATTAAGACTAGATGATCTTTTCTAAACTGTGAATGTTCTTTATAGAAATGCGTGACTTACAAAACATGGCAAGATATTACATGCACCTTTTAACAATTAGACCTATGTTTTCGTTGAGAGAAGAATGAGAACATTTTAGGCAAACAACTTTAATCATATTCTTTTACAAAGTGACCTTTCTTGATTATAGTTCCAGTAATACTTTCAATAAGAAGTGCATGTGAAGACGTGGTGTGCGATTTTTATGCCGACTGCTTCCCTCTTGTAAATGGTAGCACGACCTGTGAATGTGCGACAGTCTGCACCAGGGAAATATGCTCCAGTTTGCGGCTCGAACAACAAAACATACTCAACTCTTTGCACCATGAAAGTAGAATCATGTGAGAAGCAAGAATTGATAACCGCCCAGTATGATGGAGTATGTGGTAAGGTGTAACACTATACTCCATTCAATTACACTTGTCGTATCGCATTAGAATTAACTATTTTCACAGGGTGCATCCATCCTTGCAAAAATAAGAATTGCGTCATGACGTAAGTGACGACGTTACGCTAATGATAACATCATAGTGATGACGCCACATTTACGATGATGTCAACTTGTGACGTCACACGTTCGATGTCGTCAAGACGTGAGTGATCACGTACTGATGGTAGGTGACGCAATGACGTAACTGAAAGTTTGTAAATCATGACGTCATGCTGAATGATAACTAGTAATGAATATGCTGTATGGATTTTTATCTTATTTTGCATTTCTAGAACCTCCACCAACAAATAAACCATTTGATATCTGCGACATATCGCTATGCGACTTTGGAATATGTGTCAATGTCGATGGAACTGCAACATGTCAGTGCAAGAAAGGCTGCCCTAGGATTTACCAACCAGTTTGTGGATCAGATAACAAGACCTACTCCAACCTTTGTGTCATGGATGCAGAGGCTTGTGAACAAAAAACAACACATCACACTTCAATATGAAGGAAAATGTGGTAAGCAATAATACACAGCAACAAAAATAAACACGTGATGCTCACATGTTTACAACACATTGTGCATGTGATGTTCACATTAGGTACCACGTGGCAGTAGGATCGTGGTTGCAGAGGACTGTATGTGGGGTATCAAATTAATGTCAGAGGATCATAGAATTAAGACTAGATGATCTTTCCATAAACTGTAAATGTTTCTTTATAGAAATGCGATGGACTTACAATAACATGGCAAGATGTTACATGCACCTTTTAACAATTAGACCTTATGTTTTCTTTTGAGCGAGAAGAATGAGAACATTTTAGGCAAAAAACAACTTTAATCATAATCTTTTTACCAAGTGACCTTTCATTGATTATAGTTCCCCCAGTAATAGTTCCAAGAAGGAAGTTTGGTCATGTGGAACGACCCCCGTGCCGTGTGCGATTTTTATGCCGACCCTGCTTCCCTCTTTGTAAATGGTCTAGCACGACCTGTGAAATGTCCACATAGTCTGCACCAGGGAATATTGTGCTCCAGTTTGCGGCTCTCGGAACGACCAAAACATACTCAACTACTGTTTGCACATGAAAGTGGAGATCATGTGAGAAGCAAGAATTGATAACCGCCCCCAGTATGATGGAGTATGTAGGTAAGGTGTAACACTATACTTCCATTCAATTACCACATTGTCGGTTATCACATTAGAAATTAAACTATTTCCACAGGGTCGCATCCCATTCACTCTTGCAAAAATAAGGAATTCGCTCAGCGGAGCGGCGCGCGACGCGACGCGCGGGCGCGTCATGACCGTAAGTGACGACCTTACGCTAAATGATAACATTCATAGTGATGGGACGCCACATTTACGATGATGTCAACTTGTGTCGGTTCACACGTTCGATGTTCGGTCAAGGACGTGAGTAGATGGATCACGTACTGATGGTAGAAACATTTGAGATGACGCAATGACGTAAACTGAACGTTTTGTAATATGATGGACTTTTCATGACTGAATGATAAACTAGTATAATGAATATGCTGTATGGATTTTTATCTTATTTTTCGTTATTTTCTAGAACCTCCACCAACAATTAAACCCATTTGATTATCTGCGACATATCGCTATGCGAGTTTGGGAATATGATGTGCAATGTCGATGGAACTGCAACATGTCAGTGACAAGAAAAGGCTGTTCCAAGGATTTACCAACCAGTTTGTGGATCAGATAACAAGGACCTACTTCCAAACCTTCTTGTGTCTTGGACCACGTAGGTGCAGCATAGCTTGGTGAACAAAAATACAACACATCCACAGTTTTCCAATATGAAGGAAAATTGTGGTATAGCAATTTAATACACTGCAACACTCGATTTAATAAAACACGATGGATGCTTCACATGTCTTACAACACATTGTGGCATGTGATGCCCACAGTTATGTTGTTTACACACGGATTGTCCTAAATTGTGGGTGGGTTTATGTAGTTGTAGGGTGTCTTTGTTGCGTTTCTGCAAAAAAAAAATGAATGACTGTAAAGAAAACATGTCTGCCCTGTTTTATTTGACATTCTGTATTTCCTATCTGTTTAATACTTCCAGATCCTTGTGATTTAAAAATTACCTGTGATGATTTTTTTTATTGTGTACTCGAAAGTGTCGTTCTCAACAAACGAGTGGCGGAGCCGTTTTATAGTGATTGGTCCAACAGGTATGTACAGCAGGACCTATTCTCCCGTTCGCCTATTGTTATCCAGTGCGGCTCTGTATAAGAAAACGTACTCGGAACCTCTGTCAAATGGAAAAGTACGAATCTTGGTCAAATAGAGAAAATGATTTACAAAAAGAGTGTGATGGAAGAATGTGGTAGGTTGTGGGAATGTACATAGGTCTGGGAGGACTTAAACGATGCGTATGTTGTGTTGTTCTACGAAACTTATATTGTACTGTTTTAATAAAACGAGAGCAGTGAGTGTTTTATCAAGATTATAAAAACACGAACTAGTGAAGTTTATTGAAACGGCTTCAAAAACGAACCCCTTGGTATATTTGATGGATATTTTCATTCATAAGATTAGTCATACAAACAATTACCAGGAGTGATAATTAGTCATTACCAGTAGGCATTAGGTAGTACCACAGGTAGTGGTATCAGTGAGGACTATCTGTGTACCAGTCGCGGTTGGTACCAGAAGACAGTTATTTGGTACCGAGTACGTGGCATGAGGTATGTGGTACCTGTAGACAGTATGTTGGTACCAGTGGGGACGAAATATTGTGGTGCCAGTGAGAGCATTTGGTACCAGTACGAGTAGCAGTTATGTGACATGTTATGTGGTACCAGAGACAGGGGTATTGTTGGTTACAGTGGCAGGGTTAGTGTGGCTGGTGGGGGGGAAATAACGTGTATGCTAGGATATCAATATGAGTTGGGGGTGGGTGTGGTGAGTGGGTGGGGGGTGGTGGCTAAGTCTATTAGGTGGGGGAGGGAAGTGGGTATGTGGAATGGGATTAGTGGTGTTGGGTAAAACTGGTGGGGTTGGGTAAGTTGCTGGGGTGGGTGGTGGGTAGTTGTTAGGGGGAACTGTGGTATTATTCTTTATTTTTTTTCTTAAAAATACTTTATTTTCTTTTTTCCTACTTTTTCTTACCAGAGGACAGGTCTTTTATTTTTTTACCAGTACTGTTGGCACGAGTCTATGTAGTACCAGGTTGAGGAGGGTATGGTTTGGTACCAAGATGGAACAGTATGTCGGGTACCTCAGTACCAGTGTCAAGTATTGTTAAGTACATAAGTAACAGTGACAGATATGTGGGTACCGAGTTGGCTAGTATGTAGTTACCAGTGGAGAGTATGTCGGTACGAGTGACAAGGGTATGTGGTACTCTAAGTGCCAGTGGACAGTATGTAGTTACACCTGTTATGACTGGTTAGATCGTGCAGAGGACTGTAGCATTGTGCTATCAATTAATTTGTTCAGCAGGATCATTGGTAGAGAAAAAAATTTTGTAAGGACTTGATGATCTTTCCTAAACTGTTAAATGTTCTTTATAGAAATGCTATGTGACTTACAAAACATTGGCAAAGATGGTTACATGGCACCTTTTAACAATTAGACCTATGTTGGTTCGTGACGAGAAGAATGAGGAACATTTTAGGCAAACAACTTTACATCATATTCTTTTATACAAAGTGATCCTTTCTTGAATTATAGTTCCAGTAATAGTTTTCAATAAAGAAGTTTGCATGTGGAAGACGTGCTTGGCCGTAATGCGTCGATGGTTCTATCTTCTTTTGTGACGTTGCGATTTTTTATGCCGACTGCCTCTCTCTTGTAAATCGGGTAGCACGACCTTGTGAATGTCCGGGACCAATTCTGCCACCAGGAAGAATATGCTCCCAGGGTTTGCGGCTCCAACAAACAATTAACATACTCAAACCCTCTTTGCACCATGAAAAGTGGAATCATCGTTGAAGAAAAGAAGCAAAGAAATTGATAAAACGCCCATGTTATGATGGAGGGTATGTGGTAAGGGTTGTTAACACTATACTCCATTCAATTATACATGTAGCTATCACATTAGGATTAACTATTTCCACAGGGCGTCGACTCCATTCCTTGGCAAAAGATTAAAGAAATTGCGTACATGAACGTTAAATGTGCACCACGTCTTACGCTTAGTGATAACATCATAGTGATGGACGCACACATTTACGATGAACTCTATGACGTCACACGTTCTTGATGTCGGTCAAAATTTTGCCTTATGATGACGTCACGTTTTGTTGATGGCCGTCTCACTTATGGTGTCATCAACTTTATGACGTGATGCTCAAATGTTTACAAACACTGGATGAACTCGTTCAGCATCACGGTGTACTGATGAAACACGGCGATGACTCCACTATGTTTACAAACAAATTTGTGCACGTGATGCTCCACATGTCTTACAACACAAAAAACTCTATCAGTATATCACTGGTACTTTTTTGTTTTATCTAAAGTACTTGATCAATTTATGCCGCATTAAATATTGCCTATGTATTAAATTCTCACGGAAGGGGAAAAAACATTCGAGGACTCAAGAAATATTTGTTTGACAACAATCTTAAAAATAATTAAACATTTAGTCTCTTTTTATAAACATTGGCCAACCTTGATTTTATTGGTTATAGGTTCAAGAAAGAAATCTTAAGTGCGAAGAAGAGCTGCGATTCTGTTCCAAAGTGGTATTGCTTCGGAGCTTTTTAAAACCTCACAATGCGAAGGACGATGGGTTTCAGCTAACCAGTAAGTGCCAGTGTCATGGTGGTTTTCAATTTGGTTTTTGATTGGTGTGTGGATGGGTGCGGTTTCTGAGTTGAATGAACAAGGAACTCATAAAAAACTAGAGGGAGAAAACTTGTCCAACGTGGGAGATAGAGACCACTTGTTTGCGGATCAAGGTATAGTTGGATGGATATTTTCATTTCATTAAGAGATAGTCAAACAAACGAAACCCACGATGTGAGATGAAATTAGGTCACACCGAGTGGCATTATGGTTTATATGGTCAGTACCAGTAGTGGTATCTGCAGTGAGACTATCTGGTACCAGTGCTGGTACCGGAGTGACAATATTTGGTACCAGTACGTGGCATGTATTTGGTACACCAGTAGGCAGTATTTGGTTACCAGTGAGAGTTATTTAGGCTTTACCAGTTACGATCAGGCAGTATGTGGGCAGAAGTACGTCCGGTTACTGGGTACCACAGCCAGTATTTGGTACCAGTACGTGGGCAGTATGTTAGAATACCAGTGAGAGGTATGTGGTACCGAATGTTCAGTGTTGTTGGTACCTAGTACCCAGTGACAGTTATGTAGTACCTAGTACCAGTGACAGTATGATTTGGTACCCAGTGGCCAGTAGTTAAGTTCGGTCAGTACCAGTGTGAGAGTATGTGGTACCTAGTGTGGATACAGTATGTTGGTAACTTTCTATGTAACCACGTGGTCAGTATGTTTAGTACTAGTATTTTGCTGGGAGTACACAGTGTCGAGTATGTACAGTTACCTCAGTACCAGTGACAGTATGTAGGTTACCAGTGTACGTGAACAGTATTGTGGTACCAGTGGAGTCAGTATGTATGAGTACCAGTGACAGTATGTGGTTACCTCTAAGTACCCAGTTGTCAGTATGTAGAATACCTCAGTACCCAGTTGGACAGTATGTCTGGTACCTAGATACTCAGTGACAGTATGTCTTGGTGGTACCTAGTGTGCAGCCAGATCGTGCAGAGGACTGTATGTGCTATCAGATTAATGTCAGAGGATCATAAGAACTTAAAGACTAGATTTGATCTTTTCTAAAACTAGTGAATGTTCTTTATAGAAATGGGGATAAGGATACTCTTGGGTGACTTACAAAAACATGGCAAGATATTATACATGCACCTTTTAACAATTAGACCTAATGTTTTTCGTTGGACTGAAGGAGTAAGAATTGAGAAACATTTTAGGCAAACAACTTTAATTCATTAATCTTTTACCAATTTTTCTTGAAGTGACCTTTCTTTGATTTATAGTTCCAGTAAAAATACTTTCAATAAGCAAGCTTGCAGGTGTGAAGGACGTGGTTGTGGCGATTTTTATGCCGACTGCTTCCCAATTCTTGTAATATGGTAAGCACGACCTGTGGGATAATGTGACGGACAGTCTGCACACAGGGGAATATGCTCCAGTTTGCGGCCTCGAACAACAAAAACATACTCAACTCTTTGGCACCCATGAAAGTAGGAAATCATTGTGGAGAAGCGAAGAATTGATTAACGGCCCCACTGTATGATGGATGTATGTGGTCAAGGTTGTGTAAGACACTATACTCCATTCAAATTGCGTGTGCATGTTTTCTTTTTTGACACATGTCGTATCACTATTAGGAAATTAAACCTATTTCCTACAGGGCGCATCTCATCCTTGCAAATAATAAGAATTGCGTCATGACAGTAAGTGACGGACCTTACGCTAATGATAAACATTCACTAGTGAGTGACAGGCCACAATTTACGATGATGATCAACCTTGTGTCGTCACCACGTTCCGATGTCGGTCAAGACCGGTGGAGTGGGGTTGATTCCACGAACGTTTACTGATGGTAGAAACATTGGAAGATGACGCCAATCTCAATGACGTAACTGAAAGTTTGTAAATGATGACGTCATGCATCGATCTATGACTTAAACTAGTATATGAATTATGCTGTATGGGATTTTTTAATCTTATTTTGTATTCCTAGAAACCTCCACCAACAAAATAAACCATTTTGATTATCTGGCGACATATCGCTTACCCCATGCGATTGTACGTTGGACATATGTCGTACAATGTCGATGGTGAACTGCAACATAGTCAGTGCAAGGGGGGGATAAGAAATGGGGCGGCTGTCCAACGGATTTTTTACCAACCAGTTTGTGGGATCAGTATTAACTTAAGACCTACTCCAACCTTTGTGTCATGGAGGCAGTAAAGCTATTTGTGAACAAAAAACAAACACATCACAGTTCAATGATGAAGGAAAATGTTGGTACAAGCAATTAATACACAAGCAAACACTGATAAACACGCCATCGTGAAGCTCAACATAGTCTACAACACATTGTGGGGCCCATGGTGATGCCTCCAACCATGTTTTACAAACGGAATATTGTCCATGTGGGTGGTATGACGTATGAGTGTGGGTAGATTTCTTTGTAAGTTTTGCAAAAAATTGATATGAATTGTTAGGAAAACAAGTCTGCCTGGTTTATTTGACATTTCTGTATTTCTATCTGTTTTATACTACAGATCCTTTGTGAGTTAAAATTAGCCTGTGGATTTCATACTCAAAGAATGTGTTTCAAACAAACGATGGCGAAAGGCGTCGCTTATGTGATTGTTCAACAGGATGTACAGACGGACTATTCTCCAGTGTGTGGCTCTGATAATCAAAAACGTACATCGAAAACCTCTGTCAAATATGTATTAGTACAATCCTTGTCAAATACAGAAAAATGAATTACAAAAAAAAGTGATGGGAAAGAATCAAAAAAAAGTGATGGAGAACTGTGGTAGGTTGTGATGTTACATAGGTTGGTGGTGTGGGGGGCGGGGGGCGGGGGGGCGCGGGGGGAGATTAAGACGATGTGCGGTATTTGTATTGTTCTCGAAACTTATATATGTTACTGTTTATATAAGACTGATGCAGGTGATGGTGCTTTTATCAGATTTAGATAATCAGACACGAGGCGATTAAGCCGAGTTGTTTTTATATCTGATTTAAAACGCGAAACTGTGAGTTTATTGAACTGGCTCTTTCAAAAACCAAACCCTCTTGGGTATAGTTCATTGGCGTTAGTAAGTTTGACCTTGTCTAAGCCAAGAAAATCAAAGCTAAAGTTTATGTAAATCAGGAGGTTTCTTTATCACATATTAAAGACACGATACGGTCATGATTTTATTTTGTGTTTTCCTCATGAATTATTAATGCATTTCTGAATTGACTTTAAAATGTATTTAGCCCGGGGGACCAGGAGAAAAGCCCTCGAGGCACAGGAGAAAAGCCCTCGAGGCACAGGAGAGAACCAACAACTCTACTCACATGAGTCTAAATTGGTCTCTGAATTGAGTACAAATCCTGTCTGTCCGGGCTTAACTTTTGGAACAGCATGCAATAATCTATGAAACGAAAATTAAAGTCTGTTTTCCTTGAAAGAACACTTAAAATGATAGAGTAATTTGCATATCAAACAATCTGAAATATCTCAAGAACGAAGCTAGGAAGCGAAAAACTGCAAAAGATGTTAACTACTTTCTCATTTTAAGTGTTCTTTCAAATAAGACAGACGTAATTTTCGTTTCATATGCACTAATCTTGTAAACCAGATAGTTATCTGTGCTATCTAAGGAAGACCAAGTAAAAATAACACACGGAAATCTACAGTATATCACTGGTGTTTTATCTAAAGTATTTGACCAATTTATGCCATTAAATATTGCTATGTTTTAAATACTCACGGAAACCGCTCAAGAAATATTGTTTGACAACCAATTTAAAATAATTAACATTTAGTCTCTTTTTATAAACATTGGCAACCTTGATTTTCTTGTCTAGGTTCAAGAAAGAAATCTAAGTGCGAACAAGAGCGCGATTCTGTTCGAAAGGGAATAGTTGGAGCTTTTAAACCTCAATGCGAAGACGATGGTAGCTACAGTAAGAGCCAGTGTCATAGTTCAATTGGTTTTTGTTGGTGTGTTGATGAACAAGGAATCAAACTAGAGGAAACTGTCCAACGTGGGAGACCAGTTTGCGATCAAGGTATAGTTGATGGATATTTTCATTCATAAGATAGTCAACAAACGAAACCGCGAGTGAAATTAGTCACACCAGTGGCATTAGGTAGTACCAGTAGTGGTATCAGTGAGACTACTTGGTACCAGTGCTGGTACCGGAGACAGTATTTGGTACCAGTATGTGGCAGTATGTGGCAGTATGTGGTACCAGAGACAGTATTTGGTACCAGTACGTGGCAGTATGTGGCAATATGTGGTACCAGGGACAGTATGTGGTACCTAGTACCAGTGTCAGTATGTAGTACCTAGTACCAGTGACAGTATGTGGTACCAGTGACAGTATGTGGTACCTAGTACCAGTGTCAGTATGTAGTACCAGTTGAGAGTAATGTGGTACCAGTGACAGTATGTGGTACCTAGTACCAGTGTCAGTATGTAGTACCTAGTACCAGTGACAGTATGTGGTACCAGTGACAGTATGTAGTACCAGTGGCAGCAGATCGTGCAGAGGACTGTATGTGCTATCAATTAATGTCAGAGGATCATAGAATTAAGACTAGATGATCTTTTCTAAACTGTGAATGTTCTTTATAGAAATGCGTGACTTACAAAACATGGCAAGATATTACATGCACCTTTTAACAATTAGACCTATGTTTTCGTTGAGAGAAGAATGAGAACATTTTAGGCAAACAACTTTAATCATATTCTTTTACAAAGTGACCTTTCTTGATTATAGTTCCAGTAATACTTTCAATAAGAAGTGCATGTGAAGACGTGGTGTGCGATTTTTATGCCGACTGCTTCCCTCTTGTAAATGGTAGCACGACCTGTGAATGTGCGACAGTCTGCACCAGGGAATATGCTCCAGTTTGCGGCTCGAACAACAAAACATACTCAACTCTTTGCACCATGAAAGTAGAATCATGTGAGAAGCAAGAATTGATAACGGCCCAGTATGATGGAGTATGTGGTAAGGTGTAACACTATACTCCATTCAATTACACATGTCGTATCACATTAGAATTAACTATTTCTACAGGGCGCATCCATCCTTGCAAAAATAAGAATTGCGTCATGACGTAAGTGACGACGTTACGCTAATGATAACATCATAGTGATGACGCCACATTTACGATGATGTCAACTTGTGACGTCACACGTTCGATGTCGTCAAGACGTGAGTGATCACGTACTGATGGTAGGTGACGCAATGACGTAACTGAAAGTTTGTAAATCATGACGTCATCCTGAATGATAACTAGTAATGAATATGCTGTATGGATTTTTATCTTATTTTGCATTTCTAGAACCTCCACCAACAAATAAACCATTTGATATCTGCGACATATCGCTATGCGAGTTTGGAAGATGTGTCAATGTCAATGGAACTGCAACATGTCAGTGCAAGAAAGGCTGCCCTAAGATTTACCAACCAGTTTGTGGATCAGATAACAAGAGCTACTCCAACCTTTGTGTCATGAACGCAGAAGCTTGTGAACAAAAGCAACACATCACACTTCAATATGAAGGAACATGTGGTAAGCAATACACAGCAACAAAAATAAACACGTGATGCTCACATGTTTACAACACATTGTGCATGTGATGTTCACATTAGTACCAGTGGCAGTAGATGGTGCAGAGGACTGTATGTGGTATCAATTAATGTCAGAGGATCATAGAATTAAGACTAGATGATCTTTCCTAAACTGTAAATGTTCTTTATAGAAATGCATGAATTACAAAACATGGCAAGATGTTACATGCACCTTTTAACAATTAGACCTATGTTTTCTTTGAGAGAAGAATCAGAACATTTTAGGCAAACAACTTTAATCATATTCTTTTACAAAGTGACTTTCTTGATTATAGTTCCAGTAATAGTTCCAATAAGAAGTGCATGTGAAGACGTGGTGTGCGATTTTTATGCCGACTGCTTCCCTCTTGTAAATGGTAGCACGACCTGTGAATGTGCGACAGTCTGCACCAGGGAATATGCTCCAGTTTGCGGCTCGAACAACAAAACATACTCAACTCTTTGCACCATGAAAGTAGAATCATGTGAGAAGCAAGAATTGATAACGGCCCAGTATGATGGAGTATGTGGTAAGGTGTAACACTATACTCCATTCAATTACACATGTCGTATCACATTAGAATTAACTATTTCCACAGGGCGCATCCATCCTTGCAAAAATAAGAATTGCGTCATGACGTAAGTGACGACCTTACGCTAATGATAACATCATAGTGATGACGCCACATTTACGATGATGTCAACTTGTGTCGTCACACGTTCGATGTCGTCAAGACGTGAGTGATCACGTACTGATGGTAGAAACATTGAGATGACGCAATGACGTAACTGAAAGTTTGTAAATGATGACGTCATGCTGAATGATAACTAGTAATGAATATGCTGTATGGATTTTTATCTTATTTTGTATTCCTAGAACCTCCACCAACAAATAAACCATTTGATATCTGCGACATATCGCTATGCGAGTTTGGAATATGTGTCAATGTCGATGGAACTGCAACATGTCAGTGCAAGAAAGGCTGTCCAAGGATTTACCAACCAGTTTGTGGATCAGATAACAAGACCTACTCCAACCTTTGTGTCATGGAGGCAGAAGCTTGTGAACAAAAACAACACATCACAGTTCAATATGAAGGAAAATGTGGTAAGCAATAATACACAGCAACACTGATAAACACGTGAAGCTCACATGTCTACAACACATTGTGCATGTGATGCTCACATGTTTACAACGGATTGTCCATGTGGGTGGTATGAGTGTGGGTGTCTTTGTGTTTTGCAAAAAATGAATGACTGTAGAAACAGTCTGCCTGTTTATTTGACATTCTGTATTTCTATCTGTTTATACTACAGATCCTTGTGATAAAATTACCTGTGATTTCTACTCAAAGTGTGTTTCAACAAACGATGGCGAAGCGTTATGTGATTGTTCAACAGGATGTACAGACGACTATTCTCCAGTGTGTGGCTCTGATAACAAAACGTACTCGAACCTCTGTCAAATGATAGTACAATCTTGTCAAATACAGAAAATGATTACAAAAAAAAGTGATGGAGAATGTGGTAGGTTGTGATTTACATAAGTGGTGGGGGGGGGGGGGGGGGGGGGAATTAAACGAGCGTATTTGTATTGTTCTCGAAACTTTATGTACTGTTTAATAAACGAGCAGGAGTGTTTTATCAGATATAAAGACACGAGGCGAAGCCGAGTGTTTTTATATCTGATAAAACGCGAACTGTGAGTTTATTGAACGGCTTCAAAAACCAACCCCTTGGTAAGTTCATTGGCGTAGCTAGTAAGTTTGACCTTGTCTAAGCCAAGAAAATCAAAGCTAAAGTTTATGTAAATCAGGAGGTATCTTTATCACATATAAAGACACGATACGGTCATGATTTTATTTTGTGTTTTCCTCATGAATTATTAATGCATTTCTGAATTGACTTTAAAATGTATTTAGCCCGGGGGACCAGGAGAAAAGCCCTCGAGGCACAGGAGAGAACCAACAACTCTACTCACATGAGTCTAAATTGGTCTCTGAATTGAGTACAAATCCTGTCTGTCCGGGCTTAACTTTTGGAACAGCATGCAATAATCTATGAAACGAAAATTAAAGTCTGTTTTCCTTGAAAGAACACTTAAAATGATAGAGTAATTTGCATATCAAACAATCTGAAATATCTCAAGAACGAAGCTAGGAAGCGAAAAACTGCAAAAGATGTTAACTACTTTCTCATTTTAAGTGTTCTTTCAAATAAGACAGACGTAATTTTCGTTTCATATGCACTAATCTTGTAAACCAGATAGTTATCTGTGCTATCTAAGGAAGACCAAGTAAAAATAACACACGGAAATCTACAGTATATCACTGGTGTTTTATCTAAAGTATTTGACCAATTTATGCCATTAAATATTGCTATGTTTAAATTCTCACGGAAACCGCTCAAGAAATATTGTTTGACAACCAATTTAAAATAATTAACATTTAGTCTCTTTTTATAAACATTGGCAACCTTGATTTTCTTGTCTAGGTTCAAGAAAGAAATCTAAGTGCGAACAAGAGCGCGATTCTGTTCGAAAGGGAATAGTTGGAGCTTTTAAACCTCAATGCGAAGACGATGGTAGCTACAGTAAGAGCCAGTGTCATAGTTCAATTGGTTTTTGTTGGTGTGTTGATGAACAAGGAATCAAACTAGAGGAAACTGTCCAACGTGGGAGACCAGTTTGCGATCAAGGTATAGTTGATGGATATTTTCATTCATAAGATAGTCAACAAACGAAACCACGAGTGAAATTAGTCATACCAGTGGCATTAGGTGGTACCAGTAGTGGTATCAGTGAGACTATCTGGTACCAGTGCTGGTACCGGAGACAATATTTGGTACCAGTACGTGGCAGTATGTGGTACCAGAGACAGTATTTGGTACCAGTGGCAGTATGTGGTACCAGTGAGAGTATTTGGTACCGGTACGTGGCAGTATGTTGCAGTACGTGGTACTGGTACCACAAACAGTATTTGGTACCAGTACGTGGCAGTATGTAGTACCAGCGAGAGTATGTGGTAACAGTGTCAGTATGTAGTACCTAGTACCAGTGACAGTATGTAGTACCTGGTACCAGTGACAGTATGTAGTACCAGTGAGAGTATGTGGTACCAGTGGCAGTATGTAGTACCTAGTACGAGTGTCAGTATGTGGTACCTAGTACCAGTGTCAGTATGTAGTACCTAGTACCAGTGACAGTATGTGGTACCAGTGGCGGTATGTAGTACCTAGTACCAGTGGCAGTATGTAGTACCAGTGAGAGTATGTGGTACCAGTGACAGTATGTGGTACCTAGTACCAGTGTCAGTATGTAGTACCTAGTACCAGTGACAGTATGTGGTACCAGTGACAGTATGTGGTACCAGTGACAGTATGTGGTACCTAGTACCAGTGTCAGTATGTGGTACCTAGTACCAGTGACAGTATGTAGTACCAGTGGCAGCAGATCGTGCAGAGGACTGTATGTGCTATCAATTAATGTCAGAGGATCATAGAATTAAGACTAGATGATCTTTCCTAAACTGTGAATGTTCTTTATAGAAATGCGTGACTTATAAAACATGGCAAGATATTACATGCACCTTTTAACAATTAGACCTATGTTTTCGTTGAGAGAAGAATGAGAACATTTTAGGCAAACAACTTTAATCATATTCTTTTACAAAGTGACCTTTCTTGATTATAGTTCCAGTAATACTTTCAATAAGAAGTGCATGTGAAGACGTGGTGTGCGATTTTTATGCCGACTGCTTCCCTCTTGTAAATGGTAGCACGACCTGTGAATGTGCGACAGTCTGCACCAGGGAATATGCTCCAGTTTGCGGCTCGAACAACAAAACATACTCAACTCTTTGCACCATGAAAGTAGAATCATGTGAGAAGCAAGAATTGATAACGGCCCAGTATGATGGAGTATGTGGTAAGGTGTAACACTATACTCCATTCAATTACACATGTCGTATCACATTAGAATTAACTATTTCTACAGGGCGCATCCATCCTTGCAAAAATAAGAATTGCGTCATGACGTAAGTGACGACGTTACGCTAATGATAACATCATAGTGATGACGCCACATTTACGATGATGTCAACTTGTGACGTCACACGTTCGATGTCGTCAAGACGTGAGTGATCACGTACTGATGGTAGGTGACGCAATGACGTAACTGAAAGTTTGTAAATGATGACGTCATGCTGAATGATAACTAGTAATGAATATGTTGTATGGATTTTTATCTTATTTTGTATTTCTAGAACCTCCACCAACAAATAAACCATTTGATATCTGCGACATATCGCTATGCGAGTTTGGAAGATGTGTCAATGTCAATGGAACTGCAACATGCCAGTGCAAGAAAGGCTGCCCAAAGATTTACCAACCAGTTTGTGGATCAGATAACAAGAGCTACTCCAACCTTTGTGTCATGAACGCAGAGGCTTGTGAACAAAAGCAACACATCACACTTCAATATGAAGGAACATGTGGTAAGCAATACACAGCAATAAAAATAAACACGTGATGCTCACATGTTTACAACACATTGTGCATGTGATGTTCACATTAGTACCAGTGGCAGTAGATGGTGCAGAGGACTGTATGTGGTATCAATTAATGTCAGAGGATCATAGAATTAAGACTAGATGATCTTTCCTAAACTGTAAATGTTCTTTATAGAAAAGCATGAATTACAAAACATGGCAAGATGTTACATGCACCTTTTAACAATTAGACCTATGTTTTCTTTGAGAGAAGAATGAGAACATTTTAGGCAAACAACTTTAATCATATTCTTTTACAAAGTGACCTTTCTTGATTATAGTTCCAGTAATAGTTCCAAGAGGAAGTGCATGTGAAGACGTGGTGTGCGATTTTTATGCCGACTGCCTCTCTCTTGTAAATGGTAGCACGACCTGTGAATGTCAGTCAATCTGCACCAGGGAATATGCTCCAGTTTGCGGCTCGAACGACAAAACATACTCAACCCTTTGCACCATGAAAGTGGAATCATGTGAGAAGCAAGAATTGATAACCGCCCAGTATGATGGAGTATGTGGTAAGGTGTAACACTATACTCCATTCAATTACACATGTCGTATCACATTAGAATTAACTATTTCCACAGGGCGCATCCATCCTTGCAAAAATAAGAATTGCGTCATGACGTAAGTGACGACGTTACGCTAATGATAACATCATAGTGATGACGCCACATTTACGATGATGTCAACTTGTGTCGTCACACGTTCGATGTCGTCAAGACGTGAGTGATCACGTACTGATGGTAGAAACATTGAGATGACGTAATGACGTAACTGAAAGTTTGTAAATGATGAGGTCATGCTGAATGATAACTAGTAATGAATATGCTGTATGGATTTTTATCTTATTTTGTATTTCTAGAACCTCCACCAACAAATAAACCATTTGATATCTGCGACATATCGCTATGCGAGTTTGGAATATGTGTCAATGTCAATGGAACTGCAACATGTCAGTGCAAGAAAGGCTGTCCAAGGATTTACCAACCAGTTTGTGGATCAGATAACAAGACCTACTCCAACCTTTGTGTCATGGAGGCAGACGCTTGTGAACAAAAACAACACATCACAGTTCAATATGAAGGAAAATGTGGTAAGCAATAATACACAGCAACACTGATAAACACGTGATGCTCACATGTCTACAACACATTGTGCATGTGATGCCCACATGTTTACAACGGATTGTCCATGTGGGTGGTATGAGTGTGGGTGTGTTTGTGTTTTGCAAAAAATGAATGACTGTAAAAACAGTCTGCCTGTTTATTTGACATTCTGTATTTCTATCTGTTTATACTACAGATCCTTGTGATAAAATTACCTGTGATTTCTACTCAAAGTGTGTTTCAACAAGCGATGGCGAAGCGTTATGTGATTGTCCAACAATATGTACAGACGACTATTCTCCCGTATGCGGCTCTGATAAGAAAACGTACTCGAACCTCTGTCAAATGAAAGTACAATCTTGTCAAATAGAGAAAATGATTACAAAAGAGAGTGATGGAGAATGTGGTAGGTTGTGAGCTATCAGGGTTATACGGGTATGTCTCGCGCTATAGGGTATGGCCACAGACTGGTGAATGATTTTCAGTTTGATTGTTTGAAAGATCCTCTTCACGTGAGACAAAGAAGAGGATTGCCGAAAAAACGGTACATTGACCCTTGCAAGATGGAATGTACAGAGAAAAAGTACATTGAATCTAACAGAGGTTGAATGTACCAAAAAACAGTCCATTGAACTTTGCAAACTTTGGGTCGAGCGGGGGTGGAGTGTACCGAGAAACAGTCCATTGAACCTTGCAAGGGAGGAATGTATTGAACGTGTATTGAACCTTGTAACTAGCGCATGCGCTGACATTTTCCCATGGTTATCCCGGGTAACAATTGATCTACGTAGCTAGGCTCAAAGTTAAAGCCGGTTTACCCGAGATACGTGGCGTGAAGGCGTTCACCTGGGAGTCGAGACAACTCTAGCTGCTAGGGTTATCTTATTGTTCAGACGGAATCATCCGTACCCCCGAATCATCTCGATCTCATGTGAACGGTTTACTTTACAAATATGGAAATGAACCCACATTATCTAATATTTGGGGGGTAAGGATAATGCATAACCCACTCAGATAACTCCCCTAATGTAGGCCATTTGTGTCCTAGCGATGTAATTGGGTTTTTCTTTCTTATTTGGCGTGTTTTGTTGGGCGTGGGAGGTGTGACTGACTGACTGACTGACTGACTGACTGACTGACTGACTGACTGACTGACTGACTGACTGACTGACTAACAGTGGTGGTATCAGTGAGACTATTTGGTACCAGTGAGAGTATGTGGTACCAGTGAGAGTATGTGGTACCAGTGAGAGTATATGGTACCAGTGAGAGCATGTGGTACCAGTGAGAGTATGTGGTACCAGTGACAGTATGTGTTACCAGTGACAGTATGTGGTACCAGTGACAGTATGTGGTACCAGTGACACTATATGGTACCAGTGAGAGTATGTGGTACCAGTGAGAGTATGTGGTACCAGTGAGAGTATGTGGTACCAGTGACGGCATGTGGTACCAGTGACAGTATGTGGTACCAGTGACAGTATGTCACATTTACTTTTATCTTATTTTGTATTTCTAGAACCTCCACCAACAAATAAACCATTTGATATCTGCGACATATCGCTATGCGAGTTTGGAATATGTGTCAATGTCGATGGAACTGCAACATGTCAGTGCAAGAAAGGCTGCCCTAGGATTTACCAACCAGTTTGTGGATCAGATAACAAGACCTACTCCAACCTTTGTGTCATGAACGCAGCGGCTTGTGAACAAAAACAACACATCACACTTCAATATGAAGGAACATGTGGTAAGCAATACACACCAACACTGATAGACACGTGATAATAACATGCTTACAACAGATTGTGCATGTGATGTTCACATTAGTACCAGTGGCAGTAGATGGTGCAGAGGACTGTATGTGGTATCAATTAATGTCAGAGGATCATAGAATTAAGACTAGATGATCTTTCCTAAACTGTAAATGTTCTTTATAGAAAAGCATGAATTACAAAACATGGCAAGATATTACATGCACCTTTTAACAATTAGACCTATGTTTTCGTTGAGAGAAGAATGAGAACATTTTAGGCAAACAACTTTAATCATATTCTTTTACAAAGTGACCTTTCTTGATTATAGTTCCAGTAATAGTTCCAATAAGAAGTGCATGTGAAGACGTGGTGTGCGATTTTTATGCCGACTGCCTCTCTCTTGTAAATGGTAGCACGACCTGTGAATGTCCGACAATCTGCACAAGGGAATATGCTCCAGTTTGTGGCTCGAACAACAAAACATACTCAACTCTTTGCACCATGAAAGTGGAATCATGTGAGAAGCAAGAATTGATAACCGCCCAGTATGATGGAGTATGTGGTAAGGTGACGTCAAGTTAATGATGACGTCATACTAATGAAGGCATCATTGAGTGATCACGTACTAATGATAGAAACATTGAGGTGACGCAATGACGTAACTGAAAGTTTGTAAATGATGACGTCATGATGGCTGATAACTTGTAATGAATATACTGTATGGATTTTTATCTTATTTTGTATTTCTAGAACCTCCACCAACAAATAAACCATTTGATATCTGCGACATATCGCTATGCGAGTTTGGAATATGTGTCAATGTCAATGGAACTGCAACATGTCAGTGCAATTTTGCTTGTACATTCATTTACCAACCAGTTTGTGGATCAGATAACAAGACCTACCCCAACCTTTGTGTCATGAACGCAGCGGCTTGTGAACAAAAACAACACATCACAGTTCAGTATGAAGGAAAATGTGGTAAGCAATACACAGCAACAAAAATAAACACGTGATGCTCGCATGTTTACAACACATTGTGCACGTGATGTTCACATGCTCACAACACATTGTGCACGTGATCTCGCATGCTTACAACACACTCTGGTAAAATTCTCAGATTAAGACAGTCTTTAAAACCAGACAATTTTGCTGTCTAAGGCAGGTCAAGTAACAATCACTAAAGAAAATCTATAACGCTAATGCTGGTAATATTCTTTTTTTGAAATACTTGACAATTTTTTTGGCATGAGTAAGCCATAAACGTTTGCTGTGCGGTGTGAATGCTCAAGAAAACAGAACTTTAGAAATTCTGGTATTAATTATTCATTTTATCAACTTTGATTATCTCGTATAGGTTCAAGAAAGAAATCTAGGTGCGAACAAGAGCGCGGTTCTGTTCCAAAGGGAAGAGTTGGAGCTTTTAAACCTCAATGCGAGGAAGATGGTACCTACAGTAAGGCGCAGTGTTATGGTTCAACTGGTTATTGTTGGTGTGTTGATGAACAAGGAACCAAACTGCGGGAAACTCAAGTCAGATTTAAGAAACCAAATTGCGACCAAAGTACGGTTAACAAATTATAAGTTAATATTTCCATAGATGCAAAGGAAAGTTGAGTATCAATACGCTGTATGGATTTTTATCTTATTTTGTATTTCTAGAACCTCCACCAACAAATAAACCATTTGATATCTGCGACATATCGCTATGCGAGTTTGGAATATGTGTCAATGTCAATGGAACTGCGACATGTCAGTGCAATTTTGCTTGTACATTCATTTACCAACCAGTTTGTGGATCAGATAACAAGACCTACTCCAACCTTTGTGTCATGGAGGCAGAAGCTTGTGAACAAAAACAACACATCACAGTTCAATATGAAGGAAAATGTGGTAAGCAATAATACACAGCAACAAAAATACACACGTGATGCTCACACATATTTACAATACATTGTGCATGTGATGCTCACATGTTTACAGCACATTGTGCATGTGATACTCACGTGTTTACAACATATTGTGCATGTGAAACTCACATGTTTACAACAAATTGTGCATGTGAAGTTCACATGCAGGTTTAACAATGAAGTTTAAACTGCTGGAAACTGAAGATTTAAGAGACCAAATTGTAAATATACACAAAAGAAAGATGAATATTAATAAACTGTAATGATTTTTATCTTATTTTGTATTTCTAGAACCTCCACCAACAAATAAACCATTTGATATCTGCGACATATCCCTATGCGAGTTTGGAAGATGTGTCAATGTCGATGGAACTGCAACATGTCAGTGCAAGAAAGGCTGCCCTAGGATTTACCAACCAGTTTGTGGATCAGATAACAAGACCTACTCCAACCTTTGTGTCATGGATGCAGAAGCTTGTGAACAAAAACAACACATCACAGTTCAATATGAAGGAAAATGTGGTAAGCAATACACACCAACACTGATAGACACGTGATAATCACATGCTTACAACAGATTGTGCATGTCATGCTCACATCTCAAACTCATTAATAATTCATGAAGAAAACACAAAGGAAATCAGTACCGTGTCGGTGGTTTGGATATCGGAGGAAGAAATTGCAAAAATTAGGCAAACTTTCATCTTGATTTTCTCTTAAAATACTGATTTGTTTGAGATGCTAAACAAACATCTCGGTGTTTGGATATCCTGATGAAACACTCCTCCTCGTGTATGATATATTACATGAGTGTTTACAACGGATTGTCCATGTGAAGCTCAGATGTTATGGATTTTTATTTTATTTTGTATTTCTAGAACCTCCACCAACAAATAAACCATTTGATATCTGCGACATATCGCTATGCGAGTTTGGAAGATGTGTCAATGTCGATGGAACTGCAACATGTCAGTGCAAGAAAGGCTGCACTAAGATTTACCAACCAGTTTGTGGATCAGATAACAAGACCTACTCGAACCTTTGTGTCATGGAGGCAGAAGCTTGTGAACAAAAACAACACATCACAGTTCAATATGAAGGAAAATGTGGTAAGCAATACACAGCAACACTGATAAACACGTGATGCTCACATGTTTACAACAAATTGTGCACGTGATGCTCACATGTTTACAACAAATTGTGCACGTGATGCTCACATGTTTACAGCACATTGTACACGTGATGCTCACATGTTTACAACACATTGTGCACGTGATGCTCACATGTTTACAGTACAATGTGCATGTGATGTGCACAATGTGAGGATGATACTCATATGTTTACATCACTGGCAGGACCTTGCAATAACGACACCATTTTGAATTTGCAATGCAGTGTGGTCCATGCTTAATTAAAATGGACGACTGTGGAATATGAAAAATACCTTAACAAGTGTTATCGCATGTTTCAGTATGTAGTATGTTTGTTCTCTCATAGAAACCCCCCTCGTCGCTTTGGATCTTTGTGCACATGTCAAGTGTAACTTTAACAGCAAGTGTGAAGTGATTGAAGGAAGTCCAAAATGTGTTTGTGACAAAGCGTGCACAAGAGAGTCTAATCCACAATGTGGCGATGATAACGTCACTTATGCCAACCCGTGCGAGCTCAGGAAAGCATCCTGCGAGCAAATGAAACACATCGCCGTCGCAAGTAATGGCAGTTGTGGTGAGTCGATCGCGTTTGACTGGAGTTTCCTCCCAATGCCCCGTCTAGTTTTATTTATGATCTCCATGATTTGTCCCAGTCAACAATCCCAAACACCGTAGCGCTGCCACCTCGTCCCAGTCCTCAACAACGTTTTCTGTTTCTTAACTCTCTAGATAAAGTTCTTCCAGTTTGTAAATTCTGCCCCAGGTCGCAGGAAAAACATTTAAAAAGGAGCTTCTGCAGACCATTTATCAAATTTGGTGAGTCTGATTAGAAATTAGTTATAGATATAAGCAGACGGCGCGCCATCACTGACGAAGTAGAATTTTAGACAACTTATTTCAATCAATCCATAACAACAGACCGTAGTTAGTGGAGGGGGATGGTTTGAAAGCTCCATTGTCTTTCAAGATTATGCAATGGTCATGTTATTGTGTTCATGTTAGAGGAAGGCAATTGGCTGAAGAAAGGAAATTCTATGAACACGTGACGACGAAGGACTACACAACGAACAACGTACAACACGTGACGACGAAGGACTACACAACGAACAAAGGAAACGTACAACACGTGACGACGAAGGACTACGCAACGAACAAAGGACGTACAACACGTGACGACGAAGGACTACACAACGAACATAGGAAACGTACAACACGTGACGACGAAGGACTACACAACGAACAAAGGACTTACAACACATGACGACGAAGGACTACACTAATTAAACCCGAACGTTGCTATTGGATGACTGCTTCATTATACAGAAAATACAATACGTTCAGTGACCGTGAAATTAGACAAATTGAACAAAAACATAGAACAATGACTTTTGCCGAGTTTCCAAACCATCTCCCTCCGCTATCTATGAACAGACTAAGACCGCTTTCATTTACACTTCCAAATTCGTTGTACTGATGCTAGAAATTAAAACAGATTTGATCCCGACGGTATGCGCCATTTTGATCATGCGCAGTCGAGATTACCAACTAGCTTATACGGAACATATAGGGCACCCGCAATCCATAAGGGTCAGTGGTCATTACCTTTAAAATATGAACGGCGTTAACCTATGCATATTGCACATTCATTCTGACCCAATCTCGTTCCCAGCTCCCCGCGCTCGCTAACTCACACTTGTCCGTGAGAGCGCGGGTCTCTGGGAACGATATTGATTGTCTCCTAGAATTACAATAGTTATAAGACCACGTTGTTAGTCCACACGTTTTGTTTTTTTTTGAAAACGCAACTTTTGTTTTCGCCTTGTGTCCACACGTAAACGATAAAACGTTCATCTTTTCCGAAAGGGAACTTTTTGAAAACGTTGTTTTCGTGTTCTCGTGTGGACGAGGATTTTTTTAAAAACGGAGAAAAATGTTGCGTTTTCAAACGACAACGGATACAAGTGGACGAGACCTAAGTCTCACTTATATGGAAGCGAGTTACCCGGTCAGCCGAGTAACTTGGTACATGGCGAGTTCCCGCTCGGTAGAACAAACACTGTTTTTTCCACCGCAGTGTTTATATGAGACAGACGAGTAACTCGCCCTGGCGAGAACTCGGCACTGGCAGCCGGGATCTCAGCAAGGCGGGATAAACATTTCCCCATATAAACACTTTTCCCCGCGTAACTCGGCATAGCGGGATGAATTTTCTATATTCGTTGTTTATGTCACTTTCGTTGCTGATAATCATCTCAAATATTACAACTTGCCAGGTAACTCACTTCCATATAAACAGAACGCCGGTAAAGTTTATCCCGGCAAACCGAGTAACTTGGCTGGGCGGGTATAACTCGGCTCCATATAAACCGACCCTTAATCTTTAAATTTTTCCCGCGTCTTCTAAACGACCCTTTGCTTTCTAAAACAGTAATCAAAGGTCAAGTGGTAGATGTCCAACGTTCTCGAGATAATTTCCAGATAAGTGTGGAGATTGAGAAACGTTATAAGCCAAGAAGACCAGGAAAGACCAGTTTACGCCACGGAGATGTGGTCCAAATTACGATACGCGGTATGGGCCGTGGGTGTTCATGTGAAAACCTGGACTTCAAGGAGAACGAAAAATACATAATAATGGGCAAGATAAGAAGAAAAGACGACAAACTCGTGTTGAAGAAAACAGGTTTCGCACACAAGCTTACTCAGGCCTTCGAAAACTCTTTATTGGAAAGTTTCAAAGCTCAAAGCCGTGATTGGTACTATTGCCGTAGGTTACTATCCAGGGGCTAAAGTGAGAGAGAAAGCCGATATGTCTGGAATACATGGCGAACTGAAGTTCCCTCATATAAACTCTAATTTTTGTATTCATTGTAACAGAAATTCAAAGTGATTTTACTTGTGAAAGATCTTAATAAATGGTTTAGAAAATGCTTTCAATGTCCTGCCTACCTATCACTGAAACTGTCTGTACGAATGAAATTGAAAACGAGTAGTTAATAGTTTAGTATACTGTATTATATCATTCTCAACTGCTCTTTCGCACACTATACATTTTTTATTTATACATATACATACACCGAAAGAATGGTATTCCGATATATATATATATATATATATATATATATATATATATATATATATATATATATATATATATATATATATATATTTATTTATTTATTATATGGCTTTGTAATATCCTGAGTTCTGATTGGTCAACGCACGGTCCGTAAAAATGCGTATCCGGACCATGGTCCGTCTTTTTCCGTATCCGGACCGTTGTCCCGGATGTTGATTTTGCTCGCGTGAATTTCTAAGGTTTTCACACTAAGTTTGATACAATAATTATCGAAAAACTTGAAATAGCCATATAATAATAAACGCTTCATTAACCTCGTTTACTCGATCTGTACGGGAAAATATCAGACCTCGGTCTTTTTTGTACGAACCTCGCCTGCGGCTCGGTCCGTACTGTCAAGACCTCGGTCTGATATTTTCCCGTACAGACCTCGTTCTCGGTTAATCTCTTAATATATATATATATATATATATATATATATATATATATATATCGGAATACCATTCTTTCAATTGGCTATAGTTTCCAGGTGCTGGCTTCGAGCCCGCCAAAATTATGCGCGCGCAACACCTGCGAACTTGCCAATTGTATCATCTTGCATTTTCCTACAAGTATATATCGTTATAAAAAAATATACCCAGGTTTAAACCTGTCTTTAAATTGGGTACCAAAGCCAAAGGGCCGCCGTCTATCTATCCAACTCGAGTTAAAAATACAAATTGTGAAAATCTTTGTACAAAGTTGATATCTATATCTTCTATATCTTTGAGAAACTGTTTTATAAATGTTTGCAAAATTTTGTCAGTTTTGGTTCATTGTGCAGCTTTTTTCCAGTCGATATAGACTTTAAAATTCCGACTACGGTTGAATGAAATAATCACTCCTCCTGAAGTGACAGTATGTCCTATATATACACATGAAAAAAAACTCCAACTGTATCGGAGTTGATATATCATGTCTGTAGCGGGCCTTCAACAGCATGTTGTTGTATATCAGGCATGATAAGCTATAGGGTATATCATATTTGTATCGTTCTTGTGATCACCCAATCTCGTTTCCAGAGCCCACATTCCCCACCCGGGAAACGAGAGACTCTGGGATAATCCGTTTCAAATCGTTACGTTATTGGCTGAAAAGTGAGCATGAGTTGGTCTGAAGTGACCGGAAGACGTTGCCGCGATCGATATCTTCGCCGTATGTGCCTGTAGATGCTGTAAGTCGAGCTTCGCCAGCAACCCCATTGACTAGTTTGGGGAAAATTCAAACAAGGAGAACATGCTATCCAGATTCCGCTTCGGATATTTACGCATGCGTACCTCAACTGGAATAACAAGAATCCTGTGATTTGAAACGGATTATCCCAGAGTCTCGCGTTTCCCGGGTGGGGAACGTGGGCTCTGGAAACGAGATTGGTGATCACTAACAACAAACTGTTCAGAACTGACAACATCAGGCTGTAGGCTACTAGGCTGTAGCAATATACGACATACACCGTATTGATAAAGATGGCCGCTAATGTATGTTCTTGTATACGTATTTAAATTAGCCTTTATAAAATAACAGGTGTCCTACGCACGCTCTGATTGGACGAGAGCCATTTTCACTCAGAGTACAGAGACACGTTTGACGTCATTTTCATTTTATATTGTACAACGCATGCTCTGTTTGGTTAAATCTCACGTAATCACTGGCGTAGTTATTTACGTCGTAAGACGGTCAGTTATTTTATAAAACAAATAGAAAATGGCTTTTGTGACTCTACACTGCGATAGAAACACGAATGACGCCATTTCAACCGGGAAAAATGTGTGAACATTTCAAATTTTCTGGACATTTTTTCCCGGTTGAAATGACGTCATTCGTGTTTCTATTGTGATAGAAACACGGCACAGTACAGAGACACGCAAGCAATTGTCTATTTGTTAATTCAAACTTTGTTCTTGTGTTCATAATTAACCTGACATTCAGGTTAGTTTTTAGTTGGAAAGGCTTATTTAGATACATACAAAAGAATATAAATCGGCGGCTATATTTATAAATACGGGTGTATACTGATACACGGATGTTGTCCACGGTATTGTTACAGTCTGTAGGAAACTAACAGTTTGCCACAATCTGATGTCGTCAGATCTGAAGAGTATGTCTCTATCACAAGTATATTACAGATACGATAGCCGTGCATCAGACATGATCGAGCAACAGGCTGTCCTTGGGGTACCTTGTTCCAGAGGTTCTCCAAAGAAGAGAATAAAGAGGATAAAAATCGACTGTTTGAAAATGGCAGTTGATATAACGGATCTGATTGGTTTAAACTAGAGTCAGGGTCTGACACTGTCTTCTCATTGGAGGAATCCCAATATAGTGTCCCTTGGTTGGCTACTAAAATATAATCACGCGAAAAGCACAATGTTGTGATTGGTTTATTGTTAATTAGCTGCATGATAGCGAGGTTCATATCAGAAGTTTTCTCCTCCCTCGTTTTTCTCCTCTCTGAAAAACATAAACTGAACCAGTTGTAGTGTTGAAGTCACTGCGCTAACCAAGTGCAACCAGTAGCAACCACGTTTGGCACGGTCTCAACGGTTACCGTTTGTCGTAATGGTTCAGTTACTAAAAACGCCATGGCACGAGGCTTGGATGGTGTACAACAAAATTTCTTAAAGGTTTGTTCATTCTTTTCCCCAACGCTCCTCGGTGACGATACACAACTCTTGGTACACTCAGCCATTTTGTAATCCTGTGGTTCAACGATAATATATTGCTCGCTAATCTTTCGTCCCTTGAGTTTCACAGTTCTTTCCACTGCTTTGCATTGTGCCTGCGTCGAATCCTCGCGTCGGCGGCGTCGACGACCAAAACGGGAGTTTGGGACACTTGCGACGGAGTTCATAGGGTAAATACTCAAAAACCTCCAGGTCAACAAAGTGTCTTCAGTATCGTCTCCAAATAAGATCAAATACGGATCCTTTCCTTCGGGGAAGTTAACAAACGGGTTATCTCTAGCCGGTTTACCACGTCGAGTTACACTCAGTCGCATTCCTTTATTCGACATCGGGTCTTTCACCCAACGTTTTGTCCAACCTCGTAAGGACAATACTTGCCAACCGTTGTTAAAAGCAGGTACTTTAAACAAACGTATTAACTTGTTTGTGTGTATGTCGTGCAGTCGGATTACAAACGGTCTGAAGATTCCTTTATCGGAAGCGTTGGGTGGTTTCATGTGAAGGTGAATCTCGTCACGACGAGCAGTAAAGCGGTCTCGTAGGTAACCAATGTCGTAGAACATCTCCATGGTATAATTCGATGGCTTGGAGAATCCTAGAAATATGGGAATGTTTAATTATCATCATCGTCGTCATTACATCATCATTGTCGTTATCACCATCATAATATCATCATAATCAATATCACCATCATAATCAATATCACCATCATAATCAATATCACCATCATAATCAATATCATCATAATCAATATCATCCATCATAATCAATATCACCATCATAATCAATATCATCATAATCAATATCACCATCATAATCAATATCATCATCATAATGAATATCATCATCATAATCAAGATCATCATCATAATCAATATCATCATCATAATCAATATCATCATCATAATCAATATCATCATCATAATCAATATCATCATAATCAATATCATCATCATAATCAATATCATCATAATCAATATCATCATCATAATCAATATCATCATCATAATCAATATCACCATCATAATCAATATCATCATAATCAATATCATCATCATAATCAATATCATCATCATAATCAATATCACCATCATAATCAATATCACCATCATAATCAATATCACCATCATAATCAATATCACCATAATCAATATCACCATCATAATCAATATCACCATAATCAATATCATCATCATAATCAATATCACCATCATAATCAATATCATCATAATAATCAATATCATCATAATAATCAATATCATCATCATAATTAATATCACCATCATAATCAATATAATCATCATAATCAATGTCACCATCATAATCAATATCACCATCATAATCAATATCATCATAATCAATATCACCATCATAATCAATATCATCATCATAATGAATATCATCATCATAATCAAGATCATCATTTTGATCATCAACATCATCATCATCATAATCAATATCACTATCATCATCATTGTCATAATCAATATTATCATTTTGATAATCAATATCATCATCATCATCGACATAATCGATATCATCATCGCTGTCGTCGCTATCATAATAATCAAAATCATCATCATCATCATCGTCGTTATCATTATCATAATCAAGATCATAATCAATATCTTCATCATCAATATCATCATAATCGACATCGTCGTCATCATCATCATCGCCCCCGGGGGGATCAAGTCTGAATGAGTTCTGCCAAAATTTATTCTTGCTCCAAAAACGTTATAAAAGCTATATTTAATTATCTTCTCGAAGTTCAAAACAGCGTTTCCAATGATGCGCAACAAGAACCACTCTTATAAGGTCAATGTATACAGCAAGTGTAATAGGTTAAGCATTAGTTTAAATTGTGTAACATTATATGGGATTTCCCCATAGGGTGGATTGACATGCATGTATTTCTGTAGTTTTCCCTGTAGATACAATGTTATCAATGTAGTAGTGTCACATAGTAAAATAACGTCAAGTGTGTACTTTTGCGACTACTGTATCAGTAAAATAACTGTATATCTATAGCATCAGCATTTATGCACGTGAAGAGCCAAAGATTATATATACTTGTAGTTTTGGAAAATTTTGGATTTCTAGGGTCTCTGAAACACTATTTCCTGCATTTTGAGGCAAGTATTTAAGAGTAATATGAAAGCCTTAAATTACATAATTTTGTTAAAATCAAACCAGAACATAGAATGATACGCATCAGAATATCTTTAGATTTATTTATAAACAAGTCGTAAATGTAAAAACAGGTTGGAGTCATTTTGTATAAGTATTGTAATTTATAGCATAATCTACTCACTTGGACTTAAAACAACTGTACCCCCCCCCCCCCCCCCTAGAAGTTTCTCCACGGATTTAAACTTTTCATGAGAACGGTCTTGGAGACCATTTGGGGGGGAGCGACCACCACCCCCTCGCCCCCCCCCCCCCCCCCTTGGCTACGCCACTGTTTCGGACTCAGTTTAGGTATGCGTCACAATAGCAGAAACAGGCAACATGTGTTAATGCTTGCGCGAGCATACACTTCAGTAATGCCTTGATCATCGCAGATTTATCACAGTGGGAACTTCCTTCAAAAAGCCTATTAAACCAGCATGAACAAGTCGAAACAATCAACATCTCTTAATTACTTTCGTCTTAATTCGTTCATCATTATAGCGCTTCTGAAACTGTAGGGGTGGTCAAAGCCTGGAGGGAAGAGACAGTGGAAGTATAAAGACCACACACGCTTACGAAATAAGGCTTGCATAAGGAATGCATGGGTGGCAGTGTGGTGTTTGTATACTTCATCTCACAGCTCATGACCGAAGTTAAGTCGAGTTAGATAGCGTTAGTTCTTGGATGGGTGACCATCTGTCCCAACTTGGGACTTCTGTGAGTAGATTTATTAGTCAACAAATAAAACATAAAGCTCCATGCATATGTTCTCTTATAAAGGTTCGTTTAACGTCATTTGAACACGAAAGAAGTTGAGAAAGTTGAGTACTTTTACTGCAAGTGTAAGACCGTTTTAATCATCAGCACTGACATTAGAGCTATGCAACTGCAAGGAACTAAGAATGAGGCACAAAGTGTACACTGCAAAACGTTTTAAAGGAAAAGAATATGATTTTTTATAACATTTTCCTATCAAGTTTAAAAGGATAAAAATTTGATTCATCCCATCCGGCGATCGTAATCGATCTTCGCTAGTGTTCACGATTAGTAAACCTTCAGGGTCAGGATGGGATTAGACTAATGATAAAAATGGCGATATGGGATTTTAATACAGTATTAAAAAGTACAATATTACAGAACCATCATTTAATTCTTTCCTGTTCAAACTGATCTTAACTCCATAGGTGAATAAAATCGTCTGGCGTTAGCCAACGCCAACTTGGGCCAACACAAACGCAATTGGTCGCAGACTGCATTTTGCCGAGGACATCGCCTGCAAACGCATGTTGCCCGATCGGCGTAACCGATAGGCGATGGTCTGCGACAGATAGAGATCGTCTGCGATAATGCGCCATCGAGCAGTGGCACGTGCAATAATAGCGCGCTGGTTCTCCGGTTCTCTTAATTTCTCTCAATAAAATCAACGTTACAGTGTCCTCAACTAGTTCGAAAGTTTACACTTACCCATTGGTTGAACTTAGAATTTTTCCGAGTTTTTTTTCTTTTTAAGTGTTATAAGCTCTATATTCACGTGTCGGCCCAAAAGTCCAGAGATATAGATTTAACTATCCAAAACGCAAAGTATCCTTTCTCCGAGCAAAGGTCATTTTGCGCACTACTTAAGCAGCCAAAACGCGCCAAATATTATCAGTCTACGGGCAAGTGATCCAAAAACATAAATGTGCGAAATATTAGGAAAGAATAGGCAATCATTAATTAGTTTTCCTTTACATAAACCATAAAGACATTTAGCTCTTGTGTTTGCCGAAAGACTTCGAAAATATGCATAGATTAGGTACTGTGTATGTATTCAAAAATTACAAATTGGAAATAAACTAAATTTTGATGCAGGGAATCGCTGTCCTCCGGACACCTCCTACCCCCACTTTTTCTCTCCCTCTCCTACACAGAGTAGCTGGGGTTCCGACTTCCGAGCTCAACCCCAGCAGTTGGCGCTCCCGACTTGGGCACCCCCCTTGCTCTGTGGGGACTCATAGGCCTGGTATAATGTCACTTCAAAGCGGGTACACACTACCTAGCTTGATATTTACCAGCCAGAGGTTGGCACCCCCACCTCAACGTCTAGATTTGTGTGATGCCACGATCATAGCTGCTGGACGATCTCCACAGCTAGGTATCCACACTTCTGGTCCCCCAATGGATCCTTACCCCGACCCGGGCTTTGTGTCCGTTGCACTAGCTTTTCTCCTGCTTCCTTACTGCCAAATAAGTCTAGGATCCCCCCAAACCGGTTTAACATGTTTTAACAATTACCCAATCACAAGCGAGGTTCGAATTCTGAACCCATTCAAGCATGTAAGTGATGGAAGTGAGATTCTGAACCGATTCGACAAGAGGCTCTTCCTTTCCGCCTTGTCTACTCTTCCGCCTCACCTCCCCTCAAGAGTTTTTGAACCGGGAGAAACTACAGGGTAATGTAAATAATTGCTAATTAAGTAATTAATGAATAATTACTTAATTAGCAAGTAATTAGCAAGTAATTAACGAGTTAGAACGCCCCGGTCTAGAAAACCGGAAACAATTAGTTAAGTAGTTTGCAGCTTGTTAATAATAATAAAGTTGTTAGCTTACAACCAGTGTAGTACGACATAGTTCAACATTCTGTTCACATCTGCGCAATACAACAAAGTTCAAAGCAGCCCAATATTGTCTGGTGTTTGGTCATCGCTTGGAAGGTTTAATCAAAGTTAATAGAAAATATACATGGTTTGGAAGCTCAACAAAAGTCATTGTTTTATGTTTTTGTTCAGGTTTATGGAAATTTTTGCACTTTCACGGTTACTGAACATATTGTGTTTTCTGTATAATGAAGCAATCATCCAATAGCAACGTTTGAGTTCAATCACTCAACCGTACTGTTTAAATATTAATAAACCTAAAACAAAGGATTTGGCACCTTCATGTACTTTTCAACATGATCGTAGCTTGATTGTTAACCGCGCATTGAAGTTTGCCGGGTTTACAAACCATGTATATTTTCTATTAACTACGGTTTAATAAACTTTGAGGAGGCCATCTCGAGTTTTCTGACGCTATCCAACATGTGCTAAACCCTTCTCAGACTTATTAATTAATTCACAAAGAATAGGTTTATGGCGGACGAGAAACGCAGCTTGTACTTTGATCCCAAACAATCAAACGTAAGGCACAATTTTCTACAGAATAATGGCGACTTTAGTCCAAAGACAACGGACAATCGCTTCTGCTTCTCGCGACATATTTTTGATCGCGAAAATTAAGTCCCGCAAAAATTAGTATAACGATAAAGATAAATACACCGTTTGTCAACAATATGTTCGTGACGCAATGCCCTTTTGACGCTTTTTTGTTCGGTTTTCTTTATACTTGCGCTGTTGCGCAGTACACTGGAAACTGAAAGGATAGCAATATATATGTTGTTATTTTATCAAGTAGCTACAAGCTTAAAAGTAGTTAAACTCTGAGCGAACCCACAACCTTCCGGGCAGACCGAGGTTGTCTATAGTACTCTATACCGTGGGAAAAAGTCAAAACCGTACGTGTGTCACAAGTACTTGTTGGGCTATAAGTCGCATTGTTAATTTTCGGTTAAATATTTTTCTATGTAAGTATAGTATTTTCAACTTGAACTTATCAAACATCAAGCTGAAAACCGAGGGTGTACGAGACTTTCGGACTTCCAAAAGTCCTTGGATTTTCTCATCGGACTTTCGGACTTTTGTGAATTTTTTGCGGACTTCTCCGGACTTTTTGTGAACATTATTAACGATAATTTCTCTTTATTTTTCACGTTCTGGTCGAGCTTTAAGTGAAACTGGGAAATAATAAAGGCGTAGGAGCCAAATGGGAGAATAGTAGGGAAATACATGTATATTCATAAAAACAGTCAAATACGAAAATACAAAATGTACAAAAAAGTACTGCAGGAATTCGTAGGAGAAAGTAGAGATTTCTTCGGATTTTCTGGGGATTTTGATCAATTGAGTCGGATTTTATGGATTTACAAAGGATTTACAAAGATTTTTTATGGATTTTCAAGGATTTTCATGGATTTTCAAGAATTGTTTGGGATTTTGGGATTTTTAAGGATTTTTAAAATTCCGCTGGACTTTTCGCGGACTTTTCGTCGAAGTGTACGGGCTTTTTGGAGTGCTTTGCCCCTCGCTAAAAACACTACACAACGTAGCTACAAGATTGTTGTTGCTGCCAACGTTGTAGAACAATTCGCTACCGCGCACACTAGTTGCCGTCTGACAACGTGTTAACAACTTGTAACGGATTTGATGACGACGCGGCTGCAAGACGCCAGCCTATAGTTACAAGATACTCAAGAACTGCATGATATAAGATTAACTCTTTCCATACACGTTGTATAACACGTCTGCTAAGGGCCTTGTTATTATACTTGTCAACCAGTTGGCAACAGCCGCACGCTACTTTTATTTCACTATTCGGATTAACTTACTACAGCATTGTTTGTAACAAGTTGTTGCGATCACCAAGTCTGTCCCAGGTTGTTCTAACAACTTACTGTGGCATTATAGTAAGGTTAGATATACTGCCGAAACAGAGAAGTATATCTAACATAACTATATTTAACCTTACTATATTTCGATTGTTGTTTCTACACTGCCTACGCAGCACGCTACTTTTATTTTACTGTGGCATTGTTTGTAACAAGTTGTTGTGATCAACAAGTCTGTCACAGGTTGTTCCAGGGATTATTTTAACGTGCAGTGATAACCAATTTGTGCAGTGATATATGAGATTTGTGCAGTGATAAGCGCAATTTTGTGCAGTGATAAATTTTTCTTTAATATTTAAGAATGGGTGTTATTCGTGAAAGGATTGCTTCAGAAATTAAGTTCAAAGGCACATGTATATACTGTTTGACCATTGTTATTTTGAAAATGCGAATGTATGCTGTGCGAAAGGGATTAAATCATAAAAAATTGGGAAAAGGAGGGCCGCTTATGTATACTATGACAGTATGACTAGTTGATTAATACTGACGAGCTACCGAGCTACTCACTGCTCCATCGCTATTTAACGCGTGCTACTGAAGTTAGATTTTATGCCTTTTTCAGCTCTTTGTGCAGTGATAAAAATTCCTTAAAATAATCCCTGGGTTGTTCCAACAACTTACTACAGCATTGTTAGTAATAAGTTGTCGTTGTGATCAACAAATCAGTTTCAAGTTAATTGTTCCGGCAACTGACTGCAGCATTGCTTGTACGACATTAAGTTGCTACAATGTTGACAACAACGAGCTTGTATCATCTTTATTAAACAACGCCATTGTTACAACTTGATAAAAGATTTGTTACAAGGTTGTTGACTGTTGCGAACACATTTTTAGTTGACCAGCTTTGAGATTTTTACGTATCGAGGTGAAGTGTATAGACGTGAGCATGCGAACTTTAATACTATAGTTAAGATACTCATTAATAATTCATGACGAAAATTCAAAAGACATCAATACTATACTGCAGTGGTTGTAAATCGGATACAGCATCGTCCTGATTTACATAAACTTTAGCTTCGATTTTCTCGGCTAAAACAGACCGTATCCCCAAAATAGTTGGTGAACTTGATTACTTAGATGCATTTGTATTTTAAGAAAGATACAGCATTCGCATCCGAGCTGTATCTGATTTACAAGGCGAGCTGCAAGCGAGCCGTAGTAAATCAGATACAGCTCGGCTGCTCATGCTGTATCTATTACGTGGATCAGTCGCGTATTTTAATTTGGCTAACGGGTATAATGCCAGACGATTTTACTCGCGTCACAGGAGGAATCCGTGCACCAGACGGAAAAAGTGTTGCGAAGTGAAATGAAACAACTTCAGTGCAGTGGAACCCCGCCATACGACTACCTCGTTGATACGACCACCTCCTCGTTATTATGACCTTTTTTCTGGCCTGAATACCTTCTAAGCAATGTAACACCCCCCCCCCCCCCGCCCCCGTTACTAACGACCACATTTTTTGGCTCGACCACATTTTTTGGCTCAACGATGGTCGACGCGTATTAACGGCGTTCCACTGTTCGTCGAAACATAGGAAGCTATTAGCAATTAGTAAATCACTAAATGAACGTAATTACGCAGAAGCTTTGATCATTATCATTGATGACGTTACAGAAAATGGCACATATTCCAAAAACGCCGCCGATAAATGGAAATACACTACTCCGCGTAAGGACGTTTACTGAAGTATACTTTGAAAGAAACGTTTACCTTCGTCAAGCTGAAATATTCTCGAAAAGTGTTTTTTAGCCTCAGGATAGGGGTCGAACCAGCGGGACATTCTAGTAACCGGTAAGACGCTCTAAGACGATTGAGCTACTTTATAAGGCTCGGATAGCCTACGCATGAAGAACATGATGACTATGAATTTGCAACCTTAGCATTACATAAGAGTATCAGTAGCTGAATGCTTAGAGCGTCTAATTTATTTTTTTTAAAATTTAATATGTTTCCAATGTGCTAAAACATAATACAATATATATGTACAATATTAGAAAAATGATAATAAGAGCACATTGAGGCCACTGGCAAGAGAGCAAAGCCCCAATCAAGGCCAGTGACCCATTAATACACAGATAAAAGTAGGGAAAATAGAAGCACTATTGTTGTAATTATTAGTGAGATTAAAACAATAATATAATGTTCATAAACTATAAAGTAATATAGTATTTAACCGCAACAGAAGATCAGTTTCAATAAGTTCGCAACGTTCCCACATCTAAAACATGTCAACTTCCAAGTTCTATTATGAGCGGTATCAAATGTATCTCTCGTAGTTTCTTCATAATATTTACGTAATATAGACTTAAAATTTTCATATGACTTTTGGGATTGAGTGGAACTTGGTAATGTATTCCATAATCTCGCAGTTCTTACAAAAAAGCTGCGTTGAAATGCTTGAGTTCTGCATTTGGGAATTAGAAACGAATCTGGAGAACTTCTCGTAGACATATATTTTTTCTGTTGAAGAAAGTCAGATAAGTCAAGATTATATTTATCAGAAACACAACCATGTAGAAATAGGGTCTTTCATTTCGTGTCGATAACTTAAAGGAATGAGATTTAGTTTTCTAAGTCGTTCTTCATAGTCATTTCGCCATTTGAAAACCCAAGAATAAATTTTGTCGCTTGCCTTTGGACACCTTCAACCATAACCATTTGTTTGACACTCTGGCCAGACCAAACTTCGCTTGTATAATCCAAGTGCGAACGAACAAGGGCCAGATAGAGAGATCTCTTACTATCACGAGTTGGATGAACAGAGCAACGTTTGATGAAGCCCAGCATTCGATAAGCTTTCCCAACTACTTTGGCTGTATGATCTTTCCACTTAATATCCTTGGATACAATTACACCCAGATCAAATTGGTGGTCTGTCGATGAAATGGTATGATTCCCCAAAGCATATAAGAGTATTGCAATACATCTTTTTTACGGGTAATCATAAGCCGTTCGCATTTCTCGATATTAAAATCTAGATGCCACTGAGTGCTCCAAGATAACATTGAGTTAATGTCATTTTGGAATTGGTTAACATCGTTTGAATCTTTGATAATACTAAAGCATTTAGTATCGTCAGCAAACATTGCTAACTCTGTTTTTGGTGAAGTAACTACAGATGGAAGGTCATTTACATACAAAATGAACAATAGCGGGCCCAAGATGGAGCCTTGGGGAACTCCAGACGGTACTGAACAGGATTGCGATCCTTGAACTGTTGTTAGTTCTGGTATCCAACAGGGGACCGCTCACGCCATAAAATTGTAGTTTTTTTAGCAATAATTTATGATCAACAGAATCGAAGGCTTTACTATAGTCTAAATAGTCTAAATTGTTCCGGTCATTAGAAGTTGCAGATTCGATCTTTGTCATGGGGGTCAATCTGAGTAGTTGGGCTTGACGGACGTCCATCCGAAAACCGCCAACTTTATACATTACACCAAGCTCACAAACGTATCATATACACTACATGTATATGTACCGCTAATAGTTTATTTGGAATTGGAAGAGAGTAACAACCTGTCCAGGATCTAACAACTAGAAATGAACAGCAGTGCGAACTTGACGGGATAGCTCTCAAGAATGCGAACTATGATTTGTGTTATTGCGCGTTTTTCAGCGGATAAATAACAACCGAAAAATGCCAACAGACTATATATTTATGTATTAAAGATTCTCTACTTACGTTTGGCGTAAATCCCACGAACAGCATTAACATTATAAGGCATTTGCTGCTTCATGTGGCCGTCACTTGTAGCGAGCATTTTATAGAGTAGCATCATATACTGCGGGATCCTTGGTCTGCGATCCTCCTTCTTCTCTTGTTTGGCTACAACCGAGAGTAAAGGGAAATGATTCGGACCTAAGAAAAACGAAGAGACGTCGTGGAAGCTGAGAAACAGAACTAGCAAACACGCGTAGTGTTTGAACAACATTGTTAAAATATCAAGTAGACACTTGAGTGGTTCGTATGTATGCTGTGTGCAAAGTGCCTTGTCAGTTCGGTGCAGACGGACTTATATATATATCTGAAATCTGAAATCATGGATTGACACTGATTGCTTGATAAAAATAAAAGGATCGTAAAAAGGAAGTACTTAGCGCTTTCTAAGTGGATTGACCAGTTCCGAACTCTTGGTTCAGCCCTAATCCAATCTTGCGTGTTTGTCTTTCCTCCAGCTTGTCTTGGCCATGTTTGTATAAACAACTTATACGGGGATTAAAACCATCAGCGGTTTGTGAACATGCATGAACTCACCGCGTTTACTTGACTCTAAGAGGATTTCAAACTCAGAAAGAACATCGGACTCTCATGTCCTACGAACGCGCTTCATCATTTTGTTTTCAATCATGGACGCGCTGGCAGATCAAGAAACAGCGTCATGCAAGTCTGCACTTCCGCGTTTCAGTCACGCATGTCATGCATGCATGGGGAAAATACAGCAAAAACTCTTTCATGCGCGGCTCACCAAGTAAGCCGCGCATATTTGTTAAGCCGCGCATAAATTGTATGGCTTTGCGACAGAGTGAAAAAATAAAGTTGCCAGGACAAGGTTAATAAACAGCGTGTCCCACAACAATGCGTGAGAAAAGGTTAACACTGCGCGCAAAAATGTTAATGAACAGCGTGTCTTACAACAATGCGCGCAAAAATGTTAATGAACAGCGTGTCTTACAACAATGCGCGCAAAAGTGTTAATGAACAGCGTGTCCCACAACAATGCGCGCAAAAGTGTTAATGAACAGCGTGTCCTACAACAATGTGCGTGAAAGGCTTAATGAACAGCGTGTTGCACAACAACACTGCGTGTGAAAAGACTAATGAACAGCGTGTCCCATAACAATGTGCGTGAAAAGGTGATCGAACAGCGTGTCCCACAACACAGCGCGTGAAAGGGTCAAAGAACAGCGTGTCACACAACACTGAGCATAAAAGGGTTAATTAATCAATAGCGTGTGTAACCCTTTCGCGTGCGCTTTGCCGAGACATCTCTCATTAATTGACGAGTAACATCGTCTGGCTTTCAGACGGAGTAAAAACATGAAGTTATCTCACAACAACGGCTGGACCTGAAAGGATGAGTGAACAGTAACAGTGTATTCTTCATGTGCGGTTGCCAAGACGTCTTTTGACGAGTAAAATCGTCGCGTGGAGAGCAGTAGAAAAATAACATCGTCTCCCAATAATCATGCGCGTAAAAGAGTTACGCCGCATATGGAATATGCATGCAAATTGTTTGCGTAGAACTTTTGCCAAATTGCATGTTGTCTACAGCAGTCTTACGGAAGCGAAAAGGTTTGGCTCGCTTATTAAACGAGGTCACTATCTATTTTAAAACCTCGAAGCCGTTTTGTAATCTTCAAGTACAGATGAAAAGCAAAACCTGTTTAAAGAAATCCGCGTTAGCCGATTTAGAATTTAGATGCACATCTTTCCGTCGACGATTGCACGCAGGCCGAAAAAAGATTCATTTCAGATTGAAGACAAAGGAATTCGAGATATATATATAGACTAAAGTGATGGTTGTTTTAAGGTGTTGTTTTAGAGCGAAAGTAAAACCGTATAATAATATAAAAACAACATTCCTCTATTCATATGTCAACTAGTCAGATAGAAGATCGACTTTTATGGTAGTATATGCATTTCAGACTCAGTGTTCTCTTATTCATGAAGTGTGGACGCTTTGAGCGTAACTCCGCCGTAGCTTTTGAATTCGGAAGTCAGGCTCGAAGTGAAAAGCATACAAAGGGAAATACTAATATTAAAGGAATGTACGAAATGTTTTTCTAAGCAGTGTCAACTTTTATTTGTTTAACACGACATACTGGCGCCCAGTGGGCTCTGGGAACGAGATTGACTGGCGCCGTGAAATGCGACGCAATTCCTTTTATAAAAAAAAAAGAACAAAATAAAGAAACAACTTTTCCGCCTGGATGTTTGCCCGACGGACTAAGGTCAGGACCGTCAGGTATATATATATATATATATATTTCTAAAATTCATTAATAATTCATGAGGAAAACACAAAGAAAATTCATGAGCGTATCGGATCTATATATGTGATATAGACTCGCTCTAAGTTTCTCGCTGGTTTTTAACGGCTGAGATAAGCTTAATTTTCAAAATTACTACGCCAATGAACGTATGAAGTGATTCTTTTTAGAAGTCATTTACTGAAAACCTTGCAGTACGGGCTTTATCGGCTCTAAAACACTCGGCTATCGCCTCGTGTTTTATATCCGATAAAGCCCTCCTGCGCGGTTTATAAATAGTACTTCTATATATATATATATATATATATATATATATATATATATATATATATATATATAAGACGTACTCGACGGCAAAATAAAAAAAAGGAATTGATGAAATTCATACCACATTTTACTCTGATGAAGAGTTCCACTCGAAACGTCAGTGAAAATAATTCTCCTTTTCCAACTAATTCACTTTGCTCTGTCCTATAGTCTAAACACTGCCTTACGCAAGCACTCTACTTACACATTACAGTAAAAACCCGCTAACAAGAACCTACATTTTACCCCAGTCAGCCTCGGATAGGCCTTATATATTCTTATATATATATAAATTCTTAATTTCAGCCTGAGGTTCTTAAAGCCCTAATCAAACGAGAACGCAAGCGTTGGCAGTCAGATTTTTGTGGCGGTCGTCGAACTCCCCAAATTAACAAAATAAAGGTTTCATGAGTGTTTTAAATAAGTTTTAACTTTGTCACGGTACATGAATTTTCGGGAAACTATTCTCTGGCTGAGATAGCGTGACTGCCAACTTGCGATGACTTGCGTTCTCGTTTGATTAGGACTTAATAGTGGTAGGTTCTTGTAAGTACTTGACTATAAAGCTCCGTTTAAGATTTCAGGCATTTCTGGCGCGTCTTTCCACAATCTGCGTTTAATTGAGTATCATTATCAGCGCTATCATCGTAAGACTTAATTGAAACGCTGCCCACTCATTTAATTGATGCTAATTAGTTTCTGTTCTAAAGGTTTTAAATCTTGCACCGTGATCTGTTACGCACTTTCTTTCTAAACACCCGCTATTATAAGATCTATGGGGGCTTTCCATTTACACGGTTAGACCAGTCAGTCCAGTTAAATGGAACACGATTCGTTTGAGGCCTGGGATGGTCTGACTGGAAAATTTGGTCCTAATCAAAAGTAACTCCATCCTGGCTGGACTGACCGGTCTAACCTTGTCAATTGGAAAGCGCCCTAAAATTCACCAAACCAGGCTATGCATGTTTCTATTCTATTCTATATCTAACGAAAAATCTGGGATGTGAAGTAAAGTTCTAGATTAAATATTTCGCAGTCCTAACTTCTAAGCTAAAATTGTGAAACCAATTTGTAGTAACACTGGTTTGATTCCAATATATACTGCTGTTGTTGCTTTTCAGTGATGTTGTTGTTGATGCTGTTGTTGATCAATGTTGAAGCAGCTGTTGTTCTTGCAGTTGCTGTTGCTGCTGTTGTTGTTGTTGTTGATGATGATTATTTTGCTGCTGCTGCTGTTGTTCATGTTGATACTGTTGTTCGTGCTGTTGTTGTTGTTGATGCTGTCGTTGATGCTCAGTGCTGTTGTTGAAGCAGCTGTTGTACTTGCAGTTGCTGTTGTTGCTGTTGCTGCTGCTGTTGTTGATGATGATTATATTGCTGCTGCTGCTGTTGTTCATGTTGATGCTGTTGTTCGTGCTGATGCTGCTGTTGTTGTTGTTGATGCGTTGATGTTCAGTGCTGTTGTTGAAGCAGCTGTTGTACTTGCAGTTGCTGTTGTTGCTGCTGTTGCTGTAATTGATGTTGTTGTTGTTGTTGTTGTTGTTGTTGTTGTTGTTGACGACGTTACTGCTGCTGTTAATGTTGCTGCTGCTGCTGCTGCTGCTGTTGTTGTGGTCAATGGGAGGCCACAATGGGAGGCAATCGGAGGCCACAATGGGTCCAAAGGGTCAATAGAAGTGGCTATTTTAATAGAGAGACAATTATTAAAAATATTACTATAAGACTTTGAAAACTGGTCGTTTGATCGAGGGTGGTATATGCATTTTGTTCTGAACTATTTCGTCCAAGTTTTTGAAGTGTGTCATAGTCGCAATAATTTTAATATGAAGTTGACTTGAATTTGCCCACGAGGTTATTTTTAGCGGGCTCGACTTCCAACCGTCTCCCGGGCCCCGGTATATATACCTCCCCCGAAAGAGACGGCTGGACCACTGATCTCTATAGTGGGCTGGACGCGTGAGCCACAGAACGGGTCTGTGACGTTTTGCATAAATTAATTTCACGATATCAAAAACCACAGGAGCTGACTGAAATATAAGTGACTTCCTCGACTACTGTAGCCGGAATGACGAGAACATCTTGGCTATCAACCAATTTCTCTAGGGCTTCCCGTTGTAAATCTTTTAGACAATCAATCTTAAACGTTTCTAAAATGCGGTCGCATGCCTCACTCATCAGCACTCTATTGATCGCCATTTTGAACTTACCGGGTAATTCATGCAATAATCCTAATTATCCCAATAGCATATGCCTGCTGAAAATGTGCATGCACGTTTGTGCTTGGTGCAAATCGACAATGAACAAGCTTACGAGTCCAGCCGCGACTTCGGGGGAGGTAAGTACCATTGTTTTTTCTCAGTCTGTGAAAAAGACACTCCGTCTAAAAATTACTTTCTTATCGATAATGTAGCTTGACCTATGACGTCATACGTGGTGTGTGGGACACCAGTCAGCGGAAAATCAGTCATATCTTTGGATTAGTTTAATTAGATTGACGCAAACGTTGCAGACTTAATCAATCCATACCACAGAGGAAGTCTGCAACGGTTGGGTCAGTTTAGACAAACCAAACCCAAGATATGACACATTTTTCGTCGTACCCCCACACACGATGTGTGACGTCAGCCAAAGCATATAATTAATAGATCAAAGTCTCAAGGACGAAACAAGATATGAACAAGACCTTTTTTTTCTCCTTCATTATTTTAATTACCCTTTCACGTCGGTCAATTCTTCATGTGACGAGTAAAATAGTCTGGTGTTACACAGAGTAAAGTAGTCTGGTGTTAGACAGAGTAAAATAGTCTGGTGTTAGACAGAGTAAAATAGTCTGGTGTTAGACACAGTAAAATAGTCTGGTGTTAGACAGAGTAAAATAGTCTGGTGTTAGACAGAGTAAAATAGTCTGGTGTTAGACAGAGTAAAATAGTCTGGTGTTAGACAGAGTAAAATAGTCTGGTGTTAGACACAGTAAAATAGTCTGGTGTTAGACAGAGTAAAATAGTCTGGTGTTAGACAGAGTAAAATAGTCTGGTGTTAGACAGAGTAAAATAGTCTGGTGTTAGACAGAGTAAAATAGTCTGGTGTTAGACACAGTAAAATAGTCTGGTGTTAGACAGAGTAAAATAGTCTCGTGTTAGACACAGTAAAATAGTCTCGTGTTAGACAGAGTAAAATAGTCTGGTGTTAGACAGAGTAAAATAGTCTGGTGTTAGACAAAGTAAAATAGTCTGGCGTTAGACAGAGTAAAATAGTGTGGTGTTAGACACAGTAAAATAGTCTGGTGTTAGACAGAGTAAAATAGTCTCGTGTTAGACACAGTAAATTAGTCTGGCGTTAGACAGAGTAAAATAGTCTGGTGTTAGACAGAGTAAAATAGTCGGGTGTTAGACAAAGTAAAATAGTCTGGTGTTAGACAGAGTAAAATAGTCTGGTGTTAGACAAACTAAAATAGTCTGGTGTTAGACAGAGTAAAATAGTCTGGTGTTAGACAGAGTAAAATAGTCTTGTGTTAGACACAGTAAAATAGTCTGGTGTTAGACAGAGTAAAATAGTCTTGTGTTAGACACAGTAAAATAGTCTGGTGTTAGACAGAGTAAAATAGTCTGGTGTTAGCCAGAGTAAAATACATAAAAAGAGTTCGGTGTCCCCAGAAAGAGTCAAGTTCTTCTAAATACAATTATAAGACTGCAGTGTAAATAACCGCAATAATTCAAGCTGACAAAATCGTTGCCATTCTTTCATTCTTTGAACATTTTTGCGACCATGAAAAGAAGTTAGATAACCTAAGGATGCCGCCGTAGACGAACCACAATTAGCCGGAACTTCCTGGGATATCTCCGTTTTTAAAAGCTTAGTTCGGCACAGCAATTATCCAGCGCCATTCATCAAGCATAGTTTAAGGTCACCTCGACTGACACTTACAAGGTGGGAGATTTACCGCAGGAGCGGTGACACCCTGGTTTTAATTAAGGGGCTGTTTAGGTTATATCCTAGCCCTCTGGGGGAGGCCCACAAGGGCATGGGAAGAGTCAGCGGAATGAGCATTCCAGGACCCGTATATGGGGTCTGGGAGCATGCCACCCAAAATTTTAAATTTTGTGGGTGGAAGGTTATAAATTCATGTCCAACATAACCTAGGTACTGTAAGTCTGACCCCAACACAAACTCTAACTTTAGAATTGGTGCATCATAGGCTTTATGTGTTGGGGGTACCTTGGTTACATTAGTGTTAGACGTTGTGCTTCACTGAATATGAACTAGCATAAAAATCGTGCGGTGTTCACCAATTTTTCAGCAAAAAAGGGAAGATTACCCTCAATTGAGGGATTACCCTCAACTTGTTCCTGTAATATATTACCCTCAACGTGTTCCTGTTTATAAGATAAAACACAATCCGAAGAAGAACGTCTTTAAAACCCAAGATATGGATTAAGACAAGACAAAGATGAAACGGTTATAGTTCGACTTGTCAAGTGAACATCACTTGGTCTCATGATGACTTTGAAATAGAAATAAAGAAAGAAATATAACCGTTTCATCTTTGTCTGCACGCAGGCTTAAGCTTACTATTCGGAACATATAGTCGATTTGTTGTCCGGATGATTTCGACCGCATGGATTGCTTTGATGCGGCCGCTCCAATCACATGCAGGTAATTGTTTGCCCAATCATAATGCTTCTATTATACGTGTAAGCCGCAAGAGTTGGGATATTAAGATTATATGTCTGTTCTTCAATTTCCCGTTTTTGGTAGCATCAATCAAGGCGACACAATTTTTTGTGAAGCCAAGTATCGAGAGGTGGCAATGTGCCTTATCAGCATTGTATCACAAAGCGCGAGTGTCGCAAGCGTGCGGTGGGGAACGATCCACGAAGGACGGCAGCAATTTCACTAACTTTGGTAAAACTAGTCTCAATCCATATCTTGGGTTTTCAAGATGTTCGTCGACCTTCGGATTGTGTTTTATATTATTGTTCCTGTTTAGAAAGCCCCTTCGTGGCAAATAAAATTGTTTAGTGTTGATAGCCAGAAGTGAAGTTTAATTATAAGATTGCAGTCTAGACAGGAATGGGTGTAAACTTACTAATTAATGACGTTAATTAATCGATCGTTTATTATATGGCTATTTTTGCATGCTTATTGTATCAAAATCAGTGCAAAAAATTCACGCCAGAAAAATCAACATCCAGGACAACGGTTCGGATACGCGGTTTTTACGGACCGTGCGTTGGCCAATCAAAACTAAGGATATCCCAAAGCCATCTAATAAGTAGCTCAAATATTGAACCTTCCGCATAGTAGTAGTCCCTACTAAATACTGAAAGGTTCTAGAACAGTTTACCACCTTTTCACTTTGCTCGTTCAATATCTACCTGACTAACTCAATGGTTCAGTCCAATGGCCACACTTTCTACCTTCCTATCAAGTATTAGGAGAAGATCTACGGATCACAGTTTCACTTGCGCAGGCATTTTATGTCCAAGGAGTCCAGCAACAAGATTTTTCGCTGCCAGCACAGCCATCCCAGTTCTCGTAGCCACGTCAGCGCTGCCAATATGAGGAAGAATGACTGCAACGACAACATGCAGAAGCAGCTTAACATTTAGTCATCATTAGGTCTGCATAGCTCTTCAAAATCGTGCGATTATTTCAAAGTTTAGTGATTCTCAGTATAACTCAGTCGCTAGAACGACGTTTCACTTTTGAGGTCACCACAAATTCAAACCCCATATACGGTATACAATCGCTTGTTTTTATGTGGGAAGAGTTAGTCAACTGTCCATGCACCTGATGCCGTGTGTTGTTTCGGGGTACCGCTCTAGTTTCCTCCCACAAGTACTTATAATATTACTGAGTGTCGGTTATACGCCAAGTTCGCAAACGTAGGATATGCATTGCATGTATACATAACACCCATAATAAAAAGAGCAACAACACAAACAACACCACCACCACCACCACTACCACTACTACCACCACCAACAACAACAACAACAACAAGACCACCACCACCACCAGTACCAACACCAACACTACCAACACCACCACTACCAACACCACCACTATCAACACCACCACTACCAACAACACCATCACCACCAACACCACCACCACTACCAACACCACCACTACCAACACCACCACTACCAACACCACCACTACCAACACCACCACTACCAACAACAACAACACCACCATCACTACCAACACCAACACCACACCACTACCAACACCACCACCACTACCAACACCACCACCACCACCACTACCAACACTACCACCACCAACACCAACACCAACACAAACACCAACACCACCACTACCAACAACAACACCACCACCACTACCAACACCACAACTACCAACAACAACACCACCACCACTACCAACACCACAACTACCAACACCACCACCACCACTACCACTACCAACACCACCACTACCAACAACAACAACAACACCACTACCAACACCAACACCAACAACATAAACAGCAATCTGAACAGCAGCAACACCACCACCATGATCACCACCACCAATTGACCGTACTGAAAAAGATGGCGACTTGTACATTTAACCACAATCCTTTGCGTGCAGTAAATTTTGTTTCTTGTAGAATTATTGGAAGATATGGTTTTAAAACGATCAACTTTGGTAGGAATGAAGTTCTTGCTTACTTAATCCATCTTAACATGATAAACAATGTTTAGTTGTTATTTGAGCTGATTTGAGGCCGCAAAACATTGTGGTTAAATGTACCATCGCCATTTTCTTCGGTATCCGTCAATTACACCACGAGCACCACCAGCACCATGCACTACCATGATTTAAGACTTACCACAATTTTTCAGCTTTAACAGTTGGTGTTCAGTTGGCAATGGTTCTGGAGTTGTTACATCTAAACCAGCGGCCTAAATACGAAAAAGATTGCCTCATTTGTGTCAAGTTACACTTTATAATTATTTTGTAGTTTTTCATGGTCGATTTCATATTTTATTAATTTATTTACGTTCACGTCATATATAAAAATAGGGAGTTTTAGATTTGATTACGGCTACGAGACTCGTCATTGTACGCGCCATCTTGTTTCGCCATCTCGTACTGACGTGATAAACTTGTAGTAGCATTATATCTGAGTACGAGTTTCAAGGCGGAAAATCTTGTACTGAAATAAGCGGCCAACTATGAACTTATCACGTCAGTACGAGATGACGAAACAAGATGGCGCGTACAATGACGAGTCTCGTAGTCGTACTAGTAGTCGTAGTCCAACCTCGTACCCAGGGCCATTTGTAGGGAACTGGGCCGAGATGGCGAATAAAACAAAATGGCGGGAACAAATGGCCCTGGTGGAGGCTAGCTCAAAATGCGCAGTATATTGCGCATTTTATTAACTAGAACTGAGTTTTTTACACAGTAATTATACCTAATTACACCTAATTATTGCATGGTTTAAAATATAATTTCCCGTGCCGTGTGTAGGAACAACCGACAAGGTCAAAATACAATTTAAAAAAAAGATACAAAATAAAACCGTCTGATTTACGCCATAAGCTCTTGACCAATCAGAGGCTGAGATAGCCTGGCCTCCACCAGGGCCATTTGTTCCCGCCATCTTGGCCCAGCTCCCTACAAATGGTCCTGGGTACGAGGTTGGTCGTAGTCAAATCTAAAGCTCTCTAATAACAAATTAACAATTCAGGAACAACCATAATCATGCCACATTACAATGGCGTAGTTACGTACTTAAGCCCTAATCAAACGAGAACGCAAGTCATCGCAAGTTGGCAGTCAGAATTTCTGTGGCGGTCGTTTGAACACCCAAATTAACAAAATAAAGGTTTCATGAGTGTTTTAAACAAGTTTTAACTTTGTCACGGAACATGATATTTTTGGCGTGACTGCCAACTTGCGATGACTTGCGTTCTCGTTTGATTAGGGCTTAACATGCATTCTCGCTTCGATCACAATTTGCCACCATGTAAACATTTAAGAATTAGTCAAAATAGTTTATTGTATAAACAACATTTTACCTTGATTGTTCCCGTAGTTAAAGCATCGTAAAGATCTTCTTGGTTCACTATGGCACCCCTGGTTTTTTTTTCGACGAAAACAAAATAAAATTACGATTATTCTATTTTTCTCTCGATTTGACTGGCCTGTGCATGCGCATAATGTACAAATGTTGTTTTGCAGTAAATATACGGCGCAGCTCCATCTCCAACATTTTTGTTGTGCATGTATTCAATTAGTTATGTTATTAATTTTGTAATTAATTACATTAATAACCTAATTATGTAATTAATTAACTATTAATTAATTATTTAATTAATTACACTTAATTACTTATTTTGTTCTGTGTACATTTGTTTCAATTAATTAACTACATAAATAATTAATTAATTAATCATACGTATACGAGCTAGAATGAAGTACAATCTATACTGCAAAACGATTTACATAAAAAAAATCTGCTTTTTGATTGTAGCTCTTTCGTACCGAGCTAGCAAATTAAAAAACTTGCCAAAGAGTTTAGAACTAGTGAAGGAAAATATCATGCATGCAAAAAGATCAATATTTTTACATCAATCAGTTAATCTCACCTGCTTACGTTAATAAAGACTGAAGTGGGTTTCATTTTTGAAAATAAGTCTTTGTTAAACATTTCTATTCAGAAAAAAACAACGATTTCATTGACGAGTCAGTGCATGTTCTTCCTCCAATTTCTAAATACAGAGCAGGTTTTTTTTAACCAGCTTAGCTGTATTTAGACATCGGAGGATAAACACTGACGAGTGTTGGATATAGCTTCTCAAACGAATCAATATTTTAAGAGAAAATCGACCCCAAAGTTCGCTAAATTTGACTGTAATCTTCGTCCGATTTCTAAATACTGATTAAATATTGATTTCTTTTGAATTTTCTTCATGAATTATAAAACATATTTTCTTACGTGCATCCGTATCCAATTTCGGATCTAATATCAGGCAGTACTTCCTTACGACAGTCACCTCCATCAAAACAACATCAGATTAACAGATCCGGATCATTAAGTTTAACCGACCCCTTTTATCTCTGACCCAGCCCTTTATTATTTTACTCTCTCTAACGTCAGATCATTGTTATACTCATCAAAGGGAAAACCTAAAGCCAGCCCCACGCAGCAATGCATGGGTAATGTATACACTATCTTCAAAGAAAAATCCGAACGGCATTTTGCCAGTAGACCAAACTTAGAATCTGAATAGGCTTGGACCAGATCTACTTAACCCTTTCACTACTAGTTCCCCCCCCCCCCCAGTTCACCACTATTTTACTCTGTCTAACGCCAGACAATTTTACTCTGTCTAACGCCAGACAATTTTACTCTGTCTAACGCCAGACAATTTTACTCTGTCTAACGCCAGACAATTTTACTCTGTCTAACGCCAGACAATTTTACTCTGTCTAACGCCAGACAATTTTACTCTGTCTAACGCCAGACAATTTTACTCTGTCTAACGCCAGACTATTTTACTCTGTCTAACACCAGACAATTTTACTCTAGCTAACACCAGACAATTTTACTTTGGCTAACACCAGACAATTTTACTTTGGCTAACACCAGACAATTTTACTTTGGCTAACGCGAGACTATTTTACTCTGGCTAACACCAGACTATTTTATTCTGTCTAACGCCAGATTATTTTACTTTGGCTAACGCCAGACTATTTTACTCTGTCTAACACCAGACTATTTTACTGTGTCTAACACCAGACTATTTTACTGTGTCTAACACCAGACTATTTTACTCTGTCTAACGCCAGACTATTTTACTCTGTCTAACACCAGACTATTTTACTCTGTCTAACGCCAGACTATTTTACTCTGTCTAACGCCAGACTATTTTGCTGTGTCTAACACCAGACTATTTTACTGTGTCTAACACCAGACTATTTTACTCTGTCTAACGCCAGACTATTTTACTCTGTCTAACACCAGACTATTTTACTGTGTCTGACACCAGACTATTTTACTTTCGCTAACGGTAGACGACTTTTCTCGTTATGCTGAGATTAGTTTTAATAACAAAATACTGACGTTTCGCGGAGCGATGCCCTTCAAAGGCATCTCAGCAGTTTACAACCTTTCCATGCACATAAAGAAAAATAAAAAATAGATATTTTATCTGTATTTAGAAATCGGAGGAAAATTATGTTCAAATTTAGGAGTTTTATGTAGATCTGTTCTCGTAATATCTTGCTATATATTGCAAAGTTTAGGATATCGTAGGAAGAAATTATACATAAATTAAGCATAACCTTCGTTAGCTCGAGCATAACAGTTTCGTCTAGTTTTTTTTTATCATCTGAAATGCTATCTCTCGAAAGAGTTTTTCACTAGTTTCGAAGTTAGTTTAAAAACTTGGTTTTCGCCTCGTTTTTTCAACCCCATTCCACTTCTGGCGGTGTTTGGATATCCTGATAAAACACTCCTTGTCCTGTATGATATACTAACTACTCACAATCTTCCCACCCTCCCAAGAACAGGAAATTCAAAGACTTCTCCTGGACTTTCGAAGACCTTCTTAGCTAAACCAAGGACCGACTCGAGATACGCCTAGAAACTCTAGAAATATGACCACACTGCAAATCCCTAAAAACTTGTTTTAAGAAAAAAATACTTGTCCCGTCTGCAAGTGATAATAATCTTACTGGCTTTGTCTTAAAACAAGATTAAATATCTTAAAACAAGAAAATATATCTTAACAAGATTTGTCGCCTTTGCAGTGTAAAGTTTGTTTTATTATGTTGAACATTATAGACAGTGCCGTAGGAAGCAAGTTGATCTTGGAGGGGCACAGCTTCAAAAGGACACTTGAAACACACGTTTTATCATAAAAAGGGCACTTTTCTGTTGCAAAAAGGGCACTTCATGACAAAGTTGGGGGGAAGGGGGGGATCAAAATTTAAACTATCAATTCTCATATCCGAACCAGCATATCAATTTCTTCTCTTAGCAACATTACATGCATATTAACATATATCATCATACTTGCACATAGCGGTATGCAATGTCTTACATCGAACTCTACCTGCGTTCAAATCATCTCAGTAGCTCAATGGTTAGAGCGTCTCACAGGCGGTCAGAAGGTTGTGGGTTCGAGTCCCAAACTTAGAAAATCAGAAATATTTCTTGAGTAACTGAATGGCACATTTTCACTCATGAAAGATAAACAATGGCCGACGAACAACACTTGAAATCAGTTATTCTAGCATAGTTAAATTATTGGCAGCAGAACAAGGGAAACATTCCAGAACTTTCTGGGACTTCTAGTGCGGATTTGCAAGTACTAGAGCTTTCTAATTCTAGAGGTGATAAGGACCGTGAGAACTCCAGATCAGTGGGGAACTTCAGATCAGTGGGAAACCCCCTGGCTTGTATCTTAATCCACCACAACAATTTTAAAAGCATACCGTCAGGATAACCACTATTGTTAACTTCTGGAGTTTACTGAAGTGGCCAAGGACGCGCTATTTTTAGTCTCGATTGTCTTATGTTCAAATTCTGAGCTGCAAACGTCAAAATTAAAGCTGTACATTAATTCGATTATATGAAATACGAATCACTTTAACACCTATGGAGGGGATTTCTGAACCTTTCAACCAAAGTTTTTACACAAACAAGACGCCTGCTAGGCGTCCACTCGGGCTACTGATAGCAATGCAGCTTGGCATAGCCTATACACGAAACAGCGTGCACAATTAAGCGTTTGTTAAAAACTACAAAATCTTCAGACGCGCAATGTAAGAACCGCACTAGAGACTAGCTATTTTGATCGTACAGTTAAAGGTACTTTTAAGTACACCCGCGCATTAAGCCTTTCATGATGCTAATGTAACTGCTTGCCATCACCTTTGCGAGGTCCCAATCTCTCTATAGGCCAATTCAAATCCGAATTGTTAAAATACTACCAACATGTAACCGAACTCGTATACGATGTCGAAATTCCACAAACTTTTAAAACCGTCTGTGTAAAATGTCACTCGTGCCGTCCCCTATCTAGTCTTCTTGTTAAAATGTGCTGTTAGTTTATGTTTTATAGTCTTAGCTTAGAAGTGCCTATTTACGTCTTGATGTTGGCCATTAGATTTCATTTTGTATTATATATAGGGACCCCGTAATGGAGCAACAACTCTGTGGGACTTCCCTGCCACTCGTGGCAAAGCTTGTAAATAAATAAACAAGTCCGTATTTCCAAATAACAATTGAAGCTAAAATAAAAAGAAAGAAACATAAACAGAGCCGAAACCTAGCCTACCACAGAAGCCGGAGTAATTAGCCTGAAACTTGATTGCTGCCGGCCCGACAGAAATCGAGATATCACATTTGCAATCTCTTTCAATCTCGCTTTAATTTTGATCATCCGTACTTCTGTGCAGGTTTCAGTATCTCTTTTATGTTTTTGTATAATATAACACCGTTATTGTGATAACATTTTCAAAGCGTTATTTACCTTTAGTAGATGGTGTTAAAGCACAGGACACGATAACAAAATCCGCTCTTGAAATTAACTCGTCTATATTAACTGATAAACAAAAACAATACATTAAAACTAAGAAAAGTGACAGGTTTACTTTTCAACAGATATATTTTGAAGAGATTTAATTAAGATAATCTCAAAATCGTTTACTCGCGCCAAAAAGGTTTATTCTATTTTAATTAACAATGACGTATCTTCTGGCGTAAAAAGCATTTATGTCATAAGCGTTGCGGAGGCCAACAATGAATCATCATCGAAAGATTAATTAGCTTCCATAGATAATCGTTCTTTGCATAGATACTTAGTATCTTCGGGGATTTTAAACAAGGAAAAATTAGTGTCAAGGCGCAAAGTGTGTCAGAAAACACAGTTATTTTAATGCCTGAGTGACATTTTCGTATGGCCAACGCCAGAGAATTGTACTCATCACTTAGGGGCTGTTCACACGAGACCGGGTTATCTCGGGGGGTAGGGATAACTCGGGGGCTAGGGTCAAAGTTGACCCTATTTCACAAGATAAAACGCAACTACCGAGTTGTCCCTGGCCCCCGAGATAACCCTAGCTTCATGTGAACGCTTCACCCCGAGTTATCCCGAGCAACAGCATAAATACGCACATGCCTAAGTTGACCCTACCCCCCGAAATAACTCGGGTGAAAGCGTTCACATGGAGGTAGGGATAACTCGGGGGCTAGGGTTACCCTATCGCTCCGACCGAGTTATCCCTATCCCCCGAGTTATCTCGGTCTCATGTGAACGGTTTACTTTTTTAACATGAAAATAAACTAACACCGAGTTATCTCGGGGGATAGGGATAACCCTACCCCCCGAGATAACTCGCCTCATGTGAACAGGCCCTAAGAAGAGGGATGAAAATTTAACCCGGGGGGTACTCTCGTATAAAAGAGATACCGGTATGTACAACCATAGTCCCTACGGTACCACCCTATAGGGTGTGGTTTTCGAGCTCCGGGGTCTGGGATAGTCTATCACGCTCGCGCCGATCCACGACAGGACAGACTCAGAGTTGGAAAAAGTATTCAACCTTCCTCCGGATGGGTTTTTAAGTTTAGATAACCTTCCTCAAAATATATAGCGAGAATTTTGTGTTTTGCAACGTTCATAAATAGTGCATGACTTCTACAGTACCTTGGTTTTCTAGGTTTTCCTAGGTAAGCTTTGGCATACTACAATAGCTACTAATAACTGACCGCTGCTGACTGATAGCCTGCCAACTACCCCCGACTGCTACGAAGATACAGACATCACAGCAGACATCAGCGTACATGTCTCACACATGTAACTGCTGCCACGGCCAGTGCTGCATAATTGTTGGTTAGCCAATGTTTTGCTGCAAATCGCATTTCTTCTCGACACCTTGCTTGATCAATTGTAACTTTCTCAGATTACCGAATGTGTTGTTTCACGTGTTTTCACTTTAAACCTTCCTCACTAAAGTAAACCTTCCTCCGGGTGGTACCCGCATACCCGCAGCTTTTTTCCAACTCTGGACAGACTACAACTTTTTCAAATCCATGTGTCGTTCAGCGGAGGCTAGTAGATAACTGCAACGACTCGGACGTTTAATTCATTTTGAAAACGATCTTTTTAATATCAATTATCATGTCAATGTGTTGGATTGTATAAACATAACACGGTTCCTTTACCTTTTGCGGATCTAGTTAAAAAGTATAGGGTATTGATTTTTGATGGGATAGGGTCAGGATTTTGAGGTCACGGCGGCACACCTCTACCTTAAAATTACCAGAGTAACCCCCCCCCCACCCCACCCCCCCACCCCACCCCACCCCACACCCCACCCCACACACCCACCCCACCCCCGATACTTAAACCGTGATCACCATGCAAATATTTAAAGTGCCTATCTCACCTGTGGGGATTTTACATATTCGTAATCTTTGGGTTCTCCTGAGCAAAATTGCAATATATCTTGTCAGCCGATAATTTCATCTTCATGGAGTTTTTCGCTGTCAAAGTTACCAGATGTGATGTCACGAGGCATTTTTGTGGCAAGTGACAAAAGGAAACTGGTTTGGAATGCCTCTTGTGACATCACATCCGGTAACTTTGACAGCGAAAAACTCCATGAAGATGAAATTTTCGGCTGACAAGATATATTGCAATTTTGCTCAGGAGAACCCAAAGATTACGAATATGTAAAATCTCCACAGGTGAGATAGGCACTTTAAGGAAGTAAGGCAGCTTGTCTATATACTTACCAAATTTTGCGTTCACAGGATTCTCCTCTGCAGAAAAAAACAAATAATAAGTCAACAAACAGTATTTTTAACAAGTTTATAAATAAATTTTCACCGAAGGTATTTTACTATTTTGGAACAGAGCAAAAAGACCAGTAGCCTAGTACACTGTACCTCGTTTTCGCTCATGGTTACCACAGTAAAGAAATGTTGATGGCCCGAATGGCGCAAGTCGTCGACAAACAGCCTGACCTGGTAGAAAACAAAACTTTATGTATAAGCATAATAACATATAGAGCGTTTTCATCTGACGTCACGGCGGCCATATTGGTGTACCAAAACAATGAAATGGCGGCCATATTGGTGTACGGTATGGGAATTAGCTCTTTCTTATTCAAATATTTTGTATTATTTCACCACCCCAATGGGGCCACTGATCACGTGAGTGAAAACGGTCTATACGGTAAGATGATGTAGTGATATCATAGTCACTCAAAATATGGAGTTTGGAAACTCAGCTAAAGCAGTCTTTGGACTATCTTTTTCTTTTATGCCCCTTTTGTGCACGGTGCACGGTCACTGAACCAATTGTATTTTAGTATAATGAACGAATTATCCAATAGCAACGTTTCAGTTCAATCACTCAACGACAACCGTGCTATTTAAATATTAATAAACCTAAAACAAAGGATGTGCACGGTGTATGGTACGGTTCAACATAAAATCCAAGCTCATCGCTGCGTTAGAACACGAACGGTGGAAGACGTTACGCTTCACTCAAAAAGGTTTTTGAACATTTTCTCCAAACTGGCGCGTGATATATTAGTGCTGTCACAACAAACGAGACGCGTGGAAAAATGCGCATCTCGATCAAAGCCTCAAAGTGCGCACGAGCGATTTCGCGCAATCTTCCGGGACCCCAACACTACTGGACTGTAAGTACTGTACATGTCAGTAAAAAAATGTGAAAATATAACATTTTACGCTGATGAAGGACTCCGCTCAAAATGTCAGTATTTCGTTGCGAAAAATATCTCCGCAGTTTACCGCCTTTTACTTCGCTGTAAGTATAGTAGTTCAGGGTACACGTCACGCGTAAAAACGCACAAATTGCTCACGGTTGTTAACAGGCGTGAACAATGTCAGGCACGTAGCTAGACTAAGAAATCTAGGAGGGCAAGTTTTATTTTGGGGGGGGGGGGGGGGGGGCAAAGTGAAAAGGTACAAAAGTTGAGTCATGCAGAACAACTGATTCAATCACGCTACTACACCCCCCCAGTCTGTCACATGGTTTACCTACCGTACTGTAACATGACGACGTTAGACGCTTTGGATATAACAACATCACTTACGTTACACAAGTACGCGACAGCGTTCACACTTCAATTACTTATCCACTCACGCTGCGGATATTTTTGGTCATGCAGTCTCTGGTTGGGGGGGCAAGAAATAATTCTGGGGGGTGGTGGCCCCCTCTCACCCCCCGTAGCTACGTGCCTGAACAATGTTGTGCTGCACAGTGCACCCCGTGAACAATGCTGCACAGTGCACCCCGTGAACAATGTTGTGCTGCACAGTGCACCCCGTGAAACTTGTCAACAAGTTGTTCACTTATAGTTCGAACAACTTGTTCACGGATAAATCAACAATCCGATACACCTGGGAAATTAAGATAACTTGAAGTGTATGCATGGTAAAAGTATTTACAAGCTTTTTCTCTTCCTGTTTAACTTATGTGCTGATTAATTAATAACGCAGCGCTTTTAGGGCTTTCAAACTACTACAATAGGTTGGCATGAAGAAGTTGTTCTAACAGCACATTTCAATAGCCAACAACGTTGTTAGCACTTGATACAACATGTTGTAACAGCATGATGAAGTAACCAGCAAGGCTGAACAACAATGTTACAACAATTGTGTGACTCTTGCCAACACCTCCAGTTGTTTCAACATGCGCGAACAACTGCTGTTGTTTCATGAAGCTGTTGTAACAACATGATGAAACAATGATGAACAATATTGTTATAATTCATCAAGGTTGTTCACACATGATAACAACGTTGTTACAGCATTGTTCAGGCACTGACAATGCTGTAACAACTTGTGAGATTTTTACGCGGGTAGGTCCAGGCAAATAACAACAATGTAAAAAAAATCATGATAAATAACTGATGAAGAATCAGAGACTTGCCTATTCTTCCCATGCCAACAATACCAACTGTTGACCCTTTCAGACCACTGCCACACATCCATAATGGCCTCCACGATCCCCACTCACCACTAAATACAATTTATAACATAAATTTACATGTAATATAATGCTGCTTCTGATTGATGATGAATAATATAGGATTGCTCCATATTAAAAGGACACCCTGCATTCAGGTTTTGACATAGATCAAATGTCCTCACCTTTTCACGGTATCTGCAGCTTCAATTAAGCGACGACATGTAGCCAGCAACAAACCAACAGTTAAATCAGCCTAGGAGTGTTAACAACAAAACACTATAGAACTGGTATGTAATTACCAGCATGTGTACAGTCAGTACAGTAATTGTAAATATTTTACTGCACCAAGAGTTGTAACACATGTTGGTTGATCACATTCTACACTTTAAATTCAAGGTACAGTAATGAGACGTATCACATTGTTACTCATGTTTAACACACATATATAGCCAGGTAATTTGTCTTCAATATTGCAAAATATTATTGATAAGGGTAATTTTCTCACTGTCTAGGGCCCATAGAAACATTTTCTAAGTTAAGTTGGGCTTGACAGTTAACATCTACCAAAGTGTAATACATTACACCAAGCTTGTACATACTATATATATATATATATACATATACATATACATATATCTATATCTATATCTATATCTATACCTATACCTATACCTATACCTATACCTATACCTATACCTATACCTATACCTATACCTATACCTATACCTATACCTATACCTATACCTATACCTATACCTATACCTATACCTATACCTATACCTATACCTATATACTATACCTATACCTATACCTATACCTATACCTATACCTATACCTATACCTATACCTATACCTATACCTATACCTATACCCTATACCTATACCTATACCTATAACCTATACCTATACCTATACCTATACCTATACCTATACCTATACCTATACCTATAACCTATACCTATACCTATGCCTATACCTATGCCTATACCTATGCCTATACCTATGCCTATACCTATACGCCTATACCTATACGCCTATACCTATACGCCTATACCTATACCTATACCTCTACGCCTATACCTATACCTATACCTATACCTATACCTATACCTATACCTATACCTATACCTATACCTATACCTATACCTATACCTATACCTATACCTATACCTATACCTATACCTATACCTATACCTATACCTATACCTATACCTATACCTATACCTATACCTATACCTATACCTATACCTATACCTATACCTATACCTATACCTATACCTATACCTATACCTAATACCTATACCTATAACCTATACCTATACCTATACCTATACCTATACCTATACCTATACCTATACCTATAACCTATACCTATACCTATATACCTATACCTATACCTATACCTATACCTATACCTATACCTATACCTATACCTATACCTATACCTATACCTATACCTATACCTATACCTATACCTATACCTATACCTTATACCTATACCTATACCTATACCTATACCTATACCTATACCTATAACCTATATATATATATATATATATCTATATCTATATCTATATCTATATCTATATCTATATCTATATCTATATCTATATCTATATCTATATCTATATCTATATCTATATCTATATCTATATCTATATCTATATCTATATCTATATCTATATCTATATCTATATCTATATCTATATCTATATCTATATCTATATCTATATCTATATCTATATCTATATCTATATCTATATATCTATATCTATACATGTATTTTAATATACTGTATGTACCATATTCTTAATGTCAGAATAAGGGATTGTTACATCAAGACATATTCCGTAATTCTAATTACAGTATGCATACACAACTGTGATGCAATCATTGAAAAATTTATTATTTAATATTTAGCTTACTGTGGCATCTGTCAAAACATCTGGTGTATTACCAAGAAGGATATTTCTAGAAACACAAAAATCAATGACTATATATACAGAAACAGAATGATCAACCTGTAAAAAGAGATTAATGCTAATACCTTGACTTTATCGCTTCAGTGTCAATGTGATCATATCCAACAGACATGGTACTTACAACTTTAAGTTGCTCACCTGCAAAAATTACAAATTAAGTTTGTAACAAATAGTTGTACATGCAGTAACCCATTCCTGAGTCACTGACTTAAAGTCTGTAGCAGATTAACTTCAGGTATACACACAGACCTGCTTCCAAAAGAAGTTCTTCATTAACTTTATCTGTTATCAAACAACACAGACCATGTTTTCCCTTAATTCTTTTCAGTAGATCATTATTTGGAATAGGATCCTCACCATCCCACAGATCAATGTCCAACCTGCATGTACATTTAAAAAATCACAGTTACACGTAATTTATTCTGATATGGTACGTACATCGATCTGCACGCAGGCTTAGATAGCATGAGGCCCTAGAAAGCACAAGCTAGGGCACAGAAAGCACGAGGCCTGAGAAAGTGCATGGGACCTATAGCTGAGAAAGCACGATGCCCCAGAAAGTGTATTGCCCATTAACAAAATGCAAGGCCCCAGAAAGTGTGGGGCCCCAGAAAGCATGGGACTGACCTATAACAAATCAGGGCCCCAAATCAATATTTTACCCCAGGTCACACAATTCCTCTCAGTGGCCCTGAACAATATGGTGTTAGTACAGAACTAAACAGTATTAATTATTATACCCTCACAAATAATCGTCCAATGAAATGTCTGCATTAGTGTCACATACCAGCCCAATATTTTATGATGTAGCACAAAGTCGACATATTGGGCAGCAACCTTTGGACAGGTTGCACAAGGTATTTTTACAAATGGAACGAAATGAAATGAAACAAAATGAAATGAAACAATACAAAACAAACTTATGGATCGTTTTCACTCACGTGATCGGTGGCCCCATTGGGGTGGTGAAACAATACGAAATATTTGAATAAGAATAGAGCTAATTCCCATATGGTACACCAATATGGCCGCCATTTCATTGTTTTGGTACACCAATATGGGCGCCGTGACGTCAGATGAAAACGATCTATAAGATGGTTGGGATTTTTTATAAAGCAATTATTAATAATTGCCTAATTAAGTGACCTGTGACCAACCAATTTAATATTAATAGGTTAATAAAGTTAAATAATAATAGGCCCCTTAACAACAACAACAACAACAACAACAACAACAACAACAACAACAACAACAACAACAACAACAACAACAACAACAACAACAACAACAACAACAACAACAACAACAACAACAACAACAACAACAACAACAACAACAACAACAACATCAACAACATCAACAACTACAACAACAACAACAACAACAACAACAACAACAACAACAACTACAACAACAACTACAACAACAACAACAGTTCACATATAAAGATATAACAGACCATTACTAAGACCATTACTATACAAAACAGGCAAGTAACAACAACAGTTCACATAAAAAGATATAACAGACCATTACTAACACCATTACTATACAAAACAGGCAAGTAATAGTTACTAAATCTCGCTAAATCAATACAACCCAATTTACCTTTCTTCTGTTGTCAAAACTTCCATTGCTTCCTTGGGAAGGGTTCTCGTCACTAAAACCCGAAATTTCTCCGACATATCCTCGCTTACACAACTTCCCAGTAACCTGCAGTAAAATGTCGGTCCTCTGACAAGGTTCTCTGAAGTAAACCTACGGAGAAATACGCGTTTAAACATAAAATAAAGGACCATTGCCTGCACACATGTACCATGTCATTGTTGCAAAATTTAAATGCCTCAGATTCCACGCGCGTACTGCACGCGATCAACACGCGGCAGGGAACAAAGCAGCGGAGATAAGACCCCGGGTACGAGGTTGGGAACAAAGTATACGTAGGAACAAAGTTGCACAATGCTCATACCCAGTCTTTTCAGGCTATCTTTTCTCCAACTAACTAACTAACCAACTAACTAACTAACTAACTAACTAACTAACTAACTAACTAACTAACTAACTAACTAACTAACTAACCAACCAACCAACCAACCAACCAACCAACCAACCAACCAACCAACCAACCAACCAACCAACCAACCAACCAACCAACCAACCAACCAACCAACCAACCAACCAACCAACCAACTAACTAACTAACTAACTAACTAAATAACCAACCAACCAACCAACCAACCAACCAACCAACCAACCAACCAACCAACCAACTAACCAACTAACTAACTAACTAACTAACTAACTAACTAACTAACTAACTAACTAACTAACTAACTAACTAACTAACTAACTAACTAACTAACTAACTAACTAACTAACTAACTAACTAACCAACCTAGCTTATCTTGATCAACAACTTTATCGAGCGAGACTTTACTCAAAATGTCACTCTCCACGTTCATTAGCATTAAGCTGTCCAAATTCTCTTGGCTCAGAGAAGCTCGCAGCCTAACTAGCTTGTCTTGATCAGCTTCAGCTTTGAGAACGACCTTTTACATTCAACTTGTGTGATGGCCAATGTCAGTAAAAAATTATACACGGTGGACGTTGTATAAGGATTACATGTTTTAGCATGCCGTAACCCCACCCCGCCCCAAACTCAGTTCTGACAAACCACAATAATATCATTAACTGTATGTAAATGCTATGTTAAACCAGCCAGACCCGTCAGCAATGTGAGCTTGGTTCTAACATTCTGCTGTCATAAACAAAATAAACCCTTTTAGTTTATTATCACCGTGAAACGTCGTCATTTAGTTGTGAAGCCAAAATAAACGTATAGTATAATGAAACGAAAACTACTAAAGATTCGTGTGCTTGTCTTTTTTGCTATGTCAGTAGCCGGCTTTCTTCTTATCCCTATGATAAGAACACGTAACAAGTGCCACGTTGTACCCGAAGACGAAATGAATATACCGAGTAGGTGAAACTACATCCTGACTGAATGATTCGGGCCTTTGGTATCTATATACAGGCCTACACAGTATATACTATTTTACATGCAGTACAGTAGGGTAGTATACAGTCTAGAAGTGTGTCGTGTTTACAGCTGGCACAAGCTTGGCCAAGGCCAGGCCATATTCTGGCCTTCGGCTCATGAGTATCTTGTCAAGAAGGGAGTCAGTTACTGTTATATATATATGTAAATGAAAAATCGGTAAAGGTTTCTTGAACTTGAGGCCGGGATCACAACGAATGATCTGACAGCTTTAGACTCGGGTTGTCTTGGAAATGGTGAGAAGGACTGACTTTCTAAACAGTTCGCCAAATGTTCGCGCATCTTGGATTGGTCGTATCGCACATTGGTTGAGTCATTTCGGCCAGCAGCGAGATCGTAGTTCGAGAGGATAGTTTAGGTTCACGTTCAAAAGATAAATGACACTGAAACAGTTTTATAGCTTCAAGACTACTGGTGAGTCATCACTTTTAATATTGTTTACAAGCATTCATGGAAATCGCGTTGGTTCTAATGCTAATGTGCCATTTCTATCGCTTTTGTTAAAAAACCATTAGCGGATACGCGCTGGGACATTGGCCAAGATTATAGATACATTTTAGTCACAGTAAATGCACTTTATCTACATATTGACCACTGACCAGCTTTTTAGTAATCTAATACGTTTGGTGCGAGAATACGAGATCTGATACGTTTTGAGCTGATCATCAATTGTCAAAGTGAAATTAAATAATGAATAAAACAACTAATTTATTATAATTGAACGTTGCGTATATTGCTCTGAATTAGGTCTCTCAAAACTTTACTAGAACTTTCATATTCTATACATTTCGGCAGCACACCATTAACCATTTAGATAATCAATAATCTTTTCAACTCTTTTGATGTTGATGCTAGCTTATCAACAACTTTATCGAGCGAGACTTTACTCCAAATGTCACTCTCCACGTTCATTAGCATTAAGCTGTCCAAATTATCTTGGCTCAGAGAAGCTCGCAGCCTAACTAGCTTGTCTTGATCAGCTTCAGCTTTGAGAACGACCTTTCACATTCAACTTGTGTGATGGCCAATGTCAGTAAAAAATGATACACGGTGTATAACTCTGAGTACGCTGTGCTATTCAGGCTATACTGATGCAAGACTTTGTAGGCACACGTGAAACAAGACTTGCAGGTTTTCCCGTTTTGACATGACAAGCCTTGAATAGGAATCCATAAAACTTTCAAGCTGCGTCAGAAGTAGCTCTCTGTCAACCCTGTCTCCAAGAAGTTCTTGAAACTTTTCCTGTGGCAGACGAAGGAATTCCTGACTGTTTCAGCTCACTGAATCTTCTGGGATCAAAGCAGGCGACTAATCTTTGTAGCACTTTTCATGATCAAGAAATCTTGCCTTCATGTTTTAAACCACTCGATCCATTATTATATTGAAGGTGTTGATTCTGTAGGCTTCTACTTCATCCAAAACTGCTTCATCTTGGCATTGCTCGCCAGGCAATCTCTTCTTCTTGCGTGCACGTTTCTTTGGCAGAACAGCGTCAATCTCAAGGTCGGTTTCATCCAATTAAACATTAACTAAAGCGGAAAATTCCTTAGCTTTCTGATGAACATTCTCGAAATCTCTGGAAATTGCAGTGATCTCCTTATTTACTGTTTCCACCATTCTCCAAGCTTGTAGCATATCCAGACCTTTAGTCTGGAAATACAGGGATAGTGGTGTGGTGATCTTGTATATCCGCAAGAAAACAAACGCTGTCATGATCGTCTGAAATTTTAGGACTTAGGAGGCCTAGGTCAAACGTCGCTCTTCTCATGCGCCGAACCTAATGCGAATCAGCATAAACAGGTGTTTGCTGATTCGCATTAGGTTCGGCGCATGAGAAGAGCGACGTTTGACCTACTTGTTTATGCTGATTCGCATTAGGTTCGGCGCATGAGAAGAGCGACGTTTGACCTAACAACTCCGAAGAGTGTTGTTGCAGGAGTGGTTGAAGAGGCAGAAGCAGTGAGCACGAGATTCAGGGAAACTTTATGAAACGAAAACTACTAAAGATTCGTGTGCTTGTCTTCCTTGCCATATCAGTGGCCGGCTTTCTTCTTATCTCTATGATAAGAAAACATTATAACAAGTGCCATGTTGTATCAGGAAGCGAAAGGAACATACAGGTAGGTGCATGTAACTACATCCTGACTGAATGATTCCTTTGATGATCTATATAGGCCTATACATGTTTTACAGTAATATGTTTATATTACCTCTCCTCAACTCTAGGCCCTACTCCAGTATCTAGACTGTATACTACGTACCCTACTGTACTGCAGTGTAAACTGTATAGGCCTGTAAACCACATCGAATTTTTCTTTTGTTCCCAACTAGAACTAATTATAAACCTATTCAATATTTACAATAGAAATGTCGATTCGCGCGATGGTAAGGGTAAGAGGAGAATTTGCGAAGAAGAGCACTTAAGGGCTGTTTACATGAGCCGGGCTAGCCCGGCTAACTGGGCTGACTCGTGTCACGAAATTATTTCCTCGGCCGCAAAAGGAGATTTTAATCAACGTTAGGATTCGTTTACATCTAAACTAAACCAATTATTCTTTGTACATTTAGTTTATGCGATCGCGAGTTTCAAAACCACAGTGACATTCTAATCAATCGCGTGATGAGCCCCTTTAGCGGATTTGGACCCCCCTTTTTAAACATTTTTTATATCCAAAACAACCCAGAAAAACGATAAATATGTTACATTCATTAATTTTCATATCCAAAGCCACTTATAAACCCCACATGCATAGTCGAGCTTTGTGTTGCAATAGCGAATAGAAAACATTGTTGGGCGACATCTTCAAAGTTCGAAAATTTGGTTCGTTGACGTACATGCATCAAATAATAAAATTATATTGCCAGTAACATCATCTAAATTCAAAAATCTTAACACTGTTATTAAACTGAGTAAGTACTACAAAAAAACTAGAAAGTTACCAAATGGAAAATATGTATACAACTACAAGGATAAATAAACATCGCTAAAAAATGTATATACAAAATTAGTTCTGTCAAGAAACTTTCAACTGGTATAATCGTTTATGACCAAATATGTAAAAGATAAAAGAAAACATTACTGAAAAATGTATATCACAACATTAGTTCTGTTAAAACGTTTCAACTGTTATAATCGTTTATAAATGTTTGGATCGCTTTGGGCTTGGAGGCCGACAATCTCTACACTGCCATTCGTCTTCATTTGGGAATGTCTCTATAGATTCTCGCATTTCATGTGCAGCCATTTCTCGCACAAGTTGCACTCGATCATATCATCCCATGCCTCTGCCATGAGACAATGGCAAAACAACTCAATCGCATGAAAGGCAAACTCTTTGCGGAATTTGACAGCTTTAGACTCGTGTTGTCTGGGAAATGGTGAGAAGGACTGACTTTCTAAACAGTTCGCCAAATGTTCGCGCATCTTGGATTGGTCGTATCGCATATTGGTTGAGTCATTTCGGCCAGCAGCGAGATCGTAGTTCGAGAGGATAGTTTAGGTTCACGTTCAAAAGATAAATGACACTGAAACAGTTTTATAGCTTCAAGACTACTGGTGAGTCATCACTTTTAATATTGTTTACAAGCATTCATGGAAATCGCGTTGGTCCTAATGCTAATGTGTCATTTCTATCGCTTTTGTTAAAAAAACATTAGCGGATACGCGCTGGGACATTGGCCAAGATTATAGATAGAATTTAGTCACAGTAAATGCACTTTATCTACATATTGACCACTGACCAAGCTTTATAGTAATCTAATACGTTTGGTGCGAGAATACGAGATCTGATACGTTTTGAGCTGATCATCAATTGTCAAAGTGAAATTAAATAATGAATAAAACAACTAATTTATTATAATTGAACGTTGCGTATATTGCTCTGAATTAGGTCTCTCAAAACTTTACTAGAACTTTCATATTCTATACATTTCGGCAGCACACCATTAACCATTTAGATAATCAATAATCTTTTCAACTCTTTTGATGTTGATGCTAGCTTATCAACAACTTTATCGAGCGAGACTTTACTCCAAATGTCACTCTCCACGTTCATTAGCATTAAGCTGTCCAAATTCTCTTGGCTCAGAGAAGCTCGCAGCCTAACTAGCTTGTCTTGATCAGCTTCAGCTTTGAGAACGACCTTTCACATTCAACTTGTGTGATGGCCAATGTCAGTAAAAAATTATACACGGTGTGTAACTCTGAGTACGCTGTGCTATTCAGGCTATACTGATGCAAGACTTTGTAGGCACACGTGAAACAAGACTTGCAGGTTTTCCCGTTTTGACATGACAAGCCTTGGATAGGAATCCATAAAACTTTCAAGCTGCGTCAGAAGTAGCTCTCTGTCAACCCTGTCTCCAAGAAGTTCTTGAAACTTTTCCTGTGGCAGACGAAGGAATTCCTGACTGTTTCAGCTCACTGAATCTTCTAGGATCAAAGCAGGCGACTAATCTTTGTAGCACTTTTCATGATCAAGAAATCTTGCCTTCAGGTTTTGAACCACTCGATCCATTATTATATTGAAGGTGTTGATTCTGTAGGCTTCTACTTCATCCAAAACTGCTTCATCTTGGCATTGCTCGCCAGGCATTCTCTTCTTCTTGCGTGCACGTTTCTTTGGCAGAACAGCATCAATCTCAAGGTCGGTTTCATCCAATTAAACATTAACTAAAGCGGAAAATTCCTTAGCTTTCTGACGAACATTCTCGAAATCTCTGGAAATTGCAGTGATCTCCTTATTTACTGTTCAGTTCCACCATTCTCCAAGCTTGTAGCATATCTAGACCTGCAAATCAGCATAAACAAAGGATTTAGCTTATTATTATTAGGTTCGGCGCATGAGAAGAGCGACGTTTGACCTAACATCTCCGAAGAGTGTTGTTGCAGGAGTGGTTGAAGAGGCAGAAGCAGTGAGCACGAGATTCAGGGAAACTTTATGAAACGAAAACTACTAAAGATTCGTGTGCTTGCCTTCCTTGCCATATCAGTGGCCGGCTTTCTTCTTATCTCTATGATAAGAAAACATTATAACAAGTGCCATGTTGTATCAGGAAGCGAAAGGAACATACAGGTAGGTGCATGTAACTACATCCTGACTGAATGATTCCTTTGATGATCTATATAGGTCTATACATGTTTTACAGTAATATGTTTATATTACCTCTCCTCAACTCTAGGCCCTACTCCAGTATCTAGACTGTATACTACGTACCCTACTGTACTGCAGTGTAAACTGTATAGGCCTGTAAACCACATCGAATTTTTCTTTTCTTCCCAACTAGAACTAATTATAAACCTATTCAATATTTACAATAGAAATGTCGATTCGCGCGATGGTAAGGGTAAGAGGAGAATTTGCGAAGAAGAGCACTTAAGGGCTGTTTACATGAGCCGGGCTAGCCCGGCTAACTGGGCTGACTCGTGTCACGAAATTCTTTCCTCAGCCGCAAAAGGAGATTTTAATCAACGTTAGGATTCGTTTACATCTAAACTAAACCAATTATTCTTTGTACATTTAGTTTATGCGAGTTTCAAAACCACAGTGACATTCTAATCAATCGCGTGAGGAGCCCCCTTTTTAAACATTTTTTATACCCAAAACAACCCTGTTATATTTTCTGTTAAAACATTTCAACTGTTATAATCGTTTATAAATGTTTGGATCGCTTTGGGCTTGGAGGCCGACAATCTCTACACTGCCATTCGTCTTCATTTGGGAATGTCTCTATAGATTCTCGCATTTCATGTGCAGCCATTTCTCGCACAAGTTGCACTCGATCATATCATCCCATGCCTCTGCCATGAGACAATGGCAAAACAACTCAATCTCATGAAAGGCAAACTCTTTGCGGAATTTGACAGCTTTAGACTCGGGTTGTCTGGGAAATGGTGAGAAGGACTGACTTTCTAAACAGTTCGCCAAATGTTCGCGCATCTTGGATTGGTCGTATCGCACATTGGTTGAGTCATTTCGGCCAGCAGCGAGATCGTAGTTCGAGAGGATAGTTTAGGTTCACGTTCAAAAGATAAATGACACTGAAACAGTTTTACAGCTTCAAGACTACTGGTGAGTCATCATTTATTGTTTACAAACATTCATGGAAATCGCGTTGGTCCTAATGCTAATGTGCCATTTCTATCGCTTTTGTTAAAAACCATTAGATTAATGGATACGCGCTGGGACATTGGCCAAGATTTTAGATAGATTTTAGTCACAGTAATCTCTTCAGCAATAAATTAAATACTGTTATCAATAGGAACCCTGAACCTATGTAAAAAGTCACTTCTGTGTTTTGATATACATGCATGGTGGTGTGTTATTATTACATTTTTAGTCAGTTTGCAAGCGAACAAATAGAATCTCTCTATTCTCAAAGACGCATCCTATTAAGACGTAAAGTTACCATATGATCTGAAGAGCACGAAATACTTATTCGCGTCTTAGCCTTAGGTTTATACATCGTGCTTAATCTTAGAGCGCACCGAACTTGAAGGCATTGATTTTGATTTTTAAATTACGTTTCCCGCCTGGTATATATCCATTGCAACTGAATTATATCTTATTTATTCTATACGCTGTTAGCTCGGTCGTATAAATCACCAGCGTTCTTCACCGTGCTATGGAGAGCGTGGAAATCGCTTTTACTAACTCTGGTAGTGGTTTCTATTTTACGGTTTGTGTTCTTTATCACTAATATAAAGTGACAAAAAAACTTCAGACTGTTCGCTATTATGAATTTCGTTTATGTTATTGTGTTCACACTACATATATTTAACTTTTGGAGGGGGGTCCAAATCCGCCAACGGGGATCCAAATCTACTAGTAGATTTGGACCGGGGGTCCGAATTTAGGTTAACCAAATTAACTGGGACACCTGCTCATGTAAACAGCCCCTAATATGCTCAGTTATATAGTGATGGTCATTCGGGATTAAACGAACAGAGGGATACTGGATTAGAAAGTTAAATTGTTATACGGCTTTGGGACTGAACACAATGATATTTAAATTATTATAATTGAATTACACTAAAAGATAAAATCCATATCTTCTCGTGACAGACCACGACATATAATTGTTTTTTTGAATCAATTAATAATCTTTCAGGGATTACATCTATAAGCATGCCCTAACCCATGACACAAACCATAATAATATGTAAATGCTTTGTTAAATCAGCTGATACAACTTTCATAAACAAAATAAACACTTTTGGCTTATTATCACCGTGAAACGTCGTCGTTTAGTTGTGAAGAAAATAAACGTATTTATAGTAATGAAACGAAAAATACTAAAGATTCGTGTGCTTGTCTTTTTTGCCATATCAGTAGCCGGCTTTCTTCTTATCTCTATGATAAGAAAACATAACAAGCGCCACGTTGTATCAGGAAGCGAAAGGAACATACATGAGGTAGGTGCATGTAACTACATCCTGACTGAATGATTCACTTTGATGATCTATACAGCCCTATACAGTATACACTGTTTTACATGCAGTACAGTCAGTAGGGTAGGTAGTATACAGTCTAGATACTGGAGTAGGGCCTAGAGTTGAGGAGAGGTAATATAAACCACTTGCACTAGTTGTGGAGGAAATGAACCGTAAAATCATTTTTTTATTTACTTTTGAACATCGGAACTTTGAGATTGACCTCCAGTCTCCAGATCCACGGTTATGACTTGTCATTGTGCAGTAAGTTTATCCGCAACAACTTCATAGCTTACGTTTAACGTTACTTTTTTAATTTGTATCTGCTGCGCATGCGAGTAGATGTTTACTATGTTGGCATGTAAGATTTTCCGATGTTAGTTAAGTAACAATAGAATATTCTTCGGGACCAATCAAATTTCAGAAGGTTTTTCCGATTACATCCCGATTCATTCCGAGCACGGCGAGCAATCTGACGAGTAGATACATGTACGCCCAAGCGTACTGTTTGTCTGTTTGTCTGTCTGTCACCAGGATATCTCACAAAATACGAAACAGTTTTTGGGCACTCTTTAACTTTTTTACTTTTTTGGGGCACTATAAACTTCAGCAACTGTCTTACTGCCCCCCACCCTGGCTGAAATATCCTGTGTACGGCCCTGAATATGAAGAGATCTCAAGTTTAATTAATTCTCAAGTTTACTTCGGTTTCAATGGTCAGATAACGTCTTATAAAATTGCAAAAAATATTTTCATATTGCGTGATCTTTGGTATGTTAATAATTTTACACTTTCCTTGACTTCAAAGTAAACACTTCACCAATCACTTAATTCATTTAACTCTTTCCTGTCCGAATTGATCTTTAGTATTTTATTCTGGCTAACGCCCTCGGACAGGAATGAGTTATAAACTATCTCTCTAACTCTTTCCTGTCCGAATTGGTCTTTAGTATTTTATTCTGGCTAACGCCAGACGATTTTATTCATCTCTGGGGAAGCCCTTGGACAGGAATGAGTTAATATTAACAACTTGTAAACATGACATTGATAAGGTCAATATTGGAAGTTCATGTCATCAATTTAGTATATTGGTAATTTGTTGACAATGGTCATGAGTTTGAAATAAACTTTAAAAATCAATTATAACTTATTCCTCTAATCTGACTAATCTTATTCTTAGCGTTGGTCATGTTGTTCGACGTCGAACCTCGAGTTTATAAAATGTTATGCTTTATTTCATAGAAGAATTCTCATTATATTTGGCCGCTAGCTATATATATAGTATAGTTTAAGTGGGCTTACCTCAAAATGTTGAGTGTCACCATTTTGAGGTAAGCCCACTTAAACTATACTATATTCGCTCTACCTTTATGATATTGAGCACATTCCGACATTCCGTGAACAAAATCACACGTGCTCGTTTGTATATATATATATATATATATGTAGATAAATGAAAAAAAAGTAGCGTGCTGCGTATAGGCAGTGTAGGAACAACAATCGAAATATAGTAAGGTTAGATATACTGCCGAAACAGAGAACGTAGGAATCTAACGTTTCGGGCGAAGGCCCTTCGTCAGAGAGAAACGTGAAACCATACGGGTAGAGTGCTCAATGCCGAAGCAGAGCGGTATTACATCAAAACACAAGTTTGAGTTACTTCATAAGAACTTTATTCACAACAGATTTGTTTCGTATGGGAAGCGCGAAGCTCGCCACACTCGTCAGGTGAATGTTGCGTCTGGTGTTATTTCAGTAAACTTGAAGTAATATATCATACACGAGGAGGAGTGTTTCATCAGGATATCCAAACACCGAGACGTTTGTTGAAAACCGAGGTGAAGCCGAGGTGAAGCCGAGGTTTTTGAACAAACTTCGAGGTGTTTGGATATCCTGATGAAACACTCCTCCGAGTGTATGATATAGCCAGAGGCGTAGCCAGGATTTTTTGCCAAGGGGGGTCAGGAAAAACTTAGGGGGGGCAGCTTAACTGAGGCATATGAAGCCAAATTTTCTCAGGGGGGCCAGCACTTTTGCCAGGGGGGCCGGATATACGCCTCTGGATATAGCATCTCAAACAAATCAGTGTTTTAAGAGAAAATCAAGATGAAAGTTTGCTTAATTTATGTAATACCATGATCGCCTCGGATTCTTTTGTTCTCCGAGGGAATGTAAACCTCGTATTTCCCTCATTGCTCATGCAAGAGGGAAATTTAAGTCCCTCGGCAGCGGGGAAATTTAATCGCTAATTTCCCTCAAGTCATGTTATTACTTATAATAATTTCTTCCTCCAATATCCAAACCACTGACAGTACACGGTACTGATTTCCTTTGTGTTTTCTTCATGAATTATTAATGAGTTTGAGATCCAAACATCTCAAGTTTACTGAAATAACACCAGACGCAACATTCACCTGACGAGTGTGGCGAGCTTCGCGCTTGCCATACGAAACAAATTTGTTGTGAATAAAGTTCTTATGAAGTAACTCAAACTTGTGTTTTGATATATATATATATATATATATATATATATATATATATATATATATATATATATATATATATATATATATATATAGTTAAAGTTCAAAGACTCAACAGGTTTGATTAGACATTTTATTACTATTTAGTTTCGTGCCACAAATATTGTGTGGTACCACACAATATTTGTGGCACGAAACTAAATAGTAATAAAATGTCTAATCAAACCTGTTGAGTCTTTGAACTTTAACTATAATATGCTCTGGATTCCCATCGAGCACTCTGCCAAATGTTTTTACAACATCTTCTACAGTATATATATATATGAATGTATTTCACCGATGCTTTCCCACATGCGGTTGTCACCGACGATCGCATGTGTATAAGTAATTGGTGAAATTCATTCAGATTGTTCCAAGCTACACTGATGAGCTGTTGTACAGCGAAACACCGTGTCTGTAGATTGAACTATATATATATGTAATATTTATAATATATCCGATATAATATAATATATCCGATAAAGCCCGTACTGCAAGGTTTTTAAATGGCTTCTAAAAAGAATCACTTCATACGTTCATTGGCGTAGTAATTTTGAAAATTAAGCTTATCTCAGCCGTTAAAAACCAGCGAGAAACTTAGAGCGAGTCTATATCACATATATAGATCCGATACGCTCATGATTTTTCTTTGTGTTTTCCTCATGAATTATTAATGAATTTTAGAAATATATATATATATATATATATATATAAGTTCTTATGAAATAACTCAAACTTGTGTTTTGTTTTTGTATATATATATATATATATATATATATATATATATATATATATATATATATATATATATATATATATATATATATATATATATATATATATATATACAAAGTATGAAGTATAGTTTTACCTTAAAGTCTTCGCTACCAGAGGTTTCACCCTAAACGGGATCATCAGGCGACTGAAAAATATCGGTTAGTGGGCTGCTTAAATGCGTTAGTTGGGGCGTGGGTGTGGGCGTCGAAACGTCCGGCGCATTCATTTGGAGCGTGGGTGTGGGCGTCGAAACGTTGCGCGCATTCCTTTGATTGTTTAGGTTGATGATCCGAAATCTATTTTTGTGCCGACACGTCGAAACTATTTCTGATCTTTTGTTTAGTAAGAGTTGTTTGTCTGCCTTCATGATGAAAAGTTTTTCGTCCAAACATAAATTGCATCTTTTTGATCCTCCCGTGTAATTGCTCTATCTATATATGGTATTGAGCACTCTCTAACATTTCGTGAACCAAAACTCACTTATATATATATATATATATATATATATATATATATATAAAGCATGAATATATATATATATATATATATATATATATAAAGCATGAATATATATATATATATATATATAAAGCATGAAGTATAGTTACCTTAAAGTTTTCGCTACCAGAGGTTTCACCCTAAACGGGATCATCAGTCGCCTGATGATCCCGTTTAGGGTGAAACCTCTGGTAGCGAAGACTTTAAGGTAACTATACTTCATGCTTTGTATTTTGCTCTATCTATATATGGTATATTGAGCACTCTCTAACATTTCGTGAACCAAAACTCACTTATATATATATATATATATATATATATATATATATGTATGTATATATTCTTTGATACTCAAAATTTTCCTTCACTAAGGCCATGTTAGTTCGCTAGTTATGGTGAGAGAATTCAAAAGCCAAGGAACTGAAGTGCATTAGAATTTGCCGAAATCCCAATATATTAAATAGATGTTCAAGTTTCGTTTTTTATTGATTGTAACGTCGTTGAGCTGATGTTTCGAAGCGTTGAATTAGACCTTGGTTTTCAGGTCTGGCATACTCTGAAAACGGCACTACTGATTTCGGCACAGGTTTTTCTTCGAAGTACTGTATTGCCGACCGCGATTAACATTTCAATGGCCCTTTGGGAGACATTTCAACGTCCATCGAACGCTTGCGAACTAAGAGTTTTATTCAAATAGTGAAATAAAAGTAGCGTGCTGCGTAGGCAGTGTAGAAACAACAATCGAAATATAGTAACTTACGTTAGATATACTGCCGAAACAGAGAACGTAGGAATCTAACGTTTCGAGCGAAGGCCCTTCGTCAGAGGAAAACGTGATGAAGGCCCTGACGAAGGGCCTTCGCTCGAAACGTTAGATTCCTACGTTCTCTGTTTCGGCTGTATATCTAACCTAAGTTACTATATTTCGATAAGAGTTTTATTGTTAGTTTCACTAAGGATTTCACAAGGGGCCTCTGGTCCTGTATTCAAGATAAAATATATATCTTCTCGTGGCAGACCACGACAAAGAATAGATTATTTTAATTTTTTTTGAATAATTAATAATCTTTCATGCAGGGATTACATGTTTTAGCATGCCGTAACCCCACCCCGCCCCAAACTCAGTTCTGACAAACCACAATAATATCATTAATATGTAAATGCTATGTTAAACCAGCCAGACCCGTCAGCAATGTGAGCTTGGTTCTATATAACATTCTGCTGTCATAAACAAAAGAAACCCGTTTAGTTTATTATCACCGTGAAACGTCGTCATTTAGTTGTGAAGCCAAAATAAACGTATAGTATAATGAAACGAAAACTACTAAAGATTCGTGTGCTTGTCTTTTTTGCTATGTTAGTAGCCGGCTTTCTTCTTATCCCTATGATAAGAACACGTAACAAGTGCCACATTGTACCCGAAGGCGAAATGAATATACAGGTACGTGAAACTACATCCTGACTGAATGATTCGGGCATTTGATATCTATATACAGGCCTACACAGTATATACTATTTCACATGCAGTACAGTAGGGTAGTATACAGTCTAGAAGTGTGTCGTGTTTACACTGGCACAAGCTTGGCCAAGGCCAGGCCATATTCTGGCCTTCGGCTCATGAGTATCTTGTCAAGAAGGGAGTCAGTTACTGTTATATATATATGTAAATGAAAAATCGGTAAAGGTTTCTTGAACGTGAGGCCGGGATCACAACGACTGAAGAGCTGAAATGTTATTCTGAAGTGTTATTCTGAAGCCGTTGTCAAGCTAATGATTTTTTGGCCCGCGCAGATTCATTATCTTGAACTGGGAGCTCCCGGGCCAAATGTGGGTCTATCTGGCCGCAGTTGCCATAGTACCGCTTGTTGATTTTACGAAAGAAGGAAAGCTGACGAAAAACCTCCGAAGCACAGGAGAGAACCAACTACAACTCTACTCACATGAGTCTCAGGCTCAAGTCATGCTCAGGCGAGCAGCTATTCAACTACTAACCCCGTCTAACCGGGCTTAATTTTGAACTGCAGCAGCGAGAGATAGTGCCCTAACAGCTTGCAGTACGCCACCTGTAGTGTATATAGTCTTATTTATCATAACGCCTACGTTCTCCCTTTCGGCAATATATCAAACCTTACTATGTTTCGATCATATATACTCGTTGACTACGGTTTCGTAAAAAGTTTCTTATATATTACTACAGGTATATAAGTATGTGCTTGGTTTTAACCTTACCAATCAAAGATTGAACTATGTTAAGTAACCAAATAAACAATTCGGACAGTCATCTGAAAATTGTTTACAAGCCAGCATGCTACGTTGGCGCCTGAAAACCTAGCTCATGCAATTAAAAGTAATGTACAGTCCGTTCTGCGCATGTACGAAACCAATGTTTACATCTAAATTTACAAAAAAAATACTAATACCTTATTCAAGATTGTAAGCTTTTCTTGGTTCCCATTCATCACTTGTACCCAAAACAAAACATTTTCAGGAGAAATAGAGGAAATCCGCGGAGATATCCTCGCCGAATCGCTTGGTTTTCTGCCATGTTGTTCCTAACGGTTTACATTGAGCTGAGTACTTACAGTATATGTAATTATCTACGAATGTCATGTTTTACTGTACGTCACCTTTAAATAGTAGGCAATTATTGGACAAGCTTCAACCGCAATATGATCAAAAGAGATATATACACGGACCGAAGGCAATTCATTATATTCTGTAATATTCTTTAGTGTTAATTATTTATCTAACTTATTACATTGAGAAATAACCTGTCAGTACTCCCTTATATACGTTGGCTAAATAAAACTGAAGTTTTTATCGAGTTCCTTATTTTGTGATATTTCATCTTAATCTCGGGAAAGTCATTAAACAGACTGGATTTTCCTTAACAATATAACTTCTATAATTAGCATAAACATTTGTTACCATCTATAACTGCATTTGCCGCTTTAAACATTTTTGTTAATAATGCCGATATGAATAATTCGGACAAAAGTGAAGCGAGTAAACTAAACTAAACTAAACTAATCTTATTTATACTGGATAGCTCTATCAGTTAATAGCTAACCGTTCTCCCTAGAGGTCCAGTAAGGGCCATCCCTCATTGGTCCAGTGTTTCTACAGGAGGAAACCGGAGTACCCGGAGGAAACCTGCGATGTTTGGTAGAGTCAAACTGGAAGCACTCTTCTCACATGCGGCCAAGGTGAAATTTTAATCAGATAACTGCTGAGAGCAGGAACTGAACCCGGCTCGCAGAGGTGAAAGGCACGTGCGCTAACCACTGTGCCACAAACACCCCCAACATGCAGTAGCGCCGGTCGCCGGGGAATGTTTCATTGACATTGGAGCGCCTAATATATCAATAAGGAGTGTGTTTTGTAGCTCTGCAGCAAATTGTAGGTCATACTTAGCCTCATCTTCAGAGATATTGACCCCCGTCGTCCTTGAGCATAGCTGAGTGATGTGCTATATACAATGTCTAATGGAATGAACGTCTATAAACTCGTATTTGGATTTACATGTACAATTGAAATATTTATATATAGGTTTTAGCTCTTTTTACAGCAATAACATATGTTTCTCTCTTGACAAAAAATAAGATTGTCTATGCACTCTAAATATACATCGTGCGAGTTTTCATAAGGTTGTGTTAGCCTGAGAAAAAATGCACTGCAACTACAACGGTAGCGGTTGAGTATTCGGTTTATTTCTGACCTATTGCTGCCTAGGCTTGTCGAGGGAACTACGTAAAATCGATCAACTTGCGTAAGACAGATGGAGAACATTGAAGGAGCGGCTGTTTTTCTACATTGATATATAAAGTGTTCAATTCTCAGCTTAAACTCCTTGAAGTTATGTATCATTATGTATACGTTGTGATGTCACTGGTTAGTTTCACATATCAAACAAACTGAAATATCTCAACAACGAAGCAAGAAAACAAAAAACTGTAAAAGATGTTACTCTGTCATTTCAAAAGTACTTTCAAATAAGACAAACTTAATTTTCGTTTCATAAGCACTTTAAAGGCCTGGCCAAACGCTTTCAACATTTCATGCAACATCGTTCAACATTGTTGAATTCAACCGTGATTCAACATGTTGAAAGCGTTTGGCCAGGCCTTTAAAGTGCTTATGAAACGAAAATTAAGTTTGTTGAATGTTTTTGAACGAAATTTGAACATGTTCAAATTTTCGTTCAACAACGTTGAACGATGTTGCATGAAATGTTGAATGTGTTTGGCCAGGCTTAAGGGGGGCCGTATTAAGTAATAGATAAATCCCGAGAACGAGGGATGTATGCTTAATTTATTATTGAGGAGGTTTTCCAACAAAGTTTTCTCTATTTTTTCCACCTTGGACAAAGATTTTCCTAGTTTTTTCTCTTCATTTCGTATCTAATTATTATTATTCAAGGGCTTTATGCGATATAAAGCCCTCGAAAGAACAAAGAAAACCGACTCAATAATAATTATAAGTATAGGTTAGTGACCGAAACCGAGGTCACTACGCTGGTTATTAACCCTGAGGGCCGCAGGCCCGAGGGTATAATTATAATAACCAGCGTGGTGACCGAGGTTAAGGTCACTAACCGGACTTAGTTTATTCATGACACAGACGATATTTGTCGTTGTTTAACAAAAAAATGGTATTCTAGACGTAGTTTTAAAGCAATATAGTAGGTCATTTAATATGCAAGGTCAATAACCTATATATTGACCGCGGCACATCAAAGATAATTTATGCAGGAATAAACTAAGTAATGTACCCGAAGCCGAGGGAGGTTTAGTAAAAGTCCCGAGGGCGAAGCCCGAGGGCTTTTACTAAACCTCCCGAGGCTTGAGGGACATTTAATCACTAATCAACCAATATGTTATGCTATCACTTTGTAATATTACGGCTACCGAGGAAGAAGGAGAGTAAAAGTCCCGAGGGCGAAGCCCGAGGGAATGTATCTGGCATAAAACCGACATTCAAACATGGCCATCTATCGTGTGTGTAAAGGCTGACAATTTTTTACGGTAACTATCTTTATTTGAAATGCAATCGCCATTTATATATCTATATATCTGTAAATATATTACAAGCGCTTTTAAATAACAATACATGTATATGATCGGTTCAATGGTTACCATTGACCTAATGCAAATTCACGCACATAAACTAATATTAGATAGTTGTCTATAAAAACAACAACAGTGTAAAGACATGCGCATTGATTTAGTATTAGTCCCACATTTTATGTTCTAGGCAAACTGTATAAATTCTTGAGATAACAAACCAGTAACACAATGAAAGTTTGCCTTTCGTTTAGGGCGCTGCCGGTACAAGCGGGTTCAGCGAACCTGGCAAACACTTGTCTCTACTTCTCGATTGGGGGCGCTACCAGTGTACTCTACTCGAAATGTTTTAGGCAAGGTCCCGTTGCATTGGGCAATGATATTGCCTATTGCAAATTCACGGGAATCGTACCTTGTGCATAAACATTAGGTATGATTAGTTACTAATCGTACCTCATCTTTATGCATCGGGTTATTTCGATATTAAATGTGCGTGTGGAAACAATGAAAACCGAGGTGCCCGTGATATTAATTAAGTATAGTTAAGCTCAGATAACTCTTAGCTTCAGACGCGGTTACTCCGACGAACTCACAACCTTCCCGGAGTACTAGCCGGGCGCTCTATATAACCATTAAGCCACTAGAAGTCAGAAGGTAGACCGAGGGTGTTGTAATCAGTGTGTCTTGTTAGTATTCCGGAAGCTTGTGTCTACCCGAATATGCAGGTTTGATGACGTCAATCCAAAACTGTGGGTGGGGTCCAGTCCCGTCTGGAGCTCAGAGTTTTCTGAGTTTAATAGGCGAGTTTCAGGGTGTTGCGCGCGCATCATTTTTCAAAAAAACTGGCAAGCTCCACGCAAAGTAAACATACTGTTTAAAATAAACAAAGTGTAGATACATTTTCTGGATGTTTAACACTGTTATTCTGCTTTTGTTGGCTCGCTAGCAAGTCTGTTTGCCATTGCTTACTTTGTGGGGAGCCCGCCAAGAGCCCCGCACCAATTTCTTTGCAAAAGCGCGCAATACCCTGAAATTCGCCTATTTAACTGATACTTACGACAGCTTGTATAACAGCTGTTTGTTTTTTGTTAGTCCTTTGGGGGGCTCTATTATACAGTTTGGCGGTTATGCGGTTGTATATAACCATTATTTTAGGACGAATTTCCATCATATCCAGTTTTCGCGGTGAACTGAGAACCGTTCGCTTGTGGGAAACTTTAAAATGTCCTCATCGGATGCGGGTATCTTTTAGAATGCACATAGCGCTATTCGGAGAACAGGCAATGATTTCTGAAAAACGGTTATGTTCCTAAGTGAAACGGAAAGTGGTGGCGGCTAAAATTGCCAAAATAGAACGGATTTCGGAAATTCAGACCGCTTATTATAGACCTTATTTTTGGCCAACTCAGGGAAGAATGAGTTAAAAGTGAATAATTTGCGGAAACTCATTCATGTCTTGTATATAGACAATATGTGTTTGGGATTTTCGTTAAGGTAATTTCACGCCTAGAATTTAGTATGCTTATAAATTAAATATGTTCGTCTTTTTACTTTATATCTTAATTTATGCAGGAAGAACAAAGTGATCACCGCCAAGCTTTCACAAATAAGTCGGTAAGTTACTTTCTCAAATTCATGAATAATTCATGAGCTAATTAACCAATAATAAAGGCCCATTTGATCACGAGATGGCATTTGGATATCCCAGTGAAACACCTTCAACTACAAAGTAATTCAATAGATTTTTTCTGCATGCGTAATTAAGATATTTGATGAAAGTCACTAGTGATCTTCCTCAAATATCTTAATTACGCATGCAAAATCATAGTCATCCCAACAAAAATTCACATTCAAAATTGCTGTTATTTATACACTTTTCTCGCGAGAACTATCTCCAGTTCGGACTCATTTGAGAAGTCATATGAACAACTCGAGCTCGTGTCCCACCGGGGTATCCAAACACGAGAAAACAATTAACAAAAACACTCGCGCTACGCGCTCGTGTTTTCATACATTGTTTTCTCGTGTTTGGACACCCCGGTGAAACACTCGCTCTCGTTGTTCATATATTACTTGAAATATAGTTGTTCATATAAGTACTGGGATTTTCCTGCAATTAATCATCAATTGGTCTTAGGTTATGTCGTGCACTTTTAACATGAGCCTCTGGCTCGGATGATTGGGGGGGCGACCACATCCTGTGCTTACGACGTTAAATAAATCATTACTCATTACTCAAGAATATTTTAACTCGACTGCGTCTCGTGGGCCACTTTTTTGTTCTTACCACGTTGTGACGTCATCTGTGCATCTACAACTGAACAGACAACGCCAAAATGGAATCTATTTGTTAAATATTACTTGCATATTTATGGTCGTTTTCACTCAGATGGTCGGTTGTTCACATTGGGGGTGGTAAAACAGAACAAAATGGATGAAGAATACTAATAAAGAATACTAATAAAGAATACTAATAGCGCTAAGATGGTGCATCAATATGGCCGCCAATTCATTGTTTTGGTAAACCAATATGGCCGCCGTGGTGAAAACGATCTATATAGATCATAAAACAGAACAGTGTTTCAAAACGTTCATGAAATACAGCTATTCTGCATTATATTTTATAGAAACCTGCGTTATCAGTACCAAGAGATATCAAAGAAGCTGTTGGTTCAGATGAATGGATAAGCAGAACGATTACCGACCCCAATGTAAATATTTAGGGGCTGTTTAAATGAGCCGGGCTAGCCCCGGCTAACCGGGCTGACTCGTGTCACGAAATTCTTTCCTCGGCGACAAAAAGAGATTTTAATCAACGTTAGGATTCGTTTACATCTAAACTAAACCAATTCTTCTTTGTAAATTTAGTTTATGCGAGTTTCAAAACCACAGTGAGATCCTAATCAATCGCGTGAGCCCCGTTAACCTGGCTAGCCAGGCTCATGTAAACAGCCCCTTAGCAAAACAAATAACTTAGACCCCGTTACACTAGAGCAAAAGTATCCGGATTCACGTTGTTTTTTCATCCTCGTGGGAATAAAAAACAATGTGAATCCGGGTACTTTTGCTCTAGTGTAAACGGGGTCTTAGGGGGCTTTCCATTTACACGGTTAGACCGGTCAGTCCAGTTAAATGGAACACGATTCGTTTGAGACTTAGGACTGTCAGACTGGAAAATTTGGTCCTAATCAAAAGCAAGTCCATTCTGGCCAGATTGACTGGTCTAACCTTGTCAATTGGAAAGCGCCCTTAGTCATAATAAAAAAAATCTTATTGAAGCACGATTGCAAATTCTCTAGAAGTTGTGCGGAATATTTTCGGGTTTTTTAAAAAAGAGCCTTCTGCTAAAACTATACTCTCTTTTTTCACAGCGAAAATGTCCTCAATTACTTAAAGAAAACAGTAAAAACGGTGGTTCAGACATGGGCTGTCAAATCCCAGACCTGGATCCGTTTCATCCTTCTATGATGCAGTTATTTAAAGAAGTGACGATGCCTCAGATAGAGTGCTCGAAATACAAGGCTTATGGAAAATTGGTGAATGGAAAGATCATTTTCAATGGTATAGGATCTAGATTCTTATTTTCTTTAGTAAGAACGACGTTGCTTTTGGGCTTGCTTGTTTTCGTTCTTGCTTGTTTTCTTGTACCTTTTGCTTCAGTCTCGCTTACTTATTTGTCTGTCTGTCTGTTTGTTTATTTGTTTGCGTACTTGTTGTTTGTTTGTTTGTTTGTTTGTTTGTTTGTTTGCATGCTAATATAATATCGTTTGTTTTTATGTTTGTTTGTATACTTGTTTGTATGCTTGTCTGTCTCCCTCCCTCTCTCCCTCCTTTGTTTGTTTGTTTGTTTGTTTGTTTGTTTGTTTGTTTGTTTGTTTGTTTGTTTGTTTGTTTGTTTGTTTGTATGCTTTCTTGTTTGTTTGTTTGTTTGTCTATCTGTCTGTCTGTCTGTCTGTCTGTCTGTCGGTCGGTCGGTCGGTCTGTCTGTCTGTCTTTCTAATTGTTGCTTTGTATGCTTACTCGCTCCTTTGTATACTTCACTCGTTCGCTCGTTCATAGTTGTTTGCTGATTTTTTCTCAATTAACCTTTTAGACACCAGTGTAGTCTCTGCGACTTACAAAAGAATAGTCCGTCAAGGAGATTTCAAGTTCATCTTGGGAAAAAGTGTTCCTATTCCGACAACAGAAAAGATCACCGATGAATTCATCGAAGTAGATTATCTCCTCAAGAATGGCCAGCGCGCAAAAGAAATTTTCCTTCAACCAGTTCCACACGAACACTTGCTAAAGCGAAGTGGAGAAAAGAAACCAGGAATTCCTCTTAATATTTTAATTGTTGGAATAGACTCGTTGTCTCACGCGAACGCCAGACGGAAGCTACCGAAAGTTTACGAATATCTCAAGAAGGAATTGAGTGCTTTTATTTTCAACGGACATTCCATCGTGGGTGATGGGACAACAGAACAACTGGCCGCAATGCTTACTGGGATGGGAGAATTGGAACAATACGAGTCGAGACGACATCACAAAAATCCTCGACCAGTGGATGGATGGACGTGGATATATAAACAACTTAAGGGTAAGGGTTTGCTTTGAGAATGAACCAGACACAATGCTAAATAGTAGTGCGCTGTTTGACGTTAAAAACGTCGCTTGCACGAACGAACGAACGAACTTGAATGCATGTATACAAAATCTTGAAACAATATTGTCGAAACAATATTGTCATTGTAGTATATCAACGAGTTTGAGTGTTTCAAAAAAGGATAATACAAACACGACGAAACATGTTTTCGAGTGTTTGGATTCCCCTCGTAAAACACAAAAAACGAATCGTTGGTATGGCATTTCAATCGAGCGATTTCATTTTCAATTGGAAAATGAAAATACAATACACCTTTATGAAATCTTATTCACGAGAGTGTGTAAAATGTATTTCTATGCAACAACTTGTTTATTTTGCATAGATAATTGAGAACTTGCGACTTTAAATCCTCAACTCGATTGTGGTACTAAAACACTGACTTTATATAACGTATTTTCCCTTTAATTACAGAGCATGGTTATTTAACTGGTTACTCCGGGGATTTTCCTTCCGTTGGTCCATTTCAATACCGACTGATGGGGTTTAAAGATCCACCAACAGACTTCTACAGCAGACCATTTTACCAAATGGCAACAAAATTTCTTAAAGGAAAAGGTCGTTGTCTTGCTTCAAGAACTATTTCCAAATATCAGTTTGATTACATTCGTGAAGTGTTTCAAACATTCCCAGAAAAGCTGAAATTTTTCTTTTCTTTTAACGGTAAGGTTATAAAGTGCACTACTTACTGTGTACTAAACAATTATTAAACGAGGCAGAGTGTGATATGAAGAATTTTGCAAAAGAATGAATGAATAAACGTACGAACGAACGAACGAACAAACAAACAAACAAACAAACAAACAAACAAACAAACAAACAAACAAACAAACAAACAAACAAACAAACAAACAAACAAACAAACAAACAAACAAACGAATCTGATGTCATAGCGAGATGGTGTCAAGGCAACTTATGCCGGGCTTCCCCATGGTGAAGTGACCGAGAGAAGCGATTGATATCTCTGAAAATATTTATCTTCTTTAGTTTTTATACTGTTACACCTCATTCAAAGTTTTTCGATAGAATGGATTCATTAATAGATTTTTTTTACATTACACTTTCATTTCTTTCTTTAGTGTATTATTCTCACAACAGTAACAACGAAGCTGCAATGATTGAACCAGACTTGCTCTCACTTATTCAAGACTTAAAACAAACGGGTCATTTAAACAATACTTTGCTTATTATAATGGGAGATCATGGCACCAGATATGGCAAAGCTCGTGAACTTTTGCAAGGTAAACTAGAAGAACGACTTCCGTTGTTTGCAATGTCATTTCCGTCATGGTTTTCGTCCCGCTACCCGAAGATAGTCGAGAATCTCCGAACAAACACCGATCGCTTGACGTCGTGGTACGATGCCTATGCAACTTATCGTCATATGCTTAGCTACCCAGAAGTCCCTTCGGACCTGAAGCACGGTAAAAGTCTCTTTCTGGAGATCCCAAAGTCACGCACATGCGCTGATGCTACTGTAGACCAACACTGGTGTCCGTGTTTGCAATGGTCAGCGGTAAATATGAACTATAGTCACGTGCAAAACGCAGCTCTGGCTGCAGTGGAATACATAAACAGTGCAAACCAAGAACACAAATCAAGTGCAGAAAAATGTGAAATATTATCTCTTAAGTCCATAAATTATGCATTATTGGAAAAACCAAATGAAAAACTTCTTTCATTTAAGCAGACAAACGACTTACTACCTGCTTTTGACGACAGATCAAGACCTGCGCAGAAGGATTTTTGTCGTTATCAAATACAGTTTGCGACGTCACCTAATAATGGCGTTTACGAAGCGACTGTAAGATATTACAAAAAATGGTTTATGGTCAGCAAGAGCATTAGCAGAGTAAACAAATATGGCGACCAACCAGAATGCATTGCGAGACAGCTACCACATTTAAGAAAGTTTTGTTTGTGCAGAAAAATGACTTCACAGAAAAGATACAATTTAAACTTTTTTGGGTGTAGTTGAGCTCTACATCTAGGTCAGAGTTTCATGATGTTGTGTATGTATACTAGGACGGCTAGATAAATATATAGTCGGAAATCAAAGTAGCTTGCTGTTGTTATATTAGTGTTGTTATATACCAAAGACTTTCGTTTGCCAAAGATGTAATCCTATATTGGTCAAATCATGGTCACGTGTTGTTCAACAAACTCAATGTTTTTTTTCTGCCGAGGGAAACAGTGCAATGTTTCCCTCTGGCGTCGCTTTAATCATGCGTTGTTCACGTGAATACGCGATTATTGCATCAGATCAAGAACTTTGGACTTTTCGGTAGTGCTGGGCGATACCAGGATTTTTATTTCGATACCGATACTCGGGCTAAAGCCCTCGGGTGACATTGAAGCCTTCGGGTCCGTAAAACTGGATGTTTCCCTCGGCGCCAGTCAACAAGTGTATATTGAAACAACAATCGAAATATAGTAAGGTTAGATATAGTGCCGAAACAGAGAACGTAGGAGCCTAACGTTTCGAGCGAACTGAGGGCCTGATAATAAAGGCCTGACGAAGGGCCTTCGCTCCGCGAAACGTTAGACTACTACGTTCTCTGTTTCGGCAGTATATCTAACCTTATTATATTTCGATTGTAGATAACTGATATATATAATATATATACATACATACATATATATATATATACATAAAGTTTAATAGTACAGTTGAACGGAGTCACTTTCCACATGCATAAACCATTCCTTTGACTGTGATTCTAGTTGGGTTATTTATTTAATTACGTGTAAGAAATGTAGGAAACAATATGTAGGGCGTACCATAACTGGCTTTTAAGCCGGTTTTCCATAAATTCGCGCGAATCGAATTTTTCTTTTGTCTTATGAGCTCTCGACTAGAACTAATTATAAACCTATTCAATATTTACAATAGAAATGTCGATTCGCGCGATGGTAAGGGTAAGAGGGGAATTTGCGAAGAAGAGCACTTATATGCTCAATTATATAGTCACTCTACTTCATACGGCTTTGGGACTGAACACAATGATATTTAAATTATTATTTTGTATTAGTTTTGTTAATTGCTATTTATGTTGTTATTTATTCATAGATTTTTTCGAGCGCGCAAATTTTACTCCCAGTAGAACACGAGCTTTTAAACACTTATGTTATTAAACAATGAAATTAAGGTGTGGTATTTTCAGATAAAACGGACTTCACTGGCAACTAATAACTGCTTGTTCTAACTCACTGTGTTTTAGTAGAGAGAGACGATATCGGGATACAGGAAAGAATCGACGATTGCAAGGAGTTTTCTTAAATGTCACGTTCGCTCTACATGTAACTTCAATGATTAATTGCCAGTTAAATTGTTGGTGAGCTTGTGAATTGTGTAAGACTCCGAGTATTTGTTTTGCAATGAAGTTGTCAGTGACTGTTGAGTACATAGCGAGTTTTCTCACTTACTACAACACGATTAAGTCGGTTTCCATTCTGTTAGAGTACCGGCTTTCTTATTGACGAGTGAACCCGTCTGGTGTTAGCCAGAGTAAAATAAATACTATAGGTGATTAATTCAAAAACCGCCTCCAGTTTTAGCCTTTCTTCGCGAGATAAATCCCTCAAAGGAACAAAGGAAACCGACCCAATCGTGTTGTAAGTATAGGTTACGCCTGTTTTAGACGGCGTGCTTTTCATGTGCCGAACCTAATAGGAGAGATTATGTACATGATAAGCATGGCGTCTAAATCAAATAGGTACGGCAATTTTTATTTGGTTCGACCTTTTTGATTAAGTTCGACTGAATTGGTCGTACTTAATGCATTTGGTGCGACTTTGGTTTAAATCGATTTAGTGGGCGAACTTCTCGTGTACCGTATATCTAATGCATAAATTATTAAAATATATTTTTTAAAAAAACAGGCCTTAGTTACCGAACCCGAGGTAACTACGTCAGTTATGACGACAACTTGGGAACCCAATTTTATTAGATTACGACATGTTTATATAGGTGAAAACACGCAGTAAATTTGTTCTCTGGTTTTACCAAAGTTGTATATCGCTCAAATTGTTAAAAAAGCAATGCGAAAGTGTAGCAATGCAGGGTATTTTCTCTAGATTCAAATCGATCGGATTCCCAGTGTTTAAAATTGAGAACTTTAAAAAAAAAAGGTTAGGAAGATGAAATTCTTGCAAAAAAAACTAAATTACAACTTTAATAATGTATTCTCAGTTTGATATGTTACCGTAAAGATCTCACTCTCGGTTTTATGTATTTAATCGGTAACAATTTAATGGTCTGTTCTCGTTTATAGATACTACTGTACCCATGCAGTTGAGAAAACATATATATATATATATATATATATATATATATCAATCCATGTTCACGCAAAGATTGCTGACCAACAGGTCAATGTTTGTAAAGATATGTTGATTTTTATTGGTAAAACTATTCCAAAATATCAAAAAAATAATTATAAACTATTGCACTGATTTAGGAAAAAAGGCACACTAAACTTCCGGGGATGTAATTTGGAGAAAGTTAAAGAGCCAGAATGGACCCCGAAAAACCTAGACAGGTACCACACCATAATGGTACCTGTCTGTAATATGTAAGTAAAACATACGTTCTTTTACTGGAATAGAAAAATTCCCTAAGTCGTTTTATTATATGGCTGGGCTTGTTTTTGGGTCATTACGCCAAACGGCGCCCGCTGATTGGTTGCTGAGAGGTCCGGGAAAAGCCGTAATGCCCTCTCGGCACTGTGAGAGGGCATTACGTCCTTTATATTGCTCGCTGCGTGATTGACAGAATTATCTGATGTTAGAGACAAACCATTATTTTTCTAGAGAGGGGCCCTCCTCCAGAAAAATAATTGTTCGTCCCTAAGCCCGAGTGAATGGCGATAATGAAAGGCGAGTAAAGTCCGGGCGAGTTTAACCATTAACAAAATAACGATATACACAATTCAATTTATTTATTTAAATAAATAAATAAATAAATAAATTGAATTGTGTATATCGTTATTTTGTTAATGGTTAAACTCGCCCGGACTTTACTCGCCTTTCATTATCGCCATTCACTCGGGCTTGGACTCATGTGAGTAGAGTTGTAGTTGATCTCTCCTGTGCTTCGAGGGTTTTTCGCCGGGTTCTCCGGTTTTCCTCCCTCCGTAAAATCAACACCTAACATCTTAGCTGTGATCCGTGGTCTGAACTGTGTAGTTGGCGGCTGCTTGGAGCGCCTTTGATATGCCTCGACACGGCCACCTTGATCTGCGTCCTTCGCAATTCAGCCGCTGGCTGCAAGTAAGGATGATTAGCCCCCAGTCCTTTATCCTTTACTCACTTTTTGTCGTTGAGATGTTCCTATTTATCGTTAGCGTATGTGTGTGGTGTGTGATAGTCTGTCTGTCTGTCTGTCTGTCTGTCTGTCTGTCTGTCTGTCTGTCTGTCTGTCTGTCTGTTTATTTGTTTATCTGCATGTCTTTACGTATTAAACATGGCTTTTAGCGACACAGCGAGTTCCTTAAGTCTTCATACTTAGCACTTTAAATCTGATAAAACACTGTTGTTTGTGTTTTTAACCTTACATAATTATACGTTTTCCGTTTTCTAAATCTAAGGGTTCACTGGTGGATATTGGTCTATGTTGTGACCAAAGGAAAGCTGTACGTTCTATGTAGTTTGAACCAAAAAAAGAAAATAATTGCAAACAATGTAAAAAGGTGAATGACTAAATCAGTAATTTTGTTTTTACTTGGAGTTTAATTAAAAACTAGCTTCTGGCACGTTGCGTGTAGAAAATATTGAAATCTGTTTGGAAACAAAACGACTTAGGCGTAGCGCCGCATGACTGCACAATTTAAACTTTAAAGAACTTAAAGTATTCTAGAAAGAAATTACACGAAACCCAAGTTTTCGAAACATAGTTCTCGCCTGTTCTCCTTCAATGTTTCAGCTGACGTTTGGGCTAGCAGATAAAGCAACTAACTTATTTATTGAGAATAACATACGTCATTATTTGGATACTGATAACTTAATAATAATACTGACGCACACGCACGTCTTGATAGAACTAGTTCGTAGAATAAGGGAAAGTATGGCGTTGATTTTGAAGAAAACAGGAGAACATTGTAAAAATGATTGACAACTAATTATACGTCGTCTAAAACCCCAGGGCCTGGCAATTCTGAATCCTGCAGGTGTCTAAATTATTTAAAACATACATTAACACAATATTCATTAATATTGTACGACACTTACTAGACCTGTAGTCTACGTCATAGCCTGTGTCTACACATATTTTGGAAAACATAGAGCGCCCCCTCCCCCCCCTCCCCCCCCCCCCCCCCCACCCCCCACCATAGACTAAACTTCATTTTTGCTTCATAGACACTTCATAAAAATTAGTAATAACGTAATGTAAATGTTAATGTCAAACTGATACAGATACTTCGAATGGGCAAGAAAGTCGCAAAACTGGTCAGCAGATATTCCTGCTATAGGGAAGCCAACGTTTCCAAAGGTAAAGATACAAAATAGATATTTTTAAAATTAAGATTTTGTCGTAATAACAAATTTAAATACTGCTTTAAAAACCGTAAATACACTTAAACTATAATATAGTTTAGAATGAAGTAGGGAAATGCCTAAAGAGTATCTCTATACCTACCTAATTTTTTATTATATATAGTTATTATATTTTTTTCTCTGGTTACCCTTACTAGGTTCCGACGCAAACGAACGGATTTGATTGCGGCATTTTCGTTATTGAATACGCAAGAGCAATCATGGAAGGAGTAAGTGCTTATATAACCGTATTAAATCGCCTCTCTCCCTCTTATTTAACTAATTATTGCTAGGATGATGTTCTGAGCAGTAAAATTGTCGGGTGTTAGACAGAGTAAAACAATAAAGAGACCGTTCTTGACCAGGAATGGCATGGTGGAAAGTGCGGAGTTTGGAGTGTGTCGCGGAAGAAAAAAATAGAAACGCCAACTACTAAAACTTTCATTATATAGAGAATAATACATGGATGTGCGGAAATATGAAATTTATTTCGAGTGTTGACCAGGATATCTCACGAGTGAGCGAAGCGAACGAGTGACTGGTCAACACGAGAAATAAATTTCATATTTCCAAGCATCCATGTATTGTTCTGTTTATTATATAAAAAAATTGTCCTATTGCCTTGCAAAAATTGCATTAAACTATAATGCTGATTCAGCGATAATTGTCACATGTGCGATTATCATAAATAATCGCACATGTGAGATTATCACTTTCATATTGCAAGCTTCAGTCTGTTTCACGCAGCTTCATACCAACGCTTATCGCGCAGCTGGTAGTTATTACGTGTGCTATTTCAAACAACAAAGCCGGCAGGAAATGCCATTTCAAAGACCGGAATTTCAAAAAATTAAACAAATTTGAAGATGGGCAGAGCGAAATTTTTCTTAGTCGAAATTTTTCTTAGTTGAAGTTGTAAAGCCTGCTACGGAAGAAAACAAAATTATTAAGTGTGGAAATTGAAGTCTGAAAAGTGAAAACTAATTGGGAACAACTAGATAACGTGAACGTCCTTTATCATAATGGTAGTCTGTAAATAGGTGGTTGTTGTTTAATTTACAATTAATATTATTTTTCCAGGCGACGATTGGCCGATTATTACTCGTTGGTACTAAAGTCAACAATGATACCAGGGTTGAAATCAAAAACGTAATTAAAAAATACAAAAAAAATATAATTAAAAAAAATTAAAAAATATCAAAAAAATTAAAAACAAGTTAAAGCTCATGAACGAATATTTGAAAGAACACTTAAAATGATAGAGTAACATCTCTTGCAGTTTTCGTTTCCTTGCTTTCGTTCTTGAGATATTTCAGTTTGTTTGATGTACATGTCTCATGTTGCGACGTCACACGTGCATAATGAGTTGTCGGAAAACGTTATATATCTTTGCTATTGTCAAATATAATCACTTGAAAATCTACCTCTTTAGTGTTCTGGGCAAAACACACGTACATATGCTTCCTTCGAATTATATATTTTGGTTTGATAACAGCAAAGATATATTACTTTTTTCAACAACTCATTATGCACATGTGACGCGGTTAAAATGTTTAATTTGCAATCAAACAAACGAAGCAAGTAAGCGAAAAACTGCAAAAGATGTTACTCTATCATTTTAATTGTTCTTTCAAATAAGACATGTAATGAATAATTAATAGTGTGTAAAGCCAGTTCGTAATCTCGTCTGCGCATAAAAATGAACAAAAATAGCGTGTAATGAATAATTAAGAGTGTGTAAAGCCAGTTCGTAATCTCGTCTGCGCATAAAAATGATGCTTTCTGTGCGTACATCAGGCTAATAGGCCATTTGCACGATGACGTGAGATGGCGTTGGGTGACTACCACTACCAGAATGCTTTGCCAGTATTCTAGGATTTCGAAGGGTTTCGGCTAAAAGGGATCACTCAAAGGGACCCGTCCAGTCCTTTCGCGGCTTTTCCAAAATATGTCGTCAAATATGTTTTCCCAGAAAGCTAGGGCGGTAAACTAGATTTCTGATTAGGTTTAACGTTTATGTTATGGCAGGGTATCGAAAAGATTACTAAAATCTTGACACTCACTGACACTTGAAACAAATTTGGATAAAACAAATTTGATGACATATTTTGAAAAAACCGCGAAAGAACTGATCGTCTTTTTGAGTCATCGCTTTTAGCCGAAATCCTAGAATACTGGCAAAGCATTCTGCTAGTTGTAGTCGCCCAACGCCATCTCGCGTCATCGTGCAAATGGTCCATTAAGGCCACAGGATTCATTTGCATTCATTTACATATATATGCAAAGTCGTTATACTAAATTCCCCAGCCCTTACGGACAGACGGGGAAGGTTAAAAGGGATAACTCAAAGGCACCCGTCCAGTTCTTTTGCGCCTTTTCCAAAATATGTCGTCAAATATGTTTTTCTCAAAGGCTAGGCGGTAAACTAGATTAGGGTTGGGCGGTTTTTGTTGTGGTAAGGTTATCCAGAAGGTTGCTAAAATTGGAAAAACAAGTTTGACGACATATTTTGGAAATGTTGCGAAAAGACTGTACGGGTCGTTTTGAGTCGTCTCTTTTAACTTTCCCCCGGACAAACAGAGGGATGGACGGACGGACAAACGGACGGACGGACGGACGGACAAACGGACGGACAAACGGACGGACAAACGGACGGACAAACGGACGGACAAACGGACGGACAAACGGACGGACAAACGGACGGACAAACGGACGGACAAACGGACGGACAAACGGACGGACAAACAGACGGACAAACAGACGGACAAACAGACGGACAAACAGACAAACGGACGGACAAACAGACAAACAAACAAACAAACAGACAAACGGACGGACGGACAGACAGACAGACAGACGGACGGACGGACGGACGGACATATAAGCAGACAGACGATGCCTGAGGACGTAATGTTCTAGTATAGGTAATTTTAGTAAATTTAAGGTAAACTTGAAGGGTAAATGCAACAAAAAGTCAACTTGTTTTCAGCTGAAATATACTGACCAACGAAAACCAAGTATGGTCTGATTTCGTTTAACTGTAATAGTATCAGTATTTCGTTGTCTGTATGGCAACAAAAAAATATCCGGTACTCGAATACCAAAAACTCTTCATTTTTAACCTCAATTTGTTGCACAATATTACTAGTCAATCCTCCTTGGCAATTAGCAATAAAACTTTTAAACTTGAAAAAGAGTTCTACCAATAATCTAATTGTCTTAGTATAAACCAACTATAGTAAACTATTACAAACCCGGCACACTAATTGCTACTCGCTGTCTATCGGCAAACAGGCTTGGACTCGCCATTGTGCCATTTCACCACAGGACAATGGCGGAGTATTGTAGTCGGAACAATGGATGCCCATTGTTCCACGTTAAACTAATGGCACAATGGCCAGTCCAAGCCTGTCGGCAAAAGACTATTAGTTGCAAAAAAGTCAAGTTTTAGATTACTGCCGCAGATTGAAAAAAATCTGATGTTTCAATTTGTTTATTTTTAAAATAATAGCTTGTGCAATTGCTTGGTTTATACTAAAACAATTAGACAACTTGTCCTCGTTGTTTATTGAGCGATTAGTGTCAAATCAACTACGCCTCGTCGACTATCAATTTATAGGCAACTCATGCTCGTTGTCTAACTAAGTCAGTATTTCCCTTTAAATAAAAACGTGACATTGATTTTTTATTGCACTTCTCCTTTAAGTTGCATATAGTGATATAGACCTGTATTAGGAAAGGATCTTAGTCATGTTAATCGAAATCTAGCTTTTATTTAAAAACATGAAAATTGTAATAATTTGTAAATAAATATTTGATGTAGTTGGAATAAATTGATATTAAAGCATAATTATCAAGAATGTGTGTATGTCTATATATGTATATATAGGAAATATTTGCAAGCGAATAGGATTTTTATGTCTTCCATCTGTCCGGTTTATATTGTAATTGAGAATGTAAATGCATACCTTAGTACTGAGAACGAACATTAACCTAAGGCAAAGAGGTGGTCCGGCTGTCTTTACAAATGGGAAAGATCTACGTACAGCTACCTCCTATAAGGCATATAGCTGTTATAGGTATCACATCCAAGAGTGCAGTCTCAGTAAGCGCTGCTCTTCGCCAAGTCATCAGGTAGACGAACCATTTCAATTTGACCACCTGCCTCCCCTTTAGCTGACTACCTTTCTGCTTTGTTGTGTATTAGATTCTGCATTATTCTTTGCCCATCTGGCGTTTTATTGCCCTCACCTTCACTGGGCTCGATCATCATTTTGAATTATGGAAAATAATTATATAATTTAATAGACGCGGCTGTGGTCCAAGGGGACCATAGCCAATTTATCCCAATTGGTGTATTTCATTTTCCTTTGTGGGTTGCCCAGTAAACGGAGCTCAGTTAATGCAGTGCTGATATTAGTCAGATATAAATATGTATATGTACAAGCACTACCACTGCTATATAACGTGTGTGGGATACCACACAAGCTCAGGGGCGGATCAAGCTTTAGTGGGGCCCCTGGCACATTAGTATAGCTGACTCACATCTGCCCCCCCCCCCCTCCCTGAAGTCAGAAAGAGACTAGAAAAACCGGAGAAAATTAACAAAAAAATATGCAAATAGCAACCAGCTGTCAGCTGCGAATAGCTACGTAAGAATGTTTGTGTTTATCTATGGTACTCAACCTACATTTCTGGAACCCTGGTTCTATTTCTAAGATATTTACAAACAATGATTTTAAACTTTAGATTGAAAATTAAATATATTTACAAGTTTCTTATAGCAATAGGTTTTGGAGTGTTTCTGAAATATTTTTGCTCTTCTTATAAGTTGTAATGTACAGTATGATAAAACTTAATTAAATTAAAACCAAAAGGCCCCCAAAAATCTGCGGGGCCCCTGGCACTTGCCCAAAATGCCCTCCCCTTGATCCGCCACTGCACAAGCTATATATGCTACATGGCTGGCAAGGCAGGGTTGCCAACCCCTGAGATTCATTGAATCTTTATCAAGGGCATTGCCAAGAAAGTTTCAATTCGTCCTGCCTACCTATATTATCATCGACATAACCAATATTGTATCTAGTAAAAAACTGTACATTGAATCTTGCAAGGGAGGAATCAGGAATGTACCAAAAAACTGTCCATTGAATCTTTCAAGGGTGGAATGTACCAAAAAACTGTTTATTGAACTTTGCAAGGGACGACAGTACCAAAAGTACAACCAACTTTAAAATACTCCTTTAAATATCAACTAAACCTTTTGAAGTTATATTTTCTTCTGAAAGGGTTATCATCTAACTTGGCAAAAGTAAAGAAAAATATGAATTTCGAGGTAAAGAAAAATAATTTATCAGGGAAGCCTTCTTAGGAACTCTTGAAGCATGACCGCGTTTCTAGGAGAATGGGTACTCCATTGTCTTTGACGTCATACCGGTAAAACCCACCAATCATCACCTTGTTGTTTGTTACCGGTATTACATCGCAAGGTACTAGTACCAGTCTTTATTTCGACGCGATCGTCATTCACACGAGTTCAGCAAGAGGAGCAAAAAAACTCAAATTTAGACAGTTCATAAAAGTGGAATCAAGTGACTGGTTTAATTATTTCTTCGGTTTTAGATTTAACTTTTCCGACTTTAACGGAAAATAGAATAACCTGGAAATGTATAGTTGTGTCTTGTGAAGATTGTGTCTTGTGAAGATTGTAAAATATACAACTACTACCGTAAAATATATAATTCCTACTGTACTAGAAAATGTTCTTTCACGCTTTTCTACACAAGCAAAACTTTCGTAAATGCGGTAGGTCACTTGCAATGCATTCTGGTTGGTCACCATATTTGTTTACTCTGCTAATGCTCTTGCTGACCATAAACCATTCTTTGTAATATCTTACAGTCGCTTCGTAAACGCCATTATTAGGTGACGTCACAAACTGTATTTGATAACGACAAAAATCCTTCTGCGCAGGTCTCGATCTGTCGTCAAAAGCAGGTAGTAAGTCGTTTGTCTGCTTAAATGAAAGAAGTTTTTCATTTGGTTTTTCCAATAATGCATAATTTATGGACTTAAGAGATAATATTTCACATTTTTCTGCACTTGATTTGTGTTCTTGGTTTGCACTGTTCATGTATTCCACTGCAGCCAGAGCTGCGTTTTGCACGTGACTATAGTTCATATTTACCGCTGACCATTGCAAACACGGACACCAGTGTTGGTCTACAGTAGCATCAGCGCATGTGCGTGACTTTGGGATCTCCAGAAAGAGACTTTTACCGTGCTTCAGGTCCGAAGGGACTTCTGGGTAGCTAAGCATATGACGATAAGTTGCATAGACATCGTACCACGACGTCAAGCGATCGGTGTTTGTTCGGAGATTCTCGACTATCTTCGGGTAGCGGGACGAAAACCACGACGGAAATGACATTGAAAACAACGGAAGTCGTTCCTCTAGTTTACCTTGCAAAAGTTCACGAGCTTTGCCATATCTGGCGCCATGATCTCCCATTATAATAAGCAAAGTATTGTTTAAATGACCCATTTGTTTTAAGTCTTGAATAAGTGAGAGCAAGTCTGGTTCAATCATTGCAGCTTCGTTGTTACTGTTGTGAGAATAATACACTAAAGAAAGAAATGAAAGTGTAATGTAAGAAAATCTATTAATGAATCCATTCTATCGAAAAACTTTGAATGAGGTGTAACAGTATAAAAACTAAAGAAGATAAATATTTTCAGAGATATCAATCATAAGTTGCCTTGATATCATCTCACTATGACATCAGGTTCGTTCTTTCGTTCTTTTGCAAAATTTTTCATATCACACTAATTGCTTAGTACACAGTAAGTAGTGCATTTTATAACCTTACCGTTAAAAGAAAAGAAAAATTTTAGTTTTTCTGGGAATGTTTGAAACACTTCACGAATGTAATCAAACTGATATTTGGAAATAGTTCTTGAAGCAAGACAACGACCTTTTCCTTTAAGTAATTTTGTTGCCATTTGGTAAAATGGTCTGCTGTAGAAGTCTGTTGGTGGATCTTTAAACCCCATCAGTCGATATTGAAATGGACCGTCCATAGTATCATCTCCTGAGTAACCAGTTAAATAACCATGCTCTGTAATTAAAGGAAGAATACGTTATATAAAGTCAGTGTTTTAGTACCACATTCGAGTTGAGGATTTAAAGTCGCAAGTTCTCAATTATCTATGCAAAATAAACAAGTTGTTGCATAGAAATACATTTTACACACTCTCGTGAATAAGATTTCATAAAGGTGTATTGTATTTTCATTTCCAATTGAAAATGAAATCGCTCGATTGAAATGCCATACCAACGATTCGTTTTTTTGTGTTTTACGAGGGGAATCCAAACACTCGAAAACATGTTTCGTCGTGTTTGTATTATCCTTTTTTGAAACACTCAAACTCGTTGATATACTACTATGACAATATTGTTTCGACAATATTGTTTCAAGATTTTGTATACATGCATTCAAGTTCGTTCGTTCGTTCGTGCAAGCGACGTTTTTAACGTCAAACAGCGCACTACTATTTAGCATTGTGTCTGGTTCATTCTCAAAGCAAACCCTTACCCTTAAGTTGTTTATATATCCACGTCCATCCATCCACTGGTCGAGGATTTTTGTGATGACGTCTTGACTCGTATTGTTCCAATTCTCCCATCCCAGTAAGCATTGCGGCCAGTTGTTCTGTTGTCCCATCACCCACGATGGAATGTCCGTTGAAAATAAAAGCACTCAATTCCTTCTTGAGATATTCGTAAACTTTCGGTAGCTTCCGTCTGGCGTTCGCGTGAGACAACGAGTCTATTCCAATAATTAAAATATTAAGAGGAATTCCTGGTTTCTTTTCTCCACTTCGCTTTAGCAAGTGTTCGTGTGGAACTGGTTGAAGGAAAATTTCTTTTGCGCGCTGGCCATTCTTGAGGAGATAATCTACTTCGATGAATTCATCGGTGATCTTTTCTGTTGTCGGAATAGGAACACTTCTTCCCAAGATGAACTTGAAATCTCCTTCGCGGACTATACTTTTGTAAGTCGCAGAGACTATACTGGTGTCTAAATGTTAGTCAAAAAATTAGAATTACGTTGCCTGAAATCAAACAAATTCCCAACGCAGCCAGGTGAAAAATCCGACATAGTTTAACGCTATTTTGCTTTAAAGGTTTTTTGAACGCAACATAAAAAGTTCCTGTTCATGACCCAAAGTAAGTCATGAGCAGTAACTTCTTATAAGGAAGGAAGGAAGGAAGGAAGGAAGGAAGGAAGGAAGGAAGGAAGGAAGGAAGGAAGGAAGGAAGGAAGGAAGGAAGGAAGGAAGGAAGGAAGGAAGGAAGGAAGGAAGGAAGGAAGGAAGGAAGGAAGGAAGGGAAGGAAGGAAGGAAGGAAGGAAGGAAGGAAGGAAGGAAGGAAGGAAAGAAGGAAGGAAGGAAGGAAGGAAGGAAGGAAGGAAGGAAGGAAGGAAGGAAGGAAGGAAGGAAGGAAGGAAGGAAGGAAGGAAGGAAGGAAGGAAGGAAGGAAGGAAGGAAGGAAGGGAGGAAGGAAGGGAGGAAGGAAGGAAGGAAGGAAGGAAGGAAGGAAAGAAGGAAGGAAAGGAGGAAGGAAAGAAGGAAGGAAAGAAGGAAGGAAGGAAGGAAAGAAGGAAGGAAGGAAGGAAGGAAGGAAGGAAGGAAGGAAAGAGAGAAAAAGGAAAGAACGGAGGAAGAAGAAGCAAAAAGAGAAAATAATAAATGCACTAAAACAGGTGACGTTGTAGATCTCACCAATAAAAGCTATTTTTCCATTCACCAATTTTCCATAGGATTTGTAACTGGAGCATTGAGGCATTGGCACCTCTTTAAGTAAATGTATCATGGAAGGATGAAATGGATCCAAGTCTGGGATTCGACAGCCCATTGCAAAACTATTATGTTTAATGTTTTCTTGAAGTAACTGAGGACAATATTGCTGTGGGAAGATAGTAGAGAGATAAAAAAACAGAACTCTCAGTCAACAGTGCTGTAACAACTCGTGAGATTTTTACGCGTGTAATGGACTATTACAAATGCTACATTCTGATTGGCTAAGCTACTCACTGTCTATTGGTGATAGACCACTAGTAACAAGAGTCAAGTTTTAAATGCAAAACAATAGCAGAAAATTCGCGTTTTGCTGAGGTTTCAGTTTGTTTCTTTAAAATAATATTGGTTTATACTAAAACAATCCTCGTCGTCTATAAACGATAGTCAACTCATGTGCACCTCATCATAGTCAATCGAGATATGGTCTGGAAACTCGGAAAACTTCAAAGCGTCTATAATGAGCTGTGATTTTATGTTGAACCGTACCATACACCGTGCACATCCTTTGTTTTAGGTTTATTAATATTTAAATAGCACGGTTGAGTGATTGAACTGAAACGTTGCTATTGAACAATTCATTCATTATACTAAAATACAATGTGTTCAGTGACCGTGCACCGTGCACAAAAATGCATAAAGGCGAACAAAAAGATAGACCAAAGACTTTAGCTGAGTTTCCAGACCATATCTCGATTGACTATGACCTCATCGACGATCAGCTCATAGATTACTCTGGCTCGTCGTATAATTTTTAATAAGCATTTGATAATTACCTTGGAATCATTTATCGTTTTGCTTATCCATTCATCTGGACCAATTGCTTCACTGATCATTCTTGGGACATTTAAAACTGGTTTCTATATATATATGCGGTAAATAGATACAAAGTGTTTACATCCAGCTGTTTGTATATGATTTTATAGACGCAGCTCTTTTTTCAACGCGTCAGTCACATAAAACATTTTGATTAATTGTGAATTGTTGTCACATATTTATAACGTTCGTTTTAACTTTTAAAACTCTTTAAAGGCGACTCGAAAACAAATTTCAAAGCGGTTAACCGAAACTACAATTCATGTTGAAAGAAACCTGAAGGTGGACAAATCCTTTATTTTAGTTTTACTAGTATTTAAACACAATGAACAGTATGATTGAGTGATTGAACCCAAACGTTTCTATTCAAGGATTGCTTCATTATGCAGAAAACACAATATGTTCAGTAACCGTGAACAGTGCACAAATTTCCATAAACCTAGCTGAACAAAAACATAAACAATGACTTTTGTCGAGCTTTCAAACCATGTTTATTTTCTATTAACTATATATGCCTGAACGAAACGGGCGGAAAGCTCAGCACTAGCAAAACATGATAAAACCTACATAAATCAATTTTAAGAAATTATAGATAGAACGTTTCATCCGAATTCTTTCCCCAGAGAGGAATATAATCGTCTGGAGTTATAGCCAGAATAAAATATAGAGACAAGAGACTATGCAATTCAGATAAAAAAAGGGTTAAATATCCGATTAAATCATTTTAGTTACCAGTTTAAGGTTTTCCTCTCTTTTCTTGAAAACGGTATCGTGGTTTGATCGAGTGATGCAATAGTAATGAACGGAAACTAATGTGCATGTTAGAAGAATAACCAGAGCAATAAACACACGTATTTTTAAAATTTTGCGTCTCATAGTTTGGCAAAGAAAGAAGATAACCTATAATATAATATAATCAAATATAAACAAATCAAATAACAAAAGTCAAATATCAATAGTTAAATATCAATAAATAAATATTAATAAAAATTTCAACAGCTTCAACTATAATGAAGTAAATCAATGTTTCATCAGTTTGAAAACAGTTTGAAAAGAAATGGCATAACAATAAATAATAAATTCCAAACAGAACCAGTGTTATATACTGTTTTCAAAAGTTATTGTTTGTGACTCGTAAAGATTGAGAGAGAGAGAGAGAGAGAGAGAGAGAGAGAGAGAGAGAGAGAGAGAGAGAGAGAGAGAGAGAGAGAGAGAGAGAGAGAGAGAGAGAGAGAGAGAGAGAGAGAGAGAGAGAGAGAGAGAGAGAGAGAGAGAGAGAGAGAGAGAGAGAGAGAGAGAGAGAGCAGTTGTAGTTGGCACGTTGTCCCATACTACATCGCAATAGTCAAATAATGGTTGAATGAACGACTTGTATATTGTTAGCGATGTTTCTAGTGGAACAAACTGTTTTACTTGGCGAAGGCCAGAAATAGCAGCACATATTTATTTAGAAATGTGTTCGTCTATATATACTCCTAATGATTTGGTTAGATTAGATTAGATTCACCTTTATTTGAATACGGTAATTTCGATAAGTTACCTATTAAACTTCTTTCCATGAAAGCCGTATTATTAAAAATATAAAAATAATTACTATCTAACAGTAATTATTTCAACTAACTAAATACAACATAGTAAATATTTTTACAATTTTGAATTTTTTGCTGAAAGAAATGATGAAAAGCGGTTACGAGACGACCTGACCCCCCTTGAGCGGAAAAACAGGTTATGATGACGTTGATATATATATATATAATATATATAGATATATAGATATATATAGATATATATAGATATATATATAGATATATATAGATATATATAAGATATATATTGACACTCACTACCTGTACAAATCTGTGTACAAATATATGCACGTACTCTACCAAATACCAAACTTTTATAGTGCCGAGCACTGTATAACAGCAATCCGGATTATTCCATATTGCAACATAATAGTATTCTCCATGTATGTTTTTGTTTACTTTTGTTTCGCAATAAATAACAAATCTCACTCATCGTTTTCCTGATTTATCCTGATTGCATCCCTCCTCCTTCTCACTATACATAGCTAATATTACCTATATTCCTGCTGTCCACTGTTTCTTCCCTTCCGTTCAGTTGCAAATGACGTATCGGAATTTTGTGGCAAGCAAACCCCGTAGCAAGGAAAACGGCGATTTAGACACTGCGATTAAAGCTTAGTTTGAAAGAAGCACGAGTGTATCGTTGTTTAGACTATGATTACCATGATAGATGCTGGTGGTTTAGCAGGTGTCGCGTTATGCACTCTATGCAGTGTTGTTTATACGCCTAGAGCGAAGCCAACACACAACTTATCGACAGGTGGGTTTACTAGTCTATTAAAGTGCGTTAAACGTTTTCAACTTGAAGTTATTAAAGTTTCAACCTCGGTTTACTATATCTGATTTCATGCAGTGACTCAAAGATTAGAGCGTCCCGCGCCTTGCACTCGGAAGGTTGTGGGTTCGAGTCCCGTCTGAAGCTTAGAGTTTGACTACTAACGACAGCTTGTACAGCAAAAACAAACAAAACTGAACATTACAGGTAAGTTTTAGTTAACAAAATTAAATCCCAACATTTTAATAGCTGAGCTTTTGTGCTTGAGACTCAGGACGTCTTATACAGCGTGGCTTTCTCAGCTCTGAAGATCAGCTTTCAGCTCTCCGCAATCATTTTATCTAAATTACATATCACCATGCAAAACTGCAAAATCTTTACTTTAAAATGAAATCCTTTATCAAAAAATACTTTATACTTCTCAGTAGCAAAGGTGTCGCATGATGTCATCAAGTCGTTAATACTCCAACGTAGTAACGTCAAATCTGTATATAGTGAATACATAGTCGATGTGCATGCAGAACCGTAACAATTTGTTAATGTGAGCTGTGTAACAAACTTTCATGCAAATCACTGCATGGCGCGTTTCAGCTTTTAGTAGGGACTTTAAGATCTACGACGTCAACATCAACGACGACGTCCTCTAAACAAAAGAATTATTTTTGCAAAACAAAGAGAATGAATAAGTTTTAGTCCCAAGAGTAATTTCAACACCGTCCTCCTTCTTTATACAACGCCACTTAGAGCATTTTCACGTCTTCAGGACGACGTCAACGGCCAAAAGATGAGAACAGTTGCTTGAGATTGACTTCAATACGGACACCACAATCATTTTAGCAATACTGGGGCGTTTTGGAAGTCGCCAAACTAGCTTCAAATACCAAATATAATAGCTAGTTAACCGTGACTTCTTTAAATTGTAAAACTTATCTTGCGTTTTAACCGCCGCCGTCGTCCTAGCATCTTAAAGTCCCTAGTAACGCCATCATTGGGCGATCATCAAAATATAATCACGATTCAATGTGAATAATTTTTTCTATGTCGTGTAAATCAATTTTGAAATTAATTTGCTCAATTTCCCTTCGATAAAACGTTAAAAACAGACGTTTAAAACGCCTAATATTTTTTTGTTTTTTGGCTAATACAGCGAAATGTTTTGGAGACAAAAAAAGCGTTTGTCCTGTGTATTGCTGTTGTTAGCTTGCCTTCTGTGTGTTTGGTTTGTAAATAAAACTGCCAGACACAGACCACCAGTTGAAATCAAAGAAGAAAAGCAAGTAGTAATAGTTGACGTCGCAGAAGAGGTAAATATATATATTAGTTATGTGATAGTTAAAATATGAGCGGCCGATCTTTATGGGCATTATCAAATTGAATAAGTGTAAATGATGAACACTTTGTTTAAGAGTCGCAGGAAAGGTTATTTAATGATAAGATCATTTACAGTTAGAAAAAGCTGAATTTGAGGCACTAGTGCCTATTAACTTTGATAAAACATTGATGTTTTATTAATCAATGTTTTATCCGTAGTTAAAGATGCTGATTAAACATTCATTTCTTTTGAATTTTCTTCATGAATTATTAATGAATAAATGAATGAATAAATTATTAATTAATGAATAAATGAATGAATAAATTATTAATTATAATATATATATATATATATATATATACACACACACAATCAATATATGAAATTACTTTTAATTTCATATTATATGTAAAATCAATTTTATTTGCGAAATATCTTTTCATTGCGAAATATCTTTTCATTTTCAATTTCATATTTAATAGATGAGTCAACCAATGCCAAAAATAAAGAAATCGTTCAAACAATCGTCATATGAACTTAATGTAAGTTTAGCCATCATTTTATTGCACGAGAGGCAAAGCACTGATTTAAATCACGTACGTCTTCAGAAAAAGCACCAAAAAATCATATCACAACATGCAAAAAAATCAGGGGAAAATCACAGAAAATTAAAAAACTGAAATCAGTAAAGAATCACAAAAGAATAAAAAGATTGAATGGAAAAATTAAAAAAATATCAGAAACTTGAAATGATGAAAAAAGATCACGTTTTTTATTAAAAAAATCTTGTTCATTTTTTCAGAAGTGCTTTGTCCATCGGTCAGTTTTTTTATAAGTGTTAATTTTTATCAGTCTTCGACACTTTCAGGGTGAATCGATATTTAATATCATCTTGGGATTTCTTTTTTAGATTATTGAATTTGATAAGCCACGAAAAAATATTCAGCGAAAACCGGTAAAGAAACCAAAAATAAAGTTTGTTTAAACAAACAAACTTTATTATTTTTTTTTTATATATATCTTTATTTTTTTATTTTAAACAAACTTCACTGTACGATTTTTCTTTAGTATTTGGCAACTTTTTAACGTGACGTTCTTGATATTATAGAAAGTCGTTTTGCCGCTACCAGCTAACATAGAACAGTTCATCGGCGATGATGAATGGATCAGTAGAAGCATCTACGATAATAAGGTAGAACTTAAAACGAAAGCCCGGTATACACTGAAACAAATTTCCAAAACACATTTTCCAAAAAGTTTCCGAAACTTGTTTCAAAAAATAGAACAGTGTTCTAATCAGGGAAACTTGGTTTCTGAAACAAAGGAGGAGCGTAAACGTTAGACTCCTACGTTCTCTGTTTCGGCAGTATATCTAACCTAATACCATATTTCGATTGTAACTTTACTTATACTGACTGGATAACCATGTTAGTCATATCTAAATTCTTCTTCTTAAAGGTCCAGTAAGGGCCATCCCTCATTGGTCCAGTGTTACAATAGGAGGAAACCGGAGTACCCGGAGAACACCTGTGCATGGTGTTTGTCAGAGTCAAACTGGAAGTACTCTTCTCACATGCATAGATAATTTTCTTTATGTAACCGGCAGCGTCTTAATTCCCTGACTCTCAAGCGCGCATGTTGACGCACCTTTAGTATTTTACTCTGACTAACGCCAGACGATTTTACTCGTCCAGGGAAGACCCCTGGTGGTCAAGGGGTTAATGCATGCTGCTGAGTATAATGACCACGAATAACCGTCGCGTTTTCTTTGACAGGGTCAATGTGCTCGGGTACTTAAACACCAACAAGATGACAACGTCAGATCGAACATGAGTTGTCAAATTCCCAACATTGATCCATTCAATCCCTCGATTATGAAGTTTATTGCTAAGTCGCCTAGACCAAACTGTCGCCGTTACAGATCGTGCGGCAAGCTGGTGGACGGAATCGTCAAGATTACAGGTACGAAACAAAGTTTGACGTAATTCATGAGGAAAACTCAAAAGAAACAAATATTTAATTAGTATTTAGAAATCGGAAGAAGATTACAATCAAATTAAGCAAACTTTTAGCTCGATTTTCCCTTCAAAAAATATTATAGATTCGTTAAGAAGCTATATCCAACACTCCTCCAGTGTCTAACTACAGGCAAGCTAGCTGGTTAATAAAACTCGGTTTCAACCTTTTTGGCTGTATATATTTAGAAATCGGAGGAAGAACACTGATTCGTGTTGGATATAATACTTAAAGTGCATATAAACCTAAATTTTTTATCATCTGAATACGTTCTATAGAGCAAACAGTTGTTCAGTGAAATTATTTTTTTTATTTGAGCTATTCTTCAATGTTTTTTGGCGATTCGCATTTCTAGTACGGTAATGAGATGACGTCTATGTAGGCATTTGGCTTTCTTTCTCTTTTTGGTAAGATAAACTACCTGAGAATTTTTGCGGAAAAACTCATACAATATGGAACATGTTTTTCAAACACACCATTAATGGAAGAATTGGGTCAGGTCACTCCTGCAAATAAATATTGTATAGATAATGATGACTACTTTCATGGCGTCATCTCATTACCATTCTAAAAACAAAAATCTCTATTAAAGCAATAAAGTTTGCTCCAATCTAAAAAATATTTCGTTGTTCAACTATTTGCCAAAGGTAGAACGTGTCGGATAAAGTATGTTTATGTAAATAGCAAAAAAGCATGCCAAAAAGAATCATATCATGTAAAAATATAAGAACTGATTTAACACGTAGAGACTTTAATGTGTAGTTCATTTTACGTAAATAATTGTAATTGTATTAGTAAATTAGTTATAGGTCAAGGTAAAACTTGTATTTAGTTAAGATAAGCCATGCATGTATGTATAAATATGGATCGGAAGAAATTGTAAGGGAAGAAATTCCATAATAGTTGTTATTAAGATGTAGTTTAGAATGACATTTAGCCAAATAACTTCCCATTGGTTATAGGTATAAATAGAAGTGCATGATAAGTGTTTAGGAAGAGTGCAGAGTGCAGATTGAATATAGATTGAATATAGTTTGGAATAGAGTGATTAATATAGTGTGTTGACGATTTTTGAAGATGAAATAAAGTATAGAAAATACAGTCCCCAGAGTGTTGATCATTGAACCAGCAACGAGAAGACCAAACGCTGCAGGGTTTCTACGACAGAACGTATTTAGATGATAAAAAATTTGGGGTCATATGCACTTTAACAAATCCATGCCAAACTTCAAAACATATCTATTTCTCAAACTTTACAGATACCAATGTCGTTTCTGCGACGTACAAGGCCATCTTAAGAAAAGGCGACTTTAACTTCGTTTTGGGAACAAAAACTGCTGTTTTACCAAACAAAAAGATAACCGATGAGTTCATAGAAGTCGATTATCTGCTCAGAAATGGACGACACATAAAGGAGTACTTTCTTCAACCAGTGCCACACGAACATTTACAAAATAGAAAGGGCAAAAAACAGCCAGGAATTCCACTTAATATCTTAATAGTTGGATTAGATTCTACATCGCATGCGAACGCAAAACGGAAATTGCCAAAGTTTTACAATTATCTTAAAAAGGAAACGGGAGCTATTGTTTTCAACGGACATTCCATCGTGGGTGATGGGACAACAGAACAATTGGCCGCAATGCTTACTGGGATGGGAGAATTGGAACAATACGAGTCAAGACGTCATCATAGGAATCCTCGACCAGTGGATGGATGGACGTGGATATATAAACAACTTAAGGGTAAGTTAATCATTTCAACAAAATGTTGTTTTTGTTAGTTTTGAGTTGTGCCGTGCTGTGCTGCACTCACTGTATTGTACTGCACTGTACTTTACTGCGCTATAATGTACTGTACTGTACTATACTGACTGTACTGTACTGTACTGTATTGTATTGTACTGTAATGTACTGCACTGCACTGCACGGTACTGTACTGTACTGTACTGTACTGTAATCTACTGTACTGTACTGTACTGTACTGTACTGTACTGTACTGTACTGTACTGTACTTTACTGTACTATACTGCACTGTACTGTATTGTACTGCACTGTACTGCACTGTACTGCACTGTACTGTACTGTACTGTAAATCTCATTTAAATGCATATATCCAGTCCAGTGTCTACAACACGTCTCCTAAATTCCCTTAATTTAGAACATGGATACTTAACTGGTTACTCGGGCGACGCTCCTTTGCTTGGCCCATTCCAATATCGACTGATGGGATTTAGTAAGGCACCGACAGATTTCTACCCCAGGCCTTTTTATCTAGGAGCTGCGTCCAAACTTGGAAAAGAGTTTTGCCTAGGTTCCAGGAGTATCACGCAACACCAGTTTCAGTACATCCGGGACGTGTTCGAGGCGTTCCCAGAAAAACTCAAGTTCTTCTTTTCATACAACGGTAAGAAATGTCTGTCTGTCTGTTTGTTTATCTGTTTGTCTGTCTGTGTCCATCTGTCTGTCTGTCTGTCTGTCTGTCTGTCTGTCTGTCTGTCTGTCTGTCTGTCTGTCTGTCTGTCTGTCTGTCTGTCTGTCTGTCTGTCTTAGCGGGAGTGACTCGTTTTCTAACTTTTAATAAGGAACTAATACGAGCCTTCTTTTTTAATTTAATAGTTCTGGTTACTCATGACGATATAAATCGGGTTGAAAGTATTGAACCCGATTTAATCTCTTTGATACAAGACATTAAAACCAAGGGAGACCTCAACAATACTTTGCTTATTGTAATGGGAGATCATGGCTCAAGATTTGGCAAGATGAGGGAGACAATCCAAGGCAAACTTGAAGAACGGCTTCCTTTATTTTCAATGTCATTTCCGCCGTGGTTCGCTTTCCGTTATCCGAAGCTGTACGCAAATCTACGAACAAACACCGATCGCTTGACGTCGTGGTACGATGTTTACGCGACCTTTCGTCACATGCTTTCCTACCCAGACGCTCCAGTGGGCTTAAAACACGGTCAGAGTTTACTGCTAGAAGTCCCTACGTCACGCACATGCAAAGAAGCCAACGTCGAACAGCATTGGTGCCCGTGTCAAAAATGGTCAGCAGTCGATGTCACAGACAGTCACGTGCAAAACGCAGCCCTAGCTGCGGTGGAATACATGAACGATTTAAACCAAGACCACAATATTAGCGCAAAATATTGTGAAATATTGTCCCTGAATGTGGTTAATTACGCGTTCTTAGAACGGCCAAATAACAAGGTTCTTTTATTTGGGAAAACAAACGACTTGAGGCCTGTATTCAATGCGAGAACTCCACATAAAGATTTTTGCCGTTATCAGATACAATTCCAGACCGAACCGAACAATGGTACTTACGAGGCGACCGTGAAGTATCACTTGAGGTGGTTTATACTGAGCAAGAGTATTAGTAGAGTAAATCAGTACGGTGACCAACCAGAATGCATTGCGAGAGATCTACCACATCTGAGGAAGTTTTGTATGTGTCACAAGTCGTAAAATTCTGGAACCAACTATAAGTAACTGATGAAAGAGTCTGAACAATTTTTCTAACCTTATTTATCTAACTTATTTATATAAACTTAACCTTATATCATGGTTAATAGAAAATAAACATGGTTTGGAAGCTTCACAAAGTCATTGTTTTATGTTTTTGTTCAGGTTTATGGAAATTTGTGCACTTTCACGAATACTGAACAGATTGTGTTTTCTTTATAACGAAGCAATCATCCAAGGGCAACATTTGAGTTCAATCACTCAACCGTATTGTTTAAATATTGATAAAGCTAAAACAAAGGATTTGTGCACCTTCAGGTACCTTTCAACATGAATCATAGTTCGATTGTTAATCGCTTTGAAGTTCGCCGGGTTTCCAAACCATGTTTATTTTCTGTATTAATTATGCTTATTGCTGCCGACCGAAGGGAGGCAGCACACTATTCTTGACGTTGCCTCGTGCCCAGTCCTTTTTCCAAGCTATGTATAGCCGACCAGAATCTCGATTTGTTTAAAAATATTTGTCTGTCTGTCGGCATTACGTCATCCATATATGAGCTGATGTGACTCAGTGCGCATGTTACCATTTCTGGTATTTATTTAGTCAGTGCCTATTTGTTTGGCGCTTGCTTTTCCATAACATATGATCAGACACTCCGGGCCGGATTCCACTGACAGCTTTGTCAAAGTAAGAAGCATGATTTATAGTGACAGTGATTTATCATAAATTTGTTTACCAAACATCACATAGTCATAATGTATGTAGTATACTGTGTATGCAGTCAAAAGCCTTGCCAATTATATTATACATTAAGTGATAGTTATTTGTAATTTAAGTCTGCTGTATTTAAATATAATTAAAAGAATTGGAAAAATGTATGTCTGTTACAATTTATATAATCAATCCCAGGGTTCATTTTTGAAATTTTATAAAAAATTAGGCTTCTCATGACATTTGAGGCACCACTTCCCTTGCGATAGTAACTTCTAGTATCTTAACTCTATCTTCGAAGGTGTTCCGAAGTTTCCGGACTGGAAAGTATCTTGGAAGGTGTTTTGGATAGTTCAGAGGGGTTTAGCACTGACATGCCCATATTCACACTGTCCGAGTTATGTGAAAAAGTACGTCATTTTCCGCCATTGACGTCATTTTTGGCCTTTTGAATTCTTAATTAATTCTTTGAATATAGATAAGTTTTGTGGAAACACTAAACACGTCATTTTTAGCCTTTTGAATTCTTAATTAATCAAAAGTTTGAATATAGGTAAGTTTTGTGGAAACACTACGTAAAATATTTATTTGCTTTATAAGCTTTCGGCCTGTTGACTCAGGCCTTTTGAATTCTATTGAAAACATACAAACGCTACGACAATAAAAATTGAAAAGAAATTGACGTCAAAGGGTGAAAATTACCTATTCTATACTTATTAAAAGGGTCTATAGATCGTTTTCACTCCCGTGAAGCAATACGAAATATTTGAATAAGAATAGAGCTAAATTCCCATAGGATAAAGCTGGTCGCCATTTCATTGTTTTGGTACATACATTAACTATGGGTACACCAATATGGCCGCCATGACGTCAGATGAAAACGATCTATATATACGTTGAAGTATATTACATTTCTTAATTTCATATTTTGCGGTTTTCATATTCAACAGTCCATGGTGACTAGAAAATCTTGAAAAACGACAAATACCTTTTCTGTACATTCACCGCACACACGCCCTCTCCAAAACCCTAATCAAACGAGAACGCAAGTCATCGCAAGTTTTAGCTTGTGCTTGCTTGTGCCGACGTTTGACTGCTGGCATCGCAAGTCATCGTAAGGAAACTTGCCACGACTTGCGTTCTCGTTTGATTAAGGCTTAAAAGTACTCATCAAATTAAGAGATTACGGTTATATAACGCGCACTAAGTTGGACACAGGAAATTTCCAAATTCACAAACTTCCGAGATAAATCCTCGGCAATTTGAATGAAACTCATGCAATGTTATAATAAACCCAAACGCGTCCCATTAGCTGAACGAAGTATACTGAATTACCTTACTGTTATTGTCGGTACCGATACGCGTGGTTTGAAGTTAATCTGAATGCCTAAAAACTTTCAATTTGTTCAAAACTGTTCCCAGAAGCGAACAACGGGGCTCTGGATTTCCGACAGGCTAGGTGTGACTAATCTAGGGTGTAAGAAAGAGTAGATTGCTGTGTATATAGGAAGTGTTTTGAATAGAGCAAAGTGAACTAAACTGCCCAGATTTTTAGTAACGAAAACTGACGTTCCGAACGGAGCTCTTCATTTTACTCCGTGACGAAGGGCCCCGCTCGAAACGTCAGTTTTTCGTTTCTAAAAACCATAGGTGTGAACAATGTTGTGCCTGCCGCGTCCCCCAGCCGCTTTCAGGAATGCGAAAGTTGGGGGGTGGGCTCTGAAGCCTCTGAAGGGGCGCACAGGGTCAACCATTGCGCGCGCCCACGCTATAGTTCCCATGTGGAGAATAGTGGTGTGCGTCGGATCGGATTGACACCTTATAATCCGAGGGTTTGCCAAAACTGTCAATCCGAATCCGATCCGATCCGAAGCAAAAAAATCGTAGTCCGATCCGATCCGAAAACAGCTGCTCAAATCCGATCCGATCCGGTCCGAAAAAATTAAAACACCGGATACATTTTGCAATAGTTCGCAAACTTTCCAAAAAGAAAACCAATGAACAAATAAATTTAAGAAAACTACTATACAATAATAATCTTATGCAATAGTAACGTTCATATGTTGTGCAATGTGCATACAACTAGTGAATTTGTTAATTCCTACAAAGTATTGTTGAGACTCCTACGTTCTCTGTTTCGGCAGTATATCTAACCTTATAACTATATTTCGATTGTTGTTTCTACACTGCCTACGCAGCACGCCACTTTTATTTCATCTTTTGGATAGTCCGACTAGTTTCCCTTTTCCGTTTTTGTTTTTTTAAATATACAGAATTTTAATCAAATGATTAGGGGGCTTTAGGCTTTAAGGTCTACGACGTGGCCTTAAAAAGGTTAAAAAGCAATGCATTTAAAAGAAGACACGGTAAATGAACTGCCGTATTTCATGTTTAAGCTTGTTTAATGACTTTAGACGCTCCAGTTCTTGTTAAAACAGCTGTAGTGTCTGAGCTGAAGTCAACGTTAAGAAACAGCTCTCACTTCTCTGCGTGTTCGCGTCGTTTTGAAGACGTGAAAATGTTGAGAGTGGCGATGTCTACAAGAACGAGGACGGTATTGATATATACTCTTGAGATTACAAATTATTCATTCACTTTGTTTTCATTAAGAATTCCTTTGTTTTTAAGGCGCGTCATCGAGCTTGCCGCGTCGTGGATCTTAAAGTTGGTGTTTCCACAAAACTTATTTATATTCAATTATCGCCATGAAAACTTTCAAAGAATTAATCCCTAGTATTTATTCTACAAAGTCGCTCAACGCTTAATTAAAATAGTTTTGAATAAAAAAAAACGAGTCAAACAAGATATTAATTCTTAAAATCCTACACGCGTAAAAATCTCGCAAGTTGTTAAGCCCTAATCAAACGAGAACGCAAGTCATCGCAAGTTGGCGGTCAGAATTTCTGTGGCGGTCGTTTGAACACCCAAATTAACAAAATAAAGGTTTCATGAGTGTTTTAAACAAGTTTTAACTTTGTCACGGTACATGATATTTTCGGGAAACTATTCAGGGCCGCTGGCTGAGATAGCGTGACTGCCAACTTGCGATGACTTGCGTTCTCGTTTGATTAGGGCTTTACAGCATTGTTGCCTGAACAATGCTGTAACAACTTGTTGACATATGTGGACAACATTGATAAATGAACAACATTGTTCATCATTGTTTCAACAAGTTGTTACAGCTTGACGAAACAACAACCGATGTTCACGCATGTTGTAACAACCGAAGAACGTGTTGATACATCAACCATGCTCACCATTGTTGTAACATTGTTGTTCATCGTTGTTATTTCGTCATGCTGTTACAACATGTTGTATCATGTGCGAACAACGTTGTTGGCTATAAAAATGTGCTGTTGGAACAACTTGTTCATGACTGTTGATTTATCCGTGAACAAGTTGTTCGAACCATAAGTGAACAACTTGTTGACAACTTGTTCACGGCGAGCAGCACAACATTGTTCACGGCGAGCAGCACAACATTGTTCACGCCTGTTGACAACCGTGAACAAGTTGTGCGTTTTTACGCGTGTAGGCGGCATGCAACAATGTATTTTACCCAGTGGAATAACACCAGGCGATTTAGCTCGTCTTGGGCTAGTTCCGCCCCCTATAGAGACTGCACGGAGACTGTGTAGTCATGGACGCCGAGATTGTATAGTCACGGACGGAGACTATATAGTCACGGGCGAGGCCCGCGTTGAGGGGAAAAAGACGTAACTTTCAGCGAATAACACAATGTTAGTGTTTCATTAGCAGTCACATATTGCATGTATTGATACTGTGTCTAAAAATGCAACTTGTTTGAATTCAATTTCCGGATGTGTACTCCAAACGATTTCCTGACCCTGAGGAGCAAATGCGTAAAGTCTAAAGATGAGTATTAAACGGTGCGAAAGCAAGCATCCGCCTAAATATTTCTCACATGTCGGCATCGTCTACTTTTTCACACTCTTGAGTGCGCTGTTTTTGCTCATTGGCACAATACATTAAGCAGAAAACGGATTTCTTCAAAAACATCTAAGAAATGCTCCGTTGTCGCCCTTCAGTCCGTAACAGTGGTCACACCACGGAGAGGACTCCCATGGTGGCACCAAGGGGGGCCTATGGCTAAATATGTGACTGCATGGGTTGTAGCCAGTTTCGGAATGTCTGCGAGATGTTCTGGAATTTGGGCTGTTACCACACTGAAACCATGCGCGCACCAAGACTAAATGTGTGCACTCATGTCCCGAGATGAGCATAGTGTAAGATGTGAAAGCGCAAGTTATAGCATGTATGCCAAATATTTAGAAAATAATACAAGTGCTATACAAATGTTTAATTGATGGGCTTTTATCCAACTTAATTACTGCCTTGAATTTTTCTAAACATCTATTTCCTTCCCACCGTAAGTTAGTATATAATTACTTACATAAACTGACACAAAGCGCTAACTCAGACGTTACTAATGGACTTGACAGCCTCAGCACGAGCGAGGAATAAAGCAATACAATGTCCCGTCTTGTATAGCATTTGTTGACTTTAGAAACGTTTTATTATTAAATTACAGTGCTTCGTAGGCAGCGTTTTAGATAGAGCAAAGTGAAAAGGTGGTAAACTGCTGAGATTAGTTTTGATAACGAAATACTGACGTTTCGAGCAGAGCCCTTCGTCACATTTTACTCTGATATACAAGTCAAGATATGATAAAGACCTCAGGATCAAATCTATGTTATCTCAGTTATCAGTTTTCAGTAATTCTTGCAAAAACTCATTTTTCATTTTATCAGTATGTTACAGCAAACTTGAATCATACTAATACAGTTATAGTCCAAACAGTGAAATCAAAGTAGTGTGCTGCGTAAGCAGTGTTGAAACACATATCGAAATATAGTAAGCTTGAATATACTGGCGAAACAGGAAACGTAGAAGTATAACTGACGTTTCGAGCGAAGGCCCTTCTCTGTTTGTAGTACAGTTATAGTATCCTTATGTTAATTCTCAACAAAACTATTGCAATTTGTGTAAATACACTGGCAGTGGTCAACCCAAAAGTCAATGCTACTTTGACCACTGCGCACGATCGCTTATTATATATAGAGAACGTAAGGATTCTAACGTTTCGAGCGAAGGCCGTTACTACGTTTTCTGTTTCGGCAGTATATCTAACCTTATAACTATCTTGCCATTGTTGTTTCAACACTGCCTACGCAGGAGCACGGTTGGCACGTGCTGTTAGCGCGCTGCCTCTCACCAATAGTTAAGCCCGATTGGACGGGGTTAGTACTTGGATGGGTGACCGTCTGGGAATAACCCTGTTCTCGAGCTTGAGACTCATGCGAGTAGAGTTTACAATCGAAATATAGTACGTAGGAGTCTAACGTTTCGAGCGAAGGCCCTTCGTCAGAGAGAAACGTTTCTCTATTTGAAAACCTTAAAGTTGAATTTGCGCGGTATAAATAAATGTTATTATTATTATTATTACGCAGCACGCTATAATTTTATCTCGCTTATTATATATCTGTTTTAACATCTAAATTTTGTATTCTTTTTCTTACAACTGACAACAATGTAACTTTAATATAATTGATCTCGTGCGAATCAAAATTGACTAGCTTGACTTGAGTCAACTTAGGCCTGTTCCAAACGCCGCTCTTCTTATGTGCCGAACCTAATGATAATGACCTAAATCCTTTGTTTTTGCTGATTTGCATTAGGTTCGGCGCATGAGAAGAGCGGCGTTTGGAACGGGCCTTACACTCACGAAGTGTTAGTTTCGGTTCGTCAGTGTAACTGTATAACCATTGTTCACACGGTACAGACGTTGCGTGACTCGAGGTTGAAATTTAACACAAGCTAGTCTTCTTATAAGATTATGGGCGTGAGAAAACTCATTTTTATCATGGTACAAGGATAAACATTAAGCATAATGAGACGAGCACGCGTGCCCTTGAAAGGTCGCCCGCACCTGGCAGGAGACGGGGGCCATGCAGTTCTTTCGAAAATCAGACACACTGCTAAAAAGCGGTGCCCTGTTTGGCGCTAAAAACGTCGCGTCAAAAACGTCGCTTACTATTGATCCCCAACGAACGAACAAACGAACGATACTATAGACGGTCATTTCAATATTGCCTGATGGGGTTTAAAGATCCACCAACAGACTTCTACAGCAGACCATTTTACCAAATGGCAACAAAATGACTTAAAGGAAAAGGTCGTTGTCTTGCTTCAAGAACTATTTCCAAATACCAGTTTGATTACATTCGTGAAGTGTTTCAAACATTCCCAGAAAAACGAAAGTTTTTTCTTTTCTTTTAACGGTAAGGTTATAAAATGCACTACTTACTGTGTACTAAGCAATTAGTGTGATATGAAAAATTTTGCAAAAGAACGACTGAACGAACGAATCTGATGTCATAGCGAGATGGTGTTAAGGCAACTTATGATCAGTATCTCTGAAAATATTTATCTTCTTTAGTTTATACTGTTACACCTCATTCAAAGTATACTTACTGTTTACTAAACAATTATTAGACGAGGCTTGAGTGTGATATGACAAATTTTGCAAAACAATGAATGAACGAACGAACGAACGAACGAACGAACGAACGAACGAACGAACGAACGAACGAACGAACGAACGAACGAACGAACGAACGAACGAACGAACGAACGAACGAACGAACGAACGAACGAACGAACGAACGAACGAACCGAAAAGGCGGAAAGTAGAGCTGAATGAGTCCGCATAGGGATTTTTAAGGTCATAGCAAGCACACGGAGTTCAAAGATTTCATTTGAATTCAACGACAATGGAAAACATCCCATGAATTTCTTCCTTTCGTGTTCCACAGTTATATATGTTTACGTTTACGTACGGCAATCGGCCAAATTTATAAGTTATTTACTTCTAACTTCAATTTTCCTTGTGCGCGCTATGACGTCAAAAGACCAATTCAGACCCAGACATTTTTCTTCCGCCCATGTTTTCCAAACGCCGTGTTTACAATATATATACAGCTAAATCAATTAAGGTTGTCCTGGCCAAAGCCAAAAGGATAAAGCCAAAAAGTCAAAGCCAAGCGCGAAAATGCTCGTTAAGTAATCCCCAGAGAGGCAAGTTTGGTTTATTTGTATGATTTTGGCCTATAAATATAGTAAATGTGTGCTTCGCTATTTAAATAGTAATTCACATCGTACTTTTCGCGCTTGACTTTGACCTTTTGGCTTTAGCCTTTGGCCAGGACAACCTTAATTGATTTAGCTATATATATATATATATATATATATATATATATATATATAATTCTCTCTCCCTTTCTCTTTCTCTTTTTTCTGAAATGAAATCGTAGAGCGTGACCAAGGGCTACGTACGTTAGTATCCGTTTTACGTAATTGAAATTGTTACGCGTTTAGAGTTCAATACGACATCCTACTTCATTCTATATATATATATATATATATATATATATATATATATATATATATATATATTATTCAATATGTTATGTTTGTAGTAGATTGAAGAGTGCTCAATACCAGGTGTTTGGTAGAGCTAAATCACACAACGAACTGAGTCAATCACATACAGTTGCCTGAAGATCGTCTCAAGACACAAGGCGTGAAACTCAGAGTAGCAACGACTACATTTTAGGATTCAAACTGTTATATATATACATACATATATATATATATATATATATATATATATATATATATATATATTCGTTGTATATTAAATAGTGAAAGCAAATTCAGGAGTGTCTTCTGGGCCTGTTTACAAGGAGGTAGGGTTACCTACCTCCAGTAACAGTGGCCCATTAGAAAAGGAAAAAAATAAAAAAGAATCTATACAAAATAGAAAGTTAACATCATTGAGTAAATTTGATAGAATTCAACAAAACACATTTCTGGCATTTTGGACACATAGTTTTCCAAGTTCTTGGGTCGTCGATATCATAAGCCAAACTTAGGCAATCACTATAGTACGTAAATAATTTGCACTTAAACAGCTAATATAGAGTTTCGGATAACCGAATGGATGATGGTAGTTCATTCCAAATACAAGCAGAAAAATAAAACAAAAACAAAAACAAAACTAAGGATACAAATAAAAACAGGTAAACAACAGGTGTGTGTATAACGTCAGCGTGTTGTTGATGACAGTAGTCAAGAATGCTGATAACGTACTCGCGTGTTGTTGATTTGGAAAGTTATTTATTTAGCGCGTCATGTACTGTACTTTTATTAAATAAGTACTTTATCACGTCTAAAAACACGAAGCAATGCCAAGAGCCAAATGTTTTCTACCTGGTAAAACACATAAGCCTATACTGAAAACATTTATTTTCTTTTTCCAATTACGTAAACAGTTTACGTCTGCATGTTTCAATATTGTGCCAACTACATAATGATCATTATGATCGAGGACAGATTTAAGAGTTGTTTACTATATATATTATACATCCCACAAGCAATTGTCACCGGCAATTGCTTGGGGTATATATATATACTGTAAGTGGTGTCCTTACATCTAGATTGTTCCAAGCTATAGTACAGCAAAACGCGTGTCTGTAGATTGAACTATATATATATTTCTATATATATATATATAAAAAAAACGAGCACGTGTGATTTTTGTTCATGGAATGTCGGCAAGTGCTCAAATAAAGGTACCTCAAAATGTTGAGTGTCGCAACTGTCAGTTTCACGCGGGGAGATCGCCCGCGTGAAGCTGACAGTTGCGACACTCCACATTTTGAGGTAAGGCCACTTAAACTATACTATATATATATATATATATACTTACGCAAGCACTCTACCAGATACCAATTTTAGCACCAAGCACTGTTACCATATTGCAGATATTGTATATATCATATTGTATATATATATATATATATGTGTGTGTGTAATTGATGAAATTCATTCAGATTGTTCCAAGCTACACTGATGAGCTGTTGTACAGCGAAACACCGTGTCTGTAGATTGAACTATATATATATATATATATATATGTAACTCATTAATAATTCATGAAGAAAACACAAAGGAAATCAGTACCGTGTCGGTGGTTTGGATATCGGAGGAAGAAATTACATAAATTAAGCAAACTTTCATCTTGATTTTCTCTTAAAATAGTGATTTGTTTGAGATGCTATATCATACACTCGGAGGAGTGTTTCATCAGGATATCCAAACACCTCGAAGTTTGTTCAAAAACCTCGGCTTCGCCCCGGTTTTCAACAAACGTCTCCGGTGTTTGGATATCCTGATGAAACACTCCTCGTGTATGATATATTACATATACATATATATATATATATATATATATATATATATATATATATATATATATATATACGTGTAAAAATACTTGTCCCCCGGAGTTGAGTAGATATCAGTCTGGTAGATATTGAATGACAGGATTTAATTAAGATGGAGCTATCTAAAACAATAAGACATATTTTCATATCATAATGGAAGATCTCACACCCACCCCCCAGCTATGCTCTTAATCGAGCCTAAAACGACAGTAAGCATTTGATATTATCGCACAGCGGGTATTTCCGTTCTTGGACAGACAGAGTGGGTATAAATTAAAAGGTCAAAAAGAGAGCGTTTACGGTTTACACTGAACGCAGGACCACGCACATTGACGAAAAGAAGTTATTAAGCATGAGAGTCGTCGAGATCCTAACAACTTTCCAACTCTGTTGGATCACTGTGCTAGCCTTCAGCGAAGATGCAATGTTCCTATTCAGGGACATTAAACCAACTCAATCAAAGGATCGTGTCTCGAGGCGGCTGCCAAAGTACTTGATGAAGCTTTTTGACCAACGCGACAAGACGTTGAACAACGATGTGAATATAATCCGAGGAATCTTTCCAACAAGTAAGTGAAGTACTCTGTATTCTTAAGATTTTCATTACAGTACAAGAAAAACTAAGGGTTTAGTTTACCAGAAATTTTAACCAGCTACCGCGCAAAACTTGTCTTTGGCGCGTACTCGAAATGCGTTTAATTAGATTCGCATATAGGACGAGTCATCGTAGTATACTAAAACAGGAGTGTTAATCTATTAGTTTTACTCAGCAATCAACCTTAGTGTAACTGAGACCAACCCCAGGCTCAGTACAGTACACAACCCCGCCAACTAAACTTCTCAAAAATTGTTCGACATTTCAAGAGTATATAGGGTGAAGTATTTTTAGGATCCAAGCCATATGTCTTTCAGTTTAAGATAGCGCAAGATACGAGACGATCGAGACCGAGATTCTACAGTGTAGGTCTGATCAGCGACCAAAGCGCACGGGATTAGCTAAATGCGCATAAATTACTATTAAATAACTATTTCCTTGCGCACAACTTGGGCGGTTTTGAGCGCATGACTAAAAGTGTTTTTAATCCGAATTTTTGCACAACATAAAGAAAAAATTTGAGAGTACGCCAAATCTCCAAGTCGACGTAACAATGTGTTAATGTGTCTTTTTTTAATTTGGATTTATATCCGAAACGTCAATACTCAATAAATCTATTAAAGTAAGTCCTTTTCGTCTGGTTTCGACCCAGTGTAAGTGAAGATCTTTACTTTCCATTTTTAAATAATATATAAAGCAGGACAAAAAGTTTTTTACTACGATATCCAAATCGTATATAAGGTTTCTCAAACAAATCACTATATTTTAACGTGAAAATCAACAATGAAGGCGCGCAATGTAACATGAGCGCGCAAGGACGAGATGAGCGCGCAAGAACAAGATCTGCACGCAAGAACGAGATGCATGCGAGGGAACGAGATCAACGCACAAGAACGAGATTTGCACGCAGGAACGAGATCCACGCGCAAGAACGTGAACTGCGCGCAGAAATGAGATGAGCGCGCAAGAATACGATCCACGCACAAGAACAAGAACTGCGCGCAGAAATGAGATGAGCGCGCAAGAATAAAATCCGCGCGCAAGAACAAGAACTGCGCGTAAGAATGAGATGAACGCGCAAGAATGAGATGAGTGCGCAAAAATAAGATTCACGCGCAAGAACAAGAACTGCGCGCAGAAATGAGATGAGCGCGCAAGAATAAGATCCACGCGCAAGAACAAGAACTGCGCGCAAAAATGAGATGAGCGCGCGCAAGACGAAGAAATTGTTTTGAGCCCACGCAAGGCCATTCAAGGCTTCCTAGGATCCACTCTGAGATCCAATATACATACCAGTCAAGCGACAAAAATGAGAAACTCGTATAATGACGGACTTAGAAAATAATGTCACATTGATTCTAGTAGGTTCTTTCTTATAATAATCACATCGCAGCAGGGAGCAGTTCTTGTGGAAAAGTTTATCCAATAGGAAGTTGTCTACTAGAAGTTATGTTTACAATGTATCTGTGTTCAGTAAAAGAAGCAACCGATAGAGTGCTTATACTTATAGAGAAAGGGATAAGTAGATTTTGGGGTTTTGATTATAAAAATGGAAACTGGTCGGCTACTGAGAAGTGTGTTGAAAAACGAGGCGATACGCAAAAGGTCACTGTAATGATCTAATACGCCAACCTATCAAAAACCTGGATTTGTTTCAGACCCAAATTAGGAAACTCCCAAGCAAAGAAAAGCCTATTTTAGACTTTCGTAACGTCCAAGACTCAAAAGAAAAGAAATAAACTTTCTAATCCTGATAATACTACAGTATACATCGCTTCCTTCAACGGGCCAGACGGCGAAATCTACTATCAAAATGTTATGATTATCCTCACTGCGTGTGAGTCGAAAAATTTGTTGATTCAAGCGGAATTGAACACGCGATTTCGGGTCAAATGCAGAGGGTCAATTTTAATTGCATGTATTTTTACCGTTCATGTTGTAATAACAACTTATTAAGATAATAAATACTAATTAAATTGAATTGAATTTCATCCTTGTGAAGTGTGCGAGGAATTCTAAGAACAATATATGACCGAGTTCACGCTCTAGTGTGATTAATCGGCGCACTGCTGATTTTATGATTTAGATGAATGGTATATAAGTATGTATAGACAGCCCTGAGTATAGCGAGGACTGAATGAGCTAACATGCAGACCATTTTGCCGATCGTGTTTTAATTTAACATGCACCTAAACCATAAATCGACCATGTTAAATATATAAAGGCAGAATAAGGTCAGCGTTCGCTACTAAGAAAGGACCTATATATTAATATACGCCATTCTGGACCCGCAGTTCAGTTAGGTACAATCCTTTCTCCACCGAGTGTGCGAGGGCCAAGTAAACACTAAAGAGCCAGGATATACGAAGTTGGGTTAGGCATAGAGGTCAGTGCAGGATAAACCATTTACGCAAAATACTCGATTTTTATCACTAACAAATTACTAGGCTTATATTAAGAGATGCTTAAAAGTTAAAAGAAGTCAAAAGAGCGCTTAGACTTGCCTTAGACATCATTAGAACGCTAAACAACGATTTCGAAGAGAAAAACTAATGTTCGCGGGTACCTGGGGCTGGACAATTTCACGTAAACATCCTCTTACACCAAGCCTGCGTCACAGACGCTACAAAAACGCGGAAAAAAACTGACAACATGCAGTGTCAAGAAGAGCGTAAACGTTTTGGCTCGTCATCGTACGCAACTAATAGCCAAGAAAACGCGCCTAAATGTCTATAAAGTGATGTACTTAATTCAGTGTCAAGCCAAGATCGTTAATCACTTGCTGAACAGCTTTTAGAAAAGAAAACAAGCCGAGGCAATTGCAAAAACAGTGAAAATGTCTAAGTATGTAGGAAAAGAAAACAAACAAAGATATTCATGGCAATGGAATCGAAACAATTTGGTGATCCAAGAGTGGCCTGACAGTGGTGAACATGGAATATCTTTAATTGTAGCATAACAAAATTCTTAAGGCACAAGAGTAGCGTTAAGTGGATTGCCTGTTAACAAGGTACTTGTCAACTTGACTATAGTCATTAGATATTTACTGGAAGACACCCAACTATTACTTGGACTTTACATGATGTCCCTTAAGTCAGCCGCAAAATGGAACCTTATACTTATTTCGATGCACACTACAGAGCAATGGGTAATGCTAATCGCGCTATGGTTCGTCATAGGTTTTGCGTTGTTGTTTTTTGCCATCGTTTGCGCATTACGATTTGTGCTGATTTAAGCAGTAACATACGTCACAGTTTAGGCCAGGTACAATATGCGTCGCATGCTGACTTGCGCCATGATTTATAGCTACAACACACACGTATACGGCTTGCGCTATATTTGTGTTTTTTCTGCCACAGTTTGCGCTATATGATTTGCGCTAACTTGAGCTGCATGTTTCATTGTTTCTGCACGTACGTCATAGCTACTGTATTAGCCTAGGGAGTTATGTTTCGCTCCCATTTTATATTCAACGGGAATGCAACCGGGCAATCATCGGATACTTCATGTTAGAATAATACAGAAAGTCATGAAACACGGCTACGACGAAAAGAATACTGGTGGCGAGTGATTAGCATAAATGCGAGGTCAGGTGCCATTTGCGCTACTGCGGTTTGTCGCGTGCTATGATTTGCGCCGTGATTTGAACTATGCCAGCTTGCGCTATGATATAAAACACACACGTGTTTGCCGAGGGAGGAAAACTAGAGAATCCGCAATAGAGAATCCGTTGTTATACGTTGTGGGACAACTTCATCTTTTTTACACTGTCTAACACCCTAATCAAACGAGAACGCATATTTTCGGGAAATTATTCATAGCGGCTGACTGAGATAGCGTGACTGCCAACTTGCGATGACTTGCGTTCTCGTTTGATTAGAGCTTAACGCCAGACGATTTTTGTCGTCAAGGTGAGACGTCTTGGAAAGCCAAGTATGAGAGGTTTAACCTGGCGGACGGATCCTGGGGTGTTGGGGGCACAGTGGTTAGCGCACTTGCCTTTCACCTCTGCGAGCCGGGTTCGATTTCTGCTCTCATGGCAGTTATTGGCCGCATGTGAGAAGAGTGCTTCCAGTTTGACTCTACCAAACACCGCAGGTTTCCCCCGGGTACTCCGGTTTCCTCCTGTAGTAACACTGGACCAATGAGGGTGGGCCCTTACTGGACCTCTAGGGATAACAGTTTAGATATAACTGATAGAGTTATCCAGTATAAAGATAAGTTAGTTTAGTTTGAGAATTATATTAAAAAATTCTCCTTTCGTTTACAGAAATCACGCGAACCAAACGAGCTGTGAAGCTGATGTTTCAAGGAGAAAAGCTTAACAGCAAAGACATGTGGAAGAAAGACGAACTGCGTTTATTCCTGAACAAAGTAAGAGGACCAGTTTCGGCGTCGAGCCGACCCTTCTTGCTCAAGATCTACGATTTATACAGCAAGAAGCTGGTCAATGTTTATAAACTATCCAGGAAAGTCGGTTGGATAACAATCGAAATAACCGGTTGGAGGAACCTCACAGCAAACAGAATGTACTACAAACCAGTAGGCCTCAAGCTGGTCGTCTTTCTCGGCAAGAAGAAACTGCGTATCGACGATACGCCATTTCGAAAGTCCAAAGCGATACGAGAACCTTATTTAGTTGTCTTCAGTTTGGACAAGACACGAAATTCCAAGATTAACAGTCACGCCACCACAGTCAAACATAGACTGGGAACTTTGCCGTTTCCACGATACAACTTCCAACAAAGTAAAGAAAAATAAGAGAAGATTATCTAGGGCCTGTTTATATGATCCCAGTATGCCCGGGATAAATTTCATCCCAGGTTTATATGGAGTAAACAGAGACCTTAAGATACCCCAGGGTCGGTTTACGGGTACCGGGTAATCTACCCGTACCCGTAGTCGTATGTACGGGCAGACCATGATCTACCACAGGAAAACAGGTAGATATTAAGCCCTAATCAAACGAGAACGCAAGTCATCGCAAGTTGGCGGTCAGAATTTCTGTGGCGGTCGTTTGAACACCCAAATTAACAAAATAAAGGTTTCATGAGTGTTTTAAACAAGTTTTAACTTTGTCACGGTACATGATATTTTCGGGAAACTATTCAGAGCGGCTGACTGAGATAGCGTGACTGCCAACTTGCGATGACTTGCGTTCTCGTTTGATTAGGGCTTTACGAGTAAACAAAAATGGCGGTACCCGTACCCGTAAACCGAATCCGGGGTATCTTAAGGTCTCTAACAAAGTGCTCGTCCCGGTTGACCGGGTCAAAAAGCGCGGTAATGTAAAGAAATGGAGCGAAAAAGCAAAAACCCTAATTCTATTATGTTAGAAGTTATTTCACTTTTATTCAGTGTTTTGTCTCTAGACCTGACCGTTTGGACGAAATTCTGACCGTAATATTCAAAGTTACAAGCATTGCAGTTCAGTAAACTTCATCCCGGTCGACATACCGGGATTGACCGTGGGATCATCCCGCTTGCTTCAACCGAGATCCCGGTCATGCAGGCGGGACGTCCCGGTCTCCATATAAACGTAACTTGGAAAATAGCAGTAAATTATCTACAAGCCGAGATCCCGGGACACCGGGGTCATATAAACAGACCCATAGTTGTCTTCAGTTTGGACAAGGAACGAAATTACAAGATTGACACCAGGTCGCCATCACGATCAAGAAAGACTCATGGGCTTTGCCGATTCCACGACACAGCCTCCAAAGAAGTAAAGAAGAGTATAAGACAATTACAGACATGTATTATATGTTTGTCGCTTTTTAATTTAAATCCTAAATCCTGAGAATATTCTAGGACCGAGTTTATTTTATTATATGGTATAGGAATGTATCAGATCTGAATGTCATTATCTGGTAAATTTTTACGATTATTTTTGTGGTTCTTAGATTGGTGAAACTCGTATGGAAACAAAAATATTTTGAACATTTTGACTGAGAGCTGAATTTATGACTGGTCTCCTTCGTCTAATGTCATGTCATGTCATGTACCGTACTGTACTGTACATTAAAAGCAGTTTAACCTAGATATGTAATTCGTCAAAGCTTTTGTATATTAAACACTTTTTTGTATGGACTATAGTTCTTTGTTTGTTTGTGTAAGTTTTCCTGCGTTTTTCAAAATTCTTCGCGCTTTTCAAAATTCTTCGCCTACCCAAACAAACAGATAGAAAATCCTGAAGATAGCTATATCTTATCTATATCCATCCAAGCCTCAGTAGCTGAATGGTTAGAACGTTTCACATTAGAAGGTTATTTACAGGTTCGAATCCTGTCTGGGGGCTCAGAGATCTTTTCTAATTGAGCTTGACGAACGTCTACCAAACGACTGTTACATACTAAAAAACTAGCAATAATTAGAGATTAGGGAACTTAGTATGCAATGGTTTCTGCGCTAGCTGCAAAATCCCATCTATGGCCCACCCAGAATCACAGTCATCAGTGGTCTCGTGCATGCGTGAAACCCCCCGGTTACAAACGAGCATACCATTTGACCTATAGGTCTATAGGGTGGCGTGTGCTGTTAGGGCGCTGCCTCTCACCAATAGTTAAGCCCGGTCAGACGGGGTTATTACTTGGATGGGTGACCGTCTGGGAACAGCCCTGTTCTCGAGCTTGGACCATGTGAGTAGAGTTTAGTTGGTCTCTCCTGTGCTTCGAGGGTTTTTCACCGGGTTCTCCAGTTTTCCTCCCTCCGCAAAATCAACACCATCTGGGATAGGAGTGGCGCCCACCCCTGCCTTAGGGTAGCAGCTAAACGAAAGAGGGGCCTTGCAGTCGAACTGTATGTATACTCACAAGACTTTTAGGGCCCGTTTATACGGAGGCGGGTTACTCGGTCAGTCGAGTTACCCGATTTGCCGGGATAAACTTTACGTTCTGTTTATATGAAAGCGAGTTACCAGGTGGGTTGTAATATTTGAGATGATTAACATCAACGAAAGTGACATGAAGCAACGAATATAGAAAATGTATCCCGCTATGCCGATCGAGTTATCCGGGGAATAGTGTTTACATGGGGAAATGTTTATCCCGCCTTGCTGAGATCCCGGCTGCCAGTGCCGAGTTCTCGCCAGGGCAAGTTACTCGTCTGTCTCATATAAACACTGCGGTGGGAAAAACAGCGTTTGTTCTACCAACCGTGAGCTCGCCATGTACCAAGTTACTCGGCTGACCGGGTAACTCGCCTCCATATAAACAGGCCATGAATCAAATGACTGTAATTTGTTCCCGAACCAGTATAGTTATCGGGGTTCATAAATCAAGCAATGCAAGGTATCAACGAGGTAAAGGGTCCCCACTGCATCAACACAGATAAGAGAAGTGTCAGCTTATGTAAGCAAGCTCAAATGATATACCCTCGTTAACGTTCATAATTAATGACCATTTTTTTAATACTACAGACAAATCGTACGTCTGGGGCCGGGTATTTACCAAAAAAATGTTCAATGTTAATGCATCTGTGATATTTAGTCTTGTAAAAACGTGCCCTAATTCATAAGGAGAACACAAAGGAAATCAGAGACGTACATATAGAGACACGTTTGCCAGATTTTGCTAGATTATACGGTTCACACAAGGTCAATCTTCAAAATTGTTACGTCAATGAACTCGTAACATTTGTGAGATGTCTACAAAAGATGCGACATTCAATTGTCTTTTTAATTATGCACGTAACTCTGCCTAATATGCCAGCGAACCCTTGATCGGATCAAGCAATTCGCCATCTTTTTGCTTTGCTGTACCCAGGATTGAAAGTTTTATTGTGAATATCTATAAATGCTGTTAAAACTGGGCTGGGGAAGATTGATGATCATTTATATATATATATTCTATATAATACTGTCGGAAATTTTTAAGCGGCCTATAATCAAACAGTTTCACTATCTTTTCGCTGCTTGTCTATTTTATATGGACTCTATATATAGACTCTATACATTACTGTCGATAATTTTAGCAACGCTATTAACGCTATTGACGTTTCGATATTTCATCATCTTTTCGCTATGATGTATCCAAAATAGGCATGCATGCATGCACCAGGAAGCACTCTACTTTTTTATACTCTGAGACTAAAAGATTAATATTATCGAGATGTTTCGCAATGAAATACTATACTGTAATTCCGAAGAGAGCTATACTGATCATTAAGGCGGATCTCCATTCAGTGCTTTTTGTCGCGCTATCGACTTTTTGCGATCGCTTTCTTTTGAATTGTGAGCCCTCGACCGGATCCGTTCCAGTCGAGGGCTCACAATTCAAAAGAAAACGATCGCAAAAAGTCGATCGCGCGACAAAAAGCACTGAATGGAAATCCAGCTTTAAAGCAGAAGTTGTGAGGCGCTTCCGTCACAACGTCTGCATGCTTTAGGTCAAATAAACTATATCCCGAACTTGTCATCAGAACTTACTCAAAAAGTAAATGAGGGATGCCCTTTTTTTTTTTCTTCTTTTTTTTCTCCATAATTGTTCCCAACTCAAAATCGGATCATATACATGCAGTGACAAATGGGATATACCCACATTATTATATATACTGTATTAAAAAGCCACTTTTTATATATCAAAAGCAGAGCGCTGCTCTAGCTAGTATCGCAAAGTCACAGGTTAGATTCCAAGTCGGAAGACCTTGATATTGCATTTCAAAACTGGTCCCGCTTTGGCCTTAAAATGTTTACATTCGTACACTCATCCATATACTCTTACACTTACAAATTTTCCTTCGCCACTTTCCACAGAGCCACTGAAAGCATTGCCTCAGTTCAGCACCTTAATAGCCTCCAGGCATTTACGCCCGATAAGAAAATTATGAAAGGAATTCACAAGTGCAAACAGAGCAAAGAGTCTCTTGAGATTTCTGAGCTAATTGTTAAATCGTTACAAAAATAGAGAACGAGCGTTTATTTAGATAGTGAAGCCAAATATGTCCTGGACTGGCATAGTGGCATATCACTTTGCGTGTTGTCACTTCAGTTGAAAGATAAGGTATAGATGATCCTCTTTATAGACACCTCGCATTCTTTTAGAGTTTGATATTCTTGGGAAAGTGATCCAAAAGATAAGAACATGATAGGCGAGAACGAGAGAGAGAGAGGGAGGGGGGGTAGTAAGGATACTAGTCATCCTAGACAGTGGCTGAATTGCGAAGGACGCAGACCAACGTGGCAGTTGTCCCAGTTAATTTGGACCCCCCTAAATTCGGACCCCGGGTCCAAATCTACTAGTAAATATGGATCCCCGTTGGCGGATTTGGACCCCCCTCCAAAAGTTAAATATATGTAGTGTGAACACAATAATATAAACGAAATTCATAATAGCGAACAGTTTGAAGTTTTTTTGTCACTTTATATTAGTGATAAAGAACACAAACCGTAAAATAGAAACCACTACCAAAGCTGGTAAAAGCGATCTCCACGCTCTCCATTTTTAGCGATGTTTACTTATCCTTGTAGTTGTATATATATTTTCCATTTGGTAACTTTCTAGTTTTTTGTAGTACTTACTCAGTATAATAACAGTGTTAAGATTTTTGAATTTAGATAATGTTACTGGCAATATAATTTTATTTGATGCATGTACATCAACGAACCAAATTTTCGAACTATGAAAATGTCGCCCAACAATGTTTTTTATTCGCTATTGCAACACAATAAGCTCGACTATGTGAGGTTTATAACTGGCTTTGGATATGAAAATTAATGAATGTAACATATTCATCGTTTTCTGGGTTGTTTTGGGTGTAAAAAATGTTTAAAAAGAGGGGTCCAAATCCGCCAACGGGGGTCCATATTTACTAGTAGATTTGGACCCCCCGGTCCAAATCTACTAGGCCGGGGGGTCCAAATCTACTGGGGGGTCCAAATCTACTGGGGGGTCCAAATCCGCTGTGACACCGTGTCGAAGGCATATCAAAAGCGCTCTGGTATCTGCCATACAACACAGGTCAGACCACGGATCACAGCCAAGATCTAGGTGTTGATTTTACAGAGGGAGGAAAACAGAAGACCCAGGCGAAAAGCCCTCGAAGCACAGGAGAGATCAACTACAACTCTACTCATATGAAGTCCCAAGCTCGACAACAACGGGGTCATTCCCAGGCGGTCACCTATCCAAGTATTAACCCCGTCTAACCGGGCTTAACTTTTGGTGAGAGGCAGCGCGCTAACAGCACACACCACCCGTGCCCTCCGTACTCCCCAAATGGGCCATACTTCACTTTACATTAGTGTAATTGTTACTGACATAGCAAGAATGATGTAATATCTGCAACAACGCAGAAGCCTGCGCGGAAAAGATAGGCCTAATATAAAAACATTAAAAACTCTAGCTAATCCATCCGCGGCAGAGCTAAAGTGTGCAAAAGTTTAATACTCTAACCATTGAGTGGTAAATAATACATAAATGTTACAATTACAATAGTGTGTCCAATAAACCAAATGCCCTTGTGTCATTCATTGCTGTTACGTCAGCCGTGAAGTCATGTGATGTTTTGTGCCGTGGTTTGACTGGTGTCATCGCAAATGGACAAAAGGTAATTACTTGGGCTCCTTTATCACACCATAAATGTTACAGTTACAATAGTGTGTCCAATAAAATCGAACTCTTTGCGTATGTCGTCATGAATTAGTGACGTCATACGATGTTTTATTACGTAGTGAGCCTGAGTTGTGACATCGTTTGACTGGTGTCATCGCAAGTAGATAAAAGTTAACTTGGCCCCTTTATCACACCATAACGTGTCCAATAAACCGAATGTCTTGGCGTCATCCATTGCTGACGTAACAAGCCGTGACGTCATGGGATGTTTTGTTCCGAAGAAAGTCTGACTTGTGCCGTGATTGGACTGGTGTCATCGGAAGTGAAGAAAAGTTAACTTACGACGACTTGCGTTCTCGATTGTTCCAAGCTTAACACTAATTTTGGCGATGTACTTTTCCACACACAACGTACCAAACTGGGACACTTACTTTTCAAAGACTTTCCTGTACCTTGCGCTGAATGCCTTCCCGAGAACTTCGTTTTGTTTATTAAACTTCTTTCCGAGTAGGGTTTCTTCCAATGATATTTTTGCAAGATCAAAAACTGGAAAGATGCTGAAAAATGTTAAAAGGAGTTCATCACCGTCATCACCAACACCACCACCACGAAAAACAACATCATCACCACCATCATCACCACCATCAACAACAACAACAACAACATCACTATCACCACCACCAACATCATCACTATCACCACCAACATCATCACTATCACCACCAACAACATCACCATCACCACCACCAACAACAACATCACTATCACCACCACCAACATCATCACCACCAACAACATCATCACCATCACCACCAACATCACCATCACCACCAACAACATCACCAACACCACCACCAACACCACCACCACGAACAACAACATCACCATCACGACACCGTCGTCACCACCATGAACAACAACAACATCATAACCATCACCACCAACACCAGAAAGAAGAACAACAACAGAGACAGCAGCAACACAAGAACAGAAGCGGCAGCAACAACACCTTCACCACCAATAACTGATCATCATCGTCACCATCACCATTATCATCACCATCACCTACAAGCACAGAAACGAACACGTAAACGTTATTTTGAACACAAATGCAAAACAACTCACTTATCATCGTCCAAGAATTCACTCTGTTCCTTCTCTTGCAAAATGTCGTCCACCGTTAAACAAGAAGTGTTATTTGGAGACAAACCAAATATCACGGAATTACAAAGCCTACATAAATACATGTTCCAACAGAAACCTAAATCAAATTCCCAAATTCTTTTCCTTTCATATAAATAAAGATAATTAAAAATGAAATATAATATATTTATCAAACGAGCAATTCCAGTGTACATTTTCTTTTCAAATTCATAAAATGTTACCTCAAAGCTTCACGTCTTCCAATGCCTCGAACAGTACATTCATTCAAGAGTGCAAACACAAACAATTCACACAACTTTTTATCGTCTTGAAGAAGGCTTTCTAAAAACAGGAATCTTGGACTAAAATTTTGTTCAACAAAATTCAAAAAGATTCAAAAACTGGATAGCAAAAAGAAAAAATACTAAAATTTTGTTCAACAAAATTCGGCAAAAAAAGTTCCCAACGCAGCCTGGCACTTCAACACTCCGATCTAGTGTCTTCATCAGGGGTGATCGTTGTGAAGACAGGTCCCATATTTATATATGTCTTCACAACGATCACCCCTGATGAAGACACTAAATCGGAGTGTCGAAACGTTGGGTCACGAACAGTAACTTTTTAAGCTACGTTCAAAAAACTTTTAAGCCAGAGTAGCGTTAAACTATGTCTGAAAATTCAAAAAGATTCAAAAACTAGATAGCAAAAAGAAAAAATACTAAAGGCTAGATAACAAAAAGAAAGTGGACAACAAAAAAATCAACAAGGGGGTAGCAGAAAGACTTAATGAATGAAATAACGTTCTCAGACAACAACCCTATACATCACTCATTTGTTTTTACCTTCATCAGAATTAAAAGGACAAGTTCGTAAGGCAAGTGTTGGATCTTGGAAAACTTCGGTTATCTTAAAAAGCAATAAATCCTATCTATTTTAAATTGGTTATTATAGCATGGTTAAATTATCGGAAAAACAACACCTGGTACAGACATCATACTTGGTTAATATTCAGTAAGTTTTTTTTATTATACATACGTCTCTTCCAAACTGCCAAAAATTAGAATCTGGTTTCTCAATGTCAACGGATCGAAAAATCTAATTAACTATTGTTAAAGAATACTAATTGTTGCTTGTCGCGCAGCTGTAACATTACTCTGTCTGGAATAATTGTGGAAAACTGCCCCACAATATAACTATAGATAATATAGATAATCCAAATAGTGAAATAAAAGTAGTGTGCTGCGTAGGCAGTGTTGAAATACAAATCGAAATATAGTAAGGTTTGAGTGCTGCCGAAAATATTGAACATAGTTTTCTAACGTTTCGAGTGAAGGCCCTTCGTCAGAGAGAAACGTCAAGAATGGCCTTCACTCGAAATGTTAGAAACTACCAGTGCTGTAAAAGTTACATAATTTTTGTAACTAGTTACAGTTACATCGTTAGAAAAGTAACTAGTTACCAATAAAAGTTACAATGAAAAGAAAGTAACTAGTTACAGTTACAAAGTTACTTCAAAAATTTTGTAACTAGTTACAAAGTTACATTCCATTGTCCATGTTACTAGAATCAACAAAGAAATTACTAGTTTTTAGATACCAGTACCATAATTATGTTTTTACAGCTAAATGCCTAAATATAGTTGTCACTAAGCAGAAATAGTCAAATGTGTACATAATGTACCTTTATTATTATATCAAAACCATTTTTATCAAGAAAGAATGACATCCTCAACTGAATATCAGTAACTATACTAGTCACATTTTTGAACCAAATATTGTAACTAGTTACAGTTCTTTAAAAAAGTAACTAGTTATAGTTACTTCTTCAAAAAGTAACTAGTTATAGTTACAGTTACTTCTTCAGAAAAAGTAACTATTTTCAGTTACAGTTACTTAAAAATGTAACTTGTTACTGTAACTAGTTAATTGTAACGAAGTTACTCACAGCACTGGAAACTACGTTCAATATTTTCGGCAGTACTCAAACCTTACTATATTTCGATAACTATAGATATAAAGTCTCGACTCGATATTAAAGAAACAATATTTCAGTTTCAAAATATCGAATACAGTTACCTTCTCTGACGTTTAAATTAATGATATAACTGTGAAAGCTTATGTTTTTAAAAAAGATACAAAGCTTGGTTTGATAATTTGCTGGTAGTCTAAAAGCTGACTTATTTTGGCAAGAGACATTCCTCCAATGAACGAATAAACCAGACAACTTAAATTCCCTCTCAAATCCTGAAAACCATAAACGAAAGAAATCCAAAAACGAACGAACGAACGAACGAACGAACGAACGAACGAACGAACGAACGAACGAACGAACGAACGAACGAACGAACGAACGAACGAACGAACGAACGAACGAACGAACGAGACTGACTGACTGACTGACTGACTGACTGACTGACTGACTGACTGACTGACTGACTGACACTGACTGACTGACACTGACTGACTGACCTACTGACTGACTGACTGACTGACTGACTGACTGACTGACTGACTGACTGACTGACTGACTGACTGACTGACTGACTGACTGACCGACCGACCGACCGACCGACCGACTGACTGACTGACTGACTGACTGACTGACTGACCGACCGACTGACTGACTGACTGACTGACTGACTGACTGACTGACTGACCGACCGACCGACTAAATAAACAATAGTAACAAACCTTGGCTACAGTGTGTAGCTGCGAAGGCAAACAGCAGAGAAATAAAACATCAACAGTACTAGATACCTGAAGTTTACAAAAACAAAAACATTGGTGCATGGAAAATTACAGTATTTTTACAACCTGTGATGGTGGTTATATATGAAACCCATATCTCTCTACTAGGTTTGGAAAACCTGTTATCATGTGTTGTTCGTTCGTCGGAAAGCGATGAAGACCGCATTTAGTCTTGGTTAAATTTAATACTACGCCAATAAGCTTAACAAAATTCGTTTTTGAAGCTATTCAAAACAATCGCAGTATACGTGTTACATAAAATAATTTTAAAACATTAATTTCAATTAATATCTGAAATATAAATTTAGAAAACAAAAAGTAATTGAAATGAAATTATATGAAAGCTTACCATTCTATTATCAAAACAGCAATCAACTCCTTTACTTTCAAACTGTTCCAAATTTTCAGGGCATCTGGTAGAAATGTACAAGTCACAAGCATCAAGGTTGCCTAAATGGAATTCAAAAATTCCTTTTAAACCCTTCGCATTCGCGTTGTTGTTCTCGGAATGCCATGTGTGAAAAGGTTAAAAACTGCAAAAAAATTATTGGCTGAATATTAAATAAAGAGAGATGGGTGGATAGGCCCATGCAGTAATAAACCTTTGGAAATTTTGCTTATATACAAATCAGAGCTATATATGGGGGTATGGTTGCAGGAGGTTTTTTTATACTGGTTATCCACTGTGTCGTTTGCAGGGTAGTCAAACACTAGAGAAAATTACCAAATTCCAAGAAAACGGTTGCTAATTGTTTTCCAAGTCTGCCACATCCAATAATGCCAATTTTGAGTGGACTGTGATTTGCTGACTTGAAATTAGTCTAAAAAGAAATTATGATAGATCAAATCTTTGAATGACTGAATGGCAGTCAAATATAATTAAAATTGAAAATTCTGTGTGGTTACATCGTGTAAATTCATTCATTTGCCTATATAGCTGTCGTGTCTACTACCATTACATGTATTTGAATTGTTAAAGGGGATTGGCAATAAAAATTAAGTTTGTTTAATTTGAAAGAACTCGTAAAATTGTAATAGAAAATATTTTGCAACTTTTTCGTATCTTTCTGCATTTTCAAGATATTTCAATTTGCAGGAAATGGCATTTCCGAGACTCTAAATTTCAAAAACTTTCCAGGGGGGCATGCCCCCGGACCCCCCTAGAAGAGTCCCTTTTTGGGAACTGCCCCCCGGGAAAATCCTTAAAAAAGGCCCTGTTGTGAAGTTGGTCAGAAAAATACTTGGAAATTTACATAACGGTACCTTAGTTTTGTCAAAAATGGTTTCCCTAGCTTCATTGAGTATTGCAACAAAGTAAGCTCTAAAGAACAAAAATTGAAATCATTTACAGTTCCTATTAGTTCCTACATATTCTTTCCTGCCTGACGCGGCCAAAAATGGTCCCTTTATTGTTTTACTCTGTCTAATGCCAAATGATTTTACTCGCCCAAGGGAAAACCCTTACACAGGACTGGACTGGATTAATGCATTCTTGGGAAATTGTACAGAGAATAAACACGTCGGATTCTCTTGAAAATTTTGGTAAATGCTTAACTTGTGATCAGCTCTTCTGTTCACCAAAGGCAAAAAATGCCATTAACTTTCAATCGTTTTGGAGGCCACTTACGCTTGTCCGCAAGCTGATGAAATGACAGCCACATTTCGAGACCGTAGACAAAGCAATGCTCTATATAGAAAGCAAAAATAAAGTTTTCCAAGTGCACAAAAAGCAAAAATTAAGTCAGTCTTATTTTTAAAAAACAGTTAAAATTACACAGTAACATCTTTTGCAGTTTTTCGTTTCCTGGCTTCGTTGTTGAGTATATGAGGTTGTTTGATATGCAAATTAAACATTTCGCATCACATGTGCATAATGACTTAATAATGGAGGTGGTATACTCTTTCAATTTTCAAACCAAATTAATTTGAAGAAACCATGTAGATGTGTTTCTCCTACAAAACCCAACAAAATATGCTACTTTTTCATTTCTCATTCTTGAAAAATGGAAAATACACGTTTGAGAGTCCAAAACACGTGATTAAACAATTCGAAAAAAGAATAAAACTAAATGTTATGCATAGTTAAACAGTCGGACAATCAAAAAATGTTACCAAATAAATAGCAACAGTTGTTGCTATGGCAACAATGACGTTTCAAAATGGCTGCCAATTACCCTTCAAACTAATTTAATTAAGAAAGAACTTTGGTGACCCCCAATTTTTTCTTCATTAAAACTTTCCTTAAAGTATGAGTAATCAATAGGCCGATTTAAAAAAAAATCTGTACAACGAAATTTTTTAAAAATTAACAAACATGATTTTTCTGAGAAAAAAAAAAATTCGTTCTACAGAATTTTTTTTAAATAGGCCTATTGATTACTCATACTTTAAGAAAAGTTTTAATGAAAAAAAATTGGGGGTCACCCAAGTTTTTTTCGAATTAAATTAGTTTGAAGGGTAATTGGCAGCCATTTTGAAACATCATTGTTGCCATAGCAACAACTGTTGGTATTTATTTGGTTACAGTTTTTGATTGTCAGACTGTTTAACTATGCATAACATTTAGTTTTATTATTTTTCCGAATTGTTTATGCACGTGTTTTGGGCTCTCAAACTTGTATTTTCCATTTTTCAAGAAACTGTATGGAGCCACCTTAATTTTAGCTTCATAAACATGTACTTTGCACAATATTTAGCTCCTTACTTTTCTTCCTTGTGAAGAGCTGAGTCAAATTGTAAAGAAGGTAAATTTTTTGTTATATCTTCTACACCTGCCATCATCCACTTTTCACACTACTAATCAAACATTGGAGGAATTTTCTAATTTGCTATGACCTGTAATTAGACGATATTACTAAATCAGTGATTTAAACTTTAATTATTTCGAATTTACAAACTTCCAGACACACATAAAAACCTGAGCAACACATTTTTTCGACACAAAAATTTTTTTTTGTCGAAATAAAAAAACCTTGAAATTTTCTACGATTCCCACTCAGGAGGCAATCGTACAGAAAATCTTGAAATTCTGTACAATTCCCAGTCAGGAGGCAATCGTACAAAAAAATCTTGAAATTTTGTACGATTCCCAGTCAGGAGGCAATCGTACAAAAAATCTTGAAATTTTGTACGATTCCCAGTCAGGAGGCAATCGTACAAAAAATCTTGAAATTTTGTACGATTCCCAGTCAGGAGGCAATCGCACAAAAAAATCTTGAAATTTTGTACGATTCCCAGTCAGGAGGCAATCGTACAAAAAATCTTGAAATTTTGTACGATTCCCAGTCAGGAGGCAATCGTACAAAAAATCTTGAAATTTTGTACGATTCCCAGTCAGGAGGCAATCGTACAAAAAATCTTGAAATTTTGTACGATTCCCAGTCAGGAGGCAATTGTACAAAAAATCTTGAAATTTTGTATGATTCCCAGTCAGGAGACAATTGTACAAAAAATCTTGAAATTTTGTACGATTCCCAGTCAGGAGGCAATCGTACAAAAAATCTTGAAATTTTGTACGATTCCCAGTCAGGAGGCAATCGTACAAAAAATCTTGAAATTTTGTACGATTCCCAGTCAGGAGGCAATCGTACAAAAAATCTTGAAATTTTGTACGATTCCCAGTCAGGAGGCAATCGTACAAAAAATCTTGAAATTTTGTACGATTCCCAGTCAGGAGGCAATCGTACAAAAAATCTTGAAATTTTGTACGATTCCCAGTCAAGAGGCAATCGTACAAAAAATCTTGAAATTTTGTACGATTCCCAGTCAAGAGGCAATCGTACAAAAAATCTTGAAATTTTGTACGATTCCCAGTCAGGAGGCAATCGTACAAAAAATCTTGAAATTTTGTACGATTCCCAGTCAGGAGGCAATCGTACAAAAAATCTTGAAATTTTGTACAATTCCCAGTCAGGAGGCAATCGTACAAAAAATCTTGAAATTTTGTACAATTCCCAGTCAGGAGGCAATCGTACAAAAAATCTTGAAATTTTGTACGATTCCCAGTCAGGAGGCAATCGTACAAAAAATCTTGAAATTTTGTACGATTCCCAGTCAGGAGGCAATCGTACAAAAAATCTTGAAATTTTGTACGATTCCCAGTCAGGAGGCAATCGCACAAAAAATCTTGAAATTTTGTATGATTCCCAGTGAGGAGGCAATCGTACAAAAAATCTTGAAATTTTGTACGATTCCCAGTCAGGAGGCAATCGTACAAAAAATCTTGAAATTTTGTACGATTCCCAGTCAGGAGGCAATCGTACAAAAAATCTTGAAATTTTGTACGATTCCCAGTCAGGAGGCAATCGTACAAAAAATCTTGAAATTTTGTACGATTCCCAGTCAGGAGACAATTGTACAAAAAATCTTGAAATTTTGTATGATTCCCAGTCAGGAGACAATTGTACAAAAAATCTTGAAATTTTGTACGATTCCCAGTCAGGAGGCAATCGTACAAAAAATCTTGAAATTTTGTACGATTCCCAGTCAGGAGGCAATCGTACAAAAAATCTTGAAATTTTGTACGATTCCCAGTCAGGAGGCAATCGTACAAAAAATCTTGAAATTTTGTACGATTTCCAGTCAGGAGGCAATCGTACAAAAAATCTTGAAATTTTGTACGATTCCCAGTCAGGAGGCAATCGTACAAAAAATCTTGAAATTTTGTACGATTCCCAGTCAGGAGGCAATCGTACAAAAAATCTTGAAATTTTGTACGATTCCCAGTCAGGAGGCAATCGTACAAAAAATCTTGAAATTTTGTACGATTCCCAGTCAGGAGACAATTGTACAAAAAATCTTGAAATTTTGTATGATTTCCAGTCAGGAGACAATTGTACAAAAAATCTTGAAATTTTGTACAATTCCCAGTCAGGAGGCAATCGTACAAAAAATCTTGAAATTTTGTACGATTCCCAGTCAGGAGGCAATCGTACAAAAAATCTTGAAATTTTGTACGATTCCCAGTCAGGAGGCAATTGTACAAAAAATCTTGAAATTTTGTACAATTCCCAGTCAGGAGGCAATCGTACAAAAAATCTTGAAATTTTGTACAATTCCCAGTCAGGAGGCAATCGTACAAAAAATCTTGAAATTTTGTACGATTCCCAGTCAGGAGGCAATCGTACAAAAAATCTTGAAATTTTGTACGATTCCCAGTCAGGAGGCAATCGTACAAAAAATCTTGAAATTTTGTACGATTCCCAGTCAGGAGGCAATCGTACAAAAAATCTTGAAATTTTGTACGATTCCCAGTCAGGAGGCAATCGTACAAAAAATCTTGAAATTTTGTACGATTCCCAGTCAGGAGGCAATCGTACAAAAAATCTTGAAATTTTGTACGATTCCCAGTCAGGAGGCAATCGTACAAAAAATCTTGAAATTTTGTACGATTCCCAGTCAAGAGGCAATCGTACAAAAAATCTTGAAATTTTGTACGATTCCCAGTCAGGAGGCAATCGTACAAAAAATCTTGAAATTTTGTACGATTCCCAGTCAGGAGGCAATCGTACAAAAAATCTTGAAATTTTGTACAATTCCCAGTCAGGAGGCAATCGTACAAAAAATCTTGAAATTTTGTACAATTCCCAGTCAGGAGGCAATCGTACAAAAAATCTTGAAATTTTGTACGATTCCCAGTCAGGAGGCAATCGTACAAAAAATCTTGAAATTTTGTACGATTCCCAGTCAGGAGGCAATCGTACAAAAAATCTTGAAATTTTGTACGATTCCCAGTCAGGAGGCAATCGTACAAAAAATCTTGAAATTTTGTACGATTCCCAGTCAGGAGGCAATCGTACAAAAAATCTTGAAATTTTGTACGATTCCCAGTCAGGAGGCAATCGTACAAAAAATCTTGAAATTTTGTACGATTCCCAGTCAGGAGGCAATCGTACAAAAACTCTTGAAATTTTGTACGATTCCCAGTCAAGAGGCAATCGTACAAAAAATCTTGAAATTTTGTACGATTCCCAGTCAAGAGGCAATCGTACAAAAAATCTTGAAATTTTGTACGATTCCCAGTCAGGAGGCAATCGTACAAAAAATCTTGAAATTTTGTACGATTCCCAGTCAGGAGGCAATCGTACAAAAAATCTTGAAATTTTGTACGATTCCCAGTCAGGAGGCAATCGTACAAAAAATCTTGAAATTTTGTACGATTCCCAGTCAGGAGGCAATCGTACAAAAAATCTTGAAATTTTGTACGATTCCCAGTCAGGAGGCAATCGTACAAAAAATCTTGAAATTTTGTACGATTCCCAGTCAGGAGGCAATCGTACAAAAAATCTTGAAATTTTGTACGATTCCCAGTCAGGAGGCAATCGTACAAAAAATCTTGAAATTTTGTACGATTCCCAGTCAGGAGGCAATCGTACAAAAAATCTTGAAATTTTGTACGATTCCCAGTCAGGAGGCAATCGTACAAAAAATCTTGAAATTTTGTACGATTCCCAGTCAGGAGGCAATCGTACAAAAAATCTTGAAATTTTGTACGATTCCCAGTCAAGAGGCAATCGTACAAAAAATCTTGAAATTTTGTACGATTCCCAGTCAAGAGGCAATCGTACAAAAAATCTTGAAATTTTGTACGATTCCCAGTCAGGAGGCAATCGTACAAAAAATCTTGAAATTTTGTACGATTCCCAGTCAGGAGGCAATCGTACAAAAAATCTTGAAATTTTGTACGATTCCCAGTCAGGAGGCAATCGTACAAAAAATCTTGAAATTTTGTACGATTCCCAGTCAGGAGGCAATCGTACAAAAAATCTTGAAATTTTGTACGATTCCCAGTCAGGAGGCAATCGTACAAAAAATCTTGAAATTTTGTACGATTCCCAGTCAGGAGGCAATCGTACAAAAAATCTTGAAATTTTGTACGATTCCCAGTCAGGAGGCAATCGTACAAAAAATCTTGAAATTTTGTACGATTCCCAGTCAGGAGGCAATCGTACAAAAAATCTTGAAATTTTGTACGATTCCCAGTCAGGAGGCAATCGTACAAAAAATCTTGAAATTTTGTACGATTCCCAGTCAGGAGGCAATCGTACAAAAAATCTTGAAATTTTGTACGATTCCCAGTCAGGAGGCAATCGTACAAAAAATCTTGAAATTTTGTACGATTCCCAGTCAGGAGGCAATCGTACAAAAAATCTTGAAATTTTGTACGATTCCCAGTCAGGAGGCAATTGTACAAAAAATCTTGAAATTTTGTACGATTCCCAGTCAGGAGGCAATCGTACAAAAAATCTTGAAATTTTGTCCGATTCCCAGTCAGGAGGCAATCGTACAAAAAATCTTGAAATTTTGTCCGATTCCCAGTCAGGAGGCAATCGTACAAAAAATCTTGAAATTTTGTACGATTCCCAGTCAGGAGGCAATCGTACAAAAAATCTTGAAATTTGTACGATTCCCAGTCAGGAGGCAATCGTACAAAAAATCTTGAAATTTTGTACGATTCCCAGTCAGGAGGCAATCGTACAAAAAATCTTGAAATTTGTACGATTCCCAGTCAGGAGGCAATCGTACAAAAAATCTTGAAATTTTGTACGATTCCCAGTCAGGAGGCAATCGTACAAAAAATCTTGAAATTTTGTACGATTCCCAGTCAGGAGGCAATCGTACTTAGTTTATTCATGTGTAAATTATCTTTGATGTGCCGCGGTCAATATATAGGTTATTGACCTTGCATATTAAATGACCTACTATATCGCTTTAAAACTACGTCTAGAATACCATTTTTTTGTTAAAGAACGACAAATATCGTTTGTGCCATGAATAAACTAAGTCAGTTAGTGACCTTAACCTCGGTCACTACACTGGTTATTACCCTCGGGCCTGCGGCCCTCGGGGTTAATAACCAGCGTAGTAGTAACCTCGGTTTCGGTCACTAACCTATACTTATTTCATGATTGAGGAGGTTTTCAAACAAAGTTTTGTCTATTTTTTCCACCTTGGCCAAAGATTTTGCTAGTTTTTTCTTCATTTCTTATCTAATTAGTATTCATAGGGCTGTATGCTATATACAGCCCGCGGGACATCAAAGAAAACCGACTCAATCATGAAATAAATATATATATATATATATATGTCACTTAAAGCGCAACATTTTTTGCAGTTTTAACATTGCTTGCCTGTCTACATTTTACACTAGTGTACTGTACCTCATGATTTGTTCCATACTGCCATATACTTCTCTTGGAAATATTGTCGTTAAAGAACTTTCTAAAGCGAAGAAGTCCCAGGATATAAAGTTACAAAGGGGTTTTATTTACTTTTATATCCAGCTATTCTATTCTGATAACGAATGTATAAATAACCTCCTTTCCAGTAACCTCTTTCCAGTCTCCAGGATTATGCGGTCAGAAGACGAAAAAACGTTTCTGCGAGTCAGGCATGTGACGTAGCATGCCGTACGGTTGCCGTACGGAAATTTGAAGCCATTCAAAACATCAGTTCAAAACATCAGTTCAAAACATCAATTCAAAACATCAATTCAAAACATCAATTCAAAACATCAATTCAAAACATCAATTCAAAACATCAGTTCAAAACATCAATTCAAAACATCAGTTCAAAACATCAATTCAAAACATCAATTCAAAACATCAATGCCTGACTCGCAGAACACGAATTTAGAACGTGAAATCACAGGTCGCCCAAACTCATGGTGTGAGCAGTTATGTATACAAGAATTTAAGTCAAAATGATAGAATATTTCCTCTTAATTGCTTTAAATTTTTGAAATATACTGAAATATAGTGTACTTATCTCTAGTATAAAGTGTATTTGTCTTACTGATGTGGTTTCGGTGAGATTTTATAAACAGTTTGGGATTGCACGCAGGCTACATAATTATAAACCCGACATAGCCATATTTCATTATTGAAACGCGAACACTGCCGTACGAATAATATTATTCAACAAAATAAAAGTTCATGAACATTATTCCGCCAATTATTCCTCGAGTTTCGAAAACCCGATGTACATGCCCACTGTAAATAAATGAGAAGGTTATTGAAGGTAGGAATAATTGGCGGAATGATCCAAAATTTCACAAAGACAAACGTATTGACACAATAAACATGTAAGTAAAACAATAATGTTCATAAACTTTTATTTTGTTGAATAATATTATTCGTACGGTAGTGCTCGCGTTTCAATAATAAAACATGGCTATGTCGGGTTTATAATTATGTAGCCTGCGTGCAGTCCCAGACTGTTTATAAAATCTCACCAAAACCACGTCAGTAAGACAAATACACTTTGTACTAGAGATAAGTACACTATATTTCAGTATATTTCAAAAATTTAAAGCAATTAAGAGGAAATATTCTATCATTTTGACTTAAATTCTTGTATACATAACTGCTCAACTCATGAGCTTGGGCGACCTGTGGTGAAATTAATGATAATTTATTTCCCGTAAAAAATTGGAATTATTCCGTTCCTTCCGCTTCGATCATACACTGCAACCACTTGCAAGCATGCATGGCGGAGAACCGATCAAAATCACACGATACGAAGTTTTCCAAATTTTTAAAACCATCTGTAACCGATTTTCTGTTATTTATTTAAAATAGAACGTCATGGTTTAGTCAAGCAATTTTATTATAATACAAACTTACAAATATTATATTCAGACCTGCCAACTCTCACGGTTTGACCGTGAGACTCCGGGTAATCCGGTATCAGGCAACTTCTCCCGGTCACCCGGTATGACCGTCACTTCTCACGGCAAGCGAGAATTCTTAAAAATGCCAATAGAAATACTCTGAAAAATTAAAATAAAACATAAACTAAAGAAAAGCATCAATAGCACTTCGGCCGAGGCACAGAGCACCTGAATACAGTCTTAATCATTATCAGTAATGCCTGCAATGCTTGACACTGTTTGGTCAACGGGTGATAAAATTAAAAAAGTTCTGAGTTGTCAAAATCAAAATGGCGCAATTAAGTGGCGACGAAGATCACATGCAGCAATCTCCAGGTTTGGCTGTCAATCTCCAGCAGGGGCTCTGGAAGCTTTTCAAAGTTGTGGGCCACGCCCTTCAGAGAATATAATAGATAACTAATAACTATATATACATAACATACAAGATAACATCACAAGTTCACAACAACTTCAAGAACGTTTATTATTGAACAATACACTGAACAATTTGTGAAGAGTTACAGATAGTTTCCAAGAAAGGAGTTAAGCTGTAAAGTTCAAAGTTTTTACGGCTGACATTTTAAATTTCCCAACATGGCCACCATATTTTGACAGCTTCGTACCCAATCCTTAGCACGCTGTAGCGCGCGCACAGACCATTACGGCCGGAGAAAAAATGGGGGTGCTTCCCACCCGGAGCGGGCATTATTGGCTATTGCCATGTCAATTCGTCGAAGTATTTTACTCTAAAACAGCAGACAAATTCTACACACTATTTTACACTGTCTATTAAGTCTATTAACACCAGACTATTTTACTCTGTCCAACACCAGACTACAGTAAAAAAAAACTAACAAGAACCTACCACTATTAAGAACCTCAGGCTGAAATTAAGAATTTATTTATATAAGAAGTGTTTTAGATCTGATAAAACGCGACTACGAGTGTTTTGAATAGCTTCAAAAACGCCGACAATAGATTTGCTAATTAGGATGACATTTTATATAAAATTTCATGTTCATTAAGTATTCTTTATATAAAATTTCACGTTAGTTAATATTCATAGTAGTTTTATCAGGAATAAAAGACTTGCACATGATTAAATACGTGCATATTAGTGGACAATTTGGTTCATGAATATTAATGATTTTTGAAGGTAAAATAGAGACCTCCTGCATATTCAAAATAAGACAAAACAATTCCTGTATAATATTATTTACATTCTAAGATTAGGGTTAAGATTAAGATTAGGCTTAAAGTTACGACCAATTCATTCTACAATTTTTTTTCCTATATAATGAAAATATAAATCTATACATAGAATCTATACAATGGATTATACGGTCATCAGGTCATGTCCCTAGAATATGATTGACCAAAAGCTGTTGTGGTTATCTTATATTAATTTATTATCGAGTCGGTTTTCTTTGTTCTTTCGAGGTCTTTATATCGCATAAAGACCTTGAATAATAATTAGATACGAAATGAAGAAAAAAACAAGGAAAATCTTTGTCCAAGGTGGAAAAAAAAGACAAAACTTCGTTGGAAAACCTCCTCGATAATAAATTAAGTCAGATAAATCCCTCGAACGTCGGGATGTATATGCGATATAAAGCCCTCGGACGCTGCGCGTCCTCGGGTCTTTATATAGCATACATCCCTCGTTCTCATGCTGTATCTATTACTTATGTTTTATTGTATAACTTTGTTCAGTTCATGTTTGTACAATAGGTAAATTGTGGTAAAGCTTATAAAATATGTGTGTATTTTTCTTTATAGATCTAAACATCGTTGATAATCCTAAATTTGCGTAGGATGACCAGTTAGTGCTCATCTTTGACACTGGCCGTTTCCACGTAGAATTGATATAAAAAGGTTACGAATCAGTGATAGGTAAATACATGTAGCTCAAGTATAAACAAAGCAAATGTTGCGCCAAATAACATGTGCATAATCAAATTTCGATCAATGAAACACAACTTTAATCATTAATCGAAATTTGAGTATGTATATACAAGTTATTCGGAATAACTTTTGCCTTGCGGAAAATACTGAAGAAATCAGTTGGAAAAGAATAATGTAGCTCCAAAAATTAATCCGTCAATCACCAAAAAGTTCATTTACCAAAAAACATGTTTCCATGCGTTCAGAGCCACTTAGTTTCTCAAACTCTCGGCTACATGCAAAATAAAAACAAACAAACATAGGTGAATAAGAAATACAAAAAAAAACTACAACCGTAAATACAACAGGATAAGCTTGATCTTAACAGCAGCAGCACCACCAATTCCAGCAGCAGCAACATCTGATCATCACTAGCAGAACCAGCAGCGGCGACAACACTACCATCACCACCACCACCACCAACAACAACAACAATAACATCAACAACAACAGCAGCAGCAAGGGCAACAACAACACCAGCAGCAACAACACTACCAACACTACCATCACCACCACCACCAACAGCAGCAGCAAGGACAACAACAACATCAGCAGCAACAACACTACCATCACCATCACCACCAACACCACCACCAACAACAACATCAACAACAGCAGCAGCAAAGACAACAACAAGAACAGCTGACAACAACAACATCATCAACAACAACATCACCATCATTATCAACAACAACGGCAACAGCAACAACATCAATATCAACAACAAGAATACAACCACCACCAACAACATCATCAACAACATCTTTAACACCAACTACAACAACACAACACAACACAACACAACACAACACAACACAACACAACACAACACAACACAACACAACACAACACAACACAACACAACACAACAACAGCAACAAACACACTTCCAAGCGCAGCGTGCATCACAAATTTCATTTAGTCACATGTTGGAAAACGTAAACCGTAAACTCACCCGGGATGTTCTTCTATACTAGTTTTTCCACTTTGGCATAACTCTTGTACTTCTAAGAAAGCCTTCTCTCCAAGAACGTTAATACACCCTCTATTTAAGTACAAAAATTATTTAACCAAAATTTAAAAATTATACACGAGGACGAAACGTTTTTGTACGTTATTGTTTTCAATTTTTTTTGCCTAAGCTTCGCCTTCTTCCTTAAGAGTAATAATAGACGGACATTTTATTAAAAGTATTTGTTGTACTTACAAGCAGTTCGACATTTCTAATATATGAAAATAGACACCAAAAACAGTTGAAAATACGAGGCGAATCTACTGTTGGTAGGGTCATTCTTGTATGTCCGAAAGTTGGACAGAAAAAAACTATACAACTTACTCTTTTATTAAATCTCGACATGAAGATGCTGGCCGCTCAAAATCTTCGACGGTTTCCTCGGGAACTTAGAGAAAAGAAAGGAAATGTGCCACTAATTAATATTCTAAAAAATATTTTCATACTTTCATCCTTATCTTCATATCCTAACAGTACACACATAAAAACGCACAGTCTGATCAGCTTCTGATATCAGATCTGTTCAGAGAAATGTAGCGACCCTTGATACAGCCTGACAGCTACAGAATGTACCAGCGCTGATGTATAAACATTTAGTTAGAATTTCTAACAGACTGCGACAGCTCCGTAGACAACATACCTGTTCAGTCTGTTACAGTACTGACCGTGTCATGCTGATACACTTTGACAGAATCTGTTCTGAACAGTCTGTATCATAGCCGATACTGCAACAGGCTGAATCAGGGGTCGCTACATTTTTCTGAACAGATCTGACATCATTCTGCATCAGGTCTGACACAGAGTGTGCGTTTTTGCGTGTGGTATAAGTCGATATTATTTTTTTCTAAGCGGTCAGATCAACGTTACCTTCTAAACCTTGAGCAGCTTTGGCGCAAGCAAGAACATCTCGCAGAGACTAAAACGGAACAAAAGCAATTTTCGACAATCATAAAATGCCAATATTAACCCTAATGTACCCAATGCATTCACCGAAAAAGAAAGCTTTGCCACCAGACTTCTAGCAACTCAAAAACTTAACAGTTCATCCTTTCACTCTCAAAAGTGTCATTTGGCACTTTTATTATTTCACTCTATCTAACACTATAGCTAGTGTTGCTCTTAAGGGGGAAGCTCTCAGCAAGTTAGGAGTCGGAAAAAGTTAGGGCGTTAAGATGGTGTTTAATGAGGCTGAAAATTCGATTCAGGTCGGGACACATGAACTTTTTTTTTTGAGTATTTACAACTTGACTAGCAAACTGACAACTCCATGCAACAAAACTTTTTTATGGAGTACCTCATCGGAGTCGTCTTCAAAATCGTCATCAGAATAATCTTCAGTGGATGTTGTTCGAGGAAGAGCAGCTGTCTTCGCTGCAATAGGCTGTTTCAAAGAATCGTCGGCCTCCGCTTCATCAAAATCGTCCGAATACTCAGCAGCTTCGTCTGAAGACGAGTCTTCAAAATCATCAGGGTAATCAGAGCAGTTGAGTATCTCTGGAATCACTGGAGATACTATAAGGAGTGAATATAGTCAAGAAAATGTTTATACAACATGACAAGAAGTGTACAAAGGTAAATTTCTTCCAGCAGCCTACCTCTAGTTTGCGGACTCTGCACGCCATTTTTGACTATCAAATTCATGGAGGGCTTCGAGGAAGGACGTAAACCAGGAGAAGATCTCGGTCTCGGGTGAAGTTCCTGAACAGCTCTGTTGATTGGAGCAAGAATGATGATGATGATGATGATAATAATGTTGTTGTTGTTGTTGTTGTTGTTGTTGTTGGTGGTGATAGTAATGATGATGATGATGATGATGATGATGATGATGATAATAATGTTGTTGTTGTTGTTGTTGGTGGTGGTGGTGGTGGTGGTGGTGATAGTAATGATGATGATGATGATGATGATAATAATGTTGTTGTTGTTGTTGTTGGTGGTGGTGGTGGTGGTGGTGGTGGTGATAGTAATGATGATGATGATGATGATGATGATGATGATAATAATGTTGTTGTTGTTGTTGGGTGGTGGTGGTGGTGGTGGTGATAGTAATGATGATGATGATGATGATGATGATGATGATGATGATAATGTTGTTGTTGTTGTTGTTGTTGTTGGTGGTGGTGGTGGTGGTGGTGGTGATAGTAATGATGATGATGATGATGATGATGATGATGTTGTTTTTGTTGTTGGTGGTGGTGGTGGTGGTGATAGTAATGATGATGATGATGATGATGATGATAATGATAATGTTGTTGTTGTTGTTGTTGTTGTTGTTGTTGTTGTTGTTGGTGGTGGTGGTGGTGGTGGTGGTGGTGATAGTAATGATGATGATGATGATGATGATGATGATGATAATAATGTTGTTGTTGTTGTTGGTGGTGGTGGTGGTGGTGGTGATAGTAATGATGATGATGATGATGATGATGATGATGATGATGATGATAATGTTGTTGTTGTTGTTGTTGTTGTTGGTGGTGGTGGTGGTGGTGGTGGTGGTGATAGTAATGATGATGATGATGATGATGATGATGATGATAATAATGTTGTTTTTGTTGTTGGTGGTGGTGGTGGTGGTGATAGTAATGATGATGATGATGATGACAACAATGACCATGACAATGTTTAACAACTTTATTTGGACAACAAATTCATTACATATTTACAAGGAAAAATAAGGAATAAATTAACATACACAATGAAAACCGTCCAAATAGGCAAGATACAAACGAGACTGAGTCCCATGCAAGGTATCCGCCGTCACAGTATAAATAAATATGTAAAATAGAAAACTTCCAGAAAACATAGACTCAGAAAAACAGGGTTACGAATGACAAGAACAGGATCGACATAAAGAAAACGTACATGGAGAGTCCGGAGAAAACGTTTCACACAGAAGTTGTAAGTACACAGAACGGACTTTAGACTTAAACTTCGACAGTGGGTGCACAAGAAGGTCTGGGATTATTTTAACAATAGTGTTCCACAGATTAACAATTCGGTTAAAATATGAGGTCTTAAACGTTGATGTTTTACAAAAAGGAGTCCTTAGGAATCGAAGAGAAGAACCCTGTCGCGTACGACTTTCCAAAATCGACGTGAAATTTTCAATATCAAGATCTACCAAGTTGTGTTTACATTTATAGTAAAAGATTAGGTCACGTATCTCTCTATCGTAACACAAAGGCAGAAGATCCAATTTTTGCAATCCAATTTTTTTTTAAATCCAATTTTTGCAATGACCATGACAATGGCCATAGCAATTAGCAATGACCATTACCACGAAGATCAAGAGATGGATGATGACAATCATGATTAGTGAAGTTATCTGTTTTTAAAAAGTTATAAAACATTTTTGGCAAAATTACCGTTGGTGTTCCTTCACTGTTTGTTTGCCTTCGATAAACAATGAAAGATGTTCTTTCACAAAAGGAATGGATAGTATTGCACCAGCACTGAAAACAAAATTATAAAAATATATTAAATTTATTTGTTAATACTGATATATCAAGTGCCAAAGCCCGGTTCTGTAGCTTTCTGATTGAGTAAGCAGTTCTCGCCGCAGTACTGTCTAAAACGATTGTGTAAAGTTTCATAAGCAACATTGCTTTTCTTTTGTCCTAAGGAAAAATATGAAAACCAGGAATAAATGCTCAGGTTTTTGTTTTTTTCAGGCTGTCTTTCTTACCTAGGTCTATCATCAGGTGACTTTGACATCATCTGAGAAATGAGGTTGCTAATCTCGCTGCTGTACTCAACAGGCAAAGGCTGTAAAATAATAAAAGAAAATTAAGAAATAATGGCTTTGTAGTCACAAGGAAAAGCATGTAAATGATGATGATGATGATAAACTTTATTTTACGAGGTCATAACACATAACAGTGAATAACTGATAAACTTGTGGTCCTCAAATGATGATATGAGATACCGTAAAGCCCGGCATACACTAGAGAAAATTTCCAAAACAAGTTACCAAAACACGGTTTCAGAAACAAAAGTTTCCAGTGTATGTTGAAAAGTTTCAGAAACAAATATTCCCCGATTAGAGCAGTGTTCTATTTTTTGAAACAAGTTTTGGAAACTTTTTGGAAAATGTGTTTCATTAACTTGTTTTGGAAAATTGTTTAAGTGTATGCCTAGTGATACATGCATGCAATGTGCAGTATACAATGTAATGTACGCAATGTACAGTATGTGTTTATTCCACGTGGTTTTAGATGGTTTGTGACTAGAGAAATACGTCAGTCCACTACTGTTTGTGAGCATCTTTTTCAGATAAAAAGTTTTATCAATTAAATGTAACGCGACGGGGTTACTTTCGGGGGAACCGCTAATTTTGAAATTAGCTGTTACTTTCAGGTAGGCACGTAGCCGCTACACGCGTAAAAATCTCGCAAGTTGTTACAGCATTGTTGCCTGAACAATGCTGCAGTAACAACTTGTTGACATATGTGAACAACATTGATAAATGAACATTGTTCATCATTGTTTCAACAAGTTGTTACAGCTTGATGAAACAACAACCGTTGTTCACGCATGTTGTAATAACCGAAGAACGTGTTGATACATCAACCATGTTCACCATTGTTGTAACATTGTTGTTCATCGTTGTTATTTCGTCATGCTGTTACAACATGTTGTATCATGTGCGAACAACGTTGTGGGCTATAAAAATGTGCTGTTAGAACAACTTGTTCATGACTGTTGATTTATCCGTGAACAAGTTGTTCGAACCATAAGTGAACAACTTGTTGACAACTTGTTCATGGAGAGCAGCACAACATTGTTCACGCCTGTTGACAACCGTGAACAAGTTGTGCGTTTTTACGCGTGTACTTGGGGGATTCTACGGTATAGAACATACCTCGACGTTACCACTCACTATCTTGTAAAACAAGCTTACAATGTTGCTGGCACTAAATGCTGGTTTGAGGAAACAAAGTTCGTACAGCAAGCAACCAAGGGCCTTCAAGAAAAGGAAAAGTGAAACATTAAATAGTGGATGAACAGACAGGATGGATGGAAACATGGGTAGACAGATAACACGTTGCAAACACAACTTAGTTTACAAGCTGTAAGATGTTTATGCATGCCGGGTGCATCCAATATAGAACAACATACCCAAATATCTGACTTGGAAGAGTAAGGCACATCTTGACACAGTTCAGGACTAAGATAGCATGGAGTCCCACAACATGTTTCAGCCATGTCTAGCGTGTTTTCCATCACTCGTGCAATACCAAAATCTCCTGGAGAAATGTTAAGTAAAAGTTACTGAACTCATGACCCAACGTTTCAACACTCCGATTTAGTGTCTTCATCAGGAGTGGTTGTTGTAAATAGAAAAGTGAAGTCTTATATCATGACAGTATTATGTATTGATACAATACCTATTTTCACCAAATCTCGTTTTGTCAGAAAAATATTCGGTGTCTTTAAGTCTCTATACATTAACCATAGACAATTGTTAGTGATAGTTTGTTGAAGAACCACAAATTATAGTTTTTGTTAAGCTTTACCTGTTCAAGAGCAAACAACTTTACCTGTGAAGTATTTTGTTTGAGTGTATGTGTTGAACAGCCATTGTTATTTGAACAAACCACTGCAAAATAAAGCAGAAAGACAGAAAGAAGAGATAAATGAAAAATAGACAAGTGAAAGAAAAGAAGGAAGATAGGAAGGAAGGAAGAAAAGGAAGGAATGAATGAATGAAGGAAGGAAGGAAGGAAGGAAGGAAGGAAGGAAGGAAGGAAGGAAGGAAGGAAGGAAGGAAGGAAGGAAGGAAGGAAGGAAGGAAGGAAGGAAGGAAGGAAGGAAGAAAGAAAGAAAGAAAGAAAGAAAAAGAAAGAAAGAAAGAAAGAAAGAAAGAAAGAAAGAAAGAAAGAAAGAAAGAAAGAAGAAAGGAAGAAAGGAAAAAAGGGAAGGAAGGAAGGAAGGAAGGAAGGAAGGAAGGAAGAGAAGGAAAGAAGGAAAGAGGGAAAAAAGGAATGAAAGGAAGAAATGAAGGGAAGGAATGAAAGGAAGAAACGAAGGGAAGGAAAGAAAGAAAAAAGGAAGGATAGGACAGGAAAAAAAGAAAAGAAGAAAGGAATGAAGGAAGGAAGGAAGAAAAGGAAGGAAAGAAAAAGGAAGAAGAGAAGGAAGGAAAGAAGAAAAGAAGAAAAAAAGAAAGCAGGAAAAAAGTGAGAAGAAAGAAAGAAGGAAGCAAACTCTCACTTGCATGATCCGTTCCCCCTTGATGCTTTCACCTTTCTACCAATTAAATTAAAGAAAAAAGTAATTCCAGTTTTAAAAATTAGTTTCCAGAAATTACATGTAAATGATCTCTTGAATAATACAGCCTTGTTCATGCCCCACCAAACAAAAACATGCATACAAAAAAAACAATTAAACAAATAAGACAAAAATGCAAAGTCTTTTTTCCACTTTATTAATGGTAAAATACACATCTTTACCTCCCTCATCTCAAATATCTTGTCTTGCAAATTACCACCATCACAATAATCCTATATAATATACAATGTACACTCATTTGTACAGTACAGTACATGGAGAAAAACACGTATTTTAATCAATTCCTCCACCTGAGCTTGGACTACTAGCTGCAATTGGACTACAATTGAAATAATGAAAGATTGGTGTATTCAGTATATGCTACATATATACCATATTTGACCGGTTATAAGCACCCATGCTTGGTCAAGCACCCACACCCCCTATTCGGACACCAAGTAATTTCCCATGGCTTAAAAATGATCTATTTTTAAAAATGATCTGATTAGTAGCGACGTCTTCGCAAAGGTCCACCTCCATTTTTTAGCCAATCAAAATTAGCAAAATTTGATCCTACAGCCAAACAAAACCTTGTCAACTTCACTATATGATTTATCATTTATGTCTCGTGTAGTAACTCCCAACTGTTTTACTTTGTTTTTATCAGTAATGTTCGCGTAAATGCCCATTGCTCGCGTAAGCACCCACCCCCTTCTTTTGGTAAAAATTATGGTCCGGGGGGTGGGTGCAAATACGTCAAATACGGGTACATGTGCTGAACATAATTGAAGTATGGAATATAATCTCTAGATAACATTTTGAGTGAAGGCCATTTAGTTCAGGCCTATACTAAGATATCGGATACCAAATTGGCAGATTTTAAGTTGAGATAAACATAAATTACAAAATACCTGTACAATATATAGGTGCTCTTCTTTTTCATCAAAGAACGAATGATAACACGTCACTATATGGGGATGTTTTAATCTTGAAAGAATTCTACAAAATTAATATAAATATATTCATAAATTCAAATATATTCATCTTTAGTTTTAGTATAAAGTACATGTAGCTGAAAACCTTGATTTGAAACCCTCTGAAAGGTATTGATATTATTCCTGTACCTTGCCTCCTTAAGTACTGATTCTCTTGTGTTTGATTTGGTGTTTAAAATAATTTGTTTCAAAGCATATTGCCTACATGCAGGTATAAAGATAAAACATATCAATACAATATATAAAGTAAAACATTTATATATATATATATATATATATATATAACACAAAACATGTCTGTAGATTGAGCTATACATATATATATATATTATATATATATATATAAAGGATAGAGTGCCATGGAGCTGAGGGAAAGAATGGGGATTGAGTTGGCGGTACTGGTTGAGATGGTTGGGATATGTGCTGCGGAAAGACGATGGTGACTGGGTGAAGAAGAGCATGTCGCTCGAGGTAGAAGGTACAAGAGGATGAGGAAGGCCGAGGATGAAATGGAGTCAGGTGGTTGAAAGGGATATGAGAGAGTGTGGGTTGAAAAGGGAGGATGCTCCGGAGAGAGAAGTGGAGGAAACTGCTGTGGGGAGCAGCTGGCTAACCCCCGTGTAAGTGGGGAAAATGGCCGTAAAATGATTGTTGTTGCTGTTTTTTGTTTTTTATATATAATTATATATATATATATATATAATTATAAAGTATTGTAAGTAGTATAACTAATATTAAACTGTATATATATATATATTTAGCAATATAAATAAGCATGTATGCTATATATTATTGAAATAAAAACCTTGAATCTTCCTTGCTTCTGACTAAAAACACTTTCCCTGACCCACCACGTCCAATAGTGCTAATTATATCGTAATTATCCATCAATCAGCTCAAACTCAGCAACCAACTGGTCCAACTCCAAAGACAGTCCACACAAGACACACTGCACCAAGTCATTTAATAATATTTCCTAACCAAAAATTAAAGCAAAGTCTTAGCCAAACCAAACAAAAATACATCAGAGTATTAGAATTGTTTCGATTTTCGGACACACACCTGCATTTTATTTCAAGAAATGCTAAATTTCATTTATATGTATATTACGTCACATTCTGCAAATATAACATTCACGATCACTAACTAGTTCCAGGGTGACGCGGTCAGAAGACGAAAAAGCGTTTACTGCGAGTCAGGGATGTTCAAATGAAATTTGAAACGTTAATTTACAATTGATAGACCTATTTATCACTATTCAGACTTTAAACGTAGAATTTAGGGAAATGAAATGCCAAAATTCTGAGAAATAAACACAAGAAAAAAATTAAATAGTTCTACTAAATAAGCCAAAAGAAAATCAACGATATTCATGTTCAACAACAAAGCAAAGGGCACAATTATTCGCGAAAAAATTAAACGTTTAACGCGGTATCCAGCCTGGGCGCTAATTCGTAGATTTTAAGAATCAAAATGCTTTCTAGAAATTGTTATTGAAAAAGATCACTAGTATTCAAAGTATTAAATATAAAAGTCTACAGATTTTGATTTTAAAATCAACAACAATGGCTTCACAGGCAACGACTCAACAAGTTGTTCAACCAAAATCATGGGGTATGTGAACGGTTTTATTTCTGGCTTTGCAAAGCAGTTCTGTCGTTTCAAATTTTCAATTGTGGAATATTGATTTGTACTGGATTGATTCTGGTGATAGAATGAACCAAAAAGGTTGAAATCCTGTGTAAATGAAGTTCAGTAAATGATAGTGTACGTGTGTTCAATTTTGTGTCTTTGTTTCTAGATCTTAGTCTGTATGAACTACACAGAACACCACAGGAAGCCATCACAGATGATACAGAGATAACTATTTCTCCTAGAAGCCTTCACAGTGAACTCATGTGTCCCATTTGCTTGGACATGTTGAAAAACACCATGACGACTAAAGAGGCAAGCCATTGACAGTAGTTCAAATGTTTATCAGGGGAGGGGAGGAGTAATGCACAGGTTACACAGAGCCACAACACTGCACCCAAAGACTGATATTGTGAGCTTGGTTTGATGGTTTCCATATAGCTGTATTGATAGCTGGTGGCCTATATATATATATATATATATATATATAGTGAAATAAAAGTAGCATGCTGCATAGGCAGTGTTGAAACAACAATCAAATTATTTTCAGTTTCAGCATTTCTCTCTGATGAAGGGCCTTTGCTCGAAATGTTAGACTCATGTTCTCTGTTTCAGCAGTATATCTAACCAGTACTATATTTCAATTATATATATATATATATATATATATATATATAAAATGTATAGTACATGTATCACTCTTAACATGAGATTAGTAATACATTTATATTGTCTTGTTTAGTGTTTACACAGGTTCTGTCAAGATTGTATTATTACAGCTCTCAGAAGTGGGTTAGTTGAATTTGGCTAATTGATTTCTTAAAATTACCCAACATATATTTCTAGTTACCCAATTAGTTAATTAGTTACCCAATATTTTATTTTATTTTATTTTATTTTACAAGATTTGCCAGATAATACACACATACAAACAATCAACAAATATAAAGGAAATAAATAGTGATATAAAGTAAATATAAATATAAAGTAAATATATACACACACATATATATTTAATATATAAACATTATATATCTGCTTTCTCATGTTAATTCTTGTCACCAGAAACAAAGAATGTCCTACATGCCGTAAAAAATTGGTATCCAAAAGATCCCTAAGACCAGATCCAAACTTCGATGCTTTAATTGCAAAGGTTTGTTCTCAGACTGCACCCCCCATCTTTTGTTGATTTATTTATTTGGTTTTATTACAAAATAAATCAGAAGTTTATTTATTTACCAACTGGACAAAATACATCAATTCACTTTGCATTATGGGTTTCCTTACAGATTTACCCAGACCGAGAAGAATATGAAGCACACCAGGTATCATCTACAAGCCATAATCACAACTATATTGGTTTTATTAAATACTGATAAATTTAAATTATTTTGTTTCTAAGGAAAAAGTCTTGCAAAAGTTAAGCAAGCATCATAATCAGCAAGCTTTGACAAGTAGCATTGAGGAGGGATTAAAACTGCAAGCATTAAACCGAGCTCAAAGAGTTGTAAGTAAAATTTTCATCCAATTCTAAGTGATAGTTAAAATATGAGCGGCCGATCTTTATGGGCATTTACAATGGCGAGCCGAAGGCGAGCTATTGTAGATGCCCATAAAAATCAGATGCAAATATTAACTTACTTATCAAATTCTAAGTGTAAATGATGAACACTTTGTTTAAGAGTTGTAGGAAAGGTTAGATAAGATCATTTACAGTCAGAAAAAGCTCAATTTGAGGCACTAGTGCCTATTAACTTTGATAAAACATTGATGTGTTATTAATCAATGTTTTATCCGATGCTGATTAAACATTCATTTCTTTTGAATTTTCTTCATGAATTATTAATGAATTTATATATATCATGAATTATAAACATAATTAACTCATTACTGCCTACATGTAGGTTGTTTCACCTTAGATGCAAGTTATACTACTATCACTTGCTTGTTTTTTTCTTGTTTTGATCTATCCTGGTTTGGATATTTTTAGAGAAAACTCTCAAATGAAGAACAAACAGTTGGAACAGGTAACTTTCAGCGCACACTTTCAGTGCTATGTCAAAATTCTGCAAAGCATAAAGATCTGCGCATTATTGACAGTGCATATATATATACATTATGTATTATTATTTATGGATTATGGGGCTAGTATGATATTGTTTGAACTTATAAGAAGTTGAAAAGAGGCACAAAACAAGATAGCCAGAGCTGCCAACAGCATTGGGAAGCCCTCCTGGTATATTTAAAAAAAAAAAACAAAAAATTGTATTACACCACAGTCTCTGTCTATTACGGTAACTCCTTTCTCTAACAAGCCCCTTTCTAATAGAAGCTGGTAGCTCACCTGGTGCAACCTCCAGAGAAAGTACCCCAGGATTAGTAAATTCAAAAGCAAAAAGACAAAAAACAGCTTCAGAAGAATCTGATGAAAGTGAAAGTAAGTGTGTCCGGTGTTTTTAGCCATTTGGTGTATTTAGACACCCTTGCTGATTAAGAAAGTCTTTTATTTACTTTTTTCCCATTAAATTTATGCATTATTTTCTTTTTAGATGCAGTAGAATCCGTCGCATTTAATGGCAATGAGGCTTTAGACACAACTAATGTATGAAATTTATTATATATATATATATATATATATATATAGGTTTTTTTTAAACAGTGGTGAGAAGATATGGATTTTATGTTTGAGTGGCAATGACAATATCTCATGAGTGAGATATTGCTCTTGCCACGAGAACATAAAATCCATATCTTTGAGTGACCGTGTAATGTTCTATTTATTATATGGGCAATGAAATTATACGTGGAAGTGATGTTGATAAACTGGGTTTAATATAAAAACGACAAACCGCTTGACCTAAAACTTTTAACTTGACTAAATTTAGTCTTCAATTTCTCTTTAAATTCATTTTTTAAATAACCTTTCATTGTATTTACCTGAATCACTCACTATTCATATACTAGTTCTTTAGTTTACTGATTTGGAGCGAGAAACGAAGATCAAATCTTTCTGTGAAATTTGAGAATTTTGACTTCTTTCTTGGACTCTTGCTGTTTTCCCCGCCTCTTTTTAGCTGACGTCAGCATAAACCAAATTTGAGAGGTTACTAAGTTTCGAGAGCTTTTCTCGGAATATCACGTGACCTAGAGAAAATGATCTTTTGTTCTTGTACCCATAAACTGTATATTTTATCTTTTATAGGAAATAGAGCTAGTATTTAAACCACATCCTAAGGATCACGACCCAGAAACTATTTGCAAACAAACCAGATATATCAAAACAGCAGCAATTGCGACAGGTAGTTTTCAAAAACAAAATTTTCCACTAAACCTAATTTTCCAATCCAAGCTTGTATATTCTGTAAACTGTAGAAAATATGAAAATGACGGCCCATGTATTATAACGTAATGCCATTACGACTTTAGGAGAATTTAAAAGTGAGAATTTAAAAGTGTGAATCCGTAAGCGAGTGTTTACATTAAGTAACTCGAATTCTCCCAAACTCACTCGAGTATTTGCATCGGGTTAATATATAAACACAGGGCATCCATTTTCTGTTTCTTTGATGAAATAAGACTAAGAAATGTGCCTTGGCGTCACAACGTGACAACCGTGTTTGTGTAGCCTGATATAGGCATGGTTACTGATCCAGCACAGCATGTGTAAAACGAGACTTATTTTTAGAATTATTAGTACATGATCTATGTTATTCGCATGGTTTTCTGACCAAGTTGTCTTAAAACTGTTTTAGTTGACCATTTGTCAAGATACTTAACAATACGACTCAATCTGGAAGCAGACACCAAAGGTATAAATTAAAACCAATGTTTGCAATTGGCCGCTTCAAGAAAACTTTATAGGATAATGGTGCCATTTCTCTTGTTAAATATATCGAGTTGTTTTGAATTTAGATGACGAGAATGAAGGACCCAATTATACTATATATATTGCCACCACTCCTGGACAATTTACAGTAAGAAAACTTTGCCGTTTATCAATGGCGTATTTTCGTGTGTCTGTCTGTCTGTGTGTGTGTCTGTCTGTCTGTCTGTCTGTCTGTCTGTCTGTCTGTCTGTCTGTCTGTCTGTCTGTCTGTCTGTCTGTCTGTCTGTCTGTCAACATGCCCACACGCTGTCATTTGATGGTTTAATGCCTGGCCAAACGCTTTCAACATTTCATGCAACATGCCAACATTATTGAATTCAACCGTGATTCAACATGTTGAAAGCGTTTGGCCACCCTGTTGAATGATGTTGAACGTTGTTGAATGGTGTTGAATGATGTTGAACGAAATTTGAACATGTTCAAATTTTCGTTCAAAAGCGTTTGGCCAGGCCTTTATACATGTAGGTTCGGAAGGCCAGTAAATTATTTCATTTATGTTCCAGGAACTGCCCGGTGGCATGACCCTGGACAACGTGAACGAAAAGGTATGAAACACAGTTTCGGCAATGTTTGATGTGCCGAGAAACCCAAACCTACCGTGTATCTTTTGAAGTTGCTAAACACCTTTTCAGAACGTTTATTTATTTACAAGCAAATAAATAATAAACTTGGTATATCCATCTCAAACTCATTAAAATATAATTCATGACGAAAACACAAAGGAAATCAGTACCCTGTCGGTGGTTTGGATCATCGGAGGAAGAAATTACATAAATTAAGCAAACTTTCATCTTGATTTTCTCATAAAATACTGATTTGTTTGAGATGCTATATCATACACTCGGAGGAGTGTTTCATCAGGATATCCAAACACTGAGACGTTTGTTGAAAATCGAGGCCCTCCACGTACTCGGCTTTCCAAATTCTCATACGCTATTTTAGATTCGTATAACTTATGGTTTACTTTCTTTTTCTAGTACTGGAAAGTGAACAAGCCATTGGAAATGTATTACTCGAAAGCAGAGTCGGACTCGTGACGAAATTAAAGAACAAAGGATGAACACTGTATACTGCCTGATGATAAAGTGCGACTGACTGCATGAAGACTGATTTTCACTGAGCTGATCTCATTTCTGAAAATGTCGCCTTCAGCCTTATATAAAGTTACAGTTAATACGAACTCTGGCTCCCGCTTGAAACGTCTATATAGAAGTGGGTAGTTTTTACAGTTAATTCATGGACAGTTTTTGTGCTTCTTTTCGGAAATAAATTAAGATGCAGTATCAAGACCATTAATTGTTTATATTATTCCTTGAGTTTGGATTCATGGATTGGCTATTGATAATTCATGAATTATCGCAGCCAATCCACGAAGGTATACCACATCACATGCACGAGTTTTGATACCCAATGAAAACCTGTAGGAAACTTCCTAGTGAATTGGATCACATTTCTTAATCTGCGTATTGAAATCAGTGAAGAAAACACCACAAATCGCGATGCGAATACTCGTTTGAGAAGCAACATCGTGTTTCATCGGGACTCCAAACACTCGAAAATAATAACAACCTCGGGGCTACGCCATAGAAATAATACGTATATTATTTCTATGGGCGACGCCCTCGGTTTCCATTTGTTTTCTCGTGTTTGGAACCTCTGATGAAACTAAATAGTCACACTAAGATGTAAGCAAAGTATGGCAGTAAAAACACATCTAAAGCCCCAATCAAACGAGAACGCAAGTCGTCGCAAGTTGGCAGTCACGCTATCTCAGCCAGCCGCTATGAATAATTTCCCGAAAATATCATGTACCGTGACAAAGTTAAAACTTGTTTAAAACACTCATGAAACCTTTATTTTGTTAATTTGGGTGTTCGAACGACCGCCACAGAAATTCTGACTGCCAACTTGCGATGACTTGCGTCCTCGTTTGATTAGGGCTTAACACAAGTGAGAATTTATGGTAACACCATGGACGTTTATTATATAAATATTGTGTTTATTTTTTAGCAATAAATATAGACCTTATTCAAAAATAGCCGACGAATTAACATTCTTTTATATACATATAAATTAGCCCTTATGAACTCGTTTTCATGTGGGAAATTCAAAATAATTTTTACTTTAAAACGAGGTCATAAGGGCTAATTTATATGCACATAAAATAATTATAATTCGGCGGCCATTTTTGAATAAGGTCTATTAAACGTGGTGTTACTACAAATTCTCACTTGTATTACTATTTGTCACCAAGCAAACTTGCAAAGAATTTAAAATATATAAACTAGTAGCCATTTTGCTATTTTCGCGCGCTTTGAAGTAGTGACGTCATCAGCGTCCAATAATTAAGTATTCGACGGAAATGACGCCACGGCTAGAATTATAACAAATTGGCGGAAATCGGCGTTGGAGTAAAAAGATAAAGTTGTTCGACAACGATGCGCGTGAAAGGGCAGTTAAGCCGACTAGCGTTCTGTTCTGATCCTGTTTTCTTTGATTTACGTTCTATTTACCGCTATCGTTCGACGCCATATCGAAATGTTTTGATTAAATTTTGATTGAAATGCAAGACGCACGCGCCCAAACGGCGTTTCTAGGCCTTTTTATTAAGAATTCTTTTTGATATATCTAAGAAATAAGTCTTTCTGAAAATACTTGTTATATCATATATTATGGCACAATTACATCATTTACAACAGTGAATAAAAATACAACATATAACCCCATAATTCAATATAACCTCAATCTCGTTCCCAGAGCCCACGCTTCCCCACCCGGGAAACGAGAGACTCTGGGATAATCCGTTTCAAATCGTTACGTTATTGGCTGAATAGTGAGCATGAGTTGGTCTGAAGTGACCAGAAGTAGAATTAATAAAACGAAAATAACAAAGATATGTCGGACGACAAGACTCCAGTGAAGACGTTGCTGCGATCGATATCTTCGCCGTATGTGTGTAGATGCTGTAATTCGAGCTTCGCCAGCAACCCCATTGACTTGTTTGGGGAAAAGTCAAACAAGGAGAACATACTATCCAGATTCCGCTCGGATATTTACGCATGCGTATCTCAACCGGAATAACAAGAATCCTGTGATTTGAAACGGATTATCCCAGAGTCTCTCGTTTCCCGGGTGGGGAACGTGGGCTCTGGTAACGAGATTGATATAACCTAATCTACTCCTTAATTTACTATATTATTGCAAAATTAATGGCTCTGAGATTTGTTAGAAAAAATCTCAGAAAATGACAGGTTTAACTCTGCGAAAGGACTATGATGATGTAAGCGTGAAAAACCTTTGAATTGGCCGGGAACTAATTGTACGCATGACAACTATTTATCGTAGATAAATAATTCGTTATTAAAGTACCCAATGAATTATCTTTTCATGGTCACTGAATCAATGCTCAACTTAAAACCGATTGCAAAGTACAAAATTATGAATAATTTGACAGCGTGTTGTACCCGCTTGTACCTTCGAAGTTGACACGAAATATGAAAAGAAGATAAAAGAAAAAAAGCTTGAAAAATTAAAGTTGAAGACACGACTAAAACATGTGATCAAATTAAATACAACGCAGAATTCGAACAATCTTCGTTGGTTGTAGTGGTAAATAATGTGATATGGACGAAAGGATGTTTTTGCCAAGCAAATCTTGGAATGACCGCGAAGCCTTGGGCCCAAATGTTTGTCAAATAGTGATGGACAAATGAAAGCTAGATGTAATCTAGCAAAAATTATCGAAATGGTAAACCAATGTTACGATGGTGTGGACTTTGGGTGATGTGTTTCATCTTGTTAGTTCCACGAACGTCTAAGCTTCAATTTCTTCATTAAACGGGTCTTCATTATACAATGTAAGATGTCCGTTGGTTTGATCCACGCTAACGGTACTCTCGTCGTAGCCGTTCACAAGGTCCTGGTCCTTGTCTGTTTCAAATGCGCTCTTCATGTTTGAGTTCGCGTCAATCTAGATGGAATGAATCAAATGAGACTGAGGGCCTGTTCACACGAGGCGAGTTATCTCGGGGGGTAGGGTTATCCCTATCCCCCGAGATAACTCGGTGTTAGTTTATTTCCATGTTAAAAAAGTAAACCGTTCACATGAGACCGAGATAACTCGGGGGATAGGGATAACTCGGTCGGAGCGATAGGGTAACCCTAGCCCCCGAGTTATCCCTACCTCCATGTGAACGCTTTCACCCGAGTTATCTCAGGGGGTAGGGTCAACTTAGGCATGCGTATTTATGCTGTTGCTCGGGATAACTCGGGGTGAAGCGTTCACATGAAGCTAGGGTTATCTCGGGGGCCAGGGACAACTCGGTAGTTGCGTTTTATCATGTGAAATAGGGTCAACTTTGACCCTAGCCCCCGAGTTATCCCTACCCCCCCCGAGATAACCCGGTCTCGTGTGAACAGCCCCTAAGATCCTGCAGAGTTGGAAAAAAGCTGCGGGTATGCGGGTACCACCTGGAGGAAGGTTTACTTTAGTGAGGAACGTTTAAAGTGAAAACACGTGAAACAACACATTCGGTAATCTGAGAAAGTTACAATTGATCAAGCAAGGTGTCGAGAAGAAATGCGATTTGCAGCAAAACATTGGCTAACCAACAATTATGCAGCACTGGCCGTGGCAGCAGTTACATGTGTGAGACATGTACGCTGATGTCTGCTGTGGTGTCTGTATCTTCGCAGCAGTCGAGGGTAGTTAGTAGCTATTGTAGTATGCCAAAGCTTACCTAGGAAAACCTAGAAAACCAAGGTACTGTAAAAGTCACGCGGTATTTATGAACGTTGCAAAACACAAAATTCTCGCTATATATTTTGAGGAAGGTTATCTAAACTTAAAAACCCATCCGGAGGAAGGTTGAATACTTTTTCCAACTCTGAGATCCTGTTACGGATACACGTAGCTTTTTCGTCAAATAAAGACCATGTCTTCACAACAATCACCCCAGATGAAGACATAGATCAGAATATCCCAAACTCATTAAAAATTCATGAGATAATCAGCCAATTACAATAGTTCATTCAATCACGTGATTGAAGTTGGATACTCCAGTACAACCCAAGATATTAGATTAAAACCTTGTGTTCATCTTATTCTTAAGATCAAGAATAATAAACAAGTTGCTGTATGAATAAATTTTACACACACTCATGAATAAATCTCATGAGGGTTTATTTTAATTGTATTTTCCAATTGAAATGACTCGATTGAGATGCCATATCAACAACTCGTTTATCGTGTTTCATCAGGAGAATCCAAACACTCGAAAACAATAAAACCACTCAGGCTTCGACCTCGTGCTTTCATCATGTTTTCTCGTGTTAGAATCCCCTGATAAAACACTCAAACTCGTTGTTGATATATTACGTCAAGGTCATGAATAAATATCAATTGCTGGTTGCACGTTACGTCACGGCGGCCATGTTGTGACCTATATCAACATGGAGGTATCATCGGTTTCAAATTATGAAGCTTAACCATCTAATAAAACCATCCCACAAGCGGGATGTTAAACTTGAACACATAAAGGTAAAAATCCTATAGGGGTGTTGTGGTCGGGGTATGAGAGGTGGCACATTTTTCCGGAGGGTTGTGATTAGGTTTAGGGTTTCCGGGGGGCGTGATTATCCGGGGGTGGTATGGGGGTGAGGTTTCGTTTTAAAAGGTTGTCCAATCAGATGGTGGTTTTAATAGTTGGTTAAGCTTCATAATTTGAAGGAAATGATAGCTCCAACATGGGCGCTGTGTCTTTGTCCTCTAAATCTCAGGGGATTGATTGCAACCCACCAATAGCTCATGAATAGTAACTTTTGAAGTTACGTTCAAAAACTTTAATTGTATAGTGTTATACACTATATGTAGTGTTATACACTATATGTGATAGATCCTGAGTAACCTATAGCATGCATACCTCATTGTCTTTTTCATCAGGTGTCGCTTGTTTGTCCTCCCAGTGTTTCTTATGCTGTTGACGACCGAATCCTTCGTCGTAATTTCCTTTCACTTTAAACAACTGCTTGAAATGAGGTTTGCAGTAAATTTTACCTTGAAGCGCTGCATAATTACCAAGTCTACGAGAAAAAAATACACAGGGTCACCCTAGCAAACGCGTTTACATGGCTTATGTAAACAAAAAGATAGCCCTGCCGCCAGGGTTACCCTAGCAAGCAGATAGGGTAACCCTCCTCCTAGGGTAACCCTCCCTCTCATGTAAAACAAACCTTAAAATAAACAGGGCTAAGAGTAAGGTAGTAAGTTCACAGGCTATATCTAGTACGTTGCATGCTATATAAAAAACACCATACATGCCAATCTCGTTCCCAGAGCCCACGTTCCCCACCCGGGAAACGAGAGACTCTGGGGTAATCCGTTTCAAATCGTTACGTTATTGGCTGAATAGTGAGCATAAGTTGGTCTGAGGTGACCGGAAGTAGAATTAAGACTCCAGTGAAGACGTTGCCGCGATCGATATCTTCGCCGTATGTGTGTAGATGCTGTAATTCGAGCTTCGCCAGCAACCCCAACTTGTTTGGGGAAAAGTCAAACAAGGAGAACATACTATCCAGATTCCGCTCGGATATTTACGCTTGCGTATCTCAACCTGAATAACAAGAATCCTGTGATTTGAAAAGGATCATCCCAGAGTCTCTCGTTTCCCGGGTGGGGAACGTGGGCTCTAGGAACGAGATTGCATACATGCGTAAAACAACAAACTGACGACAAACCTCAGTGTTGCTTTGCATTCGGTGCATTTAAAACAAAACTTGTGGAAAGGTTTGTCGTCCGCCGTAATCATCTCCACGGGATAGACAGTCTTAGAGCAATATGTACATTTATTGCTCGAAGGTCCTGCCTTGTTAAACTTTGACGATAAAGTTGAAGCAGTTGTTCTTGAACGCTTCAAAAAAGAATAAATAAATAAATAAGATGAGAACCGAACAATTTAGTATCAATGTATATAAGGTTAGATACTCATTAGCATCTAAGTAGATTTGAGACATATTCTATATAACTGCGCAATCTATATAAGTTTTTTTTAATGGAGAACACATGTACATCATGTTAACTTTATTTACTTTGTTGTGACCTTTCGGAAACCTACTCGGGAAATTATATTAAAAAAAAAACCCCAAAACCCCCAAAAAACAACAACGTAACCGTTTGTGGAATCACGTCACGTAATTAGTGCCGTTAGCAAACAACTTCCAATGCATGAAAAGACTTGGATAAAACATTGAGAAAGAATAGAAAAGAGTTGAGCATGCATTATAAACCTAATGTTTATGTATGTATACGAGTCGCTGACGGTAGTAAGCTTTTAATCCGAAGCTATAAGCCTTCAGAAGCCTAAATCATGGCCAGCCCTGGTAAGCTCATTGCTAAAAATAAGACTGAGAGTTGTTCTAGATTAGTGTAGTCTTGTGTCGGTGCCATTGACTAAGGTTTTCGATTGATTAAGGTATTTCATCAGAGGTATATAGCCTGCAAACCGGCCTCCTTAGCGGCTGGGAGCACCAAAGGCGGTACACTTCATCAGAGACGGTACACTTCATCAGAGATGGTACCATGCACGGAGTCGGTATATAATGCATCCTCATAGTCAAGTAAGGAGTATATACCCTTGTGACATTCATAAGTTTGTCTCAATTGTCTGGACATAAATGACCAGACACATATCGGCAAACGGCAAACTGCACGGACTGCCATCACCACCAGTGATATAGTGGTGGCGGTGATAGACGGACAGTAGGGAGCTTAAGCAAATACAACGCAAACGACAAGGAGAACGTCCTTAATCCAATATAATTTTTCTCACACAACAAAGAAAATGAATAATTTTTAGTGCCAATAGTAATCCTAACGCTGCCCCAGTTCTACATACAACGTAGTTATTCAGATCATTTTCACGTCTTCAAGACGACGTTAACTCGTGAAAAGGCGAAACCTGTTGGTTGAATTTGACTTCAAACTACGCGACAAAATCCTTTTAGAACTCTAAAGCTTTTGGATGTCGGAAAACGTACTTTAAGTATTCAATACTACGTTAATGACTTTAGATTTCCGTCGTCGTCCTAACTTGCTTGAGCTCCCTACTATCACCTGCTACCACCACCACCACCATCGCCGCCACCACCACGACCAAGGCCACCGCAGATATATTAACGCTATTACGGAAAGCTTTTGCGTGTTTGACTTCATCCGGCGGATTTGTTTGCTAGCGATTACAGGAGGTCAAGACCGATCAACGGAGTCATTAATAGTCCTTGCCAAAAATCGTGAAATTTAATCACAAGACTGAACAACACACGACAAACAAGAACGGTGACGGTGCTAAATATTTTGGCAGAAAGAAACTACAAATAATAAGAGTTTTAGTAGGCCGTGAATGTAACTGATTTTAAAATTTCAGACGATTTTACTTGTCACAAGAATCCGCAGACGGAAAGTAGCCAATATCAGCCTGTGCACAGCCGCTCTGTAATGTTTATACAAAAAAACAGACGCTACGTTTCAACTCCTTGGTGACTGAAAGCTTTGTTCCAAATCGTTCCAAATGACTCCAAATCGTTTCAAATGGTTCTAAATGATTCCAAATCGTTCCAAATGATTCCAAATCGTTCTAAATGATTCCAAATAATCGTTCCAAAATTCCAAATAGTTCTAAATGGTTTCAAATCTTTTCCAAATGGAACAATTCAGTCGGCAAGAAAATAAAAAGGTTTCAATATTTGGAGTTTCAAGTGCTGTCTCGAATTTTTGAGAAAAATGTTTACAAAAGAGTTTAAAACTCAACCGGAGGGCATTTCAGTATGACATATTCCGCTTTATAATTAACAAGTTAGTCATGTAGGCAATTCGTGTAACAAAGACCTTTCATTTTTAAAAGCCCAAGCTATGTAATACAAACAATATATTCATAGAGGAAATTGTAAGTGACAAGACACTTTTAAGCGTTAGCCTGGCTAAAACCAGTATCTATTATCTAAGAGTAATAAAAGTAACCCCTACAAATAATTTTTATAAAGTAGTTAATTGGCGCGATGTATCGTAATTACTTGCGGGACCTGAAGCATTTCTAGTGGCAATTTTACCCGGTTTGTTTATTTATATATGTAGTGGCAACATGCAAAGTGAAACCTGAACAGCTGACACTCAGCGTCTAGCTTTCCTTAGTCTCAATGAAGTTTTTGAGCTTTAATATGGGATGACAGATGCGCTTGAAAAGTAAGAAATAACGGACTACGCGCGCAAAACCTGTAAACCGTTCGTGCAATCGTGCACGCACAGAGCAACACGCAACCCTAGTGTAAATGTATCCGACCTCTAGCACGCAAACAAAAACAAACCAGAACTCAAAAATATATTAACAGACCACAATAAGCCATTCCAATATCTCCAGCTGTTCGTAATAGGATGGAAAGACTTGGCCTATAGACTTGAGTGTTACTTGTTATAATATTGTGATACGTTGTAATGTATATACGTGTCATATTTCCTGTACCCTTTCGCACAGGCTCCTCTGTAAACATTGACAAACGAAGCGAACAAGCCTTCAGCGATAGCAAAACGCGGCACACAACGACAACCCAATTATACAAAAACTAATCTCAACGAACAAGTAAAACGAATATTAGCCGCAGTTGTCAAAGCCGATGTCTGCGAATAATTCTAAGGTAATACGATATCAGGATTCAATTAAAAGAAAATGTTTTTTAGTCTTAGTCAACATAAGATAGGGCAAAAATTATCAACGATCTTTTCCCTTTAAAGGTATTACATTTTAAATACCTGTCCACGCAATTCTTGCGAAATTAAAACTCTACGCCCAAATGTCCGGCTATAAATAACAATGCTTCGCGTTTGTGACAGTCGAACCAACAGCCGTTAAAAACAAGACACTGTATAATGTAAACTACGGGTAGTTTTTTAGTCGAGTTACTGAGGCATGAACGCCGTTCGACTTACCAATACAAAGTTCCTCTTTACTTGGTGGGTGGTTTGAGTTGGGTTTTCAAACCGATTTCTCAATTCCTTCGCACTCCGACTCATTATTACACCTTCTCCTTCGATACTTCTCGAACTCGAAGTTCGTCGTCTTCGACTAGATGTATCGCCCTCAACAGTATCCTCTTCTGCCGTCGACGATGTCCGACGTCGAGAAACTTCACCGCTCTCGAATCGCTCTCGCACTCTCGAAGCGTAGCCCGATCTAGACGAGATGCTCGGCTTTTTACTACCGTAATGCGGCTCTTCCTGTTTCACTCGCCCCGCCTCGAATTTTGCGCGTAGGTTCCGAGCTGTCCCGGAAGAAGGCCGAGCATTACCAATGCGGTCGATCGGCGGGGCCTTTTCTTCCTCGGAAAGCATTTTCACCAACTTCCTCCGGATATCAGCCGTTCTTACGGGTGATTTCGGTTCCTCCGCAGTAGAACTTTGTTGAATGCTGTCTGGTTTAGCAGACTCTTCCTCTTCATGATCACCAACTTCTGACTCGTTACTTTTTTCAATATTCTTAGCGTTTTCCTCTGATTCATCACTCTTTTCAATAGTCTTGTCCTTTTCCTCGGATTCATTACTCTTTTCAATATTTTTGGCGTTTTCTTTTTCCACCGTCTCCTCGTCCGTTGAGACACTTGTTTTCAACTGGGCCCTCCGTTGGCGGTAGTTCGTCTTTGGTTCTGGCCATTTACTGTGTCGTCCCGTCCTCGTCGTATGCTTCGAGCTCTCGTCGGAAGACGAAGACTTCCTCGCTCTCTCCTCGAACTTCGCTCGCCTATCCGAAGCGGTGCCGCGCTTTGGCACGTTGTCATCGATTTCTTTCTCAAGAACTTTCTCTTCCGAAGACATTCTTTCAAGTTTAGCTCTCGTGGACGCAGCACTGCCAGGCCTGAGCACGACCCCATCCTCTTCGAGAACCTTGGTGCTGGCTGGCTTACTTTTCTGCGCTTCCTCGGCGTACTCCTCCAAAGCCTTCCTTCGAGAGGCCGCAGTTCCACTTTCAACTACCTCTTTGTCATCTTGTTTGCGCGTCTTACTTTCATCATCAGAAGAGACGTTCACATTTCCTAAAAGACACAACGTATCGTGAAACCGTATTAACATGTGCAAAGCTATGTATAATGACAATATGAGTGGTATGTATAAATTGTATACGTGGTACGTAATTTGCGCGCTTGTTTCCCCACAATGTAGACTTGCGTTGCAAGAAGCGCCGTTATGTTCCGCGTTTGACATATTACCAGTTGACTTCCTTTTGCGCAACTTGTTATGCAACAAATGTACTTGCTGCAAACCGCGTCGAATGTTGCGTAAAGTAGTCTGCTGCTGACTTAGGCCACGGTATAGACTGGACGAATTCAAGACCGGCCGTGACGTAAACAGGCAGAACCGTACTACTAAACGGCTCCGAATTCGTCTTCTGTGTAAACAGGCGGAACCGTACTGTGTAAATGGGGTCTGCGCACCGACCCCCTCGCAGACGCGTTATCGCATGCAGGTTTTTGTCGCTCCTATACGTTCAACAGCTGCCTCTTCTGCAGGCGTTTTGTTTTTCAACGAATTATCACCACTGACTATAACAAATATATACGTCTTATTTTGGATATCAGTCATATATATATATACCGCACAAAGTGCGTGCGAGTGACTCAACTAAAACATCTGCGTGCGAGGCAGCGTTCAACAGTCAGTGGTTTTAGCGCACAAAAAACAAAATGGCGGGAAACGAAGGCCCACTATTTTTACTTGTTGTAACTGTTATCATGTAATTGCTGCCTAAGTGTTAAGTCTTTGCTAGTTTCAAGTATTGTAAGCACCAAAGTTGCATGGCCTACTCCACGGGCAATTGACTGCAATATTTTTATCGCACTCGCGCAGTCATTTCAGGGTCATTTCAAATCGCGCGCTGTTATTTCAAATCGCGCGCTGCCATTTCAAATATCGCGCGCTGCCATTCCAAATATCGCGCGCTGTCATTTCAAATCGCGCGCGGTAAGTTCAAATCGCGTGCAGCCAGCGATTTCGCTTCGATTTGTAGTTTTCAAGTCACAAACAAATCACAGCGAAATCTCAGTTTGGATGTTGGCACGCGCGATTTGAGATCACTGCGTGAGCGTAATAGAGCCGTCGCCTTACAGGCCGTCAAATGGTATTGATTAAACGTGATGTTACATGGAACAATTTCTAATGTGGGTAACATTGTTGTGCTGATCATTTATTATTTTTCATCTATTTAATTATTTGTAATTTATTGGAAAAGAATATGTTATGTGGTCATGCAGAGTGACATGCAGTTCTCACTTATATCCAATTCTATCTCCCCATACGGTACTACTGATACAGGTAATTGCAATTTGCTTTTCAAAATTTTCCATGAGGCATGCACCAGTCCCCTAGCTGACTACAATAGTCCTTTACTCTTGTGCAGTGTATTCCATGTTTTTACATGGTGCCTGGGTAATGCCCTAGTGATTGAGTACCACTGCCTACACCACCGTTACCCACAACCAGTTGAAAAATCAACAGATAACCCTATTTACTCTAATCCCTGGCATCACCCCTGATGGGTAAAGTATGGTACTTCATAAAGTTTACCTGCTTTGAATCTGGCTTTAGTTGACGACACTGTGCCTGAAGCTGCCATTGAGTCGGTTGTAGTATCAGTTTTTTGAAAATGTACATCATCAATCTCTCCTTTCTCAAATTTGTTTACCGTTGACTTGGCACTGCCCTCGTTTGGCCCATCATCCTCTTCTGTCAACTTGCGTCGTCGTCTTCTCTCACGCCGTCGCTCTGCTCTTCTCTCTTCCTCAGTAGGAGCAGACTCAAACTTGGTTTGAAAAGATTTTGTGTTGCCAGAGTGTGGCAGTTCATCCTCTCCAAACTTGCCTTCAAGTTCATTGCTTATGAAAACGAAAGCAAAAGAGGAACTGTGAATATCAAGCATTGATATCAACCACAGTATCAACCAACTGAATAAAAATTGACTAACCCATTGGTACCTAGGATGTCTGAGGGTTCTCCCTTTGACAAGTAAAATCATCTCGCATTACACAGAGGTTTAAGGTTAAATTAAAAACACTACTAGTGCAGACTCCTGTATGAGGGAAGGTACCACTAGTACCCCCATGGCAATGCCTTTGGCCATGTCATTGTGCTGCAATTTCCAAAAATGCATGAATCACCCCCCCCCCCCCCCCCCATGGCCAGTGGACAAGGGGTCTAGGGGGGGGCATAGCCTTCTCAATATCTCTGAATATCTAGGGCTAAAAATTTCATAAAAGTTCCTGGGTCAAGGTATAAACCATACTATTATTGTCTCTGATGTATTAGCCCCTCCATATTGAAACATCACTGTCTACACCCCCTTCCACCAACCCCCCCCCCCCCCCCCCCCCCACCCCTCCCACCCACTCCCCAAAACGTCTAGATCCACCAGTGACTGCCTTAACCATTAAGATGACCTTAATAACTATGCATCGTTTTCACTCACGTGATCGGACCGGCCCCATTGGGGTGCATGGTGAAACAATACAAAATGTTTGAATAAAAATAGAGTTAAATTCCAATAGAATAAAAATTGTGCACAAATATGGCTACCATTTCATTGTTTCTATGCATAAACCAAGAATACAATGTTTGTACTCCCATCAATCATGTCAGTTCTAATTGGCTTATGGTTGCTATAGACTCTACTTCCCCTGTTCCCATACAAACCATTGTGATAAAACCATCTTGTAATGTCTGTTTATAGACATATGGAGAAACTCTATTAAGCTTATCTTATCTCATATCTCCTAATTTATTAAGAAAACAAATTTGTAAGACCCATATTTAGAAAGCCCCACCCCACCCCCCTGAGTTAAACAGCTGGGGCTAAAGGTTATTATGAAGTGGGGATTACATTTATTTAAACATTTGGATATTAAAAGATAGTGTTTTCAGAAAATTTTTTGCAACAAGCCCAAAGCTTGAAGGCTAAACGTTTTGACAGTCGTTGAAAATGGTTGAACGGTGAGATTATAGTTATTAATCCAGAAGATGAAGATGACTAAATTTCAGATTTGTACTATTGAACTCCGGGAAGCCGCTCACACTACGGACTGCTAATATAATACAAACCAGCTGCGTGTACATTAAAATGAAATATCAAGAATCTTTCGTAATGGCAAACTGTTTTCATACTGGCAGTATCACAATGAATATTGATATTGGTTTTAAATATCAGAATTTAAATAGCTGGCGACGAAGGTTTTATCCTTGTGTAAAGAAACGCTCCTGTATATTGAATTCTGGGCGCTAATTGCAACATTTTGTGGTCCCAAGAGAGACAAATGTAAACAGAAGTCAAGGTCTTTTCCCCGACTGCAAGAACCGAAAACACCCGATTTTAATGACGTTTTTCCTGCACTTTTAAAGTCCTGGTGTGTTTTTAAACTTCCTGCAAGGGAAGTCCTCGAATTTAGCAGACAAACACAATGGAATAATAGATGAGTGGTAACAATTGCGTAATTACGGTCAAAAACTGAAGAGGCGTTCGCAATTTGCAAGTTAAATATATTTTGATCAAGATTTTTTGTTTGAAGTACTTTAAAGCTTATCCCAGTTTGAGCTGGGGGGAAATGCTAGTACACAAATGAAGAAATGCTAAAATACGTCGAGAGAGCTACACTTCGGTTATATAAAATACTAAGGTCATAACCCCGGTGGTTTCTAATAGTGTTGTTCGTATTTCGGCCAAAGCGAAATACTTCGTGTCGGAGCTTGTTGATAACACCGTTTGCAAGTGATTTCAAATCTCATCCCACGACCTTCCGACCGAAGACATGTAAAGACGTCATTAATACTTCAATCTGTTGCACATATTTGCCAAAGTGATAGAAGAATGAAACTGTTTAAGAGGATCTGTCTTCGGTTAGACTATAGCTCAGTCACACATGAACTCTCACTACAGGATCAATAATTGCCCACACGGACCTGAGAATATCAATTTAATAGTCATATTTCAAAGCAGTTTACTTTATTTACAGCTGATGTATTTGAGGTAGTACCCGTTCTAGGGCATAAAATCTAAAGTGTCGTCCCCTTTCGATTCGAAGAAGTAAGAGCTTTTAATACTGTATTAATAAATGTACAAATGCAAATCCGAAGCGAAATTCTGAAGCATCCAGGTTTAATAAGCCGACACTATCAGTATCAGACAACAAACACTGTAGAGTTTATCGTTTCATCTTTCTCCCAATGACCGTTGAAATATCACTTTCGCAACAAGTCACATACTTTATCATACACTTCACACTTGTAAATATGCCGAATAATGTTTAGGTCAAAACACCGAACCGAATATATACTGGAAAAAAACAAAATCCATCACCAGGGATGCGACAATCCGACTGAATATTTGCTCAACAAGTATCAAATATAGAACGATCTATACCCCTAGAATAACAACAAACAAAATCCAAGAAAAAACACGGTGTGCTAATTGCTACATTTACCTCGGTGTCGTCGGTTCGGCCACTTCCAAAGCGCTAGCGTTTATCTCCAAGTTGACGTCTGATCGGGCAGATAAATCATCCAAATTCTCACCGGTCTCGAGATTAGGGACTTTCTCGTTGTCCGAAGTATTCTCCACCGTTTCTTCGTTGTTGTAAAATCGATTCTCCTCCTCGCTGGACATTGTTTAGAAGCAAAAAAAACGAGCCGGTGAATTGTACTGTGTACAAACTCGTGTGAGAAAGATCTCAATTTGTCGTCAAGACTCAAAGCAGCTCACAGGAAGTGCTCAGCCGCGATAAGAAACGGAAATACGGAAGAAATCTTTCCGCCAATCACGTCAAAGGTCAAATGTTGGTCTTTTGACCTTATTTGGTAAAACGATATACCGCAAAATTAAGCACTTGAATTTGCCGTCAGAAATCGCTTTTAATATTTTATTCACTATTTTAGTCGATTAAACATGGTTCATACATAAATGCAGTGGGTATGTTGTGCAAGCAATAATTTATTTTTAGAGGCAAATATAGGAATCTTTAACACTTTTTATCTTGAAGGCGTTGTATATGTTAATGTGTATATAATATTAATTAATTAATATAAACATAATTAAGCATTAGTTTATATCAATCTTGAACGGGTACCGGACACGAGGGTGACAGACTCGAGTGGATATCGACGTACTTCGCATATTTAGTGGATGACTCAGACAAATGGAGAAAACCGCGAGTTTCATATAATTTAATAGCCAGCACAAAAAAGATCGTATCGTCACCGAAAAACTCCACAAAAAATTTTTTTTCTGAAGGATGCCCAACCCAATAAACCCACAGAGGGAAGAGTCAAGTCGTCAACGGTCAACCCTGACGTCAAACAGACTATTAAAGTAAAAATTGTGACAGGTTTTTGGGTGTCGAAGGAACCGGAAGGATTAAGAGCTCAAGTATAAAAAGACAAGAACAAAAAAAGCGCATATGTAAAATTTTGTAAAGTTGCCAATCACACCGTCGCAAATTCAATATTTTGACTTTACATAAACTTGACATATTCTGAGGTGCGATAAAATACATATATCATAACTTATTATACATATGTTCAAAACACGATTCATACAATATAAATTTCTTTTTACATCGTATAACTATTAGGTACGAGTGACTTCTCCTGGTTTGCACTTGACGTCATGGCAGCCAGGTTGGAAGAACTTTAACAAAGAATCTGATATTGGCTATTGTATTTATAGGTATTTTCCTCCAAGATGGCCGCCATATCCTTTGTCAAACCACCAATTCAGGGGATTGCTTCTGCCTCGTTTTGACTTTATCTGAGTCGAAGATTCAATTAAATAAGCCATTTGCACGATGACGAAAAATAGCGTTGGGTGACTACAACTACCATGCAGAGCGCTTTGCCAGCATCCTCCATTTATCAGCATTAGGATGCTAGCAAAGCATTCTGGTAGTTGTAGTCAACCAACGCTATTTTACGTCACACTGTTTCTTTCCTTAACGTCATTCCTTTTTCGACGTCACTTCCTGCCCACGTGAAGATGACATTTTGGAAAGACAAGATAGATTGCAATTTTGATTACAACAATGTAAAATTCCCCCATAGGCGAGGCACTTTAATCAATTATCACAAGGGTTTGAAAGTTCAATAAACCAGCCACTTTCGTTCTTCTAGTTCAAATTGGCCATCATATAGATACATAGACATATCGGACACCATGGAATACTCGAAGACTCGGTTTCTCTCGATTTTCAAGCAAAACAATAGTTATCCTTCGTATTTTGAAGAGCAAAGAGTACACAAGTTAGTTTCTACTAAAACAATCAGACTGTTGGCGCCCAATTTCTAGAATAGTTGACGAAGACGCAGCTCAAATTGTCCAATTCTTATTTGTCACAGATCTTTAGAACAGAATTATAAACCTATGTCATAACAATTAGGACGTTATATTAGCTCTACACGTCATAACACAAGGCATAAGCACTTTGAATTGCATCGACAGTTTTACCACAGCATTAGAGGTAAGGGGCATGATTATTTACTATTTGTTAGGTGCACGGAGACGACAGCTGACTTGTGTAGAGTGGGCAACCTCGGGTAGAATGGGCGAACTTGGGTGAAGTCGGTGAACACGGATGAAGTGGGAAAACTTGGGTGGAGTGTGAAAACGTGGGTGGAGTCCGTGAACACTAGCTTGCGTCGCAGCCGGACGTGTTTTGAAAAAAACCCGATATAGTCCGTCTGCGGACCAGCGACCAAGTTCGTCTTCTGACTCCCTGCGAGTTTGCAAGGTTTTTTTATAATCGCTTATAATTGGCGCTTGTCGTCAGTTGTTATACGGCGCTACGTGATTGGTCAAGCGACATGTAATGTATATTTTAAAAGGATTAAAGATTCACGAGAGATTTTTAATGGAAGGACGTGGACAATTTGATGTCTTTTGAAGCTGAAAAGTCTCGCGTTTAATTCAAGGCGTACGAGTTGTTTCATCTGTCGTAATCGTATTCAGAAGCTGAAGAAAACGAAGAGCATTATATTGCTAATCCAAACGTGCAGGTGGTCAAAACACGAATTTGGACGCTGGTCCGCAGACGGACTATATCGGGTTTCAATTTCAAAACACGTCCGGCTGCGACGCAGGCTAGTGAACACGGGTGGAGTGTGAAAACTTGGGTGGAGTACGTGAACACGGGTGGAGTGTGAAAACCTGGGTGGGTTGGGCAAGGGGGGTGTCACATGGGCCACAGACTGCACCCACGATCGGAAATGGCGGCTGTCGAGGCTCGCGAAATAACGGGCTGGCCCGTATTAGCTACGCATGCGTAGAACGAATATCTTGCATGTAAACGTCATCAATACACGGCCGACAACTCACTTGAGCCAGCACGCACGTGGACTGATTTCCGATCGTGCAGTTGTCTGCGGAGCAGGCTAAAGGTTTTGCTCCCAATCGAGGCAGCACTTCACTTGCGATAGTAACTTATAGAGCGTTTTCATCCGACGTCACGGCGGCCATATTGGTGTACCAAAACAATGAAATGGCGGCCATATTGGTGTACGGTATGGGAATTAGCTCTTTCTTATTCAAATATATCGTATTGTTTCACCACCCCAATGGGGCCACCGATCACGCGAGTGAAAACGCTCTATAGTATTAGAATATAACAGCTTCTAAACTGGCTGCTGTACCCGCTGCATTTCTCAGGGGGAGAATGGGAATTTTATGCGCGGAAAATCATCTTACTCACGACTAAAAAGAAAGTAATTTAATTAACAAAAGCTTTTCCGTTATTGTATTCAATTCTAGATTATAAACTATATTATAAAAGAAATGGGTTCATTAGTTTGGCGTGGTCCATCACGATGAGCATTGTATCACTCTTAGGGCCTGTTCACACGAGACCGGGTTATCTCGGGGGGTAGGGATAACTCGGGGGCTAGGGTCAAAGTTGACCCTATTTCACATGATAAAACGCAACTACCGAGTTGTCCCCGACCCCCGAGATAACCCTAGCTTCATTTTTAACGCTTCACCCCGAGCAACAGCATAAATACGCATGCCTAAGTTGACCCTACCCCTCGAAATAACTTGGGTGAAAGCGTTCACATGGAGGTAGGGATAACTCGGGGGGCTAGGGTTACCCTATCGCTCCGACCGAGTTATCCCTATCCCCCCGAGTTATCTCGGTCTCATGTGAACGGTTTACTTTTTTAATATGGAAATAAACTAACACCGAGTTATCTCGGGGGGTAGGGATAACCCTACCCCCCGAGATAACTCGCCTCATGTGAACAGGCCCTAAGTAGTAACGCACGAAATTTTGAGATTTTCAAAATACCTTATCTTGTGGATTTCTAAAAATTTAAAGTGTGGGATTTTTCGAAAATTTTGCAGAAACTTTGAGGTGTCAATCAATTTTTGAGAATGGGTATTTTTTATTCAAAAAATTTTGAGACTAAAATCTGCAGAAACTTCTGCATCGTTTAAAATAATTTAGCGATCAGTTGCACGAGATTTTCCGAAGTGATACACACCTCGCATCATGTCATGGATGCACTCGGGAAAGCACTCGAGAATCTAGACTTACTATGCTCTTGCAACTTCCCGCATGCATCCGTAACTCAACGACACACGCAAAACCATGGACCACTTTTTTAAAATTTCATTGTGAAGTTATTAAGTATTTAGAAACGCAATATTATAAAGTGGCAGTACATTTCTAGTGCATCTGTGCATCGTCTCTTGCTTGGAACAATTTTTACGCTCATAACCTGCATGCGGTCCACGATAGTGACATTAAATGAATGAACAGTGTCGAAATTATATAGTTCTATAGAAAATGTCTCCACGCGTAATGTGGTCTTCACTCCAACGCACGGTTGTCAATCAAAGTCTGATCATCATTTAAGAAATAGAGCACTTTTTTTCACGTTTATTAATGCTTGCCTCGGACACGGTGTTCTCACGATCTCCTGAAGAAAAATAATACACAATATGAGTCTAAAATCAATGTCACAAATGTAAATTACAGCATTAGTTATCAAATTGTCACTAAGACCCCGTTTACACGATGCCGGTACAATTTCAAAACGGAACAAAATCATGCCGGTGTGTAAATACAGGCCAAAAAGTCTTGCGTTTACACGGTGCCGGTATATATAATGGACGGATTAGCATGCGACTATTCTCTTCCAATGAGAATTGAGAAGACTTTGTGAATACTGCTGACCCGAATACTGTGTCGTATATATCGTGATTCCCGTCATCAAACTGTTACGGCACGGGCGTTTACACGATACCGGTTAGTGTTCCGTCAAGGAACCCGTCTTCATTTTGTGCCGTTTTCATGTCATTTTTGTGCCGGTATCGTGTAAACGCAAGGCCTAAACGGCATGATTTTGTTCCGTTTTCAAATTGTACCGCCATCGTGTAAACGGGGTCTAAATTAAGGTGGCTTGATAGGAATAAATAATAAAAAATCATATTGCCTCCTCTAAAACTTTTGGCAGTGTACATTTGTGCCTCATTCTAGTTCCTCTAGTTTCTCATTCATCAACCCTAGTGTCAGTGCTGATATTTAAAAAGGTTTTACACTTGCAGCATTTGTGTATCTGGACAAATCACATTTATTGTAATATGCAAATTTAATGCAAATTATAATTTCTGAACTTACTAGAACAAAGATTTCTCCCCTCCTGAAAATCGCGGACTGTCTCATACTTTTCAATACTCAAGAGTAACACTAGGGCTGTCCAAGGAACTAGAACGAAGAACGGACCTACACTGTGAAACGTTTTAGAGGAAAAAATCTGATTGTTTATAGCTTTTTCCTGTCGAGCCACCACAAGTTTTTTATTATATGGCACGCATTACTTCTGGTAAAATCACGCGCTGTGATTGGTTGCTGATGGGGCGAGATTTCTCCGTAATGCCCACGGGCATTATGAAAATTGTCAATGCCCTACGATTGGAAACAAACAAAAAATCCTAATAAGAAACGTTTATTGCTGAAAAACGGCGAACATAGATGAAATAGGTGACGATGAACATTATAAAAGTAAATTCTATAGTATCCAGACGAGAAAGAAACAGAAGAAAATAACGCTAGTTCGGTGTTTTGACGAAGTTAAAGGAAGCGAAGACCAAGAAATACAAGATTAATCGAAATAAAAAGTGCCATATAATAAACTACTTAATAACCTCGACCGTTCGGTCTTTACGGTAAAATATTAAACCTCGGTCTTGAACGTATTAACCTCGCTATCGCTCGGTCAATACAGCAAGACATCGGTTTAATATTTTACCGTAAAGACCTCACTCTCGGTTATTAAGTAGTCATTTACTGTATCCAAATATTACGAAAATCAAAAGTTTAATGCATTCGTGACACCATAGATTTGCGAGAAGACCACCTAGCTGTTGCCAAGACTAGTCTTCTTACTTATCCATGGTGCTCACACTAACATACAAAATAATTAACAAACCAAGACAATGATTTACTGCTGACCAACGACATTCTCGGGGAAGAAATACAACTCCTTGCGTAGCTGTGAGATGACGGATGGAATCTGTTTCTTGTTGTCCGAGTAGTACTCATTGGTGTTCGACTTTTGCTTCGATACTTCGGCGTTCACGCGTGTCAACATTCGCATCACGTCCATGGTGCTCGCGTGTCTCGTAAACACGGACACGATGGCTTGCGCGAACCACGAACCACGCACGGAGTTACGCCACGAGTAGTACCCAGGCACAGTCGAGTACGCGTAGAGAAAATCAGCTTCTAAGGGGAGAGTGATTTTGTTCTGTCCTGGCGCGTCAACTTCGTCAAGGTCAGGCTCAGCTGGGCCATCAGGCTGGTCGGCACCCTCCATGTAGTCAAACCCTACCAAAAAAATTAAGATAAGACTGGTCAGTACTTCTCATCTATACACGAGAAGACGGCAAGCCTACATGTACAATCCTTGCCTCACAGTTTGACTGCATGCTTAGACATCTCTTGAGAATGGCCAAAAGCGCGTTTCCGGAACTTACAAAATTAGACATTTCCCTGAGGGGTGCATATGCCCCAAGCCCTCACTGAGTGGGGTTCGTTCCTCACCGCGAACAAACACAGGACCAAATTTACACTTTGGAAACCCAAGTTACAATTTCGGACTGCTGCCCAGAAAGAATTAATAGGGAACTTAAGCAAGCTAGGACGACGACGACGGCAATCTGAAGTTCAGTATCTAACAGAAATCACAAATCCATTTAAATAGTATTGAATATTTAAAGTATGTTTTTCAACATTCAAAAGCTTTAAGGCCTGGCCAAACGCTTTTGAACGCGTGTTGAACGAAAATTTGAACACGTTCAAATTTCGTTCAACATCATTCAACACCGTTCAACATCATTCAACAGGGGTGGCCAAACGCTTTCAACATGTCGAATCACGGTTGAATTCAACAATGTTGAATGAAATGTTGAAAGCGTTTGGCCAGGCCTTTAAGCCCTGATCAAACGAGAACGCAAGTCATCACAAGTTTTAGCTTGTGCTTGCTTGTGCCTCGTTTGACCACCCGCTTGCGATGACTTGCGGTGACTTGCGTTAGCTTGCGACTGATTTGATCTTGTTCAAATTTCATCGCAAGTTCTTTTCAACTTGCGAGAGCTTGCGAAACGTTTGAACACAAAACATAAGTGGATGCAAGTCTTTCGTGCTCCGTCGCCATAGAAACTATCATGAGAACTAGCGAAAAGGCGTGGGAACTAGCGGAAGTTGCAGAACTTGTAGCCTGCTAATACAGACTCTTTACAGAACTTGCGACGACTTGTGCCGACGTTTGACTGGTGGCATCGCAAGTCATCGTAAGCTAACTTGCGTTCTCGTTTGATTAGGGCTTTAGAGTTCTAAAAAGATTTTGTCGCATAGTTTGAAGTCAAACTCAACTAAAAGGTTTCGCCGTTTCACAAGTTAAAGTCGTCCTGAAGACGTGAAAATTATTTGAATAACGTTGTATGTGGGAGGGCTAAAAAGTATTCCTTATCTTTGTTGTACGAGGAAAATGATATCACGAAACTGAGAATTAAAACTATACTACCAACCTTGGCAAGCTTGGAAAAAGAATAGTTTAGGTTTTCCAAGCAGTCTTCTAGTTCTAAATTTTGATGTGAATTCTTTTAGCGGAATCTTGCCATCAGTGCTGTATAGTAGTCCCTCTTCCCCATGAGTCAAAACAGCACACATAAAACAATCGTATCTGGAATGATCCATGTTTGCATAATTATCTACGATGGCAAAAGTCTGCTTGCTTGTTTGATTGGGGTATACAACAGTTTCAAAACCTAGATCACGAAAGAGCTTTAGTAACGCTTCAGCATCGACATCAGTGCCATTGCGAGGGTACTTTTGCATTCCAGAAGCAGGTTGGAAGGTTTTGTTATTAATAATAAAGGCTTGTCCTCTTGGTCTGTTGTACATTGGGTAGATATCTTGGTTGCTAACACCATCTCTGTAACTTGCACTGGGAGGATTCAAACGAGAGCCTTTATTTCCATCTCCTTCATCGGCACCTTAATTAAATGGGGGGAAATAGAATTCGGAAGATGTAATAGATCAACAAAAGAATTTGAAAGATGTAATAGATCAACAAAACAGTAGGGTGAGGTGGTTTTGAAAAAAGACCAAAACCAAAAACCAACTTAAAAAAACTCATTAACAGTAATTCATGCGGAAAACACAAAGGAAAATCATGACCGTGACGTGTGTCTATATATGTGATAGAGACACGCTCGCTATTTTCTATTAACTTTTTCTTCGATTTTGCGGCTCAGACAACTTCAATTTTCAAAATTGATCTCTATGTGAGCTTATTATATCATTTATATGGATAGTTTTTGAAGCCATTTAAAACATTCGCAGTACGTGTTTTATCAGATCTAAAACACTCAGCCTGTGTTTTAAAACACTGCTGCTCATGTTTTAAATAGCACATGGAAAAATTGATAAAACCGACATAACCGATCTTCCGCTTTGGGCATTCGTAATCAGCGCCTGTGATATACTAATGACATATATAAACATAAATGAAGGACGAATATTCCTGGAAGAAGGACCAACTTTGGCATGCTCCTTAGTGTAATCCAACTTCTGGGTATCCGATACATCCACCTGAATTGACGGAGCCCGACTTGCGTTAAAGTGCCTATGTCATCCTCAGGGACTTTACATATTTATACTAATTGGAACACTCTGAGAAGATTTGTAATATATCTTCTCAGGCGAAAATTTCATCTTCATGGATTTTTTTGCCGTTAACGTTGACGGAAGTGACGTCGAAAGAGGAATTTGTCTATATGAAAACCACTTTACAGATTCCTCTTTCGACGTCACTTCCGTCAACTTTAACGGCAAAAAAATCCATGAAGATGAAATTTTCGCCTGAGAAGATATATTACAAATCTTCTCAGAATGTTCAATTAGTATAAATATGTAAAGTCCCTGAGGATGACATATGCACTTTAAATAGAGAATTTAAGAATGTATTAACAGATATTCTGAACGAGTTTTTCAGTTTTTTCAAGGTGCATGAAGGAAACCGGCAAAACCACTTTCTAAATAAGACTGATTTTTCCCAGTTTACCGAAAACCCCTACAAAACCCTTCTGTGTTTAGCTATTTGGATGAAAAATGGAACATTCTGTCACCTGTTTGATATACTGCATAGTAGCTTCTCAAACAAGTCAGATTTTAAAAGTAAGTCAAATTGGTGAAACTTTGCTTAATTTATATACTTCCTTCCTCCAATATCCAAACACCATCTCACAACTAGGATTAACACCAACTTATTATACTCAAATTAGCAGAAATTCAATTTTTCAGGTCAAAGGAGGCAACAATTTCAAAATTTCTGATAATTCATGACAAGCATTGAATTTTGACATTTTGAGGTGAAAATTTCCAACAAATAGGCTATTTGATACTACACTGACCTAACTCACTTACACTAGTGCGTAATCATTTGAGACAAAGATTTTTACCTCTGGAGGGTCTCTCTTACCACTGTTCTAGAGAAAGATACTTCATCACTGTGATGCAGTAGTGTATAGTATATATTAACTTACCATGGTTATTTGCCATGTCACTTGTTAAACTAATTCCACCAGATTGTGTGTCAATAGTACTAGTAGTCTGACCATCCGGAAAGGATGTAGTCGCAGGGGTTGGAAATGCTGAACTCACTGATCTTGGATTGGTACTAAAGTTGTATGGATCTGTTCCAGCAGCTGGTTTGCCTTCTGGTGGTGGAGATGCTGAAGCCTCGATAGGACCCTTGCGCTCTGCAAAGAAAACATGGTAGATATGATTATATTATAGTAGAAACTTTTTGTTCCTGGACAGCATCCTTTAGTTTTCTACAGTACAGCAAGGCCCTGTATGCACTACCAGACTAAGTATACTGTATGGGTTAGGCTATATTGCACTCAGTAAATATTGCGACTACTGACATATATATATATCAGTGTTGTTGAGCACTCTGTGAGGTTGGTGCAGGTGTCTGTTAGTGACAATGCAATGCTCACTACCCCTGTGGTAGTTTGAGCACTCTGGCCCAATACCACTTCATCTAGATGTGCGCATGTCCAGTATTGTCCCACAAGTGGCTGTTACTGGCAGTTACTGGGGGGATATATAAAATGACGTTCTCACATCTCCATGGGTTCCAAGCTACACTGATGAGCTGTAGAACAGTGAAACACGTGTCTGTAGATTGAACTATATATATATATATAAATAAATAAGAGCAACTTTAATAACTCTTCATCGTATGTTGTTAGAATAATTGTGAGATGGGAAATAATTATATTACAGTAAATGCTACTCTGGGTTACAAAGCCAGACTCATAAAATGATCTATAGTAAAAAACACTACAACCAACCCAAAATCAGTGTGGCCTGAGTTTGGGCCAGCCTCATGTATAAAACACCCACTCAATAGAGTATCAGACTAGTAAACCAACTGCAGGTTCAAATCCGAGGTGCAGTTCAGTAGAGTTTTTCTCTTTACTCAGTATATAAGTATGGTTCATCACTCTGAGTAGCACTTAATCAATAATGCACCTATCAACGTAAACCCTGCAGGGTGGGGGTGCGGGCAAAGGGCGTGGATTTGACAAAAAAATGAAAATTTGAGTAAAATGCCCGAGGGTGGGAATTGTATATCAAGTAGAAGTAATGAATACTGCTGTTTTCAGGTGACCACGCCGCGCGCCGAATTTTGATTGTTGTTTGCATTGTCTCAACTCCTACTTGACACGGCCCAAAGTACGAGTTCACACGGGATCAAGTACAAGTTCAGTTTAGTCAAGGTTATTTTTTAGTGGTCGAATCAAGTTTTAGTCAGTTGTAAATTAATGTTTATTTTTGTATCAACCAATCACATTTCACTTATCCCAACGAACTGAAATTGAACACTAATAACATTTAACGCTGGATCCCAGACAGCAAGTTCTGAGATAATAATTATAAAACTTAGCAAACGCGGAAGGAGATATTACTAGTGGAAAAGCTTTGTCCATTGATTTTACAATAAAAGAGCTATTGTCGACATGACAAGCATTTTAAATAACCTTGACTAAACTGAACTTGTACTTGACCCCGTGTGAACTCGTACTTTGGGCCATGTCAAGTAGGAGTTGAGACAATGCAAACAACGATCAAAATTTGGCGCGCGGCGCAGTCACCTGAAAACAGCAGTAAGGTATCAGTATATTTTTTGGAAATAAAGATGTAAAATTAGTTTCGTACATGCGCAGAACGAACTGTACGTCCCATTAAGCTTATACAAACAGCCATCATCATTGCAAAACATTTTAAATATATTATAAAAGATGCTTCAGTTCAATACTACATGAAATTGATTAAGATTGAAGCAATACGGGGATCATTGGCGAAAAATAAATATAATCGATATTACGAAACTAGGGACGCTCTCCGTTACTAAATATTTACCGGTATAAAATATCAAAGGATCAAAATACGTAGCAACATTTCATAAGAGTTCATTAACTTAAATTATCAACACTTTATATCTAAATTCAATCGTAGTTTGATATCCTTAAAAGCAAACAGTGGACTGAGTATGTGTAGTCTAAGATACGGGCCAGCTATAACAAATAGAAAACAAAAGCAAAGTGAAAGCCTTTAAATCAAAAATATCAGATCACTTACCGTCAGCAACTGGTTTTAAAAGCCGAAGCAAATGAATCTGATTGTTAACCTCTAGGCACTTCAAGAACACAGCGAATGCTTTAGGTCCACGTTTGGGTAGAATATCGAGTAATCTTTCCTTTGTTTTAAGCGGTGTTGTCTCTGATTCAATGACATCCTTATCATTCTCACTCAGTATACTTTGAGAGTACAGGTACGAGGTCGCCGCTTTCACGTCGAGATCTCGAGCCAGTGTCATTCGATTTTTCTTCAAAAGGTCTCGATGAGCGTCCTCCATTGTCAATGTTCCTTTAAACCTTTTAAAAACGATTCAAGAGTATTTTAATTTAATTTTCTTCGCCAGAAAACACAACCTTCAGTGCACGAGGATGCCTTCAGTAGCTATATAATGTCGCTATATATGTGACGTCGTCGTTCGTCAGCGATAATTTCCACTCCAACCCAAGCCCCTTTGCAAATCACTCGACCCAAGATGGCGGCTAGCCATATATCCGGTGACGTATTTCCTGTTGTAAGCCAAGCAATTCTTTTTGGATATACATTTTTTTTAACTATAGTACGTAATATTTTTTGGAACGATAGTACGTAATTTTTTTTTTGAACTATAGAATATAATATTTTTTTTGAACTATAGAATATAATTTTTTTTTAACTATAGTATATATATTTTTTTAACTACAGTATATTTTTTGAACTATAGTATATACTATATTTTTTTTAACTATAGTATACAATATATTTAAAAAATAATTCACATTGACAAGAAATTGACGTCCAAAGGGTGAAAATTATACGTACTCTGTACTTACTAAAAGCCAAAGGGTGTATAGTATGTAATATTTTTTGTACTATAGTACAAACTAGTACGTAATTACTGAGGGCCACAAGTTTAGCTAGAGTATCACCCTCTTTAAATATAGAATAAATTTTTAGCATTATTTCTTGCTAGCTATAATGATCATAGGCCCGTTTTAAACTTCACATTTCTGCCGTGTCGAACGGATTCAATTTAAAAATTATGATAGCGTTATAAACCTTCCTCCTCTCACCTCTAATTCTTTTGTAAGCTTATTTTATTCTAATGTTTAGTTTTACTGCGATTGTAATTTAATCTCTGAAAATGTTGCAAATGATGCAACAAAACGTTATATCTTAATGTTTTAAATAATGCCTCTTCTTAGAGTTTTGTGCTAGGCTCTTTATCACATGATTAAATTGAACACGACACAGCAGCTCGACGTTTAAAACGAGGCCATGGTCGATGTAGCGAACATAGAATTTTGGAATCAGTTGAATTGCGTTGTTTTTTATAAATAATCTCCGCTTAATTTTTCAATTCGCGTTTAATGCAGGATTTAGGGAGGTTTTTGAGAAAACGGAGCAATTCAACTGATTCTCGACTTGATAGTTTTTTGTTTGTTTCTTTTTGCTAAGTATCATGGTATTGTTATGAGGTGAAGTTTTTGAAATTATGTTCATGTATTGCGCAGGTGCTCTGACGATTTAAGTGCGCAGCTCAGCTATAGCTCTCAGCCGGACAGCTTGATACTCTGGCTAGTTCGTTCATTCGTACAGAATCAAGCAAAGTTAGGTTTTTGACAACAAATAATAACACGAGCCTCTGCCTTCTGTTTCAGGCTTCCTTATCTTATCAACATTTGTACTTAGCGGTACAGGAGAAGTAACAATAGGACTCTAGGTCCCTTACAAGGTTATCCTCCTAAGGTCTAGGCGTTGGTTTTACGGAGGGAGGAAAACCGGAGTACCCGGCGAAAAACCCTCGAAGCACAGGAGAGACCAACTAAACTGTACTCACATGAGTTCCAAGCTCGACAACGCATCCAAGTACTAACCCCGTCCAACCGGGCTTAACTATTGGGGAGAGGCAGCGCCCTAACATCACACGCCACCCGTGCTCCCCTGTCATTACTAATCTTTATTGTTCGTGTATTTCTGATTGCGTTCGTGTATTCTTAATAGCGTTCGAGTAATTCTAATTGCGTTCGTGTATTTCCATGTGTTCGTGTATTTCTAATTCTCCAATTTATTAATAATTCATGATAATCAATGTTTAATCACGCGTGTATTTCTATTTGTGTTTACGTGTATTTTTAGAATCAGGGAAAACCAAACAAAACTGGGAAACCATTATTAAGCCAGTTTATTGGCCAAAGAATATTCCATTTTGTCCACCATCGAAAAGAAAAGAAATTAAAAAAGGTTAATTATTAAGTGCATCTTTATTTACTGTTTTTTGCTTAGGGTATATTGTAATGTAGTTAAAGAGCTATAGCTCAAGTGAAATGTTAAAGTGCCTATACGAAGCAAAAATTAACTTTGTCTTATTCAAAAGAACATTTAAAATGATTATTTTCGTTGTTCAGATATTACAGGATGTTGGCTCACGGACATGGTCATTGATTTCAGGCTGAGGTAAAAACTAGATTATCTGCCTTACAGAGCATATAGCTCAACTGCATTCTCCCATTGTGAAAATACAAATCGAGGATCTGAAAGAGGACGTGGCGCCGAGGGGGGGGGGGGGGGGGGGGGGGGGGAGAGAAACGCACAAGAAACTAGCACTGCCAGTACCACCACACGAAGCAGAGCAGCTAGGAAAAATACTAGCACCGTCATTCGCGCCGCTAGCAATCGCGCCGCTAGCAATCGCGCCGCTAGCAATCGCGCAGCTATATATTTTTATTATATTATTTAATCTATACTTTTTGGCAGATTTGATACGTTACCGTAGAGATCTCACTCTCGGTTTTATGTATTTAATCAGTAACAATTTAATGGTCTGTTCTCGTTTATAGATACTACTGTACCCAAGTTGAGAAAACATATGTATATCAATCCATGTTCACGCAAAGATTGTTGACCAACGGGTCAATGTTTGTAAAGATATGTTGATTTTTATTGGTAAAACTATTCCAAAATATCAAAAAAAATAATTCTAAACTATTGCACTGATTTAGGAAAAAAGGCACACTAAACTTCAGGGGATGTCACTTGGAGAAGGTTAAAGAGGAAGAATGGACCCCGAAAAACTTAGATAGGTACCACACCATAATGGTATCTGTTTGCAACATATAAGTAAAACATACGTTCTTTTACTGAAATAGAAAAATTCCCTAAGTCGTTATATTGTTCGCTGGGTGATTGACAGAACTACCTAGCACTTTAAATCTGATAAAACACTGTTGTTTGTGTTTTTAACCTTACATAATTATACGTTTTCCGTTTTTTAAATCTAAGGCTTCACTGGTGGATATTGGTCTATCTGGTGAGAAAAGGAAAGTTGTACGTTTTATGTAGTTTAAACGAAAAAAAGAAAATAATTGCCAAAATAATTTAGGAAAAAAGGCACACTAAATTTTAAAGGATTGAACTTGGAAAAAGTAAAAGAGGAAGAATGGATCCTGAAAAAATTAGACAGGTACCACACCATAATGGTATCTGTCCGCAACATGTAAGTAAAACATACGTTCTTTCAGTACTGAAAACTAATTGGGAACAACTAGATAACGTGAACGGCCTTTATCATAATGGTAATGTAAATAGGTGGTTATTGTTTAATTTATAATTAATATTATTTTAACAGGATATACGATTGGCCCATTGTTACTTGATGCCACTAAAATAAGTAATGAAACACGTCTTCAAATAAAAAAATGTAATTAAAAAATACCAAAAATAACAACGAGTGGTTGAAAGAAGAAATATAAAAAAGGAAAAAAAAATATAGAAAAAATTAAAAACAAAAAAAAGAAAAATTAGTTAACAAAAATAGTGTGTAATTAATAAAATAAATAGTAAGCCATTTATTATAGTTATTATATTTTTTCTCTGATTACCCTTACTAGGTTACCCAACACAAACAAATGGCTACGACTGTGGAGTCTTCATTATAGAATATACAAGAGCAATCATTAGGAAAATTTAGGAAAAAAGGCACACTAAACTTCAGGGGATTCAACCTTGAAAAGGTCCGAGACAAGGCATGGACCCCGAAATGGTTAGACGGGTACCACACCATGGTCCACTAGTGGTTATTTATAATAAACTGAAATAAACTGCGACTATGGGTTTTAATATTTTTTTTTGTCAACTTATGGCGTCACAATTGATAACGTTATGATTATATTATTTTTATATTATTTAATATATACTTTTTTGGCAGATTTGATGGACGGAAAACTGTTATAGAAATTAATGAAAATTTAGCATGTTGCAGATCACATGGTTGAATTGCGAAAATATATTTCAATTTTGGACAGTCCTACAGATTTCGTTTATATATGCAAGTTAAGCTGACTTTCTCATTCTTATCGGTATTTTTGTAGAAGACATCAACGATAAAAAGAACAAGGTGATACACATTAAGATATATTTGAGTTTGTTTTTCATTGATTGATTGGATTCGATTAAATTGATTGATTACTAAATTAATTAGAAAGTGCCTTTTTTGATAGAATGCCGTATGTCAATACCCACGACCTGGACACCTTAAACGAGGGAAGTTGGCTCACAGACACGGTGCTTGATTTCATGCTAAGGTAAAAACTAGATTATCTGCCTTACAGAGCATACAGCCTAACTGCATTCTCCCATTGTAAAAATTGCAAACCGAAATCGATAACCGGTTTTAGACCAACAATTTAAATCATCAAGACGATCCTAACGGTTATGTATAGAAGAAGTTTATAAGCGCCTCTATGAACCGAGTACAACAGTGTTTATATAGGTGAAAACACGCAGTAAATTTGACAGATACTTCGAATGGGCAAGAAAGTCTCAGAACTGGTCAGCAGATATTCCTCCTATAGGGAAGCCAACATTTCCAAAGGTAAAGATACAAAATATATATTTTTAAAATGAAGATTTTGTCGTAATAACAGATTTAAATACTGCTTCAAAAACCGTAAATACACTTAAACTATAATATAGTTTAGAATGAAGTAGGAAAATGCCTAAAGAGTATCTCTATACCTACCTAATTTTTAATTATATATAGTTATTATATTTTTTTCTGGTTATCCTTACTAGGTTCCAACACAAACGAACGGGTTTGATTGCGGCATTTTTGTTATCGAATATATGCAAGAGCAATCATGGAAGGAGTAAGTGCTTATATAACCGTATTAAATCGCCTCTCTCCCTCTTATTTAACTAATTATTGCTAGGATGATGTTCTGAGCAGTAAAATTGTCGGGTGTTAGACAGAGTAAAACAATAAAGAGACCGTTCTTGACCAGGAATGGCATGGTGGAAAGTGCGGAGTTTGGAGTGTGTCGCGGAAGAAAAAAATAGAAACGCCAACTACTAAAATTTTCATTATAATAGGATAATAACAACAAAATTCAAAGGACTGATCGTTTCATATTGCAAGCTTCAGTCTGTTTCACGCAGCTTCATACCAACGCTCATCGCGCAGCTGCCAGCTGGTAGTTATTACGTGTCCTATTTCAAACAACAAAGCCGGCAGGAATTGCCATTTCAAAGACCGGAATTTCAAAAAATTAAACAAATTTGAAGAAGTCTGAAAAGTGAAAACTAATTGGGAACAACTAGATAACGTGAACGTCCTTTATCATAATGGTAGTCTGTAAATAGGTTGTTGTTGTTTAATTTACAATTAATATTATTTTTCCAGGCTACGATTGGCCGATTATTACTCGATGGCACTAAAGTCAACAATGATACAAGGGTTGAAATCAAAAACGTAATTAAAAAATACAAAAAAAATATAATTAAAAAAAAAATATATATATCAAAAAAATTAAAAACAAGTTAAAGTGCCCATGAAACGAATATTTGAAAGAACACTTAAAATGATAGAGTAACATCTTTTGCAGTTTTTCGTTTCCTTGCTTTCGTTCTTGAGATATTTCAGTTTGTTTGATGTACATGTCTCATGTTGCGACGTCACCCGTTCGGGGAACGGAAACGAGGGAAGTCTACACGCAGGCTAGTAGTTATATATTACGTGTCCTATTTCAAACAACAAAGCCCGCAGGAAATGCCATTTCAATGGGCAGAGCGAAATTTTTCTTAGTCGAAATTTTACTTAGTTGAAGTTGTAAAGCCTGCTACGGAAGAAAACAAAATTATTAAGTGTGGAAATTGAAGTCTGAAAAGTGAAAACTAATTGGGAACAACTAGATAACGTGAACGTCCTTTATCATAATGGTAGTCGGTAAATAGGTGGTCGTCTCTCTCCTCCGCAGAGGCTTCTATTCGCAGGCGCGCGGGCTATCGTAAAGCGCGCGGGCTATCGTAAAGCGCGCGGAGAACGTCGGTGGTTGTTGTTTAATTTACAATTAATATTATTTTTCCAGGCTACGATTGGCCGATTGTTACTTGATGGCACCAAAGTCAATAATGATACACGACTTGAAATAAAAAACGTAATTAAAAAATACAAAAAAAATATAATAAATAAAAAAAATATATATATAAAAAAAATTAAAAACAAAAAAAATTTAGTTAAAGTGCCCATGAAACGAAGTAACATCTTTTGCAGTTTTTCGTTTCCTTGCTTTCGTTCTTGAGATATAGGAAAATGCCTAAAGAGTATCTCTTTATATCATCTCTTACAGGTTCCCACAAACAAATGGGTTTGACTGTGGAGTCTTCGTCATTGAATATGCAAGAGGTACAACACCATAATGGTACCACATGGTCCACTAGCGGTTAGTTGTGTATCAGTTACACTTAGGAGAGCTACTGGTGCTGTGCAGCTTGCACCAAAAAAAGGAAACCACTGCTTGGTGAATGACAAAATCAGCAATTCTTACTAAGTGAAACATAAGGAAGCGGAGCCAGGAACATATACGTGTTCACATCAATGTTCTCACAAAGGTTACTTATGAACAGGAAACGAAGTACATTAAATTTTAAGGAATGCAACATAGAAAATGTCATAAATAAGGCATGAGCCCCGAAAGACCTAGACTTGACTCCCCGTCAAGAGCAGAGGTGGGTACAGTAATTTACAATGCATGTTCCTTATAACTAGTCCTTTTATTGCATGTATTTATTTTTATTCGTGTCCGTGTATTTCTAATGGCGTCCGCGCGCACTTCTAATAGCGTCCGCGCGCACTTCTAATGGCGTCCGCGCGCACTTCTAATGGCGTCCGCGCGCACTTCTAATGGCGTCCGCGCGCACTTCTAATGGCGTCCGTGCGCACTTCTAATGGCGTCCGCGCGCACTTCTAATGGCGTCCGCGCGCACTTCTAATGGCGCCCGTGTACTTCTTCTAATGGTACCCGTGCATTACTAATTGTGTCCGTGTATTTCTAATTGTGTTCGTGTATTTTCGTTTTTGTTCGTGTATTTGTTGCTTGTGTATTTGTAATGGCGTTCGGGTATTTCCAGACAAATAGATTAACCAGAAACAGTGCTGGAGAGCGATGCGCTATTTGGCGTTAAAAACGTAGCTTGTTATCGATTCCGTACGAATGAACGAACTTAGAGAACTAATATAAACCGCTGCTAACTCGTCAGAGCACCGTAATCGATGTTTATATAGGATAAACACCTTCGATTAGGAATCGTGACCCTGATTTGGGAGGCTAGAGGTTACTGCATGGTACTCGCCTAAGGTACCACCTCAAACTCGTGGAGGGCGGGAGCGTTTTAATCTTCCCGTGGTAGACACAGTTCAACTGCTTCTACCCCACTGCCCAATTATTGTTATTTTTATATTTTTAAGAATTTTCCACGCTTTACAATATGCAAAACAAAAAAAACAAACAAAAAAACAACCGTGAGAAGACTTGCATAGGATAGCTTACAATTGGCTGCGCAAACATAACATAACTAACACGCTAGCCATGTTGGCGTAATACAGACCGGAAAGATTGAGTCTAACTATTATGCTTACTGTGTCGAGGCGACATCAGCAAGGACCTCTGCTCTACGAGTAACAGAACCTCGTCCGTCCTGCGAGACGCTCGTTTAGATTAAGTAATATTAAACTAACACATTACAATGTACTTACAGTTTTGCTGAGAGTTACAACATCAGGAGCTCTGCCCACGAATAACGAAACCTCCATTGAGCAGAACTTCCATCCAGCGACATTCGTTTAGACGTAGAAATATTAACTAATATTAAACACATTACAATGTACTTACAGTTTTGCTGAGAGTTGCATTAAGGAGCTCCTGCATGCCCCACAGAATAACGGAACCTCCATCAAGCGAGACACCAGTTTAGATGTAGACATTAACCAACATTAAATCCATTACAATGTACTGTCATCCATATAATGTACTATCGGTATACCATTGCACCATAGCGTTTTCTTACAATTTGTTTGATAGTTCCAGCAGTCAAGAAGCCGACCACTCGTCAATACGAGGTAGAAACTGAAAGGCAACCAAGAAGAAAAACCTTTGACAACGAACTAAACAACTGCGCAGTGCGACTAGGGCGCTACAGTAACTTGATAAAACTTGTGAGGAAATTCAAGTCACTGGGTTTAGATGCAGACATAACTGATATTAATTAAACAAGACGGCTGGGTCACTCGGGCGACTGGGAAAGTGCGGAGATCTCCTCCGCAGAGTGGGAAGAACAACGGAGGAAGATCAGATCGAAGGCTGAATGTCGTGCATACTTCAGTGGTGAACATGCATATTTACGATCAAGACAGTTGTCAGCCACATCTGAATCTTATCACTGTTTAACTATAAAACCAGCCAGTCAGTCAGGCAGTCAGTTTCAAAATCTACCAACAGCGTGCAAGAACACCTTCATCAAAAGGCAAAGCTGTTCAACTTTTTGTTCAACTTACTCTAAAAGCGAAAGGAGCAAAGAACTTACAATATGTCTCACGGCCTCATTCAGTAAGAGCGGAAGTAAAAAGTGCAAAAATGCAAAATCGTGACACCCAAAAAACCAAGCCGAGTAACTAGACATTACAATGTACTTACGGTTTTACCGAGAGTTTTCGACATCAGTAAAGAGCTCCTGCCATGAATAATGGAACCTCTTGCATCCAGTGGAACACCAATTTTTGTTTGGTAGTTCCGGCAGTTAAGGAGCCGACCACTCTTCGGGGGCGTATGACGTCAACAAAATTCGCCTTCGTGTAGTTTATAAAAATTGGGCTATCAACGACGAAGCCTAACATGTGTAGAGCTTGGTATACCAATAGCCCCTATCGAGTCAAAACTCACAACGAAGTATCCCCTTTTAGCCCCGAGGCCGAAAGTACAAACACGACCACTGACACCGTTTATCGTTAACTTTCTTTATTATTCTAATGACTCACTGAGAGTTAAAAATCCACAAAATTGAAGGCCGAAGGGAGATTAGTAGTGACATGGAGAGATAGCCAAACAAGACACATTAAAACCACCTTCCATTGCATTCACTTCGCCTGTATGAACAGAGCTGTTCGCTTTGAAAGTTTCCAACTTTTGAAAGGAACTGAGAAATGGACGCTCTGCCGGTGGAGGCGGGGTGGATGTAACGAAAAGTCGTCTTAAGTTCTCCACGGCGATCCTGCCCAAGTCACCCCTGTACAGGGTGCGAATCGAACTGGAATTGGATACAATCGAGATAATACTGCCGAAACATAACGTTGGGAGTCTAACGTTACGAGCGAAGGCCCTTCGTCAGAGAGAAACGTAAAGAGTGTAAACAAACGTTCTCTGTTTCGGCAGTATATCTAACCTTATGGAGCTTGCGTACTTTAGCGCCTAAAGTACGTAAATATTCGGCTCCTACTAACGATACAAATATATCTCTCCAGTTATATATACACACATACAGCTCCCTTAAGCCTGGTTCTCATATGCGGAACTAAAGCTGGATTTCCACTAGGCGTAAAATATCGCGCGCTCGACCTTTTTCTTTTGTCTTGTGAGTTTCCACGTGGAACGAAGTAGAAAACTATTCAATTTGTGCAATAGAAAAGTCGAGCGGGCGACATTTTACGCCTAGTGGAAATCCAGCTTAAAGGCGGATTTCTATTCAGCTTTTTTTGTCGAGCGAGCGAGTTTTTGCGATCACTTTCTTTGTCTCATGAGCCCTCGGGTGGAACGGATCCAGTCGAGAGCCCAGAAGACAAAAGAAAGCGATCACAAAATGCCGATCGCGCGATAAAAAGCACTGAATGGAAACCAGGCTTAACAAACGAACTCACAGGCAGTGAAGCGGTTACGGTATAAAATTTAGTTTGAATACAAAGAGCTAACTCGACACGGCACAGCAATACGAAATTTGTGATTCTGCGCACGACAGTCATGCCTGTAAATCGAGTCAAGCTCACGGCATAGGAGAACCAAGCTTTATTCCGCCTTCGGCTTACGAATCAACTGGCATTATATACCACATAATTATATTAGTACTGGATGTTCAGGTAACAGGGCTAGTTAGCCCATTGTTAAAAATACATACAAAAATATGTCACGGTTATACATTATATATATGCGAGTTTCTTTCAATACAATCGCCATACATTTGGCACGATTTTCACCGTAAATATTATACAATTATTGGACGAGGTTGACCATGATAGCTTGTGTTATCGACGACGAGGTAAGTGTTATCTTCGGCTTCGGCGGATAATACAAACCGAGGCTTGATAACACAAGCTATCATGCGACAACCGAATTCAATAATTGTTTTATTACGAACATCCTTCTCCTTGCAGCCACGTATTATAGACAAGCCATACAGCATCAATGTGCAAGTTCATATCTCTCGCTTCAGTCCAGTCGTTGTACGCTCTGTTGTTGCACAAGTCCTCAGCAGTTTGATTCTAGAATTCACAGGATATTTCAGCATCTTTGACTTTCATTCCTAGCTCAGAGACAATCCAAATGCCGCTTCAGCACATCCATGCAGAACGACACGGATTTCATCTTTTGAAACCGCTTCTAGTTCCTTTCAAGTTATATATGTACACGAAAGCAAAACCTGTACACACACCTCCACGATTATATAGTTCCAGGGAAGTGATACAAGACACTAAGATCTAAGATGGCCGATTGCGTACGTCATGTTTCATTCCTCCACGCGACCATCTAATTACGGCGAGCCGGTGAAGGGGATTGGGATTAGTATACAGAGCGGCCATGTTGGATTGATTTTGTAGTCAGCCAATTACTGAGCGTTAGTAAGTAGTTCACTGTTGTAAATACGTGAAAACACGCCATAATGTTCAGTGTTTATGCAGTGCGGCTAATAACTGAGGTTGGTGGTTTAACAACAATCCAACGATGATTTATAGTTTAGATGCATGTCAAAACGAGGAACAGTCAGCAGAATGACCTGTGGACTCATTGCCGTGCACCATACATCTAAACCATAAGTCGAAGAGGGTTAATCACAGTGCAGAACGGTGGTACACACACACAAGGGAGTTATATTACAGTTCGGAGTAATCCGAAAGCACACCAATACAACCTTATAGGCATCTGGTGGTGGTGGTAGGGTCACTTGGAGTTGAGGTGTGCTTGTTCTTTATACATCCTAAAATGAGACAGAAATATTGATGAAATACAACAGATGGTAAAGTAGCTAGACAGAAAATAGAAAGGGAAGAGAATACGACATGGATGCCAATGGATGAGATAAGATAAGACGGAATGAACTGAGATGAAACAGGATGAGCTGAAGCGAGATGAAACAGGATGAGCTGAAGCGAGGATGGGATGGGATGAGCTGAAGTGAGGATGGGATGGGATGAGCTGAAGTGAGGATGGGATGAGCTGAAGTGAGATGAAACAGGATGAGCTGAAGTGAGTATGGGATGGGATGAGCTGAAGTGAGGATGGGATGGGATGAGCTAAAGCGAGGATGGGATGAGCTGAAGTGAGGATAGGGATGGGATGAGCTGAAGTGAGGATGGGATGGGATGAGCTGAAGTGAGGATGGGATGGGATGAGCTGAAGTGAGGATGAGATGGGATGAGCTGAAGTGAGGATGGGATGAGCTGAAGTGAGGATGGGATGGGGTGAGCTGAAGCGAGATGGGATGAGATGAAGCAAGTTGGGATGGGCTGACGTGAGATGGGTGAGCTGAGATGAACTGAAATCAGATGGAATGAAATTAGATGAGGTGGGAAAGAACTGGATGCTATGAAACGAAATGAAATATGACAGGAGACGACACGAGGATGGATAAGATGAGATTAGTAGAAAAAACAATACACCAATAAAACCCCAAGCATTCACCTGCACCATGTAATCAGCAGTTAGTGATTCTTGTATTGTTGTTAATGTCTTCTGAACACGAAGAATCGGTAGTCTCGCATTGGGAGAATGATGCCAACATTCTTCAATTACTTGGCTTGTTCGTTTCATAATCTGGAATACAAAACACCATTTAAACAACACAAAATCAAATGTGGTACCACTAAAGAAATTGTCCAAAAAATAATACAAGCTCTCCCACATTCCTGCACTAGTATGTTTATGTGTGCGCACGTGTACGTCTGGGCGTGGATATGCATCGGTGCATGCGCGCGCATCTGTTTGCATGTGCGCGCATCTGTTTATATGTGCGCGTCTATGTGTGCATACATCACATGTGTGCGCCTACATGCGTCTGCGCGCGCGTACGTGTATATATAATTAATACCGTTGCATATTGCATATATATAAATTATGATATTTACAAACACAAACAAGGGAAAACAAAGAAGACACTACATACATTATCGTCATGCCATCGGTTTAAAATCGGTGGTCTCTTTCTTTCAAGGCAAACAACCTTTCGCAGTTCGTCTATGCTTGGATTACAACTAACCATACCTTCATATGGTACTTGGTAAGGTTCACGAATACCTGAAGAAGCAAAGAGAAAGAAGAAAATCAGGAATTTGAGACGATTATGGGCACAAAAAAAATGTTCTTTTTCTACGTTCTGATGCAAAATTTTACCGCAAAGTCTGTTTTGATAGAAAATTTTAACCTGAGGTTGCAAAGGTGAAATGCGCTAATCACTGTGCTGCGTTGAGAAACGTGATAACTTGCACGAATCGCCAACTAAAAGCGCAATTTTAGTATCAAACTCATTAGGGAAGATTTAGAAGTTTGATTAAGTAACAGTTAATTACCGAGAACCGAGGAATTACGCCACAAGTATAGGCTTAATGCCAAGTTTCGAGGTAATTAACTAATTTAGTTCAAATTTCACAAGGTTTCGTCTTTATCTACATGTATACTTCCCTGCAGAGTTGGAAAAAGTATTCAACCTCCCTCCGGATGGGTGTTTAAGTTTAGATAACCTTCCTCAAAATATATAGCGAGAATTTTGTGTTTTGCAACGTTCATAAATACTGCGTGACTTTTGCAGTACCTTGGTTTTCTAGGTTTTCCTAGGTAAGCTTTGGCATACTACAATAGCTACTAATAACTGACCGCTGCTGACTGATAGCCTGCCAACTACCCTCGACTGCTGCGAAGATACAGATATCACAGCCTGCATAATTGTTGGTTAGCCAATGTTTTGCTGCAAATCGCATTTCTTCTCGACACCTTGCTTGATCAATTGTAACTTTCTCAGATTACCGAATGTGTTGTTTCACGTGTTTTCACTTTAAACCTTCCTCCGGGTGGTACCCGCATACCCGCAGCTTTTTCCCAACTCTGCTTCCCTGGGCTTTATATTACAGATAAAGACCGTGCATTTATAATGACAATTCAATTCAATTCAGTTTCTATGGGAGATAAAAACTTATGAATAACAAAGAAAACCGCGTGAAATTTGAACTAAATTCGAAAAATTACTTCATTCGAAAAACATACCTTCCGATACGGTTCGAAACGCAATTTCCCACAGCACCAACGCCAGCGAGTAGATATCAGCTTTCAATAAAGCAACGTGGTTTTTCCCAGAAGTTGAAGTCTTATCCAGTAACTCAGGAGCCATGTACCGCTTTGTTGCCTGTCTCGGATTCTTCTCCATCTCCTTTTCGCCAAGCTCTTCATCTGCTCTCAATGCCAGACCAAAATCACCTAATGCACATATACCACCTTTTTTCACAAAGATGCCTTTGGACGTTATGTTTCGGTGAGCAATGGCGCACTTCTTGTGTGTACCTGTCACTTCTATGTGAAGGCATGCAAGCCCGCATGCTAATGACGTCGCTAGGCGTAACATCTCTTTCTTGGACAGATGGTGAGATCTTAGGTACTCGTATAGTGAACCGAGGTCGCAATATTCAGTAATTAGGTAGAGTTCTGTAGATGAAGTGCCACCAACACGATCCGAAGCTATGAATGCCACGATATTATCATGTCGTGCAATGTCGTTGTAGAAATTGCATTCTTTTAACCAAAGGAGTTCGTCTCGTGAATGGAATATTCGTACTGCTACCTTGTTACCACGCCATTGCGCCTCGTAGACACGACTGAACTGACCAGTGCCGATCTTCGTGATTAGGTCTACTTGCCTTGCAATGGTGCGTTGAACCTGAAGGTTGAATCAATTGTTATTGCCGACACTATCACATGTACCACACTTTTAAATCAACACTTATACTAGTAGTAGCTATGACAATCAATACAACTGCTGTCATCACTAAATACACCAACACTACAAACCCAACCACCACCACCACCACCACTCCACCACCATCAGTAGAATCATCAACATTGACAACACTGCAATAATCACCACAATTACTGTCATCACCAAATATACCAACACTACCACCACCACCACAAGACACTTCTGCAACAATCACCACAATTGCTGTCATCACCAAATACACCAACACTGTAACCACCATCACCCACTCCACCTGTAGAACCATCACAGTGACCAGATACACCACCACCACCACCACCACCACCACCACCACAATTACTGTGCAAATCTTACTAGTTTTGGAAGACCAAATCCACTGCCACCAGTGTCTTCCAGTAACTGTTGAATTGTTTGATGGTTGAAAACAATGTGATGACCTTTGATTTTAATCTTATCATATCTTTCAGAATTCTTGTGCCTGAAACACAAACACAAGAAGTTAGGCCATGAAAGGTATTGGAAATACTGTGCCAAATGCTGGTATTGCCATGAAGGAAGGAAATAAGAAAAAGAAGAAAGGTAGGAAGGAAAGAAAGGAGGTAGGATAGAAGAAAGGAAAGTAGGAAGGAAAAAAGGAAGGGAATGATGGAAAGGAAGGAAAAAAGGAAGGAAGGAAAAAAGGAAAACAGGAAGGAAGGAAAGGAAGGAAATAAAAAAAAGAAGGAAAAAAGGAAAAGAAGGACAGGAAGGAAAAAAGGAAGGAAGGAAAAGAAGGGAATGAAGGAAAGGAAAGAAAGGAATGAAGGAAAGGAATGAATGAAAGGAATGAAGGAAAGGAAGGAAGGAAGGGAGAGGAAAGGAAGGAGAGAAGGAAAGGAATGAAGGAAGCAAAGGAAGGGGAAAAATTCAGGCAAAGAATACAGTACCTGCAGCAACAATACCACACAACGATAATGACCAATAAAACAAAGCAGATGGTTGATGAAACAATCAAAGCAATTACAGGGTAGCCAATGTTACTGGTTTGTGGAGTGCCTTAAAAATAATAAAACACATATGTTCAAAATCCAAAGCCAGCCAACAATTTTAGAAAATATAATATAAAACATATTCTGAAAATGAACATCTTAAAAAAACAAACAAGATATGGACAAAACAAGACAAAAAAATAAAATGAAATGGTAACAATTGGACTCTATTTCAAAGTAATAGAGTTGAAATATTACCATTTCATATTTTTTTGTCTTGTTTTGATCCATATCTTGGGTTTTTCAAGATGTTCATTTTTGGAATACGTTTTATATTACATATTATGTTCAAACTTCAGAGAGTTGAGTGTATCACATTTACAAGGAAGACATTGTAAACCCAATGCAGTCCAACTTCAAATATTGTAACTTGCTTAAAATACAGATAATGCATTTAAATAACTATATATGTTTTTATCCAATCTCGTTCCCAGAGCCCACGTTCCCCACCCAGGAAACGAGAGACTCTGGGATAATCTGTTTTAAATCGTTACGTTATTGGCTGAATAGTGAGCATGAGTTGGTCTGAAGTGACCGGAAGTAGAATTAATAAAACCAAAATAACAAAGATGTTGGACGACAAGACTCCAGTGAAGATGTTGCCATGATCAATATCTTCACCGTATGTGTGTAGATGCTGTAATTCGAGCTTCACCAGCAACCCCATTGACTTGTTTCGGGAAAAGTCAAACAAGGAGAACCAGATTCCACTCGGATATTTACACATGTGTACCTCAACTGGAATAACATGAATCCTGTGATTTGAAACAGATTATCCCAGAGTCTCTCATTTCCCGGGTGGGAAAGTGGGCTCTGGGAACAAGATTGATGTATACCTAAATAACTATTTTACCAATTATTTCAGAGATTCAAGCTATTTTAGCTGAGTAAATCAAAGGAAAAGTTTATACAGACTTGGACAATGTTGTATAAATACCTGTTTTCACCATTGTTGGTTGTAGAGTTGGAAGCAACTCTTCATTACAAAAATCACGATCATAGCAACACAACACAGAATTCCACTCTTCCAATGTTCTTATCCCATCATGTTTACACTGGAATATAGCAACCTCTCCACTAGGTTCACGTGGCAAGCAGCCCATATTTCTTCGAAGATGCCCATCTTCAATAACAATCTGACTGAAACAGTTGCCATTAGTTTCACATGTGAAGTTCTTGTGATATTCTGGGCAGATATTTTCAGAGCAGCTACACTTGCGCTTTGCATCATCCACTGAAAAAAACCCAAACCAAATTAATCAATGGGCCACGGCATACAAATTGTGAAGGCTACTGTATATTTTTGAAGTGAAAAGGCAGTGAACTGCAGTTAACACTTCGAGACCTGGACCTCCCCCTGTGCTGAATAAAATTGTCTGGTGTTAGCCAAAAACCTTAAAGACTTGTCATCAGGCTTCAAAGTGTTAAGTTCATCACATTTTCAAGAGTGTAAAAAAGTAAAGCATATAGCAGTGTTTTTGGATCAAGAACGCAGATTTTCATGGTTTTCCATGCAAGCTATAGTACAAATCGTGAAATAAAAGTAGTGTGCTGCATAGGCAGTATTGAAACAATTGGAATATAGTAAGGTTAGATATACTGCCGAAACAGAGAATGTAGGAGTCTAACGTTTCGAGCGAAGGCCTTTCATCAGAGAGAAACAGGAGTCCTACATTCTGTTTCAGCAGTATATCTAACCTTACTATATTTTGATTATAGTACAAATCTATTTGTCACCATTTTTAGCTGGCAATGAGGTGTTTTTGTTATGATATCTTACTCTCAATGTACACATTTTCACTTTGTCTAACACCAGATGATCTTATTCATCAAGTGGGAAACTCTTATAACAACTTGCCCACTAAAGAGTTAATAAATAAACTTTAACCAAATTTATTTATTGTTAATGATTAAATCTTTAAAGTGCTTATATCACTTGTGGGGTTTTAACGTATTTAAATAGACCAGAAAAAAATGACATATTGGCTTCTGAACATGCCAATTCTCAAAAATTTCCATCATTCATTTTAACACCTTGGGGGCTTGGGACTCAGGAACGAGTCAATCCAAAACAACTACGTTTCGGCTTATTGTTTCACAAAAACATATATTTGACTGAAAAATTGAAATGTCGAGCTCACACCTGTTTTCCAGTACACACAAGAGTTCCAACTAAGAAGACGGTCGGCTTAGGTTCCCGAGTCCCAGCCCCCCATGCTTAAAAATGAACGATGGAAATTTTTGGCGAAAAGCCGAAATTGGCATGTTTAAAGGCTTATATCTCAGAAACTATTAAAGTAAATCAAAAACGGCAAAATAACTTATTAACTAACTTTTTTTGCTCTATTCAAATATGTTAAAACCCCACAAGTGATATAAGCACTTTAACCATTTATTGTCGACTTCAGCTCACTTTTCAATGTGCAGTTCATTGCCAAGTATCAAATTACATTTCTAAACCAGAGGTTCATTAACAAAGTTTGATTTGAAGTTCAAATGTTCGATTTGAATGATTAACAAACAACATATTTTCCAAAAGAAATCCTATCAGGTTTGGCTGACCAAAGGGTTTCTGTAAATGTGAACGTCGAATCAAACATCAAATCGAACTTTGTAATCAACTTCTGATTTGTAAATGTAATTTGATACTTGGCAATGAACTTCTGAACATTGCATTGAAAAGCGAGCTGAAATTGTATCGACAATAACTGGCAATCAGATCAGATGTTTCTATCACAACTATATTTCACTCTAACACCAAATGATTTTGTCTTACACCAGATAATTTTACTCAAGTATGTAGTTAAAATATACTTGTATACAGTATATATGTTTGTAATACAGAAGTGTACACAGTGCAGCCATATTTGTTGCAGCAATTGACGGTACCGAAAAAGATGGCAGCGGTACATTTAACCACAATGTTTTGTGACCTCAAATCAGCTCAAATATCAACTAAACATTGTTTTTCATGCTAAGATGTATTAAGTAAGCAAGAACTTCATTCCTACCTTCATTCCTATCACCATCTTTTCTGGTATGGTCAATTGACTGTACCGAAAAAGATGGCAACTTGTACATTGAACCTCAATCCTTTGCATGCAGTAAATATTGTTTCTTGGAAGATATGGTTATACAAAGGAAATCAGTACCATGTCCGTGGTTTTATACCTTATAAAACTTCTTGACATCAGAAAGAATACTAATGAACATACAATTTTATATAAAGAATACTAATGAACATACAATTTTATATAAAGAATACTAATGAACATAACATCCAATAACGAATCGTTTTTGAAGCCATTCAAAACACTCGCATCACGTTTTTTTTTATCAGATCTAAAACACTCAGGCTGCACCCTCATAGTTTTAAATCTGATAAAACACTCCTGCTCATGTTTTAAATATTACTTAGCATGATAAACAATCTTTAGTTGTTACTTGAGCTAATTTGAGGTTGCAAAGTAGAGGTCGGAGTAAACTTTTATCATTCAGATTGGATTTTGTTCTTTTTTTCTCAGATTGGATTGGATTTTGTGTTTTTTTCTCAGATCAGATTGAATTGGATTTTGCACTTTTTTACCCACATCAGATTCACTTTCGTCATTGTTTTTGTCACAAAATTAACAAATTCACTAGTTGTATGCACGTTGCACTACACATGAAGGATATTATTACATTTGAGCAGCTGTTTTCAGATTGGATCGGACTACAACTTTTTGGCTTCGGATTGGATTCAGATTGACAGTTTTGGCAAACCCTCAGATTATAAGGGGTCAATCCAATCCGATGCACACCACTATTGCAAAGCATTGTGGTTTAATGTAAAACTGCCATCTTTTTCGGTAGCATCAATTGAAGGACTGTCAAACACAGATGACACATTAAACTATCAATATAGAAATATTTTCCTTAGTCCAACAAAAGATTGAACTATATGATCATCAGTTTAATAGCGAGCCCAAAAACATATTAGTCTGGTGAATATTTGAGCTCTATCAACAGACAAGACATTCATTTCCCAAATTAAATCAGACAGAAAACAAACCCAATTTAGCATATTATGATCGAAATATAGTGAGGTTAGATATACTGCCGAAACAGAGAATGTAGGAATCTAACGTTTCGAGCGAGGCCCTTCATCAGAGAGGGGCCTTCGCTCGAAACGTTAGATTCCTACAATCTCTGTTTTGGCAGTATATCTAACCTTACTATATTTCGATTGTTGTTCCTACACTGCCTACGCAGCATGCTACTTTTAATTAGCATATTATGGTTGACCAAGCTCGGTTCTCTTAGAAAACAAAATCTACACCAAACTCAATGTAGATTTCAGACATCAGAAAACAGTATTTGCTTAACATAAATAAAGAGTATTGGTTTATGAAATCCTCAGGGTTATTATTGAATACCGAGAGATTCCCCAAGGTTATTGTCCCTTGAAACACATCTAACAAGAAATATTTTAATATCTTTCATGATGTTTTTAATAAACAAGCAACAAAGCTTTTTAGGGATCGTTATATATTCTATAGTACATCTTCATGTACAAATACATGTGTATTATAATAAACATTCACTAATAGTTGCTTCCATCAAACGTACGCGGATATGAAATCGACACACTGATGAAATCAACACACCAATGAAATCGGTGCTTCCAATTCGCCATTCTGCAACACGATTCCATTTCCTTTGGTTTAAATTTAGTCTTTCAATTACCAACTTCATCGCCCAAATGAGGCCAGTAAATACTGTCATTCTTGAAGCTGACTTCTTCCGATATAAATGAACAGACTCTTGAGGAAAATTGAGTCGAACGTGTCATTTGCGGCATTCGACGTTGATCAATCCAAGATCGGAAAATGTTTCTGGCTAATAAATTCTTTCGCACAGATTTAAATTCAACGCTTGCTTTAAGTGATCGACTGAGTTTAAAAATTGCTTTGACATCAGGGATTGTTGAATAAACCGAGACGAAACGATGGCAGTGTTGCAGAATCAAAAATCACAATTAAATATGGTGGTGACCAAACTATTTCGAAGACGCTCTCGATCTAAAAATCGTGTTTAAAGCACAACAAAATCTACCTTCGGCTACAAACACCAAAACTATTAACGCTACAAGGCACCGCCGTATCACAAACAAGCAATGTTTATGAAATAAAATATCGGAAAATATCAAAACAAGCTTTTCGGTACGGAAAGAAGTATTGAACGGATGAGCTTTTGGTACACAGATTTCTCCTTTAAAAATAAATAAAATCTACTATCGAAGACTAAACATTTATCTACAAAAAACTTTTATTAAAAATGAATAAGGCGTTGACAAACTGTTTTGGGAAAGAAAGCCTTTCCGAAGAGCAGTCATGACTGGGTTGGGTATCGAATGTCTTCACGCGTTTAGTTCACGAGGGAGATAAATTTTCACAGACATAGAAACATCTTTTGGTTTTCCGCACGTTGTCAAAACAAGTTCACTCACTAAACGACACACAACAGCTCACTGTTTATACACTAATACTACACCAAAAGCTTCGCTAAAGTGTTAAACCAAGGGATATAAAAAAGTCCGCCAGACAATCGGAGTTGTTAATGCTCCATGCATATACTGCTTGCCGTCAGCTTCGATCAATCGCTAACACTAAATACATCTTCTTTGCAAACCAAAACACGTTAAATACCAAATAATACAAGAGAACGTAGCTTAGTAATCTCACCTTGAACTGTGAAGGAGAATATCACCCAAAGACAACCAAGAACTACTGATATTTTCGATTTCATGTTCGGCGTTTTATGCTGTCGTTTAATCAGCCATTATTCTGAATGTCATGGCTGCCAGTGACGTCACGGTATCATGCTGACTCAACAACTCAATACCAACCGAGTAAAGACCCTGGGGACGAGGTTGAAAAAGAACCTTTTTTCATTATTTTATTCACATTTTTTAAAAATTTTATTTATTTATTTATTCGGGAAAACAGACTGATAGTATTCTCCTAATTAAATAAAGCTTATTATTATTATTTATTAGTATAAATACACAGGTGATTATAGAAAATCACGCGCGCTGATTGGTCGAGCTACTTCGGATTAATTCTCGATAATCACCTACAGCGTTTATTCAAAATGGCCGCCAGCCAAGTTGTCAATGCGACAGACGAGGAAATTAACAATTTTAAAGAAAATGTTGTTCCTAAAAGTATGAAAATGTGTATCTATACTAAAACAATTATTCACCTCAGGCTCAGTGAATATCGGTGAATAATAACCTCGACTTCGTCTCGGTTATTATACACCGATATTCACCTCGCCTTCGGCGAATAATTGTTAATTATTCACATTAATATTGCACTCTGCTTCCCCTCAAGGAGTATTTAATTTCTTGCTCCTTGTTAGTGAACTCATGGATGTATATAAATTATCTTTTATCCATAAATGAAATTGCTTAAAAAAAGACCACATGCTCGCATTGTTTAACCTTAGTATTAAGCTAATAAGAGGAAGGAATGGAAACAAATGGAACAGATTGCAACTAATAAGAACTAATGGAAACTAATAAAGAATAAATGAGTACAATTGGGAACAATGGGGAACAAATGGGGACTAATGAAAACTAATGAGAACTAATGGAAACTAATCAGAACTAATGGCAACTACTGATAACTAATGAGGACTAATAAAGACTAATGAAAACTAAGGACTAATGAGAACTAATGAAAATTAATGAGAACTAACAGGAAGTAATATGAGGACTAATGAGAACTAATGAAAACTAATGAGAACTAATGAAAACTAATGAGAACTAATGAAAACTAATGAGAACTAATGAGAACTAATGAAAACTAATGAAAACTAATGATAACTAATGAAAACTAACGAGGACTAATGAGAACTAATGAGAACTAATGAGGACTAATGAGAACTAATGAGGACTAATGAGAACTAATGAGGACTAATGAGAACTAATGAGAACTAATGAGGACTAATGAGAACTAATGAGGATAAATAAGAAGTAACAGAAACTAATGAGAACTAATGAAAACTAATGAAAACTAATCAGAACTAATGAAAACTAATGAGAACTAATGGGAAGTAATATGAGAACTAATGAGAACTAATGAGGACTAATGAGAACTAATGAGGACTAATGAGAACTAATGAGGATAAATAAGAAGTAACAGAAAGTAATGAGAACTTAGAAAACTAATGAAAACTAATGGGAAATATCAAATGACAACTAATGGTAACTAAGAATGGTAACTGATGAGATCTAATGGTGACTAATGAGAATTTATGGTAACTCTAATGAGAACTAATGGAACTAATAGGGACCAATGGGAACTAAGAAGGACTAATAAATATCTACATTAGATCGATTGTACATGCAACCGCTAATGACTTGATAACTGAAACCGACTTTTTACAACAAACCTTTATGTACTTAAGTTTATTAATGTTTGGTCAGTCAAAAGATCGTTAAAAATTAGATACTAAGACATAATGACCACCATTCATCGCAAATTAGTTTGGGAGAGACCCCAAACAGTTATTATTATCAGTATAGATCATCAAAGACAGTCGCGAAACACTTCGACTGAGGCCCCATATACACTAGAGCAAAAGTATCCGGATTCACATTGTTTTTCATCCTCATGGGAATAAAAAACAATGTGAATCCGGATACTTTTGCTCTAGTGTAAACGGGGTCTGAGACAACAAGGCACTTATTTAATACACAATCCTCAGCCTATAGTCTAAACATTCGCGTCCAAGACAATGCAAAAACAAACAATGTCTTTTGAAAGCGTGATAACTTCGAGACGATAATTAGCATTGCTTTAAGTCTCTTTTATCGATATCAGCAAGATAATCCGGCGTCATCAAAATACCAGAATGGCGTGATATACAAATAGCCATTGGCAATGTTCTGGATTACAGTTTGAAGGTTCAATGAAAAATCCGATGGTAGGTGATGGTTGCAGAGAACATCCTGGTGATACGTCTGCCAGTTTGAGATCTCTTAAGGGTGGAGTTGAATTTCTTTCAGCTTCTGAAGCAAGCATCTGGTGGAAGCGCTGCGCGTGTTAAATGCATTTGGATTGCACATTACGTATCTCGCAGCTGGATGAGGTCGTCTCAAGCTGGGCGTAAGCTATTTGTTTTATTTCTCTCTTGCCCTCTCGACGCAGGGTCGTTGAAAGAAAAGCTTTGTTCTAATTAAGACTTAGATTGTTCTATGCTTAGAAAAAATACCGCTTTCTTGTCCGGGGGAAAAGACCTCGATGCTATAGTCATCGAGTATACAAAACGCTGTTACACTATGCAATTTTTTGTGCCGAACGTGTCTCGCAACGGCTAAATCACTTGCATTGAAGTTGCACGAGCAGGGGTGTTATGCACTATACAATGGTTCTTGTAACTTGTCTCGCAAAGGTGACATTTTGACGATGGCCACAGAACTTTGTGTGTGTGTGTGAATTATTCCATACTTTAACGTCGCATCGTTACTGTTTTTGGAAATATAAACCTCAACCTAACAATAAAAAAAAAACTCAACTTAAAAAATACCTTGGTAGTCAACTATGTATTCACTTATCAAATTCATTAATACTGATTCATGACGAAAATTCAAAAGAAATGAATGTTTAATCAGCATCTTTAAATACGGATAAAACATTGATTAATAAAACATCAATGTTTTATCAAGGTTAATAGGTACTAGTGGCTCAAATTCAGCTTTTTCTGAGTTAAAATGATCTTATTTAACCTTTTCTACGACTCTTAAACAAAGTGTTCATCATTTAGACTTACAATTTGATAAGTAAGTTAAAATATTCGCGTCCGATCGGCCGCTCATATCTTAACTATCACATAACTAATATATATATATATTTACCTTTTCTGCGACGTCAACTATTACTACTTGCTTTTCTTCTTTGATTTCAACTGGTGGTCTGTGTCTGGCAGTTTTATTTACAAACCACAGAAGGCAAGCTAACAACAGCAATATACACAGGCCAAACGCTTTTTTTGGTCTCCAAAACATTTCGCCAAAAAAAAAACAAAAATTAGGCGTTTTAAACGTCTGTTTTTAACGTTTTATCGAAGGGAAATTGAGCAAATTGATTTCCAAATTGATTTCCACGACATAGAAAAAAATCTGCACATTGAATCGTGATTATATTTTGAGTGATCACCCAATGATGGCGTTAATAAAAGCTGAAACGCGCGATGCAGTGTCCATAAAGATCGGCCGCTCATATTTTAACTATTACTTAATTAGAGAATTCATATCAGTGGAATATCGTATTTGTCTTTACAAAACTTAATGACTTATCATCTTTCCCTGAATCGAGCTATAAAAAGAGGCGTGATTGTAGTCTAGCAGTAAAATAGAGAAAACGTGATTTCAATTAGAATGTCTTACCAAATATGAGAATGTTAAATTATACTATTAAAAGAAATAAGGTGTAAATAATAAAAGGATGTTTTAATAATAATATAACTGAAGCATATGGTAGTCGAGTTTCGTAATAATAATTAACGGCTGACAGCCGCAGACAGAAAGTAAAAAAAATTAGAATAGTTTGGTATTAATACATGTATACTCGCGTTTATGTTGCAAAATATATATCAAAAGCACAGCCACGACTTCACGAGTAAAAATCTATACATAAAGTTTACTGTTAACGTTGTCAACTTGTTCCAAACAATGCGCAACAAGTTGTCGGAAAAGTCTGCGACAGACTTGTGACACTTGTTAATCACAACAACTTAATTGTTACAATCTTGTAACAACAGCTGGTTATGAATACATGCATTCGTATCGCTTGCTACCGTTTGTTTAGACAAGTCGGCAACAAGTTTGTAATTTAGTTTTAAGTTTGTAATTAAGGTTTTGTACGGTAGAATTAGTACTTGCATACACTTTACTGACACATGCAATGCGACATTTCCAGCAGTCGTATCGTACTTTCCAAGAACTAGAGCCACCTGGAACCAACTACCCAACGTACTGAGAGATCTATCCACATCAACACAAATATTTAAGTCAACTCTCTATAAACTTTCTAATTATCTCCAAATAATTTACAATCCTGATGAACCTAGAACGTATATAAGGCTATTTGTGTTAAATATCACTTGCCCAGAACTTTAATTTCCTTATCTGATAAACCTTGTTGTTTTTATAGGTATACACTGTAAGATGAATGTGATATGTAATTTATCTTTTTAGCCTTTAAATTTTAATATGTTTTTTATTGGGTTTGCTGTAATCGGGGAAACCTGAGCAAAATCCCTTGCCACATTCTATTGTAATATTAACCTTTTTAATTTGATTATTTTATCCTAGTAATTTCAACAAGGGCCCTGGGGAAAATAAGCCTTTTGACTTACCAGCAGGTGTATTGGCTATGCAATATTTTAAACCCTCTTTAAATAAAGTTGATTTGATTTTGATTTGATTTGATAAGCGATGACGTTGTTTGTTTGCGGCAAAAATGTAATAAATAAATAAATAACCATTACATATATTTATACAAGGTAACCAATTCAGTTAAACAAACTGCTATCGATATGTGTCCCTTAATTGTCAAGATTGCATACGTAGCAGCTTTAAGAAACAACGTCATTGTTACAACTTGTTTACAGATTTGTTACAAGCCTGTTGCGAACATATCTTGCAGACAAGCTGGGTAAGATTTAGATAATTCTTTTTTCTGTCGGAGTAAAAGAAAAAGCATTGAAACAAGCCACCGCAATCTATACATCGTTCAACACCTCATTAAGCAATAAATAAGAAGTACACTTTCAAACAGAACGACTATATCGAAATATAGTAAGGTTTGATATACATGTACTGCCGAAACAGAGAACGTAGGAGTCTTCGAGCGAAACGTTTCTCTCTGACGAAGGGCCTTCGCTCGAAACGTTAGACTCCTTACTATATTTCGATTGTTGTTTCAACACTGCCTATATCACTGGACATCAGAATAATCCAAACAAAATGGTGTTATAATGTATCCTTAAAGCTCGCTGTTTATCTCTCTCCCCCCGGGCGAAAAACCGTCCGCAGTCCAGATGTAAGCTGCAGTTTATGCTGCACCATACATTGGGCACATGAGGTCTTTGTTTATACCCCCATACCGAACGACGTCGTCTGGAGTATAAGCACTTGATAAAGACACATCCCGCCCTAACTGTGCGAAGACCAAGCAATAACGACAGCGGTAGTAATCCCTGGCATGAACACACAGGCGAGTCATGCCACGACTTGATGTGCGAATCGATTAAAATGTTAATTACGTAAATTGGCTCGCGCCTCGTGCTGCGAGCATAAAAGTATATACCCACTATATACAGCTTAGGTCATTTAAAGAGGATTAAGCCGTCAACGCGCTCGGCCCATCTACATATCGAGAACCTCATCGTCGCCGAGTTTTTTTCTCACCAGAAAAAACTCAACTGCCCACTTTCTGCTCTAAGGAACCCCACGATCGAAGAGTGACAGGTAAATCTACAAGGGCAAGGCTGGGGTTAAATACACATTAAAGATTTCATCGTGAGACAGGTCAAACGTGAACAGGAGAGAAACTTGAAGATTCAATTAGTATAATGGAAGTCGGAACAAACAACACCACCACCAGCACGATTTTCTCGGAGAGGCAAACCCAAGCCTTCGTTCAGTTTGAAGAGCCCCACGTGGTCAAGATTCTGCGTATATTCCTCGAGATCGTCATTGGTTTGTTCGGTATTGGCGGGAATCTACTCGTGTGTATCGCCATTGCGACACGAAAAAGACTCCGGACCGTTGGGAACATGTTTGTCTTTAACCTGGCCGTGGCAGACCTCGGAGTATTGCTCGTCTGTTTACCCCTAGTGATAATCCACACGGATTTCCCCTACTCGTGGCCTTTCGGTGAAGTGATTTGCAAAATCTTGATCCCTTTGACGGATATCTTCTACGGTGTATCCATTTGCTCTATAGTCGGGATCTCGTTTCATCGCTACCGTATGATCGTGCACTGTATGGGAACACAACTGACAACGAAGAAAGTGAAGATCTCGATTGCCCTTATGTGGGTTATCTCGTACAGTATCCTTTTCGTTCTCCCCTTGAACTTGGTCATGAAGCTGAAAGAGTCAAACGGAAAGACGTCGTGCGATGCGGTATGGCCGAAACTCATCCATCGTCAATTACATGTAGTCTTCGTTTTCCTTCTATTCTACATGCTACCACTTGTTATCATTCTTGGAACGTATTTAAGAATCCGACGCAAGCTCTGCGCAGACTCGTTCCTCACGGCGCAAATGCGCGATGACCACACCAACACGGTAAAAGCAAGAGTCGAGCAAAACCAGAAAGCTCTTAGACTCCTAACACCAGTCGTCGTCGCTTTCGCAGTCTTTATGTTCCCAATCAACGCCATTCGACTGGTTGCGTCTTTTTACCCAGCCATCGTCACTTCATTCCCTTATCTACGACTCCTCTACAACATCAGTGTCTTGCTTCTCCTCGCCAACAGCTCCCTAAACTGCGTCATCTACGCCGTCGTGAATAAGGATTTTCGACGCGAGTTCAACCGGATCCTGTGCTGCGGTTGCCTTAAACGACTGTACGAGGCTCTGCCGTCGCCTAGACGTCGTCTACCGAGCGAAGGAAGCCCGATGTTCCACTCTTTTTACTCGACAAACGACCCAAAGACCGTTGAGGAGATGCTTTCGCAACACGACGCGGAGCAGTCGAATAACAACCACGCGGCGGAAAACGGAGGAGTTAAAAATAACCGGGGACGGAAAGCAAGCCTTATAAAGAAACTCAAGCAATACGAAGTGAGAAATCTCTTGGAAGACGAAAGCTGCGCACATTCCGTGCAATATTGCGCGTACGGAGAGAAGTTGACGATTGTTGTGACGTAGCATAACTGTTGGGAATTTTTAATACAATTTAATACGATCGTATAGTGATAGACTGGCTTATAAATGTAAAGTACATTAATTGATACACCGTGATGTTACACTGTGAAGTGAGTTACACTGATACAAAATTATCGCCGATATCAGGAGATCGAGATTGGAACGTGTATCGAACATGTATATGTACATGTGTACATGTGCATGCCTATATATATATATTGTATTATGTTTCTCCCAGACGAAAGGTCTCGTTCGAAACGTTACGGTTACTGCTTAAGGAATATTTAGGAATTGATGAGATCAGACTGAGCCAACAGTTATAACGGAAAATTGTAGGGCAGAATATATAAGTCAGCAGTTGCTACTATAAGAAAAAAGGATCACTGATAAAAAAATATATACATATTTTAGCCATCTTTATTTTCGCTCGGCGAGGCACCGCGTAAAAGCTAAAATATTATAACGTAATTTACAGTAAACGAACTCCATCTATTTTGGCCAACAACATAAGATTTTTCAATTAGATAAACTATTAATTAATTCTTTGAAAGTTTTCATGGCGAAACACCACGTAAAATATTTATTTGCTTATAGCAAATAGCAAAAAAAAAATTTTACTTGGTGTTTCCACAAAACTTATCTATATTAGATAAACTAACTTTGTTTATACTGGATAGGCCTATCAGTCTTATCTAAACTGTACTCCCTAGAGGTCAGTCCAGTATAACAGCCAATCCCTCATTGGTCCAGTGTTATTACAATAGAAAACCGGAGTACACGAAGAAAACCTGTGGTGTTTATTGGCATCACAGAGTCAAACTGCATGGTAACTCACTTCTCACGTGCGACCAAGGTGAAATTTCGCAGAGCATGAATCGAACCCGGATTGCAAGCTGCGGTGAACCGACATACAGGAGCGCTAACCACTGCTATACCAACACCCCAGAGTGCAGCAAAATGTGCGTTTTCCATCAAAACATCATTTGGTCATATAAAAACAGCCTAGGTTAAACAACAAGACACGACCCCACAAGCTGTATGCTTTAATTCCAATCGTGTTTAAATAAAATTTATTGTATTGTATTGTATTGTATTGTACAAACTTATAGAAGATGAGTGATGCTCATGATTTTAATACGTCGTGTGCATGGGTTTCCAATAAAAACACCCAGTTTCACATTGTTATATGTTGACAATATCAACAGACTATATACGACATATCAAACATTCCTTTGGTACATTAACGTTTCATTTGTCCGTCAATTAATACAAGAAACAACAAAGAAACTGAGGTATTTTTTTACTATAAGTTTAGTAATCACGAATTAGTGTGTGTTTCAGTGACAACGTTTGCATACTCTGGGTTATTTATGCAAAGTGAAAACCAAAAAACAAGACGGAATAGTGAATGTTTTAACTTTTAAAACTGTATGAACAGGGATACTTCAACTGGCGTCGGTTCCGTGTGTCAGCTACATCTGTTCCGCAAAGCTATTTCTTTCCATGCTCGCTGATTAGTTTCTGCTTATCAACCACGCAAAACACGTTTGCGGAAACTGCATGTGCTTATCTAAAGCTTTAAGGCATAATATAGCCACGCTTAGGAAAGGGAACTTTCGAACAAAATTTAAAAAAAATGGAAACCTATTCCAGATTAGAAAAAACCCATGATGTGTCAGATAAAATAACTAGCGTCGTGAAAGATTGATTTATATATACCCTGCATGTTCCTATATACAATCAATGCCAAGTCGTTGGAACACTTAAACATTGTAATATCCAATTTGGAGGGCCAGAACTTTATTAGCTTTGCTATTTACTATCCCCTCTCCCTTTACAAATAATGTTTTCTAATGAAACAAGTTAATATTTTCGGTAAATTTCATCGTAAACATGGTATACAACATTGAACAGGGGGTTGGGGAAACGAGTCATAAACTTTGCAACTGTCCCAAGACGTTTGAATAGTTGAAACCATACCCTAACAAGCGGCATGTCCCTGACCTTGTATATAACCGATATTTGGCAGCATTGTTCAGATATGTTATCTTTCAATGTAGTAGCATGACCGCACTTCGTTATCGGTGACAAAAATATAAGTTGACAATAATTGTAACGACTTTAAACAACTCTAATTTCATAGAGTGTAAAAAAGTAGAGTGTTGCATGTGTGCTGTGTATACTGCATTGATTTTAGGCGAAGTGAAAAGGTGATAAACTGCCGAGATCATTAATTCTGATAACGAAATACTGACGTTTCGAGTGGAGCTCTTCATACAAGTAAAATGTCCAGTTACATGGAATGAGAGGCATTATATAATGAGTTAGTCAAACAGTAGCATATGCATGATGTCCTCTTATCTCGTATATCAGTTGCTGTCAGCTGGGTTGGCATATCAGATGTTGTCCGATACAAAAGATTTTTTTTCCTCGTATAACCTTTTCAACATGCCTTGTGTCAAGTGTCAGACAGAGGTGGCTCGCTAAATCACTTTAAATCAAGCCAAAGGAGTAAGGAGATGTTTAATTTCCCTCTTTATCAAATGTCACCTATAGGCAGTACCTGCTTTAACCACTTAGCTTAAATAGAGCCTCACCGACCCATGCAGTGTCCCACCAGCAAGCTTGTTGCTTATAGCTCGCGTACGCTTGAATTGGGAATCTGATGCCACCACGAACGAGCTAACTTTAACCGAATAATGAGTGATTAAGTATATAGATCAACTTACACGACTGTATATATTGTAGCATGCAAATTATTGATTTTTTATTTTCAGTGCAATTATCTTCTCTATATTTTTAAATAATATCTGTGTATATTAACTTTGCAATATTCCTCAAACAGAAAGCAGTTCAATCAACTATAAATATTAATAAGATGATTTATTTCTAACTGAGACTTTTCATTCTATGCATATATATAGACACTTTATTAGTCCATAAAAAGTCAGTGGGTTGAAGTGTGATAATCCTATTCAACAAAGTATACCGCATGTCCTCTTGTAGTTTACGCCTCGTGAGAAAATTCCGACTTGACTTTCAGGCTTAGCGGCTACTCGACAAGCTACATATGAAAAACAGTAAAGACCATGCAAATCCGATTATATTGGATAGCAAATGTGAGAAGTTGTTGACAAAACCCGATTTCCATCTGAGTTGTATATGGCTCAAAGGTTAGATCTTTCGGAAGGTTGCGGGTTTGTGTGCCGTCTAGTATATTAAAACTCAGAAACTGAACTTTGAGCTCAGAGCTTAAAGTTTTCTGAGCTTTAATATCTAAGCTTCTTCTTGAACTTCAGTTTTCAAACTGAGAATTCGCTGAAGGGAACGCAAGATATTTGCGTTCATTTTCGGGCGTTTACGCATGCTGACGTCTAAACTTTCCCGCGATTAAACTTAAAAGTCAGACTTCATAAACGTTAAATTATGTTAACATTTAATAATCTATACAATTTATATGAGCGACTGGACTGTAAAATCGTCTGGCATTAGACAGAGTGAAATTGTTTGGTGTTAGACAGAGTAAAATATAGTCTGGGGTTAGACAGAGTAAAATATAGTCTGGGGTTAGAGTAAATGCATGATAGTCTGGCGTTAGACAGAGTAAAATAGTCTGGTCTTAGAGTAAAATAGTCTGGCGTTAAGGCCCATTTCCACTGGAACAAAAGTAATGAACTTAAGACAAAGAAAAAAATTTCTGTCCAAGGAAAATTTTCCTGAGTGGAAATGAGCCTTAAGACAGAGTAAAATAGTCAGGCGTTAGACCGTAAAATAATCTGGCATTGTAGACAGAGTAAAATCGTCGGGCATTACACAGTAAAATAGTTTGGTGTTAGGCAGAGCAAAATCGCCAGGCATTAGACAGAGTAAACAGATAAAGTTGTCCTACATGCAACAATAATGCGCACAAAAGAGTTGATAAAAGCACTTGATGCTGGATTCTTGCATTCCATGAACAACAGATTTGCCAGTGGGTTTCCGGCCATTTATCAGTTAACATGCCGGGCTAGTGCGCGATAGTGATGGACGAGAAAATGAAAAGAAAAAGCTGAAAAACTGAGGGGAATTAAAAAATTATTCGGAAAATGAAGAAAGTGCAAGTTTAAACTCGAATTCCAAATGCAAACTCGAAGTTCAATGATAAATTCATCTTAAACGGTAAATTAGAGAAAAAAGCAGACGTTTTTAAAGCTCTAATTAATATCAGCATTTGTTTGCAAACGGAAGCGTATTTACTTAATGCACCCGGTGAAGTCTTACCCATGCTGATAAAGAGCAAGAGTATTATTGGTTTTTCCTCTTTGTTCACGCTGATGGGAGTTAGCTTCCCCATGGTGTCTGCAAATTAGTCAGTTTACCAACATAACAGCGAGGTGTATGGGTTATAAAAACAAATACAAATTTACAAGTAATATTTCTTAACAACTAGTTGTCATTGCTCTGATGAAGGCCTGAGTCAACAGGCCAAAACCTTAGCAAAGAAATATTTTACGTGGTGTTTCCACAAAACTTATTTATATTTACATTATCACCATGAAAACGTTCAAAGAATTAATAACCCACGATTATTCAGAATCCCATGCATTTTTGCTTAGACAGTAATAATATATCTGAAAGTGTAAAAAAGTACTGTAACAGTAGAGTGCTGCATAGGCAGTGTTTTAGGTAGAGTAAAGTTAAAAGGTTTACAACGATGTTTTGAGCGGAGACCTTTCACCAAATTTCACTCTGATGAAAGTCACCGCTTACCCTGAGTACCAGAGGCTCAAACTCAGTCACCGCTCAAAACGTAAGTATTTCGTTATAAAAACTAATCTCAAGTCTCAACAGTTTATCATCTTTTCACTTTGCAGTAATAATATTATATAGTTGGTCCTCCCGTTTGATATCTGCGCATGCTCTGTATCATTCCTAATGTTTTACAAATGTTGCAATAATGTATCCATGAAACTAATTAGCTACACTTTGCAACATCTTTATTTACCACAGTTTCCATACAGCTTTCTATAAACTTGCAGTACAAATATTTTTTTAATTTCTTATAGTAAAACATGACAAAACAAGAGGAAATCAGGCACAGCACTCACTTAATTAGGCTATAAAAATGTAAATTTTCTTTGTCTGTGCAGGGTTCAAAATAGCGGCCGGCTGCCGGCCATAGCCGGCATTTTCACGCCGCTAGCCGGCTAGTGTATACGTTTTATAACGTAGCGTAACATCTTACAACGTGGCGTAATGTTATAGAACGTAGAAAACGTCTCACAACAAAGTGTGACGTCTTATAACGTAGCGTAATGTAACGTCTTTAAACATAGCTTATTAACGTCTTACAACACAGCGTGATGTTGTATAACATAGCTTTAATAACGTGTTATAACGTAGCGTAACGTCTTAAAACGTAGTGTAACTTCTTAAAACGTAGTGTAACTTCCAATGTAGTGTAACGTCTCACAGCCTAGCGCGACGTCTACAGTAAATGAGATTCTTTTTTGAATACGAGCTTATTATCTAAAACAATTCTTGCGTGGGCCTCTCATGGACTCACATAGCAGACAAATAGCCTGTATATCAAAATAGCCGGTACCATAAATGTACATATGCAAGACAGCCTACAAAAATATCTAAATCCAAAATATTTATTTTGAACCCTGCTGTGATAATTAACTACAAATTCCACCTGCTTGTGGCTTAATCATGGCTGAATTTATAATTAGTGCCAAATTCAGGAGGATGTGCACATAATTGTTAATTTTTATGTTCTATATGGCCATCATGAAGTCATGCACTAAACAGTTAAGTTCAACTTAATTGTTTAACTCTTTCTTGGAATCTGGGTGACATCTTATGAATTTTACTCAGGCTAATATACCAGACAAATTTACTTCTCGCAGAAAAAATCCACCAATTGATAATACTGTAAGAAATAATGTCTTTCGAGTCAAGGCTGATGTCAGAACAGTTTGACAAATTGCTAGCTAATATTGATTAAATTGAAATAACTTTGCAAAAGAAGGAAAATCAGAAAAACCTTCAACGTACAGATAGGTTAGTTCCACAATTCTATTCACATGAGTCCCAATAGACCAAATTTCCAAGAAAAATAGAGTGCAGGAAATGTATTTGTTTTTGTATTTCTTCTGCCACTTGCCTAAAACTACACCAAAAATAGATGGAAATAGCACTTCCGAGATATTATACCAAAAATTTTTAAAAAATTCCCAAATAGACCATGATGATCCCACACCCTCCAAGCATTATTGTGCCTTCACCACTTGCCTTCACTAGTTTGTGACTTTGTGTTAAATGGTCTCGATGAAATTGTTTGACTTGACTCCAACAGGGCTACTGAGATTCTGGGTTAGTTTATACTCTGGCTACCTGTTGTAGGCCAACATATAAATAAATTCAGATTAATTCTTTGAAAGTTTGCATGGTGACAAATAGCAATACAAGACTAATGAGAATTTGTACCACAAATTATCACTTGTATTTATTTAATACATTCAGCTCTGTGTCTAATTCTATATTTTTCTGCATTGATTGCAAATCAGCATTCTTGATCATTTCCACATGAGTTGATCAGCATCATATATGAAGACAGTTTAGATAATTAATTCTTTGAAGAGGTTTGAAAAAATAAATATTATTTTCTTTCATTGTATATGTTTATTAAAACATGTAATTGTGCAATAATAAACATTATTGTATTTTTATAAATATACCTTTCAAGGGTTGTTATTGTGTAGAAACTCTTAAATTATCAACACAAGAACAAGACTTAAAAGCTGATTTAGATGCACATAAAATTAAATATTATTAGTTGGTTAATATGAATATAAAGGTCTACGCAGATACAGTTATTTCGTTTTAAACGAACACTAATAAACAATTTAACAATCTTACCATTAATAACCTCCATTCCTAACCATTTTGTAGCTGGTTTTGTTTTCTGTAGAACTTTATATAGTTATTGTTTCGTCGAAATGTTCAATTTCTTCTGTCATATTCGAGGTCATATTTTGCCTTCTCTGTTAAATTTTCGCGCCCTAGGAGAATAACCGCTGGAATACTACTCATCGTTCTCGTCACATACTACGCCTTTTGTGATTTGTCAATGTTGTTAAAAGAAGGCTTTTCATTGGTTTATTGCATGAGATTTATCGGATAGTAGCCAATGAAATTCAAGGATTTGTACTCGTGACCTGTCACGTGACTCTTGATAATTAATTCCTTGCTCGAGCCCCGAAGAGAAGATGGAGGGAGATTTGAATTTCTTGTTCTGTGCCGCGTCTTTTCATTAATTTTAAAGGTAATAGGTTGTTAATAGCTGCTTTAAAGCAGTACTAAATAATGTTTGATATACATTTAACATTTATTTGAGCTTTGGTTGGTCTTTCTGTGAGTTTAATGGCGAATAAAAAAGTCTTCGGTCAACCAGCCATGCGACGCCTTTGGACTGAAACCTGTTCTTTAAATTGACGTCGTTTTAAAACTTTTATAGACAATGAAACGTACTAGTTATCGAATTTAGAGTTGTACAAGACGTTGTACAGTATTTATTCATTAAAAGTTCGGCATTTGACTTGACACAGAAGCACAAAAGAGATCGGACAAGAAGGCAAAAGGAATCCAAAATGGCCGCCATGAAAACGTTTAGCTGTACTTTCAACTGTTGCATCATGGCCAAAGTTGCCAGCATCAAGTTATATATTAACCCCTTGCATTTTAAAAAGTGTTTTACGATGTTAAATATGATTGGTAATTGTTTAAAAGTTTAGTTTGGTAATTATTTTTAATTATTAAGAATTTAGAATTGTACAATTTTTTGTTTCAATTTTTTGTACTCAAACGAAAATTTTGGACTAATTGTTTCTATTTTTTTAGACAGTTGATAAAGCTGGAAGAAGGATTACCACATGATACCACAGATTCCACCAAAATATGCCACTAAAAGATACCAAAATACCACAAAAATATGGAAAAGCAAAAAGAACAATATTTAAATCACATTTACACTCCAAAATGTATAAAGATTGAGAATACCTCTGCATTTTTGGTAAGTTGTGCTTTAAAAATATCTGGCATTAGGCCATGTAAGAAAATTTCCTTGATTTCTGCCCAATTGCATTTTGAGTCTTGTAGACAATTTTCTATAATTTGTTATACAAATATAAGTGCCAGACTGGAAAGTTTGTAAAATGCATGGTGGGAATCAAATTTTGACCATCAGTTTGCACAGGCATCTCATGAAAATTGCACAGGCTCGCGTGGGAAAATAAGTCATTTCCAGGGTGGCCACAAATGAAATGGTGGCTACAATAGAATTTTCATGCAGTTTTCGCTGAATCTGCATTAAAAGTCTTCAATCACAGGCAATTTTTTGAAAAATTGCACGGCCACTTTAATTTTTTACGAAAATTGCACGGCTGTGGGAAATTGTTGTAAAAAATCACACAACAGATTTATCCGTTGCACAATACAAACATTCCAGTCTGGTATAAGTGTGACACCCAACAGAAAATCTGTTTTTCTTCATATTTTATATTTGAAAGTTTGCCAAAAAAATGTATTTCTAGTTCAATAATTGACAAACCAGTACATTGTTATTCTATGTCAACTGTGCCTGTCCTCCTCATTCCCAGGGCCTCCTCGGTACACTGGAAAATTGGAGGCCTTGGTCAGATGTAAACGATTGAAGTGTGTGATTGGCTGGATGAAGGTTATCAATAGACAGTCGTGCAATAGTAAAATTAAAAGTTTTTTACAAGAAAAAAGTGTTCTATATTGTTCCAGTCAGAACTTTCAGTTCTGGTCAGAACTGTTCCAGTGCATGTCGTGTGCATCCATACTTTTTTGACGGTCTAGTTTTCATTTGTGGTCTGATTTAGACTGATTAGGTTCCATTTGGATTGTTTGCTATAAATATCTATTTGCTATGTATAGGATAAATACCGAGAATGGAGGCTGTAAGCCAGATAGATCCCGAGGGCCGCATTATCCGACTTAAAACACGATTGAAGGTTTTCTAAAAGATAGCATTTACCGAGTGTCGAAGGACATTGTTATGTCAAATGTTAACGGGATTTTATGAAATAATAAGACTCCAAAGCAACCTTTGAATAATAGTTTATTAAACAACTTGAGAAGTACGTAAAGGTTCATTGAACACATACACAGACTTCTACAAGCTTGTTTGAATAATTAGTATGAATAATTAGTACCAGATCTATCATTACAGCATTGGGCATGCTTATTGATGCAGTATTAATCCCACATTTTATGCTCAACGTTCAGTGTAATAAATTGCTGACTCAACCAACAGATTTTGATGATTTTCATTGGTTTGCCTTCCTCTCGTAAACTACGTGGAGCGAAAAGCAAACCCTTGCTCTCCTTCCCGTATGTCGGCGTTACCATACGAGATAGTTGTAGCAATTATAAATTCATAGGGATTATATATATAAGCCCAGGGCTTATATATATAACCCCTATGAATTTATAACGCGGGATTTATGGGATATAAATCCCGCAAAAAAACAAAGAAAACTGACTTGATCGTGTTTTAATTTTGTTAAAATACCATATATTGCTAACTTTTGATATGCCAAATTTCTATGCGTGCTCTTTCTACGATGGAGTTTGATGTTAGTTGGTGCCAGCTTTTAGTTGATTAACTATATAAATGTAGACATTGGAACAAATCTCCTGTTTTATATTCACAATATTCGTATATACCCTATATTCTGAAAGAGAAAAGCCTGCAGCTTGCCGAAAAGGTTTCATCTCAACTCTTATCTGTGCCATTATCTTCATGTTTCTTAAATTGACCAGTAACAAGAATGGAACCACAGAATAACAGAACTCTGGAAGAAAGTTTATTGAGCTAGCACAGTATCTGCAGCTAAAAAGTGTGTGTTGTTATCTTCATATTTTTTAAATTGGTAACAAGGATGGAACCACAGAATAACAACTCTGGAAGAAAGTTTATTGAGCTAGTATCTGCAGCTAAAAAGTAAAGAAGATGAAGAAGACAAAGATGTTGGATACTGTACTTTAAAACTTATAGTCAAACCAGATGTTCTCTTGCGTGCGACTTTGCAATATTGATACGCAACATTGCAATTTTGATTGATGGTTTAATCAGCAACCTGCAAACGCTTTATCACGATTCCTTGCCATCACATTTCATCACATTTATGTGTTGTTCAATGTTTAAAACCAATATTTTGAGCAACCCGTTGAGGAATCGTGATAAAGCGTTTGCAAGTTGCTGATGATTGAATCTTCCAATCAAAATTGCAATGTTCCGTATCAATATTGCAAAGTCGTACGCAAGAGAACATCCGGTTTGACTATAAATGTGTTTGATCATGTTAGTCATTAGAAATAATTTAGAACAAATTACATGTAAGTTATAAATTAGATCATTGCATAGTTTGTTGAATACATGGTCCAGTTGTTTGAAAGAGTTGTGCTGCTGTATCTTTCCTAATTTGGATTTGAACAATAACAACGAAATAATGGGCTTTATGTTTATAATTACTGTATTTGTGCAAAAATTGTCAAAAAAATGTGACTTAGGTGGATAGATCGTAAGTACAGTAAGACTAAAATGTGTTGGGTTTTTTTTCATCCCTGCAATGAGCATGTTCCTGATTATCTGCATAATTTATAAGTGAACAATACCTTCTGTCTTCACATTGACAATTATCCAATCAAATTGCCGGCTTTGCATCAAAGCTCCATTTTGATTGGAGAATTGTCTTCACATTGTAGATCTTCGCTAGCTAGGGAATACTTCATACTGTTTCTAGTGTTAGAGTTACAGTTGATTTCACATTACTTTACCGCCATGTGTTGCAAAGTTCATTTGGAAGTTTGGAACTATGTAATTGCCACAGTTGACAATTATCCAATCAAATTGCGGGCTTTGCATCAAAGCTCCATTTTGATTGGAGAATTATCAACCTTGGCAATGTAGTTCTGAACTTCCGAACGAACTTCGCAACACACGGCGGTGAAATAATGTGAAATCAACTGTAAGTCAATTTTCATTCCCAAGTTGAACGAAGTATCATTACTATCATACTGTAATTATGCATACAACGAGTCAGACAACTGGGCCAGGTATGAACAGACATAATAATCTTAACTTCTAATGCTCTGAAATGACTATTTATTATGGTGAAAAATTGAATGCAAAGTCTGGAATTATTCATAGAAATGCCGGGATTTTATGATTAATAATAAGAACAACTCTTAGAAGGTTGCAGGTTCGAACCCTGTCTGGGGGTCTCAGAAATCTTTTCTGAGTGATTGAGCTTGATGAACGTCCACCGAACTTCTGTTACATATTACACCAAGCTCGCAAACGTACCACATGCACTACATGTATACGTACAACTTATGTCAATTATACTGTCTGTAGGTTTAGCACACCATCAACCACTAAAAATTTCATTGCCGAACATCCAATAGTTTTTGCGATATGGACGCTGGACACTTCTGGATTATTTAAGCAGATTTTTGAACTACATGCGGTAGGCCAAAAAGTAGGCATTTCTTTCTAATTGTTATTTCTAGTTCATTATTAGCATTCTTTTATTCTACTACTACTACTACTACTACTACTACTACTACTACTACTACTACTACTACTACTACTACTACTACTACTACTACTACTACTACTACTACTACTACTACTACTACTACTACTACTACTACTACCACCACCACCACCACCACCACCACCACCACCACCACCACCACCACCACCACCACCACCACCACCACCACCACCACCACCACCACCACCACCACCACCACCACCACCACCACCACCACCACCACCACCACCACCACCACCACCACCACCACCACCACTACTACCACTACTACTACTACTAAATTCTCATCAATTCTTTTACATTGGGAAAATAACTCTGTTCAATTGTCACCTGTTAAATATACTTTTCAAGACCATTATTTTTATTTTGTACTTTAGTTAATTATTTTGCGGATTCAGTTTAAAAATTTATACTACGTGAACAAACAATCAGACACATAGTCCCCTGGCACCTGAAAACCCAACTTTCAATAAAATGAGCCCCCACCCTGTGTTATTGTTCTTGAACTTGTGACAGTGCAAAGTGGAATATTGTAATCTGGTTTAACTGAAGATGGTACACTCTGCAACATGAATTGGAATTGTTTTTGGTGGGGGTGGATTCGATATTGCAGTATTGCACAAGAGTTGTAAATTGTAATTTTGTCAGCAACCATGTATTTTATTACAAAATTTTGCTCTTGATATAATATTTATAACCATATGAGTTTCAAACACAATATACAAAATTTCATAATTCCTGTTTGAAGTTGTAAATAATCCAAATTGATTCATCACACAAGTAGACGTTGCTATCAAGTAATTTTTCGTGGACTTAATTCCAAAACAATTATTGAAACTGAAAAAAGTATTTAGTTTTGTTTTGATGTTTTAATTGGAAGTATTTGAAATTCGATACATATAATTTAATTCCAACTTTAGAAACTACTGTACGTTGTGGTTTTCTAATTAAAACTACTGTATGGTTGTGAAGTAAATTGCAAATTTGAGTTGGAAAATTGTTCCTGTTTAACCAATTACAAAGTTTGTTTTACGTTGCTCAATCACTGGACTGCCATGCAGCACTCTATATTTTTATTTTGAAGAAACGCACACGTACACGCATCACTACAACACATCCAAATCTCTACAACACACTCGTACATCATTACAACACACACACACACATCACTACATACAACACACACATGAGTACAACATCTACACACACATGACTATACAACATTTACACATCTCTACAACATCTACACATGACTACAACATCCAAACATGATCACAGCACTCGTACAGTCATTACAACACACACACACGCATCATACATCCAAACATGATCACAGCACTCGTACAGTCATTACAACACACACACATACAACACACACATCACTACAACATCTACACACACATGACTATACAACATTTACACATCTCTACAACATCTACACATGACTACAACATCCAAACATGATCACAGCACTCGTACATGGTAATAAATCAGACACATCAATATAGGCGAACTTGACGAAACAGTTTACCTAACTTATAGTCCGTTTCAGCTTGCTTTTGAAATCCGATACGTATAATTGAAATGAACATTCCGAACTACGTTGCGAGGTATAGATACAAATTTACGTCGGCAATTTGTTTCTGCTTAACCAAGTATCTATTATTATATTCTATACAACAAATAATCATCTTCTCCGTGATTTTACCAAAGGAATTCAGTTCAAAGCTTATTAAATTCGAACTTCACAACGAACTTCCGTACCAAGTTCCCAACCTTCCAACGAATGTTGACAAACGAATTTCAAAAGCAAGCTGAAACTGACTATAAAAGTCAACCATCGCTGATGCCGTCGAAATGTCAGTCACTACCTACAACAGTCTCTTATGACTACACCAAGTTAGTCAAACAATTTTCACGAATATCTACTTATACTTCGCTAAGAGATATACCATTACTTCAGTTTTAACCTAATGTAATAATGTTCCACTATGTACCAAAGAATTGCACAATGACTTGAAAAACCTAAAACCAATGTACCAAATTATAATGTGTAATAGCCAAAATATAATACAGGGTGGTTTGTACATCCTAGCGAATGTACCTCTTTAGTAAAGGTCAGGTGTCACTTGTTGAACAAAATGGAAACTATTCTAAAACACAACAATTTTTTAGCGTACTTTTGTCAGAACGTTTTAGTAGCAAGTCTCGGCAGAATCCATATTGAAGAAACTATTTAACTGCTAATGTCAGGTTGTTTTCTACTCAGTTTCCTAAATATGAGATAACCATTTGTCAGTCGTAAAAATTTAAGTTAATGAAAACAGAGAAAATCATAATAAAAAAAGATGAATAGAAAAACATCAACGAAAAAGTTCAGAAAAACTTTTTGAAATCATTAAAAAGTTTAAAAAAATTTTAAGATTGAAGTTTACAAGGATAGATAAGATTAATTAATAACATCGTATTCTTAGGTGTTTTTTAATAGGGTTAAATTTACCCAATCTAGGCAGTTCGCCAGTTTTTCACTCAGCTATTTTTTCTGCACTCTTATTTTTACACTTTTTTTTACATTTTTTAATTCTCTAAGACTGGTTTCCAATAGTTAAATTTTCTTCGGATAAGAACGGACAGGGCATTTTTCTTTATCTTGCAAGCTCTCGAATGGAAGAAATGATTCAAGATATTGGAAACTTTCATGTCCGTCTGTCTGAGCAATATTTTTCTGACTGGAAACTGGTCTTTGGTGTGTTTGTTCAGCAAGTGACGTTGCCTATTTAAAACTGTTCAAACGTTGGCTAGATTTTATACATTACATTACATTTGTCATTGGTTTTTGGTTATATCAAGTCATTGTCATTCTTTAATGGTTTGAATCATAATATAAGAGGGCAAATGGCGTTTTTGGACTTTGATTTTTTAACAAGTAAGTATCATACTTTAAAGAGATTGGTTTTTTAACCCGACTTAAGTATTGTGTTATCCAAAGACTTTTTCTCCTGAATCCTCTATTCAACACTAATTTAAAAAAAGACAAATTATGCAGCAAACGACTTTTAAATTATGAACATTTGGTTTTGATAAAGTTAAAACAATATGAAAGCTTTAGAAAATCTGAAAATTAAATTAAAATCAAGGACCTGAAATTATAGGAGGGGGAGGGTGGCAGAATTAGGATTACCAACAGTTGCCACCTTTTTCGATTAGGATCTTTTTGCTATTAAATGTTACCCCAACCATAAGTTTGTTTCTCATGGGTCTTAGTACTTCACTGGCCCCACTTCTCTAACAGAAAAGTAACTGTAAAGGTCAATGCAAAGGACATTGTTTTCATAGTTCCATCCAGAACATCAAAATCTGATTTCAGTTCAATCGAATAGGGCATTCTCAGTATCAACCCCATCCATTTTCTGAAATCTTCTTTGGATAATGCAAATACTACCTTGAATTATTTTAAAGTTAAAGAATTGTTGTCTATATAAGTTGTATGTTGCTGCTTAAACGTGATGAAAGTACTTCTGAAAGATTCTGACATTTAATAATGATGTTTATTCTTTAGTCAAAAGGCTTTATTTTATATTTTTGCATCGAGTTTGAATTTAAATTTGTGAGGAAAATCTTTGGTTTCTGGTATTTTAAGTTTAGCGGGAAAATATCAAGAAAAAAACTTGTCTTTTTGGATAACGAATGATAATGTCTACCAAGTTATGTACTAGGACTTCAATGTTTTAAATATATCACCTCAAGAAGAGAACTTGTGTTCTATAGAAATTTCTAAAAATGTTTACTCATTGGAGTTTATATTTGGCAAGATTGATTGCTGCTTTTTGAAATATAAAATGTAGTAATACGTTTGACAGACTGTAACTTTCTGTTTCTGTATTTCAGAGAAGCTTTCATCACGTCTAAGTACTAACATTTGCAATATTCTTTCGCTTTAAGTTATCAAGTGTTGGGTTAAAAAAGTCTTGAGAAAGAACATGGCTGTTACAAATTACATTTGTATATGTATACTTCAAGCAAGAAGTTTACTCGAAAGAAATTTTTAAGCAGCCATGTTCTTTCTCTACTTCAATTGTGCAAATAAACATTGGTTTGCTGTTCTATGTTTCTGTGAGCAACAGCGTTCTTTGTTTATCTTGTCTTCCTTTGCGCAATTAATCTCTGAGTATGGTATTTAGCTGGGGAAAAACAGTCTTATTTAGCTATCAATAAACGGCTTAGTTTTGCAAAGATTTAACACCAGTATCCCCATTGCGTCATTTGCCTGGTTTGGTGTTGAATTCTTTGTTGAACAGTGCTGTTATTGATCGTTATATGAATATGACTTTTGTCCATTTGCGTTTATCACAATGTTGACAAAAGCAATGTTCACTTCGCCATCTTCTGTTCTCTTCTATAATGATTCTCACCAACACACAAGTTCTGTTTTATAATTGTTTATTGAAATGCTAATAAAGTGTATACAAATTATTCATGACTACTTTGTATTAATATATTCAATTCCCATGGGAATTAACTATTATATAAAAGTTAAAACTGCCCCGGCTGACTCCCCAAGTGCTGCTCTTACTTTGAGTTGGAGCAGCATATGCTAATCCAACTCAAAGCAAGAGCAGCACTTGGAGAGTCAGCCGGGGCAGTAAAGAGAACACCAACTTCAACAATTGTGAAGCTGGCATTCACTTGAGAGCAGCAGCATACCTTGCAAAGCAAAACGTTAGCAACTAAACACAGCATGAGCGTAAGCACTTACTAAGTACTGTGTACTTAGCGAGTACTTACAGCTCAGCTAGTGCAAACTAAACATGCAAATTAAACATGCAAATTTGTAATCCCTCCACTGAAATTAATTATGCCAAATCTACAAAGCATGCAAGACCCACTGCCCAACTAGTCCCTAGCTCCTGCCTTAACTTCCTCGTCCTGCCTAACTGCCTCGTCCTACCTAGCTTCCTCATCCTACCTAGCTGCACACCACTCGTTATTTTCACTTCTACCACCATCAGACAATCACAGAGACGCTCACCTAACCACCCCACCTAACCACCCCACCTAACCACCCCACCTAACCACCCCACCACCCCGTTTCCTACACTCACACGCCATACTCAACAAACATGCACATTCCTCACTTTTACCTAAAAATTACAGTAATGAAAAAAATAAAAAAATAAATAAATTACATTATAATTTAGCTAACTTAACCCACCTATAATTTACTAAAAAATTTGCAATACCATTTCGAAAAAGTTGTCTTACAGCATGCAGAGGCCCTAAGTCAATACCGAACCGCTTAAAATGGTATGATAGTTGCTCTCACGATACATTATTTTACCAGATCAAAGAGGATTTCTATCAAAGGGGTCCTGATCAGCTAACACCCATGTTTTTGTTTTCATCCGAAATAATTATTAGAAAATAAATAGAAAAGACATTGACTGGGCCAAAACAGTAAATACGATTATGGGTGTTAGCTGAGTTGGACATTTAAACAAGTTATATCATGTTTGCGCTAATTTCTTTTGTTCTCACAGGTCTATTAGCAACTAATATACCTCATTAAAATTCATTTTTACTGATCCTACCTCCAGTCCGTTGACGTCAAACCAGGTCTGATTAGAACTAATCATACCCGGTTTGACGTCAATGGACGTGACAACAAAAGAAATTCCCACAAACATGATATTACAAAGAAATAGCATAAAACTCTTTTTATGCTATTTCTTTAATAATTATTGTAAAAACAAGTTGTTGTAAAAACAGGACAGCAAAATGTCAGCTCCCTTATGCTTATTGCTTAGTTATTTTTTCATAATTATTGTACAACAGGGACAATTTTATAAAGACTGTTGATGCTATTTTCAATTTATTTGTTTACATTTCTTCAATTTTGCATTCAAAACCAAAGAGTTTATTTGTTCATTTACAGAACAAATTTGTTGAGATTTTTGCTTTTTATATTTTCAGACTTTTAGTCAGTGAGTTTTGATAAGTAGACTACTTGAGCATTGCAAGTAAAAATGAAATTAAGACTGCCAAAATACGTGAAGGAGAAACTAGGATTTTCAAGAAACTCATTCAGTGTTTTAGAAACAAGCCACTGGCTGATACATTCAACAAAAACCTCTTGTGGTATTTGTCGCAACTACTTGCACATGAGAAAATTCAAACATATGTTACTCCTGTGTACTAATTGTACAGTATTCTCAGTGGTTGAAAACAATGACATTGACAGTTGTGTGTGCTGATTAAATCTCTAGTTTTTCCTGCATACATTTAAGCAGCTTCATTTTTTAACCAAAAGGGAGCTGACTGTCTTTAATTCAAATTTCACATGGTTATCTTTGTTATTCATAAGTCTTTATCTCCCAATACAAACTGAATTCATTTGAATTGAATTGTCATTATAAATGCACGTTGTTTGCCTGTATAAAGCCCAGGGAAGTATACCGATGAAGACAAAACCTTATGAAATTTGAACTAAATTAGTTAATTACCTCGAACCTCGGCATTAAGCCTATACTTTCTATGTGGCTTAATGCCTCGGCTCTCGGTAATTAATTCTTACTTATCACTTTCACAGATAGTGTCAGACATGATTAGGATCTAAACTTATAACTTTTTTTCAACTTTGTGAAAAAAGAAAAAGCTCAGAGCTGCTTTTTTGTAGTTTCCAACATCTTTAAAAAAATTTTTGTTTTGGTAGTAGACTTTGAAAAATTATATTGTCATTTAAAATTTAATTTTAAATGACAATATAATTTCTTATTCCAATCATTAAAGTATGGAATTTCTTGTAATTCAAAACTTATGACCAAAGGGTTTTCCTGTGAAACTGCTTTGAAATTTTGTTTGAATCATGAAAAAAGGGGATTATCATAAAATAGAGTGGTTTATTGAGTTTTCCACCACTAATAACATTGAAATCTCACATGTCAGATGTGTTGATTATCATGAAACGTATTAGAGTGTACTGCTCTATTTTTGTGGGGAAATAGTACTACTTTTCATATAATAAACAGAATAATATATCGATGTTTGGAAATATGAAATTATTTCTCGTGTTGAACAGGATATATCTCACTTGTTCACTTTGCTCACTTGTGACATATCCCCCGGTCAACACTTGAAGTAGATTCATATTTCCGCACATCCATGTATTATTCTCTATTTATTTTTTATCTTAAAACACTAGTTTATATTATAAAAATTGCTTTTTTAGATCTTTAGAAGAAAGAAAGAAAAAAGCAAAGAAAAAAAAAAGACAAAGTAAAATGAAAGGTAAGGGTCCTCTTTGATCTGAGTATAATGTATCAACTACTGAACTAAATTACATTGAGAAACTCACACTTGGCATGGTTGTGATCTGCTGTGGTCCATCAGGGCTGGGTCTTGTTTGGGCTGGGTCTTGGTCCATCGGGGCTGGGTCCTTTTTCATCTGGGCTCTCTACCACTCCATCAAGACTGTGGCTGTGTATGTTTTTAGGCAAATTTTGAACCTGGAATGATCAGTTAATAAAAACTATTAGAAGTGCTATTAGAGTATAATTACAGCATTAGAGAAATATATAGTATTTTAATAACTGTCAAGCTTGTTTAATGACAGACTCAGAGTAGTTGTGGTTGGTTTAGTTTTAAAAGAAATGTGAGATTTTTGCCATGGTTGATGTTATGTTATTGTACTGTTAGAATAGTTATTGTACTGTATTTTTTCTACTGTTAATGGCCATAGCAAGCACTCAAAAATAGCTTATGAAAGGCACTCAGCAATGATGCTTGAAGTTTGGGAAAAAATTGTGGACTATTGGTAAATCAAAGCATTTCAACATTGTGTTGATCCAATGAGAGAACATGGGAGAGAACAATTATTGCAATAAAGTATAATAAAACTACAAAACCTATCATAAATCATAATTTTACCCATAATGAATCTTGGTTTAATAATCCAATCTATCATAAATTTTACAGTTGATTTCATATTACTGTACTTTACAGTGAAATTGCACTAATTTTGATTGGATAATTGACAACCCACCTCATTGACAATCATAATGTACTGTAGTTGTGAAGTTCTGAATAAACTTTCCAAAGAACTTTAAAGAGTGATTTAAAATCAAGACCATGTAATTTTAACAATATCGCAAATCATTATTTTGGCCTACATGTATCATACAGTATCTTTATCCATATAATAAATCACAATTTTAACCCACCATATTCATAACTTTAACCTTCATAAATCTTAATTTTAACCTATCAGGATTATCAATTTTGACCTATCTTACATGTAAATCTTAATTTTCGCTCATCATAAATCCCAATTTTCACCCATCATAAATCTTAATTACTGTACATATAACCTACAGTATTATAAATCTTAATTTTAACCTATCGTGCAGTAAATCTTAATTTTAACCTACCATAAATCCTAATTTTTCACCCATCATGAATCTTAATTCTAACCTTTAATAAATCTTAATTCTAACCCTTCATAAATCCTAATAATAACCTTTAATAAATCCTAAATGATCGATTATAAATCTTAATTTTAACCCATCATAAATCCTAATTTTCAACCATCATAAATCTTCATTATAACCTATTTTAACTCTTAATCTTAAGGTGATTCCTCAATTTTGCAATTTTGCATTGTGCAGCTTTTCTGCTTATAATTCTGTGATACTGATTCAAGATGTATTCAAGTGTCAGTGATGAAAACACAAAAATGTCACTAATGAGGCTAAATCAGCTAATAATAACTTTAACAAGAAGATACTAACTTAACTTTTGTTTTTGAAAAAATTAAAAATTTCTATGTTAGTACCGTAAGTGTTTTCAGCTTAAAAATTCAAAATTTGTTGCATGTTATATGTAGATGGAATAATAGATTTTTATGCTTTAACCTTGTGTAGCTCACAAAGACACTCAGTAACCCCTATTGTTTTCCAGACAATTATAAATTTCCTCCTTCAGCTATAGAGAAAAAATCACTTTGAGAATTTGAAATATTGAATGTTTTTCATTCACTTTTCTTTGTGAATCACAAGAAACTGATGTGTACAATTTTTATCTGCTTGCTATGGTTTTATCCAGTATTGTTTTTGAAGTACGTAGCAGTTTTTCCATCTTAATGGCATAGAAATTATTTCTTCTAAACTCACCATTGGATTAGAAAAGGTCATTGGTCCAAATTTGGGTGTGGCTTGTGTTTCCAACTTGAAAGGTTATCTAATCTGCAAATAAAAGTTTAAAATATTTAGAATTTTATTTAATTACAAATTTATTAAATTAAGTATGTGAGTTAAGTGCTGTAGTTTGAGAAAAATATAGCTTAACACTAAATAGCAACTTAATGCTTAAAAACATGACATATAGTATTTGTAAGACTCAAAAATGTACTCTTGACACCAGCATTTAAATACCTAAAATAACCACACTCTGTCACCTGAGCCTCAGTAGCTCAATGGTTAGAGTGGGTGACTAGTTCTCACAAGGTTGCAAGTTCAATCCCTGTTTGGGAACTCTAGTGCTTAAAACTTGACTAGCTGAAAAGTTTATATTAAGTGTAGCTATTGGTTGCTTGAATTTTTTAAACTGTTGTAGCTTTTTACACTAATAATCCTCTTACCTTGAATATGCCATTTTGAAGCAGTACTAGTAATTTCTGTGGGTTAATGTAGGGTTGTTAAACTTTTCTTGACAACTTCTTTTGTCTGTTCTATTTCATTCTGTTGTTTTAAAATAAAAAAATAGTCAAAATTTAAAATAGGCAGAATCAAAATTATATAAATTTTAAATAATAATAATACACAAGAAAACTTTAATTGTTTTATAACAGGAATGTGAGAAATATAATTTTAAAAAGTGCATTAAAAAGGTGCTTAAAAAATTGAAAACGAAATAAATGGAAGATTGAGATAGCTGTATGGTGGTTATTAGCTTAGTTGGGAGAAGCAGTTACTTATTATGGGGAAGTCTTGCAATAGTATAACAGCAGTAAATTTTAATAAATTTATATAATGTTAGCAACTTAGCATTCAAGATAGCAAGGTTGTTTAATAGTTGAAGTAAAAATATGCATAATTAATTAGATTAGTCGATTTGGCAGTCTGGTAGAACCAAAGAAAATTCATTTTTCTTAAAGTTAAGAAAAACATTCAAAAATATTTTCAGTATAAACATTTACTTACAAGATATCAAAAATCTCATATGGTTATTCTCCATTGTGATTAAAACCAATTTTTTCCAAGCATTTTCGATCATCAAAGAAGCAGCCGCCATCTTGCCTTCGGGCACATGGTCTCTTGTAAAGCCTTTTTTTCGCTAAGTATTCCCACCAAACGCTCTCCAAACCTCAATTTCGGCATCCTGGACGTCCTACGGTGTCACTGTCGAAATGTGAAGGATTCATCTTTCGTTTTATACTGCTATTTTCTAGTCAAACTCATCATTGTGGTTCCGTACGTAGACACCCTTCCGCCATGTTTGCTTCTTCTCGGCTTTGGATTAGTTACTAGCCCCCTTGGCCGTGCTCATTGTGTGTATATATTATTGTTATACAGGCAGTTTAGAAGCTAAAATAAGGTTTTAAAGTATTTTCCGTGCAAACACAACCATCATATTCACTAAAATGACATCGTTCTAGTCTGTACTTGTTGTGTAATCGTTTAAAAATCGTTTTGTTAACGTTCTTCCTTTTTTTTTTGTGTTTAATTATTCATAGGCGGAATCAGTATCGCGATTATACAGTGGTTTTTAACGACCAGCCTGTTGGCTGAGTGGTCAAGGGCGCTGACGAAGGCGCGGACTCGGTCGGACACTGGGGCAACGCCCTGTATGAATAAGAAAGCAAAACAACTTCCATCATCTTCAGATGGAAGTTGTTGGGGGGGAGGAGAGGTAGTGGGGGAAAGGGTAGAAAAAAAATAAAGATTTTTTTCCTCTAAGTCAGACACCGTCACTATTCCTTCTCTTTTTCCTCTTATGTTCTCTTTCCCTCATCCCTCTCGAGAGGGAAGAGAGAGAGAAGAGACTCTCTTCTCATCAGAGAAGACTCTCTTCTCATCACATACACCACCTTCGCTCGCCAAACTAAAGGTCTTAGTCTGGCAGTCGTACGTGTGCATGTGCAATGGCGATAGCCAAATATTGTGTATCATCTTCAGAGATTGCTTATGACTAATTATTTTTGTCCAAATATTGTGGGACACTTTTAATTAGTATTCATGAATAAATTGTTTTCTCCAAACGTCTACCAAGCGTCTGTTTATTTGTTCTGTTATGGTGTTGTTTTTATATTGCGCAGAGCCAACTCTTTTCTTTGCTATCCTTCGCAAACGTTCGTTTATGTTGAAACGAGTCAACGACAGCACGATATGTTTTGTCACAGCAACATTCGTATCAGTGTCAGTCTATTACAGTTAGCTGGCATGACAATTTATTGTGGGAGCTTATGAATAATAAATTTATGTACGATTAACGGCAGCCGAAGGGAAGGCTTCGTGAGATGCTTCTTCTCACGTTAAACTAAAACGTAAAAGAACTACATTCAACTCATTAATGGCGGTCATTCTAATAATGGTGTCAAGGTTGCACTGAGAAAACTGAATGCGTACCTTACACATATGATGAATGAATAATTCCTTCGAAGCTGACCTTTGTTCGAAGCCATGTTGTTGAACTTATTGATACCTTGGACATATTGTGGGACACAAATATAGATTGTCCATGCTCATGAATATAGTTATAAATTGCACTGATATATACAGTACAGCTATGTTGGTGTTTAATATTTTATTACGCCAGACAATGTTATTCACATCTGGGGAAGTTTTCGGACAGGAATGAGTAAAACGTAACCTCACACATATCTGAACCTCAGACATATCTGAACTAATAAATTACCAAACTTTCGAACAAAATAGCTTAACCCTGACCGTGTCACAACAAGCAGAACCAAAGCCACAAATTTTGAGCTTTCATCATCCCAATGGTACGAGCGAGCATTTCTCAAGCTCCGAATGTCGTTTGCTAAGGACTGCAGCACATTAAGGCTACGTCCACACGTATACGTTTTCGCAGCGTTTTCATATTGTTCTCCGTCCTCAAGGGAATAGAAAACAATGGGCTACTTACCTGAAACAATATGAAAACGCTACGAAAACGTATACGTGTGGACGTAGCCTAAAGCTACTAGCTGAGCTAACCGCCTCGCGAGTTCATTTCCTCAGTAAGATTCAGTCTCATTTAACAATCACTGTTGTACAACATGTGGGAGATTATATATTTGGACGTGCGCTTGTACATCCGTAAAGATTTTAATTTTAACTAGGATTCAAAAACTTAATAATTCATTAGGAAAACACAAAGGAAAATGGTGACCGTGACGTGTCTCTATATGTGATGTAGACACGCTCGCTATTTTCCATGAACTTTTTCTTCGATTTTGCGGCTCAGACAACTTCAATTTTCAAAATTGATTTCTATATGAGCTTATCGGCTATCGCCTCGTGTTTTAAATCTGATAAAACATTGCTGCTCATGTTTTAAATAGTACGTCAAACATACACTCCGAACGGCTTCGTATTTATCAAAACATAATTCTTGATCACGTATTATCTTTGCAGCTATTGTTGTTGGCTGTCATGACGATTTATTGTGGGACGTTTATGAATAATAATTATTTTATGAATAATAATAGTTTTGGCTTGGTTACCAGCTCCTCTGGTTGTGCTCATGGTGTCAATATCTTAGAGATAGTTTCGAAGTTAAAATAAGGTTTTAAAGTATTTTCCGTGCAAACACAGCCGTTATATTCACTAAAATTATATTGTTCTACTCAGTACTTACTGTGTAATCGTTTAAACATCGTTATATTAACGTTTTTTCTTATTTTGTTTTATGTTTAATTATTTAATTATTCATGACATTCATAGGCGGAAGCAGTATCCCGATTATACGGTTGTTTTCATCGCTCAATCCAATGGCCGAGTGGTCAAGGGCGCTGACTAAAGGCGCGGACCCAATCGAATACTGGGGCAACGCCCTGTATGAATAAGAATGCAAAACAGCTTCCATCGCCAGATGGAAGTTCGTGGGAGGGAGATGATGAGGAATGGTGAAAAAAAAAAAAGGTGTTTTTTCCCCCTCTAAACAAGGGACTGCTCACAGTCCTTCCTTTTTTCTCTTATGCTCTCATGTCCTCTTCCCTCTGCGCGCGAGAGGGAAGAGAGAGAAGAAAAGACTCTCTTCCCATCACATACACCACCTTCGCTCGCCAAACTAAAGGTCTTGGTCTGGCAAGCGTAAGCGTGCATGCACTTGTGATACCGTGTATGATCTTGAGAGGCTGCTTATGACTAATTATTTTCGTCCAAATATTGTGGGACACTTTTAATTAGTATTCTTGAATTAATTTGTTCTACGAACGTCCACCAAGTGTCTGTTTGTTTGTTTGTTTTGTTTATGTTGTTGTTTTAATACGGCCCTTCTCTTTGATTTGCTATCCTTCGCAAACATTCCTTTTATGTTGAAACGAGTCAACGACGGCATAAAGTTTTGTCACAAAAATACGTGTCTCACTCTATTACAGTTAGCTGGCATGACAATTTATTGTGGGAGTTTATGAATAATAAATTTCTTTAGGGAAGCTTCGCTAGATGCTTCTTTTCACGTTAAACTAACTAAAATAATTATAATCAGTTCAGTAATGGCGGACATTCTAATGATAATTACAAGGTAGTGCTATTAATCAGAAAACTGACTACGTACCTTCGCGTATGATGAATGAGTAACTTCCTTCGAACCGGACCTTTGTTCGAAGCTATGTTGTTGATCTCATTGATACTCTGATCTTATTGTGGGACATGCATGATCGTGAATATAGTTATAAACTGTGTTGGTATATACACAGTTAATACCTATGTTGCTGTTTAGTATTTTATTACCCCAGATAACGTTATTCACCTCTGGGGAAACTCTCGGGCAAGTTAAACCAAACCTCACACATATCGGACAGACAAGTCTCTTACTAATGAATTACCAAACTACAGCGAAATCTTGTCCGTCACACAAGTAATACTAAAGCCGATATACACCCACAGATTGAAGCTTTCATCACCTCAATGATACGCCGAATATGTCTATGTCTCAAGCCTAGAATGCCGTTTACTAATGTTTAGGAGTTTTACGAGGTTTAGGAGAGCGATGCGGAGCTTCCTAGGAGCCAAAATGTAAATTACAAAAGTAAAATACATGTATAAGACTTAAGAGTCTGATTCTGCATGAAAAGAGTGAAACAACGCCACTTCAAGCGTTTTCACTTCTACAGAACGACATCAACTTGCGAGAACTGTTTTAGATTGACTTCACTGTAGACATAATCATTTTAGCAGTACTGAGGCGTTTTGGAAGTCGTTAAACTACAATCCTGGCCAAAATTAACTCGGACAGTCGCGTAAAACGAACTTAAGCGCATCAATTCCTAAGATTATGTTCAAATAACATCGCCCCCCACTACCCCCGTTCAATGTTGGTTAGAAAATGAAATGCAAAGTATGTTCAGCGCAAATTTTTATGAACATTGAATGGGGGGAGCGGGGGGAATGATTTTTAGAAGGAAATTTGATATCGGATGCGATTTAAGGCAAGGTGTCCGAGTGATTTTGACCAGGATTGTAGGTGAAAATGTCAAATATAACTGCCAGTCAACCCTTCCATGCATGACTTTCCGATAGACACGTCTCTCCATTTGATACTTACTCTCCATTTGACGAATAAAGTCGTCTGGCGTTAGACATAGTAAAAGATAAAGTCCCATAACAACACTGAGTGAGGGTAATCAGCAGTGTGTTCCTGACGAGTAAAAAAGATAGTTGTCCCACAACAATAAAATAAGGTTTTAAAGTATTTTCTGAACAAATAAAGCCGTTGTGTTCACTAAAATTACATTGTACTAGTTTGTACATGAGGTGTAGTCGTTTAAAAATCGCCGTTTTATTTATGTTTCTTTTTTATTTTTGTCTTTATTCTAGGCGGAAACATTATCCCGATTATGCGGTGGTCATCAACGATCTGCTCACTGGCTGTGTGGTATGGGGTGCTGACTGCAAAGTCGACTGATTCTACCCCGGTAAGAAAGTAATTTCCATTTGTAGATGGAAGTTGGTGAGAAGAGGGGAGGAAGGCGGCGGAAAAGAGAAAATGTTTTTCTCGCTGTGATAAAATATAGTCCACACCGTTTCTTTTTCCTCTTATTCGCTTACAATCAAAGAGAGAGAGGGCGGAAAAAGAGAAGAGAACACTCCTTTCGTCACATCCCGCACCTTCGCTGGCTAAACTAAAGCTCTTAGTCTTATAACAAGCTTGAGTGTGCATGCGTGATGGCGATAGCCAAATATCGTGCGTTATTTTGGGATGCTGCTTATGACTAATTATTTTGCTCTAAATATCTTGTGGGACACTTCGTAATTCTTCTTCTTGAAAAGTTCTGGTGCTGTTTTTATATGGCTTTTTGCTAATAATACCAAGAGCAATATAGTTATCCTTCGCAAACATTGTTCTACTTATGGAATGGTATGGTTATCGAAGAAAGCATTAAAATAAGACTTTTAATGACTTGTATATTTAATGTATATTTAAACCAATTTAATGAATTAATTAATAGACAATTATATATACTTCAAAAACTCAATAATTCACGAGGAAAACACAAAGGAAATCAGTACCATGTCCGTGGTTTTATACCTGATAAAACTTCTTTAGTAAATGAACATACAATTTTATATAAAGAATACTAATGAAGATACAATTTTATATAAAGAATACTAATGAACATAACATCCAATAACGAATCGTTTTTGAAGCCGTTCAAAACACTCGCATCACGTGTTTTATCAGATCTAAAACACTCGGGCTGCGCCCTCGTGGTTTTAAATCTGATCGTGTTTTAAATATTACAAAGGCTAACTCGTAACAGTAACATATATATACAAGCATATGCAATGCAATATTTGATCAAATTGAGAATAATTTTTTTCCATGCTGTTCATTTCTGCTAACCTACATATTCACAAACAAATCGACATTACATTTTCAACTAATTTCAAATAACAGTTCATTGTTATGTATTGGATTGAAAAGCATTGTCTTTTCTTTTGCCAAGTTATCCACCAGTTGCTGAACTGGGTCCATTCAATCTGATAAGAAACATATTCTCCATCACCTAGTTGTTCAGACGTCACTCGTATGTAACTATTTAACCCGAGATTATTGATTGTTTTGTAAGGTGGTCATACACAGGTCACGATTTGTTGTGAATGACACTGTACGAACTTCCAAATTTTTATATTTTGAGGAATTTTGTGAACTGAAAAAATAATCCACCCGATTGAATGAAATAATTAAAAAGCTACTGAACATGATAACTATCTGAACAACTTGGCTATGAAGCTCCACTAGAGATTTTTTCGTCGTAATTTGTTCTGGATATTTAACGAGGTTGAAGTTTCTGCAACAAAGAAAAAAACAACATGTATTTAAAATTTTCATTCAACAAATAAAACATAAAGCTCCGTGCATATATGTACTTTCATAAGAAGTGGAGTAGAGGCACGAGGCGATAACCAAGTACATATATTATAAGAGTACCTATGCCCAGGAGCAGTGTGTTTTATTTAAATAAGAAGGGGAAAAACAATTTTTGAAATTTGGCTAGCTTTTCCGGCCAGCTGACGCCATTCCACGCCACGTTATACGTCATTCATGATCTACATACTCTTATAAATGCACGGAGCCCAGCCAATCGGAGCGTGCGTAGAGGACACCTTATTTTATAATTAAAATTATACACACTACTCATAAAAATACACAACTATGCATTCTCACAACAGGTTTGAAGAATATCTGGGAACAACAACAGCCATACTTATGATAACCACTTATCAAGCATGCTAATGAGTATTTTGATTTCTAACTCTTGAAGTTTCTTTCTCGGTAAATTAAATATAAAATAAAATAATTTCATTGCAAACGAGTCCTGAGGTAAGATGGTTAATCAATGTTCACTCGTGTGATAAATGGTTCACCTTCGTGACCATTGATTAATCCTTACTTAGCGTTTTGGGGTTCTTTTTCATAATATATACAGTACCTCTTTCAATCGCTTGGGCCAACGACAACTAGCCAACAGCATCCTGTCCTTCGTCGTTGTACTTTAAAAATTGTCTCTTTCTTCAGCTCGCCGTTGACACTGGTTTGATATTAGATAACATATATCCCGCGTTGTATTGTTGAGAAACATTTACCTAAAACGACAATAAATTCATAGAACTAAACGAAAATTGCTTACGAAATTCAAATTATGTGATTTACAAGTTGATTAATGTGCTTGGAGTTTCAAAATTTCGCGGGGCATGTTAGGCCGTCTTCAACTTTCGCGCGCAAAACGGAATTGCTTTCCAGAGGGCTTTTCTCAGAAACCGCGAGTCGATTTTAAATGCCAGAATGAGGCCGCAAATCTACACTGCAAATCTTTCGAAAGAAAAATATTGTGTTTCATAGCTTTTCCCAATCGAGTCTATCAAATCGCCGTGACCTATTTCTGCCTAGGATGTCTGAGGGTTCTTCCTTTGACGAGAATATACTAAAATCGTCTGGCATTAAACAGAATAAATAAACGGGGCTATTTTGGGCAGCTCAGGCAAGAATGGGTTCATCACTTGTTAACCCATTGCTGTCTAGAATAGCAGAAGGTTCTCCCTTTGACGAGTAAAATCGTCTGGCGTTAAACAGAGTAAAACGATAAAGGGGCCGTGAAAGGATCAAAACGTGATTCGTGACAAGAGCATAAATTCCTGCGACATTTCGCCACCCCCGCCTTTTCAAAACTATACATTCCTGACTAAAATCAACAGAAACTAACATTCAATGTTACTCCAGAACTGATTTTGAGTTCGACAAATAGCAAATCGGTAACTGATTTTGGATCAATACTCCTACACCATGAACAAGGTTGTCATTATTTGTGTCCTATAGAACAAAACATTATTTTCAAAAGTCAAAACAAAACGGCTCGAATTTCTCCGACGCAATTAAGAAACACAAAAGCCTTCTAGTGTTTAGTTAAATAATGAATATTATATTGCTGTACGCATTCGACCATAGAAAATTAGGAAAACACCGTGAGAGTCCACAAAAATATTTATTACATGACAAAAGTTTACTTTACAAGAATATTAGAAATACAGAATCCTGACTATGATGTACGTGCCTAATTATACTTGAATTGGTGTTTTGGTGATTCCTTATTGTGGCTTATTGCTTGGTTGGTTGAAGAGAATGCTAAACGAATCAAGAATTTGCAAGTGAAGCCGATCAGATAGATAGATGTTGTTCACTTAACAGAGAACGACGAATTGAGCAAGTAAATAAATACATGCCATCAGCGCTTCGTCTTCAAGTTGGGAACTTCGTCAATTCTTGAATAAATCCGTGCAAGTTTTCCATCCCGATAATCTGAGTTCGCTATTGTTATCAATCGTGTTTAATATTATTAATTTTATCACTTACAAGACATTTTGTTTCACTTTCGCACTCTCTATATATAATACATTCATTATTGGCGATTCTCTGGGGTACAGTTGAGAGAAAATGACAGTTGGAGATAGAGCCTCGGTTATCGTTCAAATATTTCTGTACTTCCTTGGACAAGTTTTCAATCTACTTACAGACGTTGGGAATTTTAGTGGAGGTCATAAAGTCTGTGGATTTATGTGACGATGTACTGAACCAGAATACCACCACAAATGCGGGCAGTGTCACTGTCGCTAATAGAACCATCTTTAATGGCACTGGTCAGACAATCCATTGTTCAACGAATGAAACTTACTTTATGAAAACTGCGCTTGAAGGAGCAAAATCCGATGTCCGTACTATGCTAATAATCATAGCCGTCTTCTCTTTAATCGGTGGAGTATTCTTTATAGCACAGCTCGTCATGTACTTTAAGTATCTCAAGGCTAGAAGTAGTTCGGAATTCGAGTTCGCCATCGATAAATCGACATTTTTGAAGCATTTTTATAAAATCCATAGTCTTTGGCTGTGTGGTGAGGCAGTATTACATGATCTACCGATAGGATTTATTGTCGTAGAATTGTGTACCTTGGTCTGGAAGCAACCGAACTGTTGGGAGTGTGTGTCTCTGTTTTCAAGTGAAATTCCTGAAGAAGTTTCTCTTTCGAAAACCAACTTATGGCTTGGCATAAAACTGGCATCTCTCGTCCCTATTACACTATATAAAGGTAGGACTTATTTCCTCGTCTGCTACGACATCACGTCACGGCACCCCACTTTTGGTTGGTACCATTTAAGAAATAGCAAATGGCCCGTTGGACGACCGTGTATTATATAATTTGATACGCAAACACAAGAGTGAGTTGGAAGTATTTGAAAGTTTACACAAGGTGTCCATTTTCTATTTCGTTTATCAAATTAAGAGTAACAAATGTGCCGTGACGTCACAACCGTACCGTGACATCACTACTGCGACATCTGTGTTTGCATAGCCTGATATAAACACGGTAATACCATGATCGCCTCGGATTCTTTTGTTCTCCGAGGGAATGTAAACCTCGTATTTCCCTCATCGCTCATGCAAGAGGGAAATTTATCCTTTGTCTTCTAATTTTCCCGTGCATGTTGAGGAGGGAAAATTAGAAGACAAAGAAATCTTTTAGTGTCTTCTTCTAAATTTCCCGCTTGCATATATTTTCCCTCATCAACATGCACGGGAAAATTAGATGCAACTTCTCTGATCAACCGTGTAAATTTCCTGTTGGTAAGATTCTCAAAGTTTTCCTCGGCGATCATAATATTACAAACTAATAACATGACTTTTCGGGAAATTAGCGATTAAATTTCCCCTTTGCCTCGCTAATTTCCCTCACGAGTCATGTTATTACTTATAGTAGCTAGTCAATCACGACGTGGCGTAAGACGCAATAATTTTACGTCGTCTACAAAGTTGCCTATAAAGCCTGTTTTCCAGTCGTCACAGAAACAGGCTCGCTGCGAGAACTTGTTTAATTAGATGCAAGTACTCGCAGCGAGCTGCGAGCCAGTTTCTGCGATGACTGGAAAACATGCTTTGCTCTGTAGGGCTCCACTCAAGATGTCAGTATTTCTTTATATATATAGGAATGTTTCCAATGTTTATGTGGATTGGTGGACCATTTTGTGGCATGGATTGTTACATATGTCGCGTGTGTGTGGTGGTACCTTGTGGTATTCTGGTTGCTGTACTGCTACTGACGCCAATCTGTGGTATGATCTTGCTCCGGCTTGTTCCACTCGCGTCGGGAATTAACGAGGGTGTCGCGAATACCGTGTGGTCGATTGGGCTGATATTTTGGGCGATGACCATCATAGTTGGTAGTCTGCTGTGTCTGTGTTGCGTACCTTGCTGTCGCACGTGGTGCTTTAGATACGGGCCTTGTAAATGCTTAGATTGCTGTGGACTAGGAGGCAAGAAAAAAGAAACTATCAAGAAAGAAGAAGCGAACTAATCAAACAATAATTGATACATTTACCGAGTCTGCTTCTTCGAAACCTTTGGTTTCAGGCACTGCCAGACAAAGATCGACAGGTCTATCTCGTGTGGACCTGCAGGCAAAACGAACTGTGTAAGAACTTGTAGCTGTACCAGGCACAACTTATTTTTTAAATACATTAAATCAATAATTTAACAGCTTTAATACTTTCAAAAAAACAACTAAATAACTCTTGTGAATATTCACAAAAAACAATTGAAAAACCACATGAGAACCGCAGTAGCCATGGATTAGTCCAACAAATGGTAAAATGCAACGGTCTTTAGCTTATTACGAATTTTTGCTAAATATGTCTACGTATGCGTCAGAACTGAGCATAAGTAGACAAGATTGAAATCGTAGTTGAGGCAACATAAAAACGTCAGTCTATTTAGTATCTTGCAACCAGTTGTGAGTTACCAACCAGGTGGGAACTCAACTGGTAAAACGAAGGCAATACAGTTTTCCTGCTGTAATTGTTGTTAGCGTTAAACAAAGACGAATAGGTCTGACTGAGATTGCCGCTTTCTTGAGTTCCATGCACGACGTCACTTCTCTCCAGTCTCTCGCTGTCGTCATTCAAGTAACCGTCACAAACATGTCCATAACCCAAGCTACAATCAGCATCCGAATCACCATCTCTCTGGTGATGGCTTCGAAGTTGACCTTGTTCATGTCTTTGACCTTGACCTTGTTCATGTATTTGACCTTGGTAATGATCTTGACCTTGCTGATGACCTTGACCTTGGTGATAACCTTGATCTCGACCTTGGTGGTGACCTTGACGATGACCTTCAACTTCGTGTTGAACAGCATAACTTTGGTTGTGGTTCTGATCAGCTTGATGGTAACCATGGTTACGATCTTGACCCTGGATATGATCTTGACTGTGCTCGACCACGTGATTACCATCCTGACCATAAGCCTTTGCAAAACTACCGGTATAGGAATTTCTCCACGGTGAGACACTATCCAAGCCATTTGGATTTAGCTCCATTGAAACATGCCCGTTGATATAGGATTCCCTTTGGGAAGAAGTGTCTATTGTTTGAGATCCTTTCCCTCCGCAGACCAAACCTGGGGAAGACACAGAGGTGAACATTTGTACTGAGGGAGTAATATCTTCGTCATAGCAGTATTCAGATGATACATTATTCAGCCCCGGGTATAGACTCCCGGCCGCAAATTCGCTATTTTGATTAAGAGTAGATATACCGTTGTCATGCTGACTGCCAATTTCCGTTCGATTTTGGTGATAGAACATTTGATCTCGGTTTATAAATTCGGAAGCATTTTGTCCAGCTTGAACTTCGTAGCAGATTTCAGGTTCTGTACCATCAGAACTGCGAAGTTGATGTTGTATTTCTTGCTGCATATTGTAAGGTAGTTGTTGTTGTTGTTGTTGTTGTTGTTGTTGTTGTTGTTGTTGTTGTTGTTGCTGCTGCTGTTGTTGTTGCTGCTGCTGCTGCTGTTGGTGGTGTTGCTGCTGCTGCTGCTGCTGATGTTGTTGCTGCTGCGGCTGTTGTTGTTGGTGGTGGTTGTGTTGCTGCTGCGGCTGTTGGTTTTCCTGTTGTTGCTGCTGCTGCTGTTCTTGTTGTTGTTGCTGCTGCTGTTGTTGCTTGATTTGATTCCACTGTACAGAATTTAGTGTTTCATAGACATCAGAAACGTCTTTTGTCTCTCTTAAATCTAAATAAGAAACAAAAAATAGAGAAAAGCTAGTCTAAGGCCCTGTTTACATGAAGCGGATTGAGTGTTCAATTCAAATCCCCCATGTTGTTTCTCCTTGCTGTGTTTACATGAAGAAGATTGAAAGTTTTCGATCTAGTGGAGTGGGTTGACTTGAGATTCAGGCAAGGATAGACTTGAATGTCTCAAATCTGATTCATCTAAACACGGTTTGACTTGAAAATGACTTGATACGCATGAGTAAAGTTGGTGCGTGTCGTGCTAAATGGCAGACATCGAGGGAAGCACAGAAAATAGTGTTCCTAAACCGAAAACAATGTTCCAAGCAGATCGGATTCTCCATGTAAACATGTGCCCAGATTGACTTCACTCGCGTTTTTCGATCCGACTGGACTGTCAATCCGCTTCATGTAAACAGGGCCTAGCAATCTAATAATTTATGAATAGAAATAGAAAAAATCAAGTATGGAGTAAAGTCGTACCTGTTCTTCTTAAATGCCGCGTGAGTGCATATTTCAATTCGGAATCAAGTTTGGTAATCATTTGGTTCTCAATAATCAAAAGAATATACTCCTCAAACATCATTATGATCAACTGAAAAGAGCCTAAAATAGAATGGAGCAAGTCTAAGAACCTCTGGGACCAGGGTAATTGAGATATGGAAAACTGTATAAGGTGTTACTTTATCATTTTTAAGAGTTCCTACAAATAAGACAAACTTAATTTTCATTTCATATAGACACTTTAAGCTTACCAAACGTGGAAGCACTTCTTAGAGTTAGCTCTTCCAGAATACGAGAGGTAATAAAAGACCAACTTGTAAGAAAGATTTGTGATCGTTTGGCCAGATCGTCACGAGCGCTGTAAGTCTTCGTCTATATCAGAGAATTAAAAAAACTATCATAGAAATGTTTTTGTGATATACAGAAAGCTACCAAAAATTAACTCATGAGAGGAATGTACAGAGAATAAAAAAAACTATCATAGAAATGTTTTTGTGATATACAGAAAGCTACCAAAAATTAACTCATGAGAGGAATGTACAGAGAATAAAAAAAACTACCATAGAAATGTTTTTGTGATACACGGAAAGCTACCAAAAATTAACTCATGAGAGGAATGTAAAGTAGTAAAAAGTGTCTATGACACGAAAATTAAGTTTGTCTTATTTGAAAGAACAAACACGGGGTCTAAGCCTGCTTTTCATTTGGTTACGACGGTATCTTATTGGTCGCGGAGGTGAAGCGTTGCAATGTATTTCTATGCTTCGTTTCCGTGACCGTTAAGACACCATCTCAAATCATTAATAATTCATGAGGAAAACACAAAGGAAATCAGTACCGTGTCGGTGGTTTGGATATCGGAGGAAGAAATTACATAAATTAAGCAAACTTTCATCTTGATTTTCTCTTAAAATACTGATTTATTTGAGATGCTATATCATACACTCGGAGGAGTGTTTCATCAGGATATCCAAACACCTCGAAGTTTGTTCAAAAACCTCGGCTTCGCCTCGGTTTTCAACAAACGTCTAGGTGTTTGGATATCCTGATGAAACACTCCTCCTCGTGTATGATATATACGTCGCGACCAAATCAAAACTAGACTTTAAAAAAAAAATTAAAAATCGTGAACTACCTTGAGCACAAATTCATCGACTATGTTATCAAACCATTCCGCATACGCTTCTATCGGAGCTTGCTTAATCAAAAGGTTTTCAAATTCTTGAAGAACTGAAAAAAGATTAAGAGTAAAAACATGCAGTGAAGACAAGTGTATGCTTATTACTTATTGTTAAAAAATACCTTTTTTAAACACAAAAATGCACTAGTAGCACTAGTTTAGCTTTTAATTTACTTACACAATAATAATATTGGTAATTGAATGTTGGTCTCCTCTGTTAGAAACAGTAGTTCGCTCAGTATTCGCTTTAAGTCCAGACGACGAAATTCCGATAATATTCCAGACATTAATTCGTAGCTGAGGAAGACTGGGCGTGCCGTCTGAAAGATATCAAAGGAAATAGCAACAACAACATCCACGACAAGTAAACGACAATTGAACAAGATTGAAGAAAAACAAAAGATGTTTCTGAGGACACAAAATTCTGCACAGTGAAACCAAATCAAGCAGCAACAACAACAACAACAGGAAAAGCAACAGGAAAAGCAACATCATCATCAACAACAACAACAACAGCAGCAACAACAACAACAGCAGCAACATCATCAACAACAACAGCAGCAGCAACAGGAAAAGCAACATCATCATCATCATCAACAGCAACAATAACAGCAGCAGCAACAGGAAAAGCAACATCATCAACAACAACAGCAGCAGCAGCAACAGGAAAAGCAACATCATCAACAGCAACAACAGGAAAAGCAACATCATCAACAACAACAACAACAACAACAACAGGAAAAGCAACATCATCAACAGCAACAACAGGAAAAGCAACATCATCAACAACAACAACAACAACAACAACAGGAAAAGCAACATCATCAACAACAGCAACAACAGGAAAAGCAACATCATCATCATCAACAGCAACAACAACAGCAGCAGCAACACATCATCAACAACAACAGCAGCAGCAACAGGAAAAGCAACATCATCATCATCAACAACAACAACAACAGCAGCAGCAACAGGAAAAGCAACAGCAGCAGCAACAGGAAAAGCAACATCATCATCAACAACAACAGCAACAGGAAAAGCAACATCATCATCAACAACAACAACAACAACAGCAGCAACAAATCAACAACAAGTTACATACCTGAGCCAAATTTATGAAAGTCATGTTTCGATTCAATAATCGAACAAAATTCTTGGCCACTGAAACATGAAAATGATACAAGTTTAACCAGTTCAAAATCTTAATCAAAATACAATCACCTCAAAGTCAAATTATTACCTCTGAGTTTTTTACTTTTCAACACGTCTGGAGTGTTAACCAAACAAGATTCCAAAGATTTCACAAATGTGACAGCGAAAGCCTTGATTTCTGCAGTTAAGCTAGGAAATATAAGTGAAACGTAAATGTCATTTCAAACAGGAAATAGAGTGTACTGGGAAAGTTGAGGCAGTCTAGGGCAGTACCAATTGAGGCAGCCAAAAGAATTGTTATTTGAAAAAATCACAGCGTGTGTAAGACGCAACTTATTTTATAGAAATGTAAGGTAAAAACTGCATATGAATACCTGTCTGGAATATCTTGAATACAAGAAGGTACAAGTATGTCGTTTAGAATCTAAAACAGAAAGTCGTGAAAGAACAAGTATACACACGATCAAACTATTTCAAGAATCATTAATTCATGAGGAAAACAAAGGAAATCAGTACCATGTTCGTGATTGTATATCTGATAAAAAATTCTCCTAATTTAAAAGCTTTGATTTTTCGGCTTAGACGTTATTTTTCAAAATTACTACTCCAATGAACTTAGAGAGTGGGTCGTTTTTTAAGCTATTCAGTTATTGCCTTATGTTTTAAATCTGATAAAACACTGCTGCATGCTCATGTGTTTTAAATATTACATAAATTTTGTAAAAAATAACAAATTGACTGGAAAAATTAGAAGAAATGTGAATTAGTAAATGTGTTTTTTTTTTATACCTGCACCCAGTCTGGAAATACATTACCTACCCTGTAAAGTAGTGAATCGCAGACGGCAATGACGTCGACGACCGCACTGCATTGTAGTACTGGTACCATATGTTCGGGCATTCCTTGCCAAAAATGAAGTAAAAATTTATAAACCTAAAATTAAAGATAAGCTTAAATGTCTGCACGCGGGTAATTATTCGTCTACTAATTGATAGTGAGTGAATGAGCGAGCTCACCTCATCAAAATTTGCATTCATTATAGTGTCAAGCATTCTTTGGCAATGGGTTCTGTACATAATAATAAATGTTTCCACCTACAAATAGGAAAACAAATTTGAAACTGAAAAAATCAACCAATACTGAATACTAAGTGGCATCATTAGCACTCACCTTCTCTATCGACATATTTGAGTCAAGAACCATTTCTGACGCCTTTGGAAACTCTGGTAAAGTATTCCCGCCTTTTTTGTCAAAACAAAATTTCCTTGTCGTTCCCTATTAGGTAAAACAGGTAGAAGCGTAAATAAACTAAACAAATGCATAAAGTTCCACACCGAGCCCGATTTTGATAAAGAGAAGCGTATATATATATATATATATATATATAGTGATTTTCTAGACTAGTATAAATAAATCGAGTTTAAATGTTTAGTGGGACCGCTATAATAATTAATGAAACAAATTCTAACCTCTTTCGTTGTTTGTGCTCCAGAAAACCTAAAAAAAATAACTATAGTTGAGTTATTACTGTAAACAGTACTATAACAATCACAAACTTTTCTTGTGTCCAGTCTATATCAAGCAAAATTAATTTACAGATGGGACTACTGTAAGTGGGGCGACGTTGAAAACGAAAACCAGTGACATTACGTATAAGCACACGGACCAAAAAATCACAATTCCTGTTATTTTAGCCGAAGAGTCAACCCACCAAACCTTAAGGCCTGGCCAAACGCTTTCAACATTTCATTCAACATCGTTCAACATTGTTGAATTCAACATGTTGAAAGCGTTTGTTTGGCCACCCCTGTTGAATGATGTTGAACGAAATTTGAACATGTTCAAATTTTCGTTCAACACGCTATTCTCAAAATGTTGAAAGGTATTGAACGCATTTGGCCACATTTCATTCAACTTTGTTGAACAGAGACATGCGCCATGCGGGATATTGTCGATTCCAGCTTTTGTGGTAGCCCTCAATTAATTGTCATTCATGAATGTTGAACGATGTTGAATTCATTTGGCCACTCGTGTTTTCAACATCGTTCAACAATGTTGAATGATGTTGAATGCGATGTTGAAAGCGTTTGGCCAGGCCTTTAGATAAAAGACAATTCAAAGAGATGAACGACTGAATCGGTAAGAAACTTATCACTACTTTTTGCCGTCCAAGTGGCCCCAATTACAGTAATCACACCGTAATACGTGATACCTCGTTAGACCTTTTCCTGAATAAAGCGAATGGTAGTAAGGAGACGATTCCTTGATAGAGATACCGTAGTAATGATATCTAGAAACATTTCAATATCAGAAAAGTTAAAAGTGAAAAAATTCTTGTTAAAATGTAGAAAAATGGACAGAATCACCATGGCATGAAGGTCGTGGCAAGGGTGTTCAAAAAATGAACAATATAATCTTACTTTGGGCATTACTTTAGCCTTTGGTTCAAACCTGGCAATGCAAAACCGAACTTTCTGTTTGAATCTGTACACGATACAAAATGCATAATTATATTGCACTTCGTTGAGATTAATCTTACACGGGTGGCGTGTGCTATAGGGCGCTGCCTCTCGCCAATAGTTCAGCCCGGTTGGACGGGGTTAGTACTTGGATGGGTGACCGCTTGGGAATGACCCCGTTGTCGAGCTTGGGACTCATGTGAGTAGAGTTTAGTTGGTCTCTCCTGTGCTTCGGGGGTTTTTCGCCGGGTACTCCGGTTTTCCTCCCTCCGTAAAACCAACACCTAGGCCTTAGGAGGATAACCTTGTAAGGGACCTAGAGTCCTATTGTTACTTCTCCTGTACCGCTAGGTACAAATGTTGATAAATAAGTATATTGCATTTGTACCACGGCACGTCGAATTAATTCAGTTGGGTGCTACTGACGGTTTCAAACTACGAATGTAACCAGTCGCAACCCAAGTCGCAACGAAGATATAGAAGGAAAGGGAATTCAAAGTGGATATTTTTTATAATGCTTTCATAATTACTCGGGCTACCTATGGTATAGCCTGGTCCCCTGGCCCAATCAAAGAATATGGGCCAGGTAACCACTAAAGACTTCTGCTTTCCTATTGGTTGAAATTTCGCGCGTTTTTAGTGGCTATGAGTAAAACTGCAATCGTCATAAGTGGATTTTGCCCTGATGACGCGAAAATGAGATTAGTGGTTACCTGGCCCATATTTCTTTTGAAATTGGGCCAGGGTACCAGGCTACCTATGATAGGCCGAGTCTAGGTTTCGGCCCGGTTTTTTTCCCCTTTTGAGTGTCACGATTTGGCATTTGGCACTTTTTACTTCCGCTTTCGTACTTCCGGTGAGTTGTTAGCCGTGTGATGAGTGAGACCGTGAGGCATGTTGCAAGTTCTTTGCTCCTTTCGCTTTTGGAGTTGGACAAAAAGTTGAACAGCTTTGCCTTTTAATCAAGGTGTTCTTGCACATTGTTGGTAGATTTCGAAATAGAGTGACTGACTATGTAGTTTAACAGTGATTAGTTGTGGCTGACAACTGTCTTAACTCTTAATCGTAAATATGTTCACCAATGTGAAGTGTCCACCACATTCAGCCTTCGATATGATCCGCACTTTCCAGTGGTCCAAGTGAACACCTGACGCAGGCGTCCTGTTTTGAGAATAGAATTCGACTCGGCAGAAATTTGACGTTTGAAACGGACCTGTATGGCATTAACGATCGGAGGTTGCTGATAAGATTGCTTTTGTATGAAACTACCAAGTTGCCGCTGCAGGGTGGAGTTACTTTCTCCAGGTAGAACATTGGTCTTGAGACGATGATCGTCATCCGTTGTAGGCTTTAGATCTAGCATAAGATAACCATGAGGGCGGCTTGTTGCTTTCTCGTAGCTCTTCATAAATTTCTGAACATGACCTAGCTATAACTGTCTTTGATAAACCTTGCCTTCGCAGGTCCGTCAACTTATAACAAAAGGTCCGCTACGCGTACATGTATCTGCGCCAAACCCACCACTGTGAGAATCTTGTCAAGATCTTGTAAGATCTTGTAAGATCTTGTGTGATCTTGGAAAATCTTGTAAGATCTTACGAAAAATCTTATAAGATTTTTACACGTAGAGCTTATAAGATTTTACCGGACGAAATATTGTAAACACTATCGGATTAAAAATACTTGTTTCCATCGTTCAAACTGACAGCTCGTAGGTGACACCAAAAAATTCTGAGCTTTGATTGGCCCTGATGTAATCGTCGCGCATTGGTTATAGTTACACAACAGCACACACTACAGGTCAGTGGTTACACAAAAAGTTAACAAACACACAACACGATAGCAATATATCTGCTGCGCAGATACAAAAATCTTACTTGGACTGTCCTCTCGTTCCTAATCTCCTCGTCGTTAGCTTCGGAAATCGTTGTCGTATAAGCTTTAATATAACGAAAGATAGTAACATTTTCAGCAGGTGGAAAATACGTCATCTTTTTGTTTCGTTTAATCGTTAGCCCCTATAGTTTTACCCACATAAGTGTGTCCTTACCTTGCCAAACGTGGCTGGGCCAGCAGGAGAAAATTTTCTCTTTTTGCAAAAATCCAAGTAATGGGTGTACAAGACACATCTGGGAACACAAACTCCTTGGATTAACTCGTAATTCTCAGACAACCTAGAGAAGAATGCACAGTTGTATTTTTACCTCCTTTTTTCACCCTTCCAATGACAAATGATTGCTATTCAACATTTAAGTTTCAAGGCCTAAGGTCATACGAAAACGTGGACGGAAATCTTACCATTTTAAAGTTTCAGAAGTTTGACTTTGTTTGGTAATCAAATTTCGTTTGCTCAATTCTTTGGGTGATCGACGACGAGATGAATATTCGAGGGCTAAATAACAATAAAGAAAATGCAGATTAAAAAAGGAGATATTATAAAAATAAAGGAATGAAAGTAAGAAAAGAAAGAAGAAAAAATAGGATGAAAGGAAGACAAGGAAGGGGATGAAAAGAAAGAAATATAAAAAATGAATAGTGAGAAAGGGAAGGAAGGAGGGAAACAATAAAGGAATGGAGAAAAGAAAGAGAAAAAAGGATGGATGGAACGAAGAGAAGGGGACCACTTTACATAGGCAAATTAAAAATATATGTATGTATGTTATATATATTTATATATATATATATATAAATTTTATGAATAATATAGACAAGAGGAACGTTTAGAAAATTGTACAACATTTCCGCTTTAGACCGAACGACAAATACACGTTGAACGTGTTCTAAGCCCAAGCTATCAGTATATATAGTTTGGCACTCCAACAAGTGTCACGTTTATGTGTACTGTTTGACTTTTAATCTAGAGTAGTGCTTACGTGAATTCCTAGATCGACTTTCGTTGCTTGGTTTGCTCTCGTCGCCGGAGAAATAGACGTCGTACGATGTTATTTTGCCAACAGAACGGGTCCTTCTTCCTTGCATTTCTGTCTCGCTCGTCATCTGCTTAGATACGCCGTGAATGTCTGCACAAAGTTCGCTCGACTTCTTCCACTTCTTTCCTATGACCAACCAAAAGCTCGACTACAATTAGCCTTTATCTAGCTCAAGTTTCGCTCGCTAGGTAGTATTGTTTAACAGGTTATTCCCAATGCGTTTTGAGCTGGATCCCGTGAACTGCTTATTGCGCTGTCTTTTCGAGAGGTTCAAGCTGTACACAGCTGCGAGCTTCCCACAATGACACAATAACAATGGCCTTGAGTAATTTTCCGCCTAAACACACACTAACAGTGAAATAAATTTCTCATTTATCTTCCACGACTGTTATTGGCACATACGATAATTAGCTCGTTAGCAGATGAAAACACAACGCAAAAGTTAGCATACCAAATGCTAGTTTAGACCTCGAATTCAAAACATCCTAAGCCGCTAGGGTTAAAAAGAATGCCATTAGCTTTAAAAACAAAACATCTAATCGAAACGGTACAATCATGAAATCGTGCAGTTCAAACAATTCTCGGTGAGACAATTTGATTTTAATTTATGCTGAGCGGCCTGTTGTTTGAGTTGTGTGTTTATGGTGGACTTTGTATATTATAAACAGATTGTTTTTCTGATAAATAATATCTTAGAAGGTTTAAAAAACGAATATAGGAAAAACAGATAGCATATAAATAACACGTTTTTGTTCTTTATATCGTGAACTTGTCTCTTTAATAAACTAGTAAAGACAATAAACGACATTATTAGTTATTACTCTGATGATTTAAAAAACCTTCTAAGAAATTTAGCTGAACAGAACGACAAAAAGCGGTCCCCCAAAAGTGCGACTGATTCAAATTCAGTTAAAAGTCAAGACCGTTCTTCGGTTGTTTCAACAATATAGGAAAATCGTAGAAATTTTCTTGTATATTTCTCTGCGAATGATTCTGAAAATATAGTATACAAATATATACATATAAAGCAGTGTGGGCTTGCCGTGGACAACACACCATGCCCCGTATAGCTCCGATAGCATGACTGCTAAAGCGGCGGACCGGTATTCCGAAGGGTGTATAGATTCTGCTCAAATCAACAATTTTTGGTTGACTTCGCAGCACGGTGTAATATTTTCTGTTAATCCTTTCATGCACATTGTTTTTGTGGAACAACTTCATCTTTTTACTCTGTCTAACGCCAGACAATAGGGACTTTAAGATTCAGACAACGGACTACGGCTACGGTAGAAAGTTTAACAGTGGTATTGAATGGTGGTGTATTTATACATTCAAATTTCAAGATACACAATCGCACGGACTCGTTTTTTTCTTAAATTCATGAAGAAAAACACTTGTTCAATCTACGTTGGTCGCGAGAGTAATGTTAAGCTTTTCCAAGGCTTCTGTAGTGACTCGGGTTCCGCGTTGTCTTTACAACGTAAAAATGCTTTTTCTACGTTGTCAACAGAGCCACGACGGCGTAAAGGATTACTCTTGGGACCGTCATTCGCAAAAGATCTTTGTATTTGACATAAAATTCTATTGTTCAAACACGTTGCGGTAGTCGTTGTGTTTTCTTAAAGTCCCTAATATCACTCGTGAAGGGAGGAACGTCTCGGAAAGCCACGTTTAACTGAAATTAAGGGATATATAAACACACTGTTGGTTAACCCTTTCATTCGCGTTATTGTTGTAGGAGAACTGTATCTTTTTGCTCTGTCTAACGCCAGACGATTTTACTCGTCAAGGGAGGACCGTCTCGAAAAGCCATACACGAAAGAGTTAAAACACTGATCAACCCTTTCATGGGCGGTGTTGTTGTATGACAACCACTCTGTCTAACGCCAGACTCTTTAAGTTTACTCGTCAAGGAGAAACCTCTAGTGTTCGACAAGCCATATACAGCAAGGGATTAATAGTTAATCTGACGAGCGCGTGGCTGAAATGTCACGCTGCGTTCGCACCAAAAAAAAAGCAATTGTTTACACAGTCTGTGTCGATACACCTGTTGTGACAGCCAATAGCAATATCGCTTTTTCAAAAACAATGCCAAACATAACGTTGTCTATCTAATATTCTACTTAAATTAGGCTTTGTGGGCCATCGGATAACTCCTCCTTCTACCAACTCTTTTTTAAAGAAGGACATTTTTCTCTCAGATATTTAAATAATAGGGAAAAAATTCTAGAACTAATAGCACCTACATGTTCGCCTTATTTCGCCAAAATTTTGAAAAACGTACAATTTAAAGAAAAGCTTCAAAATTTAGCAGAAACATAAATTCAATTTAAGCAGAAATATAAAGAGGACACGAAACAATAATTCTGGTATATTTAAGACCTGTTCAGGTTTTTCAGAGTACAAAAAGTAAAAACAATAACAGCTGCTTGTAAAAGGATCCACGCAGGCACCCTGCTTATAAATTTAATTATATAACTTTGATAACCGCAGGAAGTGGTTTTCCAATATAAGTTCCGAGCCAGGGTCTCATTTCATAATCCAATTTACCAGCTAAAGCAATCTCGTTCCCAGAGCCCACGTTCCCCACCCAGGAAACGAGAGACTCTGGGATAATCCGCTTCAAATCACAGGATTATTGTTATTCCGGTTGAGGTACGCATGCGTAAATATCCGAGCGGAATCTCGATAGTATGCTCTCCTTGTTTGACTTTTCCCCAAACAAGTCAATGGGGTTGCTGGGGAAGCTCGAATTACAGCATCTACACACATACGGCGAAGATATCGATCGCGGCAGCGTCTTCACTGGAGTCTTGTCGTCCGACATCTTTGTTATTTTGGTTTTATTAATTCTACTTCTGGTCACTTCAGACCAACTCATGCTCACTATTCAGCCAATAACGTAACGATTTGAAACGGATTATCCCAGAGTCTCTCGTTTCCCGGGTGGGGAACGTGGGCTCTGGGAACGAGATTGCAGCTAAAGGTGAAGTAATACGAGCAACAAATTGCTGCAACATTGTTGCGTTGCAAGTTGAAAAGCGTTGTTGCACGTATTACCACCCACCTTAAACATTGTCGCGCAACAATGAATTTGTTGTAAGTTGAATCAGCATGTTGCAGCAAGTAGAACTGGAGTCGACTTTTTTCAACAATTTTTTCCAACTTGCAACAAAATCATTGTTGCGTGATAATGTGTAAGGTGGCTGGTAATACGTGAAACAACGCTTTCCAACTTGCAACGCAACAATGTTGCAGCAATTTGTTGCTCGTATTACTTCACCTTAAAGCTACTGTTACGCGATGCGATTTTTCTTGCAACTTGCAACAAATAGTCTGAATGTTGCAGGTTGCAAAAAAAATTGCATTATGTAACACCCCGTAGCAACTTGCGATTTTGTTATTTTCGCCGAGTTGCAAGAAAAGTTGGATGCGTTCTACTTTTTGCTGCAATTTGCAACAAAGTTCGCAAGTTGCTGATCGTGTACGTAAGTTTGTTGCAAGTTGCAAGAAAAATTGGAGGTTGAAAAAAAAATTGCGCTGTGTAACACCCCGTAGCAGCAACTTGCGATTTTGTTATTTTTGCCGTGTTGCAAGTTGCAAGAAAAGTTGGATGCGTTCTACTTTTTGCTGCAACATGCAACAAAGTTCACAAGTTGCTGATCGTGTAACACCCTTCCTGCAACTTGAGACTTTTTTTTCCATGGGTAAATGTGTGGCAAGTTGCAAGAAAAAATCGCATCGTGTAACAGCACCTTAAGATGTTGCTGAAGGACAACTTATGCGTTTAATTTTTTTTATTAAATTGAGTTATTTAGCAGTTATTTGGTTCACGTGCATTCTCCGTCACAGCACCTCTACTATGGAACAAACTGCCCCTTTCGATCAAGAAATCTTCAAATTTAACTCAATTTAAAACTTCTGTCAAAACCTATCTATTTAAGCTTGCTTTTTTTTAATACTTTGTTTTATTATTGAATAGGACTTTTTTTAGATATAGATTATTATGTATTTATTATGTAAAGCGCTTAGCACCAATAGGAATAAGCGCTATATAAATGTATTATTATTATTATTATACACGACCCCACAAGCTTGTAGCTTAAAGGGCATATGACTCGAAAATTAAGTTTGTCTTATTGAAAAGAACATTTAAAATGATAAAATAACATCTTTTGCAGTTTTTGGTTTCCTTGCTTCGTTTTTGAGATATTCCAGTTTGTTTGATATGCAAATGACACAACTTTTTACGTCACACGTGCATAATGAGTATTATGTGTTACCGAGGGAAGGTTACATATCTTTGCTATTGTGAAACGAAATCACTTGGAATTCTACATGTTTGGTGTTGTGGATAGAAGAAACATGCACAAGCTTCCTTTGGGTTAAGCCCATGTTTTCATAATAGCAAAGATATGTAACCTTTTCTGATAACTCATTATGCACATGTGACGTAAAAAGTTGTGTCATTTGCATATCAAACAAGCTGGAATACTCAAAAACGAAGCAAGGAAACCAAAAACTGCAAAAGATGTTATTTTATCATTTTAAATATTCTTTTCAATAAGACAAACTTAATTTTCGAGTCATATGCCCTTTAAACATTTATCGTGTTGAAATAAAAGAAATTATCTTATCTTATAGATGAGTTTCTGATTCAATACATTGTTTAGAATTATACAAACGTTATTCCTACTTCAATCGATACCATTCATTTCAGTTTCTCTTGACGTAGTATAAATTAAACTAAAACGTTTACTTGTTTCTCTTGTATATTTTCCCCGCCAATTCAATAAAAATTTCCTTTGGTAAGTTTACGGGTGCTTTCGAAATAAGATCCATCAGTTTGCCGTAACTCTCTTCCTCGTACTGTTTATAAACTGAAACCATATCCAATTGGGCGTAAACTTTTTTCACTCTCGCTACAGCTTCACTGTCGTTCATGCCATAGTTTGCCTAAGAAAAACACCATGACTCAAATCACTTTCATCCATGCACGTTTTAGATATTACCCTGCGAGCAGAGCCTTCTTTTCCTTATTTCTTCGCTGAGAGAGAGGAAGAAAAGTAGGCTCTGCTGTATTCGTGTTTCGCTTCGTCCAAGATTTGGGACGAAGTAACCCATTTTAAGCCCTAATCAAACGAGAACGCAAGTCATCGCAAGTTGGCAGTCAGAATTTCTGGGGCGGTCGTTCGAACACCCAAATTAACAAAATAAAGGTTTCATGAGTGTTTTAAACAAGTTTTAACTTTGTCACGGTACATGATATTTTCGGGAAACTATTCAGAGCGGCTGGCTGAGATAGCGTGACTGCCAACTTGCGATGACTTGCGTTCTCGTTTGATTTGGGCTTAAGACCCGTTTAACCGGTTCTCGTTTTGTTTTCTGCTCTGATTGGGATTGGGTTCGAGATTGTAACCACGTAACTGACATGCATGCGCAATGGAAACCAGTCACGAATACAGCAGAGCCTACTTTTCTTCCTCTCTCTCAGCGAAGAAATAAGGAAAACAAAGGCTCTGCTCGCAGGGTATTTAGATATATATGTATAGGATAAATACCGAGAACGGAGGCTTTAAGCAGATATATCCCGAGGGCCGAATTATCCGACTTAAAACACGATTGAAGAAGGTTTTCAAAAAAATAGCCTTTACCGAGTGTCGAAGGACATTGTTATGTCGAATGTTAACGGGATTTTATGAAATAATAAGACTCCAAAGCAGTTTATTAAACAAACTTGAGAAGTACGTAAAGGTTCATTGAACACATACACAGACTTCTACAAGCTTGTTTGAATAATTAGTACCAGATATATTACAGCATTGGGCATGCGTATTGATGCAGTATCAATCCCACATTTTCAATCCCACAACAGATTTCGATGATTTTCATATTTCGTATAATCCCCGGGCTTTATATATATAATCCCTATGAATTTATAATGAGGGATTTATGGGATATAAATCCCTCAAAAAAACAAAGAAAACCGACTTGAACGTGTTTTAATTTGTGATAAAGGTTTGATAAAACAGTCTTAATCCGATGAACTTCATCCGAATTCAGAAAAGTTACCTTCAAAATTTCCATTTGTTCTTTGTTTACTCTTTTCAAAGCCTGGACCAGCAGCCAAGAACACTTGGTCTCTTCAATGTCTGTTCCGACTTTACCAGTCACGGCAGGATCACCATAGCAATCTAGGTAGTCATCCTGTAGAGCAAGAAAAGAAATGTTTGGGAAAACAGCCAGGAATAGCAAGGAATGGTGGTTGGGTGGTTAGGTTGGTGGGTGGGTGGGTGAGTAGGTTGGTGGGTAGGTACAGTAGGTATAGGTAGGTAGGTACGCCAGAATAAAACACACCAAAAGCATCCAATTTAGTTGCTTACCTGGATTTGAAAAAATTCACCCATTTCAAGAAGAATCTCCTTAGCAATTGCATGAAGTTTCGGATCTGTAACGTCCATCTGCATGAAAGACCATGAAAATACACTAACTCAAAGTTGCAACGAAAAAATATGCTGATCAGCAATGAAATAAGAACCTAACCCAATAACTGGTGTCGTAATACCCACCAAGTACATCGCCAAAGCCACTGGAAGATAGAATGAGTAAAAAGCCGTTTTCCATTTTACAATTGCCTTGTACCTAAATTCAGGTAAAAAATAGTGCACTGACATATACGATGAAATATACAAGCGCACATTAACAAGCAAGAAAACAGACAGACAGACAGAACAAAATATAGTAAGGTTGGATGGATATACTAGTATTCTAACGTTTCGAGCGAAGGACCTTCGTTACTATAGTTATTTCGATTTGTGTTTCAACACTGCCTACGCAAGTACGCAGGACACTACTTTGATTAAACAGACAAACAAACAAACAAACAAACTGATCTGATGCTAAACATAATCCAAAATGTCGTAAACGAAAATACGTCCATCCACTCGTCCATTTATCCGTCATTAAACGAACAACAAAAACATGTTTTGAAGTTATGAAAAATAAATCTCAAACTCATTAATAATTCATGAAGAAAACACAAAGGAAATGAGTACCGTGTCGGTGATTTGGATATCGGAGGAAGAAATTACATAAATTAAGCAAACTTTCATCTTGATTTTCTCTTAAAATACTGATTTGTTTGAGATGCTATATCATACACGAGGAGGAGTGTTTCATCAGGATATCACAAACACCTCGAAGTTTGTTCAAAAACCAGCCGCCTCGGTTTTCAACAAACGTCTCAGTGTTTGGATATCCTGATGAAACACTCCTCCTCGTGTATGATATATTACATCTAGAATATCCTAGAAGTCTTACCTATCTAAAGTAAAGTTCACAAAATCTTCTCCTGGCTTTGTTATTAAATCTAAAGTCTGACCAATTTCGGTCTGAAAAGTTGTCTACAAATGGGAAAACAAAAATGAAAATTAAATAGTTTCAATTCTCTTTTGAGTTAAAACGTCCACCCCCCCCCCTGGTTAGACAGTTTCACCCCAAGATCATGGAGTTCGCCAGTTTTTTAAAAAAATGATGCGCGCGCAACACCTTGAAACTCGCCTATACTTGCTAACAAGATCTAGGTGTTGATTTTACTGAGGTTGAAGGAAGAATTAGAGACCACACCAACTCCAATCCACAGGCCGTCACCCATCCTACGCTTGCTGACAAAAGCCTAATTTTGAATGACAACGCGCTAACAGCACATGTCATTGTGCTTTCGCAACATCAGTATGGCATTTTCTTATCATAGTTCCATTGTACCTTATGCAGTAACCTAATAAGGTTTGGATAGCACTTTTCATTAGAAAAATTCAGGTCAATTAATTTGTAGACACATCCTTCAAGAATAAGGGAATCGTTAATTGCAACAAGACCAACTTCCTCCTAAACAAAAAAAAAACGGGGGTAAAGAACGGGGAAGGAAGGAAGGAAGTAAGGAAGGAAGGAAGGAAGGAAGGAAGGAAGGAAGGAAGGAAGGAAGGAAGGAAGGAAGGAAGGAAGGAAGGAAGGAAGGAAGGAAGGAAGGAAGGAAGGAAGGAAGGAAGGAAGGAAGGAAGGAAGGAAGGAAGGAAGGAGGGAGGGAGGGAGGGAGGGAGGGAGGAGGGAGGGAGGGAGGGAGGGAGGGAGGGAGGGAGGGACGGACGGACGGAAGAAAGACAGAAAGAAAGAAAGAAAGAAAGAAAGAAAGAAAGAAAGAAAGAAAGAAAGAAAAGTTAAGTCAAATTTGACAAACCTTCTTGTACCAACACATCTTTCCTCTTCGCGTTGGTGATTGATCCATCACGTCATCGGCAACAAGAAAGCATGTTTGTAACTAAAATAAAAATACATAATAAAAAACTGGAGTGCTACACAAGCATCAGCTGTGTGTATCGCGACGTTTTGAAAATCCTAAAGGTAGCGAAACCCAGATTATTTTGCTGGTAAGCTTTTGCTCAAAACATCTGCACTCCATTCTGTAAAATCTGGCAATTCACAATCGATACTTAGGGCCTGTTTATATGATCTCGGTACACCGGGACAAATTTTTTCCCATATAAACGCGACATCCCGGCACACCGGGATGAAGTTTACTGAACTACAACGCTTGTAACTTTGAATATTACGGTCAGAATTTCGTCCAAACGGTCAGGTCTAGAGACAAAACACCGAATAAAAGTGAAATAACTTCTAACATAGTAGAATTAGGGTGAGCTTTTGCTTTTGCCTTTTTGTCCATTTCCTTAAATTCCCGCGCTTTTTGACCCGGGATGAAATTCATCCCGGTCAACCGGGACGAGCACTTTGTTTACTCCATATAAACCCGAGATGAAATTCATCCCGGGCAACTGGGACATCCTAGTGTGTTTTGGAACAGCGGCTGACAAGATATAGGGCCTGAATATAATTCCTTGTTCTTTTATAATAATGAAGCATGTCTTACCCATTCAACACACCAAGCAAGAACTATGGCAGAGTGAAACTCTTTCTCAGTCGGTGCTTTATCACCAAGTAACAGTCTCCAAGTGGACAATACTGTTAATCCACGATTCATTTTACCTAAATAACAGAATAAATACAAGTAATACATACAGCATGAGCAGATACAGCTCGGATGCGAATGCTATATCTTTCTTAAAATACAAATGCATCTAAGTAATCAAGTTCACCAAGTATTTTGGGGATACGGTCTGTTTTAGCCGAGAAAATCGAAGCTAAAGTTTATGTAAATCAGGACGATGCTGTATCCGGTTTACAACCACTGCTACGGCGGTATTGATTTCTTTTGAATTTTTGTCATGAATTATTAATGAGTATTTTAATTAGATATAAAGCGTAAGTGAATAAATTCACAAACGGATAAATGAACAAACGAAGGAGGGAACAAATGAATGAATGTAAAAGATAAATGATACGTATTAAAGGAAAACGAAAAAGGAAAAGTGAATGCAAGCAGGAAACAAAGCGAAGGAAAAAAGGTTAAAAATAGATCATGGCTTGGAAAAAAAGAAAAAAAGAGGAGACAATTGAAATGGGAAGCTTACCTCCCCACAAATTGTACATTGCAGACTAAAAATAATTAACAAAGAAAACAAAAATGTCAAATAATATGCATCGAACTCAGCTGAGAGTTCTCTACACATACAATAATCTGGTGTTAGAGTAAAATAATAAGAGATTATTAACCGAGAACGAGGTCTGTATGGGAAAATATCAGACCGACGTCTTGACAGTACGGACCGAGCCGCAGGCGAGGTTCGTACAAAAAAGACCGAGGTCTGATATTTTCCCGTACAGACCGAGTAAACGAGGTTAATAAAGCGTTTATTATATGGCTATTTCAAGTTTTTCGATAATTATTGTATCAAACTTAGTGTAAAAACCTTAGAAATTCACGCGAGCAAAATCAACATCCGGGACAGCGGTCCGGATACGGAAAAAGACGGACCGTGGTCCGGATACGCATTTTTACGGACCGTGCGTTGACCAATCAGAACTCAGGATATTACAAAGCCATATAATATAGCGTACTTGGACAGAGTAAAATTAAACAGAGTAAAATTAAACAGAGTAAAATAGAAGATCGTTATGAGACAGAGTAAATTAAAAGAGTAATATTGGGCATTTCACTCGATTACATAGCATGTTCTAGGGATATTTGGTGAAGGAAAATTCGAGTGTAGAATATATACATTTTGAGACCAAACCCGGGACCAGTTGCGAAAAATGCAACTATACAGGCCTTCCGGCAGGAATTGAACCCACGACCTTGCGATATCACCAAAAATCCCTAGAACATGCTATGTAATCGAGTGAAATGCCCAATATTACTTATAATATATCCAATTCTCTCCTGGCATTACCAACTCAATATACTACCCAAATCAGTAGAGCGAGACCTTGGATGATTTTTTTATCGCTTCCGAAGTGTCAGTTTTATTAACCGCGGATCAATATTAAAGCAATCACGAGGTGTATTCTCATGTACCAGGTGATAAACATCCAATTGTTAACTCGTAAACAAGCTATCACGTGGTACATAAGAATACACCTCGTGATTGCTTTAATATTGATCTGCGGTTAACGAAACTGTCGCTTCAGAAGCGATGAAAACATCGTCTATGTCTCGCTCTACTGATTAGGGTAGTATATACAGAACTCAAGCTCTCGGCAACACCCTCCGTGGCTCAGTGGTCAGAACATTGCATTAGATTCGCAACTGGTCCGGGTTTGGTCTTAAAATGTATATAAATTAAACGAGGCCGTTTTGGGCCGGCTCAGGCAGGAATAGGTTAAAAGAATTTATTAAAATACAGTGTTCTCTACGCACGCTCTGATTGACCAGGCCCCGTGCATTTATTAGAGTATGGAAATCACGAATGAATGCATGGCGTCACCTAGCTAAGCTTTCCAACTTTTAGCTTGTTTTTTCTTCTTTTTATTTTATAAAACAAATAAAACATATCACTCTGTGTTTGACGTCATTTGAACATGAAAGAAGTGCACGCGGCCATCGCCTTGTGCTTCTACTCTACTGGAAATCTTTCGTGGATTTCGTGATTGCGTATTTAAAAATCTTTGCCCAAGTACGTCCAGACGCATAATGCGTCTGTTAGTCTAAAAACGGCCATTAATATAGAGTTTTTCTCAAAAAAAGGTTCGGAACAAGCTCGAACTAGAAATTTCGTATTGAGAAAGGTTAATTCCAAAGTTCATCCTTAGATGCCGCACCTCTATCTACAATGTATACCTCTTTCAAGTGATTAATAGCGTCTTTCGTCTCTTCACAGCTATCATCGTTAGCAATCTGTTCCAAAATTTTCGGGAAGGCTTCTTCAAATCTCTTTCGATCGTTAATCATCTGGGTCTTTCGAGTAGCCGCATCCATTGTACTCGCCAAAGAACTACAACCTAAAATAATATCGGATTAAACGCATCAAAGTCGGCAACAAGTGTTTCGACAGCTGGTGTCAAGTTCCGTGGCAGACAACTAGACTCCGAGCGGTGCAAGACTGTTCCTAGCACGAATGCAACAGACTTTGCATTGTTTATCAGTTTCTTCTAAGGCCTGTTTAATCGTGTCATATGCCGAACCTAATAATAATTTGGGACGACTCGAATCTATTTAGCACAGTAGCCAATTTATACGGCAAACCAATTGCGTCGCACCGTTTTGGGTTTCTGTGAACCCATTACGGAAAATATACATTTTAATAATAATATATAAATCTCATAATAATAACAAACACCTGTTTTATTGTCAGCTTATCTCATGAATATATACTGATCGTACCAGCTAAACATTACAGCACTAATCCCATATTAATATATTTACTTTATTGACTTGCCATATTTTAACTAAATAGGTACAACAAGAACTATATACATGCTTACAAAATGAACAAAAACTTAATAAACCTACAGCAGGGTTACCGCAACAGCGTAAAGGCCAATTACCGCAAACCCAATTCATAAGCGAGGCCAGCATACAAACTATAGTACATACAAGAATATGACGACATAGTGAGAATATACAGGTTGATCTACTCAGGTCAACATAGTCTGGTAATTATATTTCGTGAACTCCGGTCGAAATATATGAGAATACAAGTATTATCGATAAACCTTTAATTTATATAACCTCGTATTTAACCATCTCGAGCATATTGCAAAACCAAAGACAGTTAATTGTCGATCTAGATATTTTAATATCATAAGGACAGACCTATTCTTCTTATCTGAGCAATACACCTAATGTTGCGCAAATATTGAAATACCAAAGAGTATTTATTACTTTTGAAATACAAGCAAGCATGCATGCACTGAAATCCTGCCAACAGTTGGTGGGCAAGAACCTGGATCTCCTGGGGGTGGGGGAAAATACACATTTTATCATTCTATTGACAAATTGGCCCCTTCAATATAAAATATCTTCCACGATCACTATTAAATGTTGCGTTTATACAAGAAGCTGGACTGGCTCGCTTGCTGAAATCTTGGTTGTGCTTATCAAGTGTCGGTATAAAGCAAATTTTACCAATTTCTTGTAATAAACCATTTGCACAATGATGTACTTCGTACAATGGCCTTGGGTGACTACAATTACCAGAATGCTTTGCCAGTACTCATTTTTTATTAAATAGAGCTTGAGGATACTGTACTAGCAAAGCATCTGGTAGTTGTAGTCACCCAACACCACTGAATGTAAAAAAACAAGACCAGCTGACAATTTGAAAAAGTATAGAATAAGACCAATGGAATTGAGGTTTCAGTTCACCGTCCACCGCCCGCATGGGCTTGAAACTACCGCATGAATTTTTCATTATTCAAAATAATTTTCATTGTTGGTAGATTTTCCCACATCAGGACTTTCAAATATACTATGTACATCATTTGCACAGCGTGTATACACTTTTTATTAATAAATAGCGAAGCCTTCGATACATCCGTGGGATTCCACGATGTTACAGTTTAAAAAACTTACTTGGATTGGGGTTTTAGTATTGTCACAAGCAACTAAGCTCACAATCTTTCAAACACGACTTGCTTGGCGAGTCAAGACAGAGTTGCCAAGAACAACAACGCACGTTATGAGCCAGTGTCGCAGCGGCAGGGCACCTATATACAAGTATACAAGCACCCTGCCCAGCGGGTAGTGTCCCCCACTGAAACTGTCCTAATCACAAGATTAAAGCCGTTGTTACACGATGCTGTCGATGCAACGATTTGTGAAACCTGTGTCGCAATGCTATAGCAAGACATGTTCCATAAACGGTTGTGCTATTAAAGTTGAAGTCCTACTGGTACTGTCTCGAAATGCAATCTAGCCAGTGCGTGGCAGACGTTTCTGCGGGCTTGAGGAAGGCCGCTTAATTAAAATGTAGTACCATATATACAATGTGTATACTTCATTCAACACTTCTTTCAATAAATATGTATTCATATACTAGGTTAATTGGCATATGTAAATACAGCAATTGAAATTTGCAAAGTTTGTTTTTATATAATCTGCCGTTGGCAAGGGCACTTTATTACCCCTCCCCCTGGAAATTCCAAGTAGACTCAACCCCCTCCCTTGGAAATTCCAAGTAGACTTAACCCCCTTCCCTGGAAATTCCAACTGGATTCAACAAAAACACCCCTCCCCTTTGGAATTTCCAAGGTTCCTAGCCCATTTCCAGTGAGTTGTTAGCCGTGTGATGGAGTGAGGCATGTTGTAAGTTCTTTGCTCCTTTTGCTTCTGGAGTTGGACAAAAAGTTGAATACTTGAATGGCTTTGCCTTTTGATCAAGGTGTTCTTGCACGTTGTTGGTAGATTTTGAAATAGATTCATTGACTCACTGACTTTGTAGTTTAACAGTGATCAGATGTGGCTGACAACTGTCTTGATCGTATTAAACATGTTCACCAGTGTGAAGTGTGCACCACATTCAGCCTTTGATCTGATATTCCTCAGCCCACTCCCAGGTGTCTTGTTATTATTAATAGTTTTTAATTAAATAATTATTTAATGAGGTTGAACACCATTCAAAACTATTGCCACTACAAGTTTCAACTCACTGAAGGTGGACAACATGAGATGAACTGTGAAAAGCAAATTTGTTTTAATAATTTACAGAACTATAATTTAAAATACAGCAACATTTTCCAAGTTTATATTTTAACAAATACAACAACTGTAAACCTAGTGTGAGGTTGGGCCACCTGTGTTATATTATAACACAGGCAACCCAACCTCATAACTAATAATTATAGAAATGACTACAATAGTTTTACACAACATTAGGTACATGTATATACAGTACATTTATTTGAAGGCCATTTGCACAATGACATTCAAATTCAATGGTATAGAATAAAACATATTCCAAAGAATAACGCTATCCTGAAAACTCAAGATACGAGTCAAACAAGTGGAACTATGGTGAAAATTTTAATATTTCGACTTTATTTCAAAGTCATCATTTTCACTATAGTTCCACTTGTTTGACTCATATCTTGAGTTTTTAGGATGGCATTATTCTTTGGAATATGTTTTAGGCCAATGGAAATTAGGTTTCAGTTTACCATCCGAGGATTTTCAAAATGTGATTATTATTCATTATTTGAATCATTCATTTATCTTGTCTGAAAATATAATGAAATCGATCTGTGGACCTATCATCCTTGTCAGTGGCACCCATGGACCGAGGGAGGGCCATCACCATCGTCAGCCCACAGCCCAACCCAAGAAAAATTTTCATAGTAATATTTTGTGACATCGTACCCTGGATTCCAGAGTAGTGACATCGCGGACGTATCAAAGGCTTCGCTATTTATTAATAAAAAGTGTATACATGCTGTGCAAATGATGTAAATAGTATATTTGAAAGTCCTGGGGCCGGTTGTACGAAGGCCGGATAGTGCCATCCACTGGATGGATTTTTTCAACCTTCGTAAAAATGGTCGAAGAGCTGTGATACTACGGATCTGGAGCCCACAATAGATCTTAAAAACTTCAGTTTATAAATACCAAATCCTAACCAGAGGTCATAACAATCAACGGCCAATCTTACGAAGGTTGAAAAAATCGCTATCCAGTGGATAGCGCTATCCGGCCTTCGTACAACCGGCCCCTGATGTGGGAAATCTACCAACAATGAAAATTATTTTGAATAATGAAAAATTCATGCAGTAGTTTCAAGACCATGTGGGCAGTGGACGGTGAACTGAAACCTCAATTCCATTGGCCAAATTCTATACTTTTTCAAATTGTCAGCTGGTCTTGTTTTTTTACATTCAATGGTGTTGGGTGACTACAACTACCAGATGCTTTGCTAGTACAGTATCCTCAAACTCTATTTAATAAAAAATGAGTACTTGCAAAGCATTCTGGTAATTGTAGTCACCCAAAGCCATTGTACGACGTACATCATTGTGCAAATGGTCTATTACAAGAAATTGGTAAAATTTGCTTTATACCGACACTTGATAAGCACAACCAAGATTTCAGCAAGCGAGCCAGTCCAGCTTCTTGTATAAATGCAACATTTAATAGTGATCGTGGAAGATATTTTATATTGAAGGGGCCAATTTGTCAGATATTTTATATATATATGTCAGATATTTTATATTGAAGGGGCCAATTTGTCAATAGAATGATAAAATGTGTATTTTTCCCCACCCACAGGAGATCCAGGTTCTTGCCCACCAACTGTTGGCAGGAAAGGGCTGCCTACGTGGCTACATCTACAGGTCAACATAGCCATCGATAATAATCAATCAGAATAACTGTATAATACAGCTCATCAGTGATGCATATATACCCAAGCAATCGTCGGTGACAACTGGTTGTATAGCAGTTGTTTCTGAGGAAGAACTTAATATTTGTGAAGGTCTCTTACCTAATTTAATGAACGTTCTTGAATGCTTCACAGCCTGTTTTGCCAAGACCCAACTCATCAAATGTAACAAACCCAGAGCCTGCGATCCTTTTGGTCAGGGCCAAGGAACGAATTACCATATGTAAGTGGCGTTGTATGTAATTTGAATAAAGCGCAAATGTAATTTGATAAATAGGCAGTTGTTGAACTTGAAATACAAATCGAAATATAGTTAGTTTCTATTAAACGTTTCGGGCGAAGGCCCCTCGTCAGAGAGAATAGTTTCTAAACGAAGTCCAAAAAGGCGAAAAGTTAAAGGTGACCTATAGTCCGTTCTGCGCATGTACGAAACTAATGTTTACATCTTTATTTCCAAAAAATATACTGATACCTTATTCAAGATTGTAAGCTTTTCTTGCTTCCTCTTCATTACTTCTACTTGAAACAAAACATTTTCAGAAGAAATCCGAAGAGATAACCTCGCTGGTTTTCTGCCATGTTGCTCCCAACGGTTTATATTGAGCTGAGTACTTCATGTAATTATCTACGAATGTCATGTTTTGGGGATCCATGGCGGTCATGCGCAGAACGGACTCTACATCACCACAGAATAGAAATACACAATACAACGATTGAAGTTTATGTCCTCGCGCATGTCGCCTCGCGCATCTTGATTCCTCACCATCCTACGCAATCCTGGCAAGTTCCCCCGGCAGTTTGGGTGCCTTCAAAAGAAGGCTAAAACTGCCGGGGGGAACTTGCCAGGATTGCGTAGGATGGCGTCGGATGGGCGTAAAATATCGCGCCTGCGCATTGAAGAAATGCGGACAAGTTGCACTCGAGTTGGACTTCTGGTTCTATTTCTATTCTGTGACATCACCTTTAATAAATTCAAGGTAAAAATGTAGAGCAGCCGCTCGCAGTTTATAGTAGCAAAACTCCCCGTTTTCAATTTAAAACCCGAGGGAGTATCCAAGATTCTTTACCGTTTTGGCGTTAAAACTCGAGGGAGTATCCAAGATTCTTAAGCGTTTTGGCATTAAAACTCGAGGGAATATCCAAGATTCTTAAGCGTTTTGGCATTAAAACTCGAGGGAGTATCCAAGATTCTTTAGCGTTTTGGCATTAAAACTCGAGGGAATATCCAAGATTCTTAACCGTTTTGGATTTAAAACTCGAGAGACTATCCAAGATTCTTAAGCGTTTTGGCATTAAAACTCGAGAGACTAATCCAAGATTCTTAAGCGTTTTGGCATTAAAACTCGAGGGAATATCCAAGATTCTTTAGCGTTTTGGAGTTAAAACTCGAGAGACTATCCAAGATTCTTAAGCGTTTTGGATTTAAAACTCGTGGGAATATCCAAGATTCTTTAGCGTTTTGGCATTAAAACTCGAGGGAATATCCAAGATTCTTAAGCGTTTTGGATTTAAAACTCGAGAGACTATCCAAGATTCTTAAGCGTTTTGGCATTAAAACTCGAGGGAATATCCAAGATTCTTAAGCGTTTTGAATTTAAAACTTGAGGGAATATCCAAGATTCTTAAGGATTCAGACTTTTAAATCCAAAACACTTAAGAATCTTGGATAGTCTCTCGAGTTTTAAATTCAAAACGCTAAAGAATCTTGGATATTCCCACGAGTTTTAAATCCAAAACGCTTAAGAATCTTGGATAGTCTCTCGAGTTTTAATGCCAAAACGCTAAAGAATCTTGGATATTCCCTCAAGTTTTAAATTCAAAACGCTTAAGAATCTTGGATATTCCCTCGAGTTTTAATGCCAAAACGCTAAAGAATCTTGGATATTCCCACGAGTTTTAAATCCAAAACGCTTAAGAATCTTGGATAGTCTCTCGAGTTTTAAATTCAAAACGCTAAAGAATCTTGGATATTCCCACGAGTTTTAAATCCAAAACGCTTAAGAATCTTGGATAGTCTCTCGAGTTTTAAATTCAAAACGCTAAAGAATCTTGGATATTCCCACGAGTTTTAAATCCAAAACGCTTAAGAATCTTGGATAGTCTCTCGAGTTTTAATGCCAAAACGCTAAAGAATCTTGGATATTCCCTCAAGTTTTAAATTCAAAACGCTTAAGAATCTTGGATATTCCCTCGAGTTTTAATGCCAAAACGCTAAAGAATCTTGGATATTCCCACGAGTTTTAAATCCAAAACGCTTAAGAATCTTGGATAGTCTCTCGAGTTTTAAATTCAAAACGCTAAAGAATCTTGGATATTCCCACGAGTTTTAAATCCAAAACGCTTAAGAATCTTGGATAGTCTCTCGAGTTTTAATGCCAAAACGCTAAAGAATCTTGGATATTCCCTCGAGTTTTAACTCCAAAACGCTTAAGAATCTTGGATATTCCCTCGAATTTTAATGCCAAAACACTAAAGAATCTTGGATACTCCCTCGAGTTTTAAATTTAAAACGCTTAAGAATCTTGGATACTCCCTCGAGTTTTAAATCCAAAACGCTTAAGAATTTTGGATAGTCTCTCGAGTTTTAAATCCAAAACGGTTAAGAATCTTGGATATTCCCTCGAGTTTTAAATCCAAAACGCTTAAGAATCTTGGATATTCCCTCGAGTTTTAAATCCAAAACGCTTAAGAATCTTGGATATTCCCTCGAGTTTTAATGCCAAAACGCTAAAGAATCTTGGATATTCCCACGAGTTTTAAATCCAAAACGCTTAAGAATCTTGGATATTCCCTCGAGTTTTAAATCCAAAACGCTTAAGAATCTTGGATATTCCCTCGAGTTTTAAATCCAAAACGCTAAAGAATCTTGGATATTCCCTCGAGTTTTAAATCCAAAACGCTTAAGAATCTTGGATAGTCTCTCGAGTTTTAATGCCAAAACGCTAAAGAATCTTGGATATTCCCTCGAGTTTTAAATCCAAAACGCTTAAGAATCTTGGATAGTCTCTCGAGTTTTAATGCCAAAACGCTTAAGAATCTTGGATATTCCCTCGAGTTTTAATGCCAAAACGCTTAAGAATCTTGAATACTCCCTCGAGTTTTAATGCCAAAACGCTAAAGAATCTTGGATATTCCCTCGAGTTTTAATGCCAAAACGCTAAAGAATCTTGGATATTCCCTCGAGTTTTAATGCCAAAACGCTAAAGAATCTTGGATATTCCCTCGAGTTTTAATGCCAAAACGCTAAAGAATCTTGGATATTCCCTCGAGTTTTAATGCCAAAACGCTAAAGAATCTTGGATATTCCCTCGAGTTTTAACTCCAAAACGCTTAAGAATCTTGGATATTCCCTCGAATTTTAATGCCAAAACACTAAAGAATCTTGGATACTCCCTCGAGTTTTAAATTTAAAACGCTTAAGAATCTTGGATACTCCCTCGAGTTTTAAATCCAAAACGCTTAAGAATCTTGGATAGTCTCTCGAGTTTTAAATCCAAAACGGTTAAGAATCTTGGATATTCCCTCGAGTTTTAAATCCAAAACGCTTAAGAATCTTGGATATTCCCTCGAGTTTTAAATCCAAAACGCTTAAGAATCTTGGATATTCCCTCGAGTTTTAATGCCAAAACGCTAAAGAATCTTGGATATTCCCACGAGTTTTAAATCCAAAACGCTTAAGAATCTTGGATATTCCCTCGAGTTTTAAATCCAAAACGCTTAAGAATCTTGGATATTCCCTCGAGTTTTAAATCCAAAACGCTAAAGAATCTTGGATATTCCCTCGAGTTTTAAATCCAAAACGCTTAAGAATCTTGGATAGTCTCTCGAGTTTTAATGCCAAAACGCTAAAGAATCTTGGATATTCCCTCGAGTTTTAAATCCAAAACGCTTAAGAATCTTGGATATTCCCTCGAGTTTTAATGCCAAAACGCTTAAGAATCTTGGATATTCCCTCGAGTTTTAATGCCAAAACGCTTAAGAATCTTGAATACTCCCTCGAGTTTTAATGCCAAAACGCTAAAGAATCTTGGATATTCCCTCGAGTTTTAATGCCAAAACGCTAAAGAATCTTGGATATTCCCTCGAGTTTTAATGCCAAAACGCTAAAGAATCTTGGATATTCCCTCGAGTTTTAATGCCAAAACGCTAAAGAATCTTGGATATTCCCTCGAGTTTTAATGCCAAAACGGTAAAGAATCTTGGATACTCCCTCGGGTTTTAAATTGAAAACGGGGGGTAATAAACGCCCACCTCTCCGTACGGACCCCAACCACAACGCCCTTACGAAATAACTTTCCTATATTCTGTGAGTTTACCACACTGCATGTGGGACAGATGTGTCTACTGTGCGCATGCGCTCGCAAGCCACGCAGGCGCCCTAGTTAAGTTATTAACCTGATTAAAACGGTGGCAAGGGACGCGATTGCTATGGTAACGGTTGCCAGAGACGTGGTTGCTAGGGACGCGGTTCCTATGGTAACTGTTGTTAGGGACGCGGTTGCTATGGATGTCGCCTATGCTGTAGGGGTGTTGTGGTTTCGATCGCATTTGGATTTAAAACTCGAGACTATCCAAGATTCTTAAGCGTTTTGCATGTATATTTTCTATTAACTATGGCCGGACACAACTCCGATGTGAACTTCTCTGACCCCCCCCCCCCCCCCCCCCCCCCCCCCCCCCCAATAATAGTCAGTGCTTCTCTCGTCTTCGGAGTATGCTGTTTACCTTAACTTTTTCCTAACGCTTCTTGGCCTTTGTTTACACCTGTTCGGCTTCTATTTGTCGTGTTTTTAGATAAACAGCTTTAAAGAAAACCAGCAGTAATGTTCCAACACATTTTATTGTTCAGAATATTTGAATAAAGATACCTTAGTTCTCTTTTATTTGTATTCAAATCAACGGTCAATATGGTAAAATCCCAACTGCTGAGGAACCAATCAGCATGCGTCGTTTTGCGTACGGACTGGAAAACAAACCCAGCCATAGTCTTTGGCACGCATGCGCAGTCAGTAGACACAAAAATCTAATATATAATTGTTAGCCTCCTCGCAAACTAGTTTCTTACCAAACGTTTTGTGTCTGGGGCATAGTCTGGGGCCAGGGCTATTTGCCACATCTCTTGCAATGTTTACTCTTGCAAATTCACGCATGTTCACGGTGTTGGATTATCCTGCATTCTATAGGCCATTTCACAGTACAGGATAATCCTGAATTCTAGGTGAGAAGATATGCTGCTCTACCGCAAATGGTGTTTACATAAGAAACATGCAATAAATTACCGTGCGAGTCAGAGCTCCTTTCCGACCTACGCAAGCTTCGGGGGAAAGTGGGCTCTGCCAACAAACTCGATCTTTGCCCCAAGTTTGGGGCGAGTCAGTCAGGTTTTATAAACTAGTCAAACAAGTTCTAGTTTATGAACACATGTAAGCAACACCGCTGCCAAACGTTTTGCGCATGCGCGACGTCCGAGCTCGTCCTCAGAAAAAGAGCGGGAAAACACTGAAATATTTGGACTGGTCCGAGAGTCCGACACAAAAGTTAAAATTATAAGTATACTACCGAAACGATAAGGTAGATAATTTGTGCATGGCTTCTTTGTCAATATTGTAACATATTCTGAACTTATCCATTCGTAATTTTCTTTACCCTTTTGTAAAACACAAATGAATAGTCGAGTCTTACTTAGTCTTCACTGTCTGGTTGTTGTCGCCACGGCTTCTCTTGATATTTATTCTAGAGAATTCACGCATGCGCAAACGTTTGGCAGCGGTGTTCATGTAAGCAGGAAAATAGAAAATAACGCGTTAGAGCCTCGGGCCTAAAATAGTATCTTGGCAACCGTTCACGCATGCTCAAAAAGAAATATCGAATGTGTTGGCAAAGCCCACTTTCCCCCGAAGCTGCGTAGCAGTAAATATGTCGAAGGAATAAATGTAGAAAGGCAACGGATATGAAACTTTATGTAGTAAATTTATAGTGTACTTGCGAAATTCATGTCCTCTAGTTTCCTATGCAGTGTCCATCTTGAATTGTTTTACCATTCACTTTAGAAAAACGTCAGAAAATCAAACTCAACTCGTCTAAATATAGTCTATTGTCTAGGAAAATCCAGCTTCCTCTTACATTGTCTCCACGTCATGTTTACAAAATGTTCAAAAATTACGTGAATTAATTTTCTTTTCAGTGTCAATTCTTGCCAAATCAATACACCTACTGTACCTATTAGAATTTTGTTAATTATATCTACAATGAACATTTTTATATCTAACTGATGTTCTGTCATGAATTGCATTCATAATTGGGTAGTTGGAAACACGATCACACAACAGTCACCTCTGATTCGAAGCAATGATGTGGCGCGAATTTCAGGGATCGTGCAGTCTGTCGATATACAAACTGTCTTGCCTGTTCCGTGAGGAATTTCTGGTCAGCAGTCTGCCCACACGCGACTTCTTGGAAGGACTAACAACAAATAAAAACAGCTTTTCGCTTAAAATTGAAAACAACGATTCGTCGAAAAAATGTTTTTTTAAATCACGTTGAGTCGGTTGAGAACAGGAAGAAGTAAGACAAAGAGAAAGAGTAAAAGGAGTAGAAGAAAAAGAACATCGAGTGAAATGCCAAATAGTACTTGCTTTCTACTTGTTAGCTCGCTTCTCACCTTGTAATGAGGATTACGATTTCCCGTTGGAGTTTCGTAGAAAAAAACGTTTTGTCCTCCACCTATATGGTGCTGGACACCCTAAAAAGAGACATTTGATTAGCTTATGTTCAAATGTATTTGATTCAAATGAGACAAATGCATGTTTCCCTTCCAGACCTCGCACTCGGGCTCGTTTACACAGGCGATTTTTGTTGCGATTTTTCTCCTTCTGACACATGCGATTGAATGGATTGACTTACGAAGGTATTGAACATTTGTGCAGAGCTATTTGACGTTCAATACTTTGGCGAGTCATTCATTCAATCGCATGCGTCAGGACGAGAAAAACGGGCCTTTAGTAAGTCTTTCACTCCAATCAACTTACTTGCACTGGGCTACAATTCAATGCCCCTTCAAAGTTTGTTACGCTAAAACTGTCGTTGTAGTTGCTCGACGTCATCATCTTACTCGGTGTGACGTATCTCTCACCGACGCCGAAAACATCGTCGGGCTTGACGGCAGATGACGACAGAGGCGAGCTATAGCATGTATTAATAACACCGCTCTCGATGTCCTCCTTAAAATAAGAAGAGAGGAAAAGTTATAGCATATTGATATAAGAGACCCGCACTCCAGTTATATAATTATATAGAGCAAAGTGAAAAGGTGGCGTAAATAGACGAATTTCAGGGTATTGCGCGCGCATCATTTGGCAAAGGAATAGACGGGCTCTTGGCGGGCTCCCCACAAAGTAAGCACGATCGGAAATGGCGGCTGTCGAGGCTCGCGAAATACGGGCTGACCCGTATTAGCTACGCATGCGTAGAACGAATATCTTGCGTGTAAACGTCGTCAATACACGGCCGACAACTCACTTGAGCCAGCACGCACGTGGACTGCGAACTGCCCCATGAAAGTGGCCGATTTTCTATGCGATTTCCGATCGTGCAATGGCAAACAGACTTGCTAGCGAGCCAACAACAGCAGAATAACAGTGTTAAACATCCAGAAAGTGTATCTATACTTGTTTATTTTAAACAGTATGTTTACTTTGAGTGGAGCTTGCCAGTTTTTTTGAAAAATGATGCACGCGCAACACCCTGAACTCGCCTATGGCCGAGAATAGTTTTGATAACGAAATACTGACGTTTCGAGCGAAGCCCTTTATCAAAGTAGGAGCTCCGTTCAACACGTCAATATTTTGTTATCAAAACTAGTTCCACCAGACACTTTAGCACCTTTTCACTTCGCTATATCTAAGACACTGCCTACGCAGCACTCCACTTTTATAAACTGATATAGGTCAGTGCTTACCACGTGCATTTGAGATGGCTGAGTCACCACCATGTGTTGACCAGCGGTCGAGGACACGATCGGTTGCTCCGTCGTTACGAAGGTTCCCGAGAGGTTTGGTAAATCAGCTCGGTAGCTTTCTTCTAACGACTGACGAATGCTAACCACTGAACAGTCTTCGGTCAAAGATGGAATGATATCGTGGGCGGCTTCAGTCTCTCCGCGTTCAATGATGTCAGTAATATCTTGCTCTAGAGGACTGGCTATATGCTGTAGGGAGAAAGAAAGCGCATGAACATACGTACTTTCTTTAATGTGGGGTGCTAATATATACGAGCAACAATTCCTGTAATGTTTTGCAACATTGTTGATTGTAATTCTGTATGGAAGTAAACAAACAAACAAACAAACAAACAAACAAACAAACAAACAAACAAACAAACAAACAAACAAACAAACAAACAAACAAACGAACGAACGAACGAACGAACGCGCAAACAAACAAACGAAGGAACAAACAAACAAACAAACAAACAAACAAACAAACAAACAAACAAAGGAACAAACAAACAAACAAACAAACAAACAAACAAACAAACAAACAAAGGAACAAGCAAAAAACAAACAAACAAAAGAACAAACAAAACAAACGAACGAACGAACGCGCAAACAAACGAAGGAACAAAGAAACAAACAAACAAAGGAACAAACAAACAAACAAACAAACAAACAAACAAACAAAACAAAGGAAAAGTCTTAAAAATAAATGAATTTTGTTATTAACCTCATTTACCTCCGGTTAAAGCTAGCAGTTATCTTGTTAATGCGCTAATAATTTTTTTTATTACAATCTTACCATAGATGACGTTTGAAATGTGGCCAAAGCCTCCTTGAATGGTGTTGGTGTCCTGGGACTATTAAGTAGCGACCTTCGGATCGTTGGTGTTCGAAATGATGCGCTTCGGTCCGCTATTTTCGGCGTGTTAAGAGAATCACGACGAAAGACGGGTGTTGAAGTGAGCGTGGGTCGAGTGGATACGGGAGTAGAAGTGCAGATCATGACGGACCTGTCTGATGCTTTGGCGGAAATGGGGCTGTTGAAGAACTGCGAGGGTGAAAATGGAAGAGATTTTATCGGAGTGCCTTGAGGCGTCCTCCCCGACGTGGTACACAGTGATGAACTGGATGCACTAAGTGTCGAACTATTGTGACATTCATCGCGCTGTTTCTTCTCGTTAAGGAATATGATATCGTAAACGTTAATATACGAGTTGCACGATCATGCGCACGCATCATTTTGGCGGACCACGGGCATAATTTTGGCAGGCCCCATGCATAATTTTGGCAGGCTACATGCATAATTTTGGCGGGCTACATGCATAATTCCAGTGGGCCCCATGCATAATTTTGGCAGGCTACATGCATAACAAATGTGGTAAATATAGAAATTCGACAATTTCTGGAGATATTAGCATCAGGAATTATTTCTATCTTTAAAGTGCCACTAACCTCAAAAAAATTTTTTCGCAAATCTAAAAGCCCTTATTGAGTGAATTATGCCAGTTAATAAATTATTGGTATTGGACATTTCGTTGGTCTTCTGTAGACCACCAAAGTTGCATCTGCATGTCCCATGGCGGAGCAGGAAAGGGAATGGGTATATTCCTGGTGTTACGTCAGACAAGTCAAACAAGAACTCCTTTGAGCTCTGTCTGGTGAATACATTGAATTTTTTGGGTTGAAAACTCATTTTCCCAACTAACGCAATGTAAAAATTCTATGTATTCAGCAGACAGAGCTCAAAGGAGTTCCTTGTTTGATTTGTCTGACGTCACACCAGGAATATACCCATTCCCTTTCCTGCTCCGCCATGGGACATGCAGATGCCAATTTTTGCAACTTTGGTGGACTACAGAAGACCAAAGAAATGTCCAATACCAATAATTTATTCACTGGCCTAATTCACTCAATAAGGGCTTTTAGATTTGCGAAAAAAATTTTTTGAGGTTAGTGGCACTTTAAAAATAGTTAAATTTCGTTTAGTATTGGCCACGTTTTTATGCATGTGGCCCGCCAAAATGATGCGCGCGCAACATCGTGCAACTCGTCTATAGACTAGATCTGCCAAGATTGATTTATTTATTACAGTGTAAATGTCAACTGTGGCAATGACTTGATGTCAATACCAATGACTTTTAAGTTAACCTTATACTTGTATTATGTAGTTTAAATATTTAAATTGTGTTTTTATTTGCAAAATTAATAACCGAGAGTGAGGTCTTTACGGTAAAATATTAAACCGAGGTCTTGCTGTATTGACCGAGCGATAGCGAGGTTAATACGCTCAAGACCGAGGTAAAATATTTTACGGTAAAATATTAAACATATTTACCGTAAAGACCGAACGGTCGAGGTTATTAAGTAGTTTATTATATGGCACTTTTTATTTCAAAATCAATCTTGTATTTCTTGGTCTTCGCTTCCTTTAACTTCGTCAAAACACCGAACTAGCGTTATTTTCTTCTGTTTCTTTCTCGTCTGGATACTAGAATTTACTTTTATAATGTTCATCGTCATTTATTTTCGCCGTTTTTTGGCAATAAAAGTTTCTTATTAGGATTTTTTGTCTGTTTCCAATCGTAGGGCATTAACAATTTTCATAATGCCCGTGGGCATTACGGAGAAATCTCGCCCCGTCAGCAACCAATCACAGCGCGCGATTTTACCGGAAGTAATCCGTGCCACATAATAACCAGTTAGTTATCACATATTGATAACAGTGTTTCTATACACTGAAATGTTCTTACCCTCTGTAAAAATTCGTTAATAATAAATAAAATTCAAGAGTTCTTATCACGTTTATTTCAACAGTAAATTTTTTTGCTGCATAATATACATTTAATGGCACGTTTACAAGTTGTTGTTGTTGTCGTTGTCGTTGTTGTTGTTGTCGTTGTTTGCACTTCGACGTCAAGACGAGGTTCATGGGTGATAACTCACACATGCGCAATACAGTTTTCAACTTTCAACCACAAAAACATAATAATTTTAAAAGGATACTTTTCTCTTCTTGCCCTTTCGTAAAATAGCTGGTGGAGTTCGAAATCGGTTGGTGACAAGTGGTGATGTGATTGAAATAAGAGATCTAAAATAGAGACAAGTCGATCGATATAAGATCCATTCGTACGTCCGCCCACGTTGACCTATTACACGTAAAAACGCGCAAGCTGTTACATGCCTGCAAGCAAGTTGTTACAAGGCTGTTCAACAGGCTGTCACCGTCATGTGTTTGCACTGGCTGTCCCAGTCTGTTAACATGTCTGTCTGTAACAGGTTGTTGACAACTTGTAACAAGGCTGATGACTCCAACAGACTGATGACAAGTTGTTCCAACAACCTGTTACCGCTCTGCACTTAACAAGTTGTTAACAGGTTGATGCTAACAAGGTTGTAGCAACTTCTTGAATGAACAGCATTGTTACAACCTGTTAACAGCCTTGCTACAAGCCTGTTGCGAACACATCCTGTTGACAAGCTGTGAGATTTTTACGTGTGTACTAGGGAACTTCAGATTTGACTACGACTATAGTGTTTTTAAAAACTGTTAACTGAATATACGTACCCTTTCGTTGCACTTCCTTGAAGAGAAGCTATTGCCTTCCCATCAAATCTACATCCTACACGAAAAAATGATTCGCCAAATTAAAACTAATTCAAAGCAATTATAGGTAAATGAATTGAACCTAAGAGTAGCTTTGGTTTATGATATTTAACAAATAGATTACATTTTTCCGTGCGTGTGTACTGTAATAGATCACAGATGGCGTCACAGCGTGTAAAGAACAAAAAAGTACAACACAAGATGAAGTTGAGTGGCATGACTGTTGTTCTTCTGTGATCTATTACAGTACACACGCACGGGAAAATGTAGTCTATTTGTTTTATACAATAAGAACGTCAAGTGGTTTATTGAAGAATTTCTGGGGCATGAAAAAAGAAAAACAAGTCTATTGACGTGATCTGACGTCAGCTGTGTGTGTGTCCTTTAATAGATCACGGTCAACAACCAATGAGAATGTACATTATACATTATATAGTTATTGTATATACATTGTTATAATACTAGCATAGATTATTAGCTAAGAGCTCTCTCTGACAAAGGGCCTTCGCTCGAAACGTAAAGCCCTATATCAAACGGGAACGCAAGTCATCGCAAGTTAGCTTACAATGACTTGCGACCAGTCAAACCTCGGCGCAAGTCGTCGCAAGTTCTGCACTTCCGCTAGTTTTCACGCCTTTTCGCTAGTGCTCATGGTAGTTTCTATGGCGACGGAGCACGAAAGACTTGCATCGACTTGTGTTTTGTGTTCAAACGTTTCGCAAGCTCTCGCAAGTTAAAGAAAACTCGCGATGAAATTTGAACAAGATCAAATTAGTCAACTCTATATTAACGCAAGTCACCGCAAGCTGGCGATCAAACAAGACACAAGCAAGCACAAGCTAAAACATGCGGTGACTTGCGTTCTCGTTTTGATCAGGGCTTTAGACTCCTACGTTCTCTGTTTCGGCAGTATATCAAACCTTACTATATTTCGATTTTAATTATTTTACTGTCTAACACCAAAAAGGATTTTACTCGTCAAATTGGGAGAAATCTGGCAGTGAAAGAGTAAACAAACACCGTACCAACAAAAAGTTGTAATTGGCTATTTCCCAAAAGAGTTGAAGACTGGTGACGGGTTACAATGAAACTGTCCCTCCAAACGATCCCCAATCTCGTTCCCAGAGCCCAATCTCGTTCCCAGAGCCCACGTTCCCCACCCGGGAAAGAGAGACTCTGGGATAATCCGTTTCACATCGATATTTCATTGGCTGATGAACACAGTGAACTCTATATAACTCTTCTTCCCGATATATATCCCAGAGCCTCTCGTTTCCACCCGCTGGGTAAGGGGAACGTGGGCTCTGGGAACGAGATTGAACGATCCCAATACTGAATAGCCTACCTAGGCGCTGAAATAAGAATTCACGCCTACAATACTGTACATTAGCTAAGGTGTACAACTACATATATATAACTCACCTATCGTGCCAGGAGAGTTCCAACGATTCGTCGCTGGGCTCTTTCCAGATACATCCAAACTGGTGTCACTCTCAAAACTGGTCAATTCCCCCCAAGCATGTGGATCCAAATCAAATAATTCCTTGAGATCGTCCGTAATGGTACGAAGAGGCGACAACATTTCATGGCTTTCATGACACGATGAACTGGTGGTGGATGGTTTACAACTAAAAGTAAAATATTAGTAATGAGTAATGATTTATTTAACGTCGTAAGCACAGGATGTGGTCGCCCAATCATCCGAGCCAGAGGCTCATGTTAAAGTGCACGATATAAGCTAAGACCTAAGTGTTGATTTTACGGAGGGAGGAAAACCGCAGAAGCCTGCGAAAAACCCTCGAAGCACAGGAGAGACCAACTAAACTCTACTCACATGAAATTCAAGTTCGAGAACGGGGCTTATTCCCAGACGGTCACCCATCCAAGTACTAACCCCGTCCAACTGGGCTTAACTACAGCGGTGAGAGGCAGCGCCTTCACAGCACACGCCACCCGTGCTTCCATTAGTAAGTTATAAGGTTAGATATACTGCCGAAACAGAGAACGTAGGAGTCTAACGTTTCGAGCGAAGGCCCTTCTCTCGAAACGTTAGACTGCTACGTTCTCTGTGTTTCGGCAGTATATCTAACCTTACTTTATTTCGATTGTTGTTTCAACACTGCCTACGCAGCACGCTACTTTTATTTCACTCTTAGTAACGAAAGTTAATTGCGTTAGACGAAGGAGAACGCATACTAATCTTGCATTTCATGGTAACCTGAGCATCACAGGCAAAATAAATCGAGATTTTTTTGGTTTCTTTACCCTTTTTGTAAAAATTATGCATTAATTTCAGCATGCGCAAAGCGTGTTTTCATCGTTCTTCCGTCCTTTCTTCGTACGTCGCCTTATATCTTTTTATTGATGTCAATTTTGCAAAAATACTGTACAATAAATAAATAATGCAAGAGGAGTAGCGTCTTAAAGTCGTACATCTTACCTTTGATCGTCAATGCCTTTTGTACAGCCAGAGGAATTTGTCACCGTTTGAACCGTCTCCCTCATGGGATTTCGAGCCATCGTTGGTGCTGAAGTGAAAAGGCTTTGTGATTGCGACGAGCATTGTGCACGAAGCTCACGTGTGGTCTGGAAATTTGACCAATTCCCCCTCCGTCTTTCTAAATTGAAAAAACGAGATCAAAGTGGTTAAAGGGTATTGGCAATAAAAATTAAGTTTGTCTCATTTGAAAGAACTCGTCAAATGGTATAAGAAAACCTTTTACAATTTTTCTCTATCTTTCTTGTGTTTTGAAATATTTCGACCAAAGACAGCGTGCTGTCCGCCATCTTGTTGTAACATCGGGTCTAATTAACTAGGAAATTGGTGACGTCACAAGCAGGGTAAACCTGATGAAACTACTCCGTGGGTGCCCAAATTTCCACGGAAGGCTTTTTAAATGTTGTGGGTCAATTTAAAATGGAAATAGAACAAAATCGAGTTTCTGTCTCTTAACGTCATAAGGTTGGCAAGATAAAAATTTCACTTTACCCTGCTTATGTCACATGCATATCGAAAATAATTCCAAGATGGCGGACAGCACGCTGTCTTTGGTCGAAATATTTCCAAAACCAAAACAGATACGGAAAAATTGTAAAAGGTCTTCTTATACCATTTGACGAGTTCTTTCAAAAGAGACTTAATTTTTATTAAGTGTTTAACATCGCAACTTCCCAAAATCCTTGCCATGTCAATTTTCTAACATTGAAATTCTTTAAGGGGGCTGTGTCACGCTATTTTCAACCCAAACTGTCTGGATTCAATTATGAAATATGAATCATATCTAACAACTATGAACGTCTACAGAACATGCAAGACGAAGTTTCCTTACAAATCGACCTAAACTTGAATTATTAAAGGACAAAGGACTGGGTGGCTAATCATCCTTACTTGCAGCCAGCGGCTGAATTGCGAAGGACGCGGATCAACGTGGCCGTGTCGAGGCATATCAAAGGCGCTCCAAGCAGCCGTCAACGACACAGTTCAGACCACGGATCACAGCTAAGATGTTAGGTGTTGATTTTATGGAGGGAGGAAAACCGGAGAACCCGGCGAAAAACCCTCGAAGCACAGGAGAGATCAACTACAACTCTACTCACATGAGTCCAAGCCCGACAACGGGGTCATTCCCAAGCGGTCACCCATCCAAGTACTAACCCCGTCTAACCGGGCTTAACTTTTTGGTGAGAGGCAGCGCGCTAACAGCACACGCCACCCGTGCTCCCCATTAGTTACTTGTTCGCCAACAATTAATCAATGTCAAAAATGTCATTTGCAATCCAATTCAATCCCCACTCAATCTTGACCATCCGGACTTCTGTGCAACTTCTGTCAGTCTGTGTAGGTTTCTTGTATTTTGTATGGGTTTTTCTTGTGCTTAAAACCATTCCTTTTTAGATTTTTTGCAATTTGGGGAAAATTTTGTATGAAGAACAGAATAAACAATATATAATTATTGAATACCTTTATGCTGCCTCGTTTCTCTGCCGAAGTATTTGCCCTGCAACGAATGAAAAACGTCCAGAATTAGATAGATTAGATTAGATTAGATTAGATGGATGTATGGACAGACGGACGGACAGACGGACAGACGGACAGACGGACAGACAGACAGACAGACAGACAGACAGACAGACAGACAGACAGACAGATAGACAGATAGACAGATAGACAGATAGACAGATAGACAGATAGACAGATAGACAGATAGACAGATAGACAGATAGACAGATAGACAGATAGACAGATAGACAGATAGATAGATAGATAGATAGATAGATAGATAGATAGATAGATAGATAGATAGATAGATAGATAGATAGATAGATAGATAGATAGATAGATAGATAGATAGATAGATAGATAGATAGATAGATAGATAGATAGATAGATAGATAGATAGATAGATAGATAGATAGATAGATAGATAGATAGATAGATAGATAGATAGATAGATAGATAGATAGATAGATAGATAGATAGATAGACTTTATTTCCTCCAATATTGAAGATTAATGTAAATGTACATGCTTATAATAAAATACTTAACTAATAATAGAATTAATAATGGTACTAATTATTTTACAATGTTAAAACACTTTTAAAACTACTTTTACTAAAAATTCTTAGAATAATGTTATGCTAAGAGATCCTTAATTTTAAAATAAAGTTCAAGAATTGCCTTTGAAATTACTCCGCAATATTTGTCTTGTAATTCTTCTGGTAAGTCTGGCACATTCGGAATTTTTGCGCCAACAAACAAACAAACAGACAGACAGATGAACAAACAAACAAACAAACAAACAAACAAACAAACAAACAAACAAACAGACAAAAATATAATTATCCGAACTCACCGCTCTGTATCTGTTTTCTTTGTAATCCTCGTATCCCTGGGATTCGACTCTCTTCTTCATCGAAGAATTCCAGTGATTTTTAATGGCATTATCAGTTCTGTGTAAATAATTATCAAGATTTAGAGTCAATATGTTGTCGTGTAATATAAGAGACATTTGGTAGACGTCCGTCAAGGCCAATTCGTAAAATCCGCAGTGAAACCACACTACATAACTCCACCGAATGTGCTTGTAAAGGTTCAAATCACAAAACGTTTTAAATACGTTTACATGCATTAAATTTACAATTTCATCATGTTTCCTTACTAATGTTTTTCTTACAAACAAAAACCGTATTGTCGGTTTTATTTCTTTTTTTCCGTGATGGCTTTTGATTTTTTTATTAAAACCTCCTTACCCTGATCCCTGTCTAGGGCTAAAACTATTTTCTGAGTATTTGAGATTGACGAATATCTACCAAACGTCCTCATGCATGTAAAATTTTCATTATGAAAAATTTCAAGAAAAAACAGACAAGGTTATACCTTCCGGGGACCATCTTCGCAATTTCAGCCCACTTGTTCCCCATCTTTAAATGAGCATCATAAATTATTTGATCCTCCTCTTCTGTCCACGCAGTTTTCTTGATGGCGGGGTTGAGATGGTTATGCCACCTGATCAGAAACACAACATAGTATACATTACTACTTCGTGGGAAATCAGTGCGTACGATTTTTATTCACGAGTTGTAATGCATTGTAAAACGAACGAGTGAGTTATGTTAAACATTACACGATATACACTAGTAAATAAAATCATTTATAAAATAAGGTGTCCTCTACACATGCTCTGATTGGCTGAAGATCATGATTGACCTAACGTGGCCGCGTGGCGTGGAATGGCGTCAGCTGCATGCATGGCCGGAAAAACCAGTCAAATTTCAAAACTGTACAACTTTTAGCTTTTTTTTTTCCCTTCTTATTTTATAAAACAAATAAAACACTCCGCTCCTATGTACTCTTATAATATATGTATTCGGCTATCGCCTCGTGCCTCTACTCCACTTCTTTCGCGGTTCAAATGACGTCAAACGAACCTTTATAAGAGTGCATATGCACGGAGCTTTATATCCGCCCCAGACTGTAAAGTTGGCCAACTGTGCAGAGAATTTTCGATCGTCATTGCCGTTTTTGCGCGGACAGATCGCCAAAATTGCGTAAAATGCGCAGGGAAATGGTGAAAAATACATGTTTGCAGTCAATTTTTGGCGAAATGCGCGAAATTTTGAAATCGAGAGTCACTGAAATGCCATTTCCTGGCTTTTGGAGGAAGATTTTACAGACTCTAAAGGACATCATATAAAATACTCAAAACACATAAACGTCACATAGATAGTCAAAATGCATACACTCAGACCGCTATAGCTGTACTCGAATAACGCCAGTCGTGCAAATGGCCTATTATCATTACACATATATAAAGTATAGTAAATAGTTACCGTTCTCTGCATTGCTTTCCAATCCTGCCTGGTAAGTGTTGTGCTATTGTCGACCAGCGTTTCGGTCCGTATTTGCGGACAAGTTCGACAACTTTATCGTCCTCCTATATTTGGATATATATATATAAACACGATGTTAAAAGACAGCTATCACAGTTCTAGAATGTAACTGAAACGGATTAGGAGCAGCTTATGATTCCGGGTTGAAAACCACGTCTTCATCCTAACTACACAAGCAATAAATGAACATACAGTATGCTTTCCTTTGTATTCAATTAAATTTAAGAGATAATCATTCCTGCAGGCACAACAATTTAATAAAAGACACTTTAATTGCCAAACATTCTTCAGCAAAATAGGAATAGGGTAACCTGCAGGGTTAATTTAAGGTAACTTGCCATCAATTACATGTAAGTGACTTAGGGGCTGTTCACACGAGACTGGGTTATCTCGGGGGGTAGGGATAACTCGGGGGCTAGGGTCAAAGTTGACCCTATTTCACATGATAAAACACAACTACCCCCCCCCCCTGAGATAACCCTAGCTTCATGTGAACACTTCACCCTGAGTTATCCCGAGCAACAGCATAAATACGCATGCCTAAGTTGACCCTACCCCCCCCGAGATAACTCGGGTGAAAGCGTTCACATGGAGTTACTAGGGATAACTCAGGGGATAGGGTTACCCTATCACGCTGACCGAGTTATCCCTAGCCCCCGAGTTATCTCGGTCTCATGTGAACGGTTTACTTTTTTAACATGGAAATAAACTAACACCGGGGTAACTAATATCGGGGGGTAGGGTTATCCCTATCCCCCGAGATAACTCGCCTCATGTGAACAGGCCCTTAGCGTACTTTCAATTCTGTGCATTTGAGTGGTCAAGCATCAAACCTAAAAAGCTTTCTGTGAAACTTTATGACTGTGAATATTACACCAAGAAAATGTGTGGGGATTAAGGCTACGTTTACACGGTACCGGACGAATTCGAGACCGGTCTCGAATGCGGCGTCCTATTTCGCCGTGTAAACAGGCGGAACCGTACTAATTCGAGACCAGTTCCAAATTTGTCCTGTACCGTGTATTACGGGGCCTATAGGTTATAGGTTCAGAGGATCCGATCGACATCCTCTTATTGTAAGAAATTGAAACATCTGATTAAATGATGCAATATATACACGTACATCCTTGGTCCAGGCTCCTTTCACGAGGTCGGGATTCAAGACTTTCTGCCAACGATGAAGACACTGATGATCACTCCTTTCTTCAAAGTAACTTGAAATTCGCCTCCAGTCATCCGACCCTTCCAGTTCCACGACACTCTTCAGCTTTTCGTCCTTATATATAAAAAAAATTAAAAAATCCACAATATAGGGATTAAAACAGATAGTTGTTTCCTGAACTTGCATGTGCTGGTTCAATCTCGTTCCCAAGCCCACGTTCCCCTTACCCAGCGGGCGGGAAACGAGAGGCTCTGGGATAATCCGTTCAACGCCATCACAGGATTCTTGTTATCCGGAAGAAGAGTTATATAGAGTTCACTGTGTTCATCAGCCAATGAAATATCGATGTGAAACGGATTATCCCAGAGTCTCTCGTTTCCCGGGTGGGGAACCTGGGCTCTGGGAACGAGATTGGTGCTGGTCCAAACGTAGCCTGGTACCCTGGCCCAATCAAAGAATATGGGCCAGGTAACCACTAAAGACTTCTGCTTTCCTATTGGTTGAAATTTCGCGCGTTTTTAGTGGCTATGAGTAAAACTGCAATCGTCATAAGTGGATTTAGCCCTGATGACGCGAGAATGAGATTAGTGGTTACCTGGCCCATATTTCTTTTGAAATTGGGCCAGGGAACCAGGCTAGTCCAAACGTCGGCACAATAGACGAATTTAATTCAGGCGAATTTAATTTCTTTGAATTTTATTCGACGAAACTGCGACGTATATAACCTGATTAAATTCGACACACAAATTAAATCCGTCTTGGCAATTAAATTCATCTGAGTCAGACAGATAATGCGACGATAATATGCGTGCTCGAGTTACACGACGAATTATCGTCTCCTCCAATTAAATGTTTCTCTTCTGTATGTGACAATTCGGCGCCATGTTTTCAAAAAGTCATTTTCAGGCTCCACGAGTCCAAGAAAAAACAATTAAATTCGACGTTTAACTCGACGTCGCATTTACGTCGCCTTATCGACGTAGTTAATCCAAATGAAATTCGTCTGAATAAAATTCGTCTATTGTGCGACGTTTAGCGCAGGCCTTAACTTAAGCCCTATTAAATCAAACGAGAACGCAAGTCAACGCAAGTTGGCAGTCACAAATTTCTGTGGCGGTCGTTCGAACACCCAAATTAACAAAATAAAGGTTTCATGAGTGTTTTAAACAAGTTTTAACTTTGTCACGGTACATAATATTTTCGGGAAATTATTCAGAGCGGCTGACTGAGATAGCGTGACTGCCAACTTGCGTTCTCGTTTGATTCGGGCTTTAGGGGCTGTTTACATGAGCCGGGCTAGCCCGGTTAACTGGCCTCGAGACTGGGCTCACGCGATTGATTAGGATCTCACTCTGGTTTTGAAACTCGCATAAACTAAATTTACAAAGAAGAATTGGTTTAGTTTAGATGTAAACGAATCCCAACGTTGATTAAAATCTCCTTTTGTGGCCGAGGAAAGAATTTCGTGACACGAGTCAGCCCGGATGTTTGCGTGACCTATTGTGTCTCGAATCATGCCATGTGATTTAATAGTGATATTGGGCATTTCACTCGATTACATAGCATGTTCTAAGGATTTTGGGCGAAGATGAATTCGAGTGTAGAATATATCCAAAATCCTTAGAACATGTGATTTAATGTTAATTTGAAATCTCTAGACGAGCTCTCTCTAATCCCTGCCAACAGCCCACTCGGCTATGAGCTATGGAAGTAAACTGTGGGTTTTCAACTTTTCTAGCCGAGATCTTGCTATAGGACATGGAATTATTACCGAATTTATATTACCGCGCTTTTGACCGAGCGCGGAAATCAACAACAGCATGGGGCGAGGATTAAGAAGTGGAGAGATAGGGCTGCGGAGATTAGAGTTATAGTTTAAACTGCTGATCTCGTTTTGTCGTATATATAAGCTAAGCTACAAAAGTTGTAATGCATTAGATCTCTTTTTTTTTTAAATTCCGTTCCGCCTCTGCTCTGCTAAATGCGGAGATGAAGTTACCGTTCGAAATGGTTGGCTAAGCTCTTTGAATTAACCAGACCAAACTTCCGAATCAGAGCAGTGATGCAAGACAAGCAGGAACTAACCAAGTGGTCAGGCGATAACATCATTCATAACAGGAAGAACAATCAAGAACAGCTCTTTCAAAGTCAGCCGAAATATACATCAACTCTAATTATTAAATCACCAGTCAACTGTGTAATACTAATTATATAATAAATGGTTGCCTCTATATAATATTGTAAGTATATCTTTTTTAGCATCATAGTTTTTTAGCACTATAAAACGTGATTGAGTATTGGTGCTGACGCCTAAATTGGGGTTTTCTAAACCTGTAACGTATTACGTATACTGTCATTACTTGGCAATTGCACAAAAAAAACCTGATGAAGATAATTATATTGCTATATGTCTATATATGGGACCCCATATGATGGGTGGGAACGTTTTCCCCTAATGACCACAAGAGACTGATAATTACAGGCTGTTTCATTTAACCTCCATATTATACAATTATTTATTTAAAAGACCAAATAACACACGTAACAACCGCTATTAAACATTTCACATATAACTGAAACATTAACAGTATCTCCCTACAGACAGCTAGGCGCTCCCACAACAAATCCAAAGTATCAATCATTGAGCACAATATCGAGTGCCTTGTCATCAAATTTACATGAACTTATTCCAGCAGAAATAGAAGACTTGATTGTAGATTGACAATATCTGAATGACTATATATCGATGCCATTGACTATAAACACCTTATTTTTACTATCATGTCCATGATCTCTGAACCAGCCTACAGAGAGGTTTATAATGTTATTTCAACAGACCAAATATAGCAAGTCAAACTAGTGGAGTCAATATGGCAGACATTTTGGACCTCAAGGCACTTTGGTGACAATTAAAACCTCAGCTATTCTCAAATATGCTCAACTGACATCAGATTTGCTACAAGAAGTGTTAGAACATCTGATATGTTGCAATTTTATATTAGTTGTTCTCAATTTCAGTATAACAACGTGAAACAAAAGAAATAATTCAGAACTAAATATCAGAAAATGCCAATATTTAGCTGACATTGACATTCAGTTGATGCTATATATATTTTTTTTTATTTGGACATTAAATAAATAAATGCTCGTTTGTTTGTCTCTGTTTGTCTGTCTGTTTGTTTGTCTGGCAGACTGGCACCCAGTATATAATTCTTCTAATATTTTGAACACAATTGAGATGTGTAAATTATTGACCTTTTCTCCTCCATATAAATTCCAAATGTAGAGTCTCTTTGAGGCATACCATATGTTGGTGCTAAAATTGAATGACCCGACAGTTCGTAGCTAATTGACTGTACCGAATAAGATTGGCGACTTGCACATTTAACCACAATCCTTTGCGTGCAGTAAAATTATTGTTTCTTGCAGAATTATTAGAAGATATGGTTTTAAAGCGATCAACTTTGGTAGTAATGAAGTTCTTGCTCACTTATAATCCATGTTATTCTTAGCATGATAAACAAATTATTGCCCTCCCAAAATATTTGAAAAAGGAAAATTCAGGCACTTTCTGCTAGGAATTTCAGGCAATTTTGACATGTATTGCTGTGAAATGTTCAGGAAAAATACATGTACATTAAACTAAGACTGAAAAATACAACTTACAAATCAATATTTAACCCTAAATTTTTTCAGACAAAAATCTCTGCCCCCCCCCCCCCCCCCCCCAATGCATTTTGCAGTCCCAACTGTGTCCATCCTCCAAAAGGATAAACTACCATTTCAACCAGCTATAGATCCTAGCTAGGGTAGAATGTCTCACAAACACTACCTAATACACACTTAAACAGATTAGGTGCATGTATGAATAAAAGTTCCTTTTTCAAGAGATTAAGAATCATCAGCATTTAGCCAGTAAAAGTAAAATGGTACACTGTACCGTACCTAGCCATCTACAAGCAAAACATGAGAGATTAAATTATATACAGGTAAAAAGTACCTTAGCCATAAAAATATATGAAAATTAATTAGATTCTCTGCATTATAATTATTTTGTTATGTCAATCTGGTATCAATAACACAATGTGTTTTTTAATTGTTTATCATGAGTCACAGCCATGTGAATATTGGCTGGGTATGCACCAGTAATTTTTAAAGTGGTTCATTAAGCTATCCTGTATTGAAAAACAGCCCCCATGGTCGATAGCTCTAGACATTGGTTGCATGCAAAGTTGAGCTTGGGAAATGTCAAGATGTTTGTTTACCTAAATAATGAACTGCCTTTTACATAATGGCAATAATTATTTTCAAATTCAGTTATAAACGTTCACTTGTCCTTCAGCAGCGTATATATGTGAAGAAGAAGAATTTCAAATGAAGTCAAATCACTGCTGTGGAGAAAAGTTTTCTGACCACCCCAACTGGGAATCGAACCCAAGGTATCTGGTTTAACGTACCAGCGCTCTACCACTGATCAGCTATTGGGACTCCCAACTGAGGCAGTCAGAAATATCCATATATTAAATATTGCAAATATCCATATGGTCAGAAAACTTTTCTCTACAGCAGTGATTCGACTTCATTTGAAATTATTCTTCTTCAAATTCAGTGTTCACACTTAAAGGATTAATACTTTTCAAATTACTAATTAGGATTATGCACAGCTATTTTAACAAGTATAGACTCAGTGCTTTTGGCAAGATAGCTCTGACACATATTCTTAAGCTAAGAGCATTGATTCGTAAAATTTGTATATAATTAACATTTAAACAAAGAGTAAAACAAGTAGAATGTTTTCTGGTCAAAAACAATTTGCTAGAACAAGCTGAAATTGGCTACCAGCCATGTTTTACCACAGGACTCAAAGTTGGTTTTTTTAGTTAGTTGTCCAAGGATGTTTAATAGACCCTCATTTTTGGAATGTTACCATACAAAATACAGCTACAAGTCCCATCAGAAAAATATGTCCCAGTCAACAAATAAAAATTGTTTTTGGTTCAGGTGCATTATTACTGCAGGTGCATTATTACTGCTAATGTCAGCTAATTAATGAAAGCTGTGAAAAATCAGCTAATGTACAATACTCGGCAATGATTCTCCAGTCATCTTAAAAGAAATCCCATACGAAAATGTGCTATAGAATATTCTATGGAGTATTCAATAAGTAATTGGGACAGACACTATAGAATATTCTGTAGGATTCTATAGAATATTCTGCAGCATTTCTAAAATTCTATATACGGTAGATAGAATATTCTGTTGGATCTAGAAGTCCTATAGAATATTCCATAGGATTCTATAGAACATTTTCATATGGGATACCAATTGAACTAATTTTGTCACAAGCCATTTAAGTCTCAGTTATTTGGAACTATACAAAAGCATTTATTTTTGAGCTTTTTGCATAACTAAAGGCCCCCAAAAACTGTGATGTGATGTACAATACTAGTTGGGTATAAGTTCATTAGCAGCAAAATGTTCAAGGTGTGAAGTCTGATATTCAAAAACATTCATGTATATTAGGCCAAATGTTACACACCATTGAGGTTTTAAGAAATTTCTACCCTTGAAAGCAATTAGTTTCAGCTGTCGATGATATTCATGACTGATCATATAGCATGACTGATCATATACACCATTTTATTCCAACACCCAAGTATTTTGTGGTTACTGAATAGCAAACATTCGGGATTGGATGGATATATCTAGCACTATCGTCTATCGGTTTATGTACTATGTATTTCAAAAAAAAATAATTTCTAATTAATAAATTTAAGAATAATTTATTGAATTGACAGGTGTTGCAGGAGTTGTATTAACTTGTAACCCAGTCCTCATTCTGTGAATATTAAAATGTCTATTACAGGCTGCCAATATTCAAGTTTATTAAAATATTAAATATATATAAAGAAAATGTATAATATAAACGTTGAATGTTGGGGTTTTTGAGGATATTAAGTAAAGGTTAAGTTTTTTGTAATTTCTGTAACTAGGAGAATTTGAGAATTGTACATCGCATGAAGATGTCAGCGTTTATAAAACAAATTCAGCCAATGATCTAGTCAGCTATCATTATGACCGCAAGACTGTGCAAGACTGGTATCGTATTTGCATGCCACACAAGTTTAACAAGAATCTCACGTCCACTGACTGCAAGGATAACTCTTTTAAAGTGTTCAAATCATACCTCATCTTTTGTCCATCTGCCTTTGTTGATTTTCTTTAATTTCTTGTCGTGCACAGATCCAAAACCTTCGTGGTCGCTCACGGATGATCGACCCAAGTCTGATTCAGTTTCACTGGAAAGAATAAGGAACTACTGTAGTTGCCTAATGTAATAAAAGCTTGTTTTGAACTGGAACCGACACTGTGATATTTTTCCTGCATTGCATATACTACCATATTTTAATCAAATATTCTCGATGGCAGAACGGACCACTCATTCTGGAAATTTAGTAGAGCCTGCTATTCCCCCTTAGCCTTTAACATAAGATAAATCCTAATGGTGATTCCATCTGTTTGTTTTAAACCAAATCAAAGCTTTCTTGTCATTTTGAAATACAAGTGATCTGACTATTGATATACTCCCGCCGACCAAGCATGATGAAGGCGCCAAACACGACAAATATTTGCCAGTCAAGATTATTCGTCCTTTCTTGAATCAAACGCACGATTTCTAAACGTTTTAAGCGCTTTTTGATTTAAGAATCAGTGTCGAGAGAATTGTTAAAATAAAAAAATTACAAACATAAATTCCAGATAGATCGACAAAGCTCTTTAAAATATACCGTATATAAAAGTACACACGAGTTGATATTGAATAGGTGCATGTTTCTGTGGTTCATGCTTTGAAATACGAACAGTTTATATAAAGACAAATACCTTTGGGAACTTGAGTTTTCTGTCACTCTCATCCTCGCCGGTGTGTATGACTAAAATGAGCTTTCAAGGGGCAGCTATTCGCTTTTATTTTTGGACTATCCCTCTTTGCTTTCAAGTCAGCAAAACTTTTCAATATGGCGGTTGAGAACTTCAAATGCTCCGCCACTATACTGCTCGCTCATTGGCTAATGACTATTTCAATTGTTTCGAGGAGCCAATCAGCGTCAGGTAAGTTACGTTGATTAGGTTGATTGTAATATTTATTTTTCGGGTGTTTTGACGTTTTGATGGCATTATTACAATGCTTGATAATTGAGTCAAGTGCTCGAATCTACTCGGATGCTCTCAAGAATTGCGTGCAAGCGCCAAGAAAAGAAAACACAACCAAAAAAGTTCCGTTTCAACTACGTAGAAATTCAAGTACACTTTATATTATATTATATTGACGTAATTTGATATTTCAAATGTTATGAAACGTGCATTACATAAAAGGCGATGAAACGTCGCAGGTCGTTCGACACTTCATATTGCACTTCATACCAACAAAGCATGCCGATGTCAATTAAGGAAGAAATTATAATTTGGGGAGGGGGAGTCGGGGAGAATGTAACGGCACTCGTTAAAGGTCCGGGAGTATGCCCCCCGGGGATTTTTTTCTAAAATAGTTTCCAGAGTTGTGAGAGTAATTTCGAGCAAGTTTAAACTGCCTAAAATTCACAAAAATTTATCTTAATGGTTAAAATTTAAACATTTTTCGCTTATTGAGACTTCTAATAACAATGAACTTTCTGCGAGGCATTACGTGACGTGCGCATGTCCATTGGCGACGGGTGAATCGATGACAATTGCAATGTTGTTGTAAGAGAATTGAAGTTATAAAGTTGCCGGAAAAGGAGGCTCTATTATATTCTGAAATATCCATTGTCTAACACGAAGTTAACTTAATATGATCTATTGGCCAAAAAATAGATTTTTCTTTAATTTTCACTAAGGAGTCAATGATGTGTCCAAGATTTAGTTAAGTGGACATAAATCAATGTCCTGTTTTGAAACCATGCAAATCACACCACTCTGGCACTCTCTTGGTACTAAAAATACATTTTTCGTGACCATTTTTCAGACAAAATTGGAGAAGTGATTCCAAAAGACTAGAAAAATGCAGACCAAAGAACTAACATCGCATAAAAGACGAATGACACTGTACCACGCGCGACCATTGAACTAAAAATAACTGGAACGCTACGTTCAACCGGAAGTTTGAAGCCAAATTATGCAAGTTGTACCCAGCCTTTCCACGAAAAAAACAAACACGGCCAAAACAAAAAAAGTAGAAACACGCGTGGAAGTGCGTGTCTGGGAGTCAAAACTGGCTTCATGGGAGTCAAATTTTGGCTTCAAGATTTGTATGCGCAGTTTACTGAACGTAGCGTTCCAGTTATTTTTAGTTCAATGCGCGCGACACGTACGTCTCACAATATACGCGAGGAACTTTATCAGACGCCTTTGGGCATGTGGTTTGATGACGTCACATGCACGTATACGCAAGAAAAGAAAAACAGACTTATTAACAAAGAAAAAAGGCAGTAAGCGTGCCGTGGGTTTTAAGAAACGAAAAAAGGCATGATCACCGTGTACCACAAAACAATGGACGTGACACCTACATTGAAGTTGTTTATGAAGATCTAGCTTATAATTGCTAATCCTAAACACTGACCGTAATCCTAATCCCTAAGCGAGGCGAGTTACCAGGCCAGCCGAGTTATACTCGGCACCTGGCGAGTTCCCTCAGTGTTTATATGAGACAGACGAGTAACTTGCCCTGGCGAGAACTCGGCACTGGCAGCCGGGATCTCGGCAAAGCGGGATAAACATTTCCCCATATAAACACTTTTCCCCGGGTAACTCGGCATAGCGGGATGAATTTTCTATATTCGTTGTTTATGTCACTTTTGTTGATGCTAATCATCTCAAATATTACAACTTGCCAGGTTACAACAAGTGGCGATGTTTCGATTCCTGGTAACTCACTTCCATATAAACAGAACGTAAAGTTTATCCCAGCAAACCGGGTAACTCGGCTGACCGGGTAACTCGGCTACATATAAACAGGCCTTCACACATTAACTCTATTAATCCTAATTCTAATATAAGAAATGTTATAAACTGATTGAGTATTGATTTTGTGCTTCAGTTACACCGTGAAACATACAGAAATACTGACGTTTCAAGCGGATCCATTTTTATTTTCGTTTTTATTGACGTTTCGAGCGGAGCCATTTAGATTTACTCTGACATGAAGGTCTTCGGCTCAAAACGTCAATATTTCGTTTCTAAAAATCTTGGCAGGTCACTAACTTTCAGTTCGCTTTGCTATATCTAGAATTAACACTGCCTACGCAGCACTTTTTAGATATTATTCACATTGAATTATATACATTCTCCATTTATACCTTACTAACATCTACATATGCAAAGTTTCATTAAATCACCGTTGGTTCGGTCAAGCAGTTTGCTTGATTTACCCAGAATGCACTTTTAGAGCTGATTACAGATTTTTGATCAATATCGTACTATAAATAAAGTGGATAAATAAAATATAAAGATCTCTTGTCTATTGTGTGAACGTGTTTATTAGAAGCCAAGATACTCTTCTTTTTTTAAACAAACTTCTCTATTTCTATAAGGTGGACGTGATCGACTCTTCTTTGATGGGGGAGGCAATCAACACTCCCCTTTTGGCGGTGGAGGTACGTCGACACTGTCATGAGAGGGAAAGTCATCGACACCTACGTCATTCGGGGAATGGGGAACCATTTTACTATATTTCAGCCAGATGTAACTAGTTAGATGAATTAAAAAAATATGGAAGCCACTTGTTTATGCCTGGTATCATTTTACTTTATTTAAAACATAAGACATATGGACAACTATTTTACTTTAAATAAACTTCAATAATTTATAATAATTAGTATTTACAATATAGTAAAATTTATGTTACAAGGTACAACATGCAAAATGTGGCTGGGTGACAACTTGTGGTGCAGTGGTTTAAAACTCATATTATATCAACTGAATATGCAACGACAACTTGGTTTAGTTTATAGTTGCAAACGAATCCTAATGTTGATTCAAATGTCCTCTGTTGTGCGGCCGATGAAAGAATTCGTGACAGTGATACGAGTATAATAACATGTCTTGTATTGTCTGGCTAGTCTGGGCTCATGTAAATAGTTTTATAAAAGCAATTTAATTGTTTGCTTAAAGGAATAAAGCATTTAATTTATTCGACGCGACGTTACGGCGTCGGTTGGAATGCGTCCCAGACGCTGTACACACAATCCGTGTGATCTTTAGCCCTTTGACTGCCAGCTAGGGGTCTTCGTTTGATGAGTAAAATAGTCTGGCTTTAGCCAGAGTAAAACACTACAGGTGCGTCGACTATATGCGTGCTTAGGGGTCACAGGGTTAAAAATAAATTAAATTTGTAAAAACTAATTAATGCAATAATTGTCAAATAAAACGAGAAAGGGACAAACGAATGGACGATTTATTCATTTGATCGCCTTTCGGACCAAGTGTGAAAGAACCTTATGAAGCTGAAACTATCATTATGCAGAAGGACGACGGAAGGCGTATATTCGAGATTACGAAAAGCAACTCACTTCGCTTAAATCTCTGGGCATTAGCATCACAACCATTATTGCGAAGACTCAAATCCGTTGCACGAACTTTGTTTGCATGTAGACTTTCAGACTATGTAAAACGATAAAACAACTTGAACTCTTGAAGAATGAAGCCTTGCAGGGTAATCAGGCTGTGCCGAAAGCAAGAGGTTGAAGTGTTTTTACAATCTGACCTTAATTGGTGTCATACTCATGACATCACTGCCCGACCGCAGTTTTGGTGCTGGGTGAACGGATTTTGTTATGAAATAAGAAAAAATAGACGCGCCGCCCTACCTAGTGCTAGAATTTCAAGACATAAAAATAAAAACAATATCGTTTTGCATGTTTGTCAGCAATAACGAATCTTGTTATTGCATGATCTTTTGCAAGAAGTACATGAGATGTCTTGAATCATACGAGAGATGTTTAGCAAATCGTAAACGACCGTTCACTCTTATAATAGGCCATTGTCATCCTTCTTTGGATTCAATCCTATATATCAACAATTTGTCTTTTTCTCCACCTGGAAAGGATTCTGCTTGCATCTTCTGAAAACAATAGGTTTCTGCTTCTTATATTCGTCCAGACTGAGTACACATGCTTTGTATCCGTCTTGCAGAGAGCCTTTAAATTGCCAGGGATGTCTCCATGCATTGCTCTGGAGGCTGTCGTCGTAAATCTCACCGGCAATCCTGCAGGTTCAAAGTTCCGACTTTGATTACGGAGCCAATATAGCACATTGGGCGAGTCTGTCCATCGAGTCAGCAAACGTCTTCACGATATTCTTGGCTATATAGACTAGTCAGAATCACAGCCGCGGCGCCCATCAATTCAAGTCTCAAAATCGTCATCGCTTTGACCGAACCTTCTGAACATACCTCTATTTAGGACTGCCTCGGGGCAGAGAACATTCCTTTACAGAGCTGTCAATATCTGGAACAATTTGGACAGTGAGCTCAAGAAGGAGCAGTCTCTTATAGAACCTTCAAGAAGAAGCTAAAAGCTAACTTGTTAGCCAGCTATCATGGAATAGAACATGAATAGCATGTGACAATTTGAATAACAATGTTTTGATCTTTCGTTTTTACATTTAATTTTTTATCTATTCCTTTATAATCTGTAATTGTGTATTGAAAAACCCTTCGGGGAATTACCCAATAAAATATGTATATGTATGTATGTATGTATGTGAAGCTGCATCTTGGTTGTGGTCGCAGCGTAAGCAACGTGGAATTTCAAAGCAAGCTAAATCAAGAAGTTCTGCAACCCAGGTGTTCCATTTTATCTTTAGCTCATTACGCAAAACTTCGTCCCAATCAATTCCTTCTGTCCATGCATATCTACTGCAACAACATTTTCCCTTGCACTTTACAAATTAAATTAAAAGGGGTCAAACAGCAATTGCATACAGGATCGTTCTCAACTCTTGGTCTTGATCTTTGCCCGCGGGCGTTCCTTGTCCTTGTCCTGTCCTGTCCTTGGTCTTGGTCTTGGTCCTGGTCTTGGTCTTGGTCTTGGTCCTGGTCTTGGTCCTGGTCCTGGTCTTGGTCTTGGTCTTGGTCTTGGTCTTGGTCTTGGTCTTGGTCTTGGTCTTGGTCTTGGTCTTGGTCTTGGTCTTGGTCTTGGTCTTGGTCTTGGTCTTGGTCTTGGTCTTGGTCTTGATCTTGATCTTGGTCTTGATCTTGATCTTGATCTTGATCTTGTCCTTGATCTTGTCCTTGATCTTGTCCTTGATCTTGTCCTTGATCTTGGTCTTTGTCTTTGTTATGCTCTTGCTCTTACTATTGATCTTGGTCTTGCTCCTGGACGTCATCTTTGCCCGCGGGCGTGGCCTTGTTCTTGTTCTTGCGCTTGGTATTCCTTTTGGACTTGATCTTTGCCCGTGGGCGTAGTCTTGTTGGTGTTCCTGGTCTTGCTGTTGCACTTGATCTTTTCTGGCCGGCGCGGTCTTTTTCCGTGCTCTTGTTCTTGGTCTTTGAGTACTCTTGTTCTCGTTCTTAGTCTTTTTTCTTGTTCCTGTTCTTAATCTTGGTCTTGCTTTGTTCTTGGACTTAATCTTTCCAGCGGGCCGGTAGTCCTATACTTGTTACTGCTCTCTTGCTCTTGATCTTTGCCCGTGGGCGTAGTCTTGTTCCTTTTCCTGTTCTTGATCTTGTTCCTGATCTTGTTCATGATCTTGATCTTGGTCTTCATCTTGGTCTTCATCTTGGTCTTGCTCTTGCTCTTGGACGTCATATTTGCCCACGGGCGTAGTCTTGTTCCTGATCTTGATCTTCGTCTTGGTCTTGGTCTTGGTCTGGGTCTGGGTCTTGGGTCTTTGTTATGCTCTTGCTCTTGGACTTGTTCTTGGTACTGGTCTTGGTACTGGTCTTGGTCTGCGTCTTAGTCTTGCGCTTTGCCCGTAGGCGTGGTCTTGTTCCTTTTCTTGGTCTTGATCTTGGTCTTGTTCTTGGTCTTGTTCTTTGTTGTGCTCTTGCTCTTGGAGTTGTTCTTTGCCAGCGGGCGTGGTCTTGTTCTTGTTCTTGCGCTTGGTCTTGCTCTTGGACTTGATCTTTACCTGTGGGCGTAGTCTTGTTGCTGTTCCTGGTCTTGCTCTTGATCTTTTCTCGCCGGCACGGTCTTTTTCCTTGCTCTTGGTTTAACACGTTCACACCATAGACAAAGCATCTCTAACTTTTATTTATCTACTTAAATAAAGTAAAATAGTTGTTCATATATATGTCTTATGTTTTAAATAAAGTAAAATGATACCAGGCATAGACAAGTGGTTTCCATATTTATTAATTCATCTAACTAGTTACATCTGGCTGAAATATAGTAAAATGATTTCCCATTCTCCGAAAGACCTAGGTGTCGATGACCTCCCCTCCCACTACCTCCACCGCCAAAAGGGGAGTGTTGATTGCCTCCCCCATCAAAGAAGAGTCGATCACGTCCACCTTAGAAATAGAGAAGTTTATTTAAAAAAAGAAGTGTATCTTCGCTTTCTAAACACGTTCACACAATAGACAAGAGTTCTCTATATTTTATTTATCCCCTAACTAATTACATTTGTTTTAAATTAAAAAAAGCTAATGTTCGGTAAAGTAGCTGAAGAACTTAGTAGCTGAAGAATTGCCCAGCCATAAACGATTGCTAAGGATCTGAAGTAAGCTGTTGATTACAACCGAAGAACTAATATAGCCAAATAACTGATATAAAGCCGAAGAACTGATACATTGCTGAAGAACTGATATATAATCGAAAAACTGATTAGGTCACCAAATATTTTACGCAAATTTATGCTTGCATGCAAACTTGTTACGTTCAAAATATTTTACTTTGTAGATTCTACAATGTAAAATAAATCTTAAGAACAAGTCATTTTAATGTGTTGATGGGTACACTTTGTACACCATATAAGGCAGAACACACCCAAGGTAATTTACATTTAATGGACTAAATTCATGAAAACACCCAATTATCATCCACACAGCTCAAAGGCTCTTCATCGAAGGAACAAATGTTTGCCTTTGCCATATATGTGCGTCAGGAACTATGGTTGAAGTTTCTCAAGAGGAAGGATATATGTTATGTAACAGTCAGAGATCGTCAAGTAGGTCAAGTTATTCCAGCAGAATAACAAAACTTACAAATGTAGGTGAGCTCTACACAAAACCGCAATGTCTTGTTGTTTATCTCCAATCTCTCTTCGCCCAGTTCCCCCATAGTGCAACTGGTGCGTGTTATCCTAGTATCCAGTTAATCTAATGATGCAATCGCTTTAAGCTAATACCAATTAATACTGAGGCACAACGTGAATGGTGAATGTTTAATTTTAGATCTGCCAAGCACCAGAACACAGCTGGTGGAGGCATGAAGTCAATCGGGAACATGTTTAATTTTAGATCTCCCAAGCACCAGACCACAGCTGGTGGAGGCATGAAGTCAATGGTACATGTTTAATTTTAGATCTCCCAAGCACCAGACCACAGCTGGTGGAGGCATAAGTTCAACTGTCACTGTTATTTTTACCACTAAGACTACCATGCAATTACCAGCTGCATTTTAAGACTATATTTACTTAAAGATAACAGCAAAATCAGGCCCTTACTTAGTACCCAACCCTTGGCCATGCATGGTGTGCTACCATCCAATTATTGCTGATGTCCACCAGAAGGCTTATTTTACCACGAGTTGATAGATGGGTACAATTATACCCAATAAACTATCCCAAGAAAGATTTTACCAGCTTCTGGAAGAGAATTTTCACACTCAACATAGTTTGGAAAACCTTTGCTTGTCCTGCCTGAGTCTAAGCTGGGGTTTTTTAGTTTCTATTGAACTATCTTAGAGACCACCAGGATTCTAACCTTGTAGACCATCTTGGTCCCTTCTTTCTTGTTTATTCTTTATCTTTGGCTTTCAAAAATCCATCTCTATCCCGTGACCAAATCCCACATTGGCGTCGTCCTGAAAAAATATCAAAGAAAACAAATTAATATTCTGGGCACAAATATCCAAGAAAATTAGCTTTAATAAAACTAGGCGCGAAATTACTAATTTTAAAGACTAATTTTTTCTCCAGTATATTAAAAGTATTGCACGCTCAACCTTTTTTTTCCTTCAATTTTTAATTTTTTTTTAATTTAAAAAAAAATAATTGTTTGGTATTTTGGTAGCCTGCGAATACAGCCGCCTCACATCGGGACTCCCGAGCAGGCTAGTATTTTGGCCGCTGTTTTCAACAGTTCTGCAAGCAATTTTGATGGAAAAAAAGAGCCAAACAAACAGTGGGGTCAAGCGGAGGTGCTTTGGCAAAAAGCAATATAAAAAAAAAATTGGAAGCGAACCGGCTTTGCGTCACGCGATATTTTTAGTAAACCTTCATTTTCTGCCTGTATTGTTATTAGTTTCGTATAAAAAAAATATATTGAACACTGATTTGTTTTTGAAAGTGGCTTTTGCGGCAGTTCCTCATGTTTCTTGTTCCTTCCGAGCTAACACGTCGGCAGTCGCTTACGTTCGGAAAATAGATTTACCGAATTTAAAACAATTCCTAGAGGTTTGGCAGCAAACATTTCTGTAAAATTCAAACCGAGCTGGCAAAGGCGCCACGAAGTCTGCTATACTTTCAAGAATAAAGTCTTAAAAATCCTGGATTGTTTATAAATTGACCAGCGAGTTTTAGTTTCCGGCTTTTTTTTTTCAAAGATAAAACGCAATGCGAGGAAAAATACACCAAAAAATTAAATTTGAAAGCAGCTTGATGGTTTCATTAGTAAATTGAACTTAAAGGACTTTATTTATTGCCCCTTTCATGGCTTTCATTGTCCGTCAAAAGTATGCAACCTGTCTGGCGGCTTTCTCCCTAAAATCCACCTCCAAAAACATTAAAAATATTTAACAGAAATTTTTCATTAAGAAAGCTTGTTTTCCGAAATCTGGCTAGTATTTCTCGGCGAAATTTCTACCGAAATTCAACCAAAAACGCCTCGAAACGTTCAACAATACTTCCAGAAGCTAAATCGTAGCGATTCTTTCGAAAAAGTTTGGAAATTTGGCTTGCGAAACCCAGTTGGCATTTCTTGACGAAATTTCTACAGAAATTCAACAAAAAACGCCTTAAAACGTTCAACAATGCCTCCCGCGGCTAAAGTTTAGCGGTTTTTTCGAAAATGAGTTGAAACTACGGTAAAACAAATATACTCAATTGTTTATTCTTGGTTGACAGATTTGACACATTCGTCGTTTGGGGAATTTGTCTTGCGAAACCGGTTGGCGTTTTCTTGGCGAAATTTCTTTCGAAATTCAACAAAAAACGTCCGAAAACCTTCAGTAGTGCTTCCCGAACCTAAAACTTAGTGGTTCTTTCGAAAATGAGTAGAAACTACGTTAAAACAAACGTACTTCAAAGCCTGCAAGTCTAGTCTAGAGTAGTCTTGCTTCATTGACATGTTTAGGAATTTGGCTTGCCCGGTTGGCATTTCTCGGCGAAATGTCTATCGAAATTCAACAAAAAACGTCTGAAAACGTTCAACAGTCCTTCCCGAAGCTAAAACTTAACAGTTCTTTCGAAAATGAGTTAAAACTACGTTAAAAAAAATTGTACTTCAATGCCTCTCAATCTATAGTCTTGCTTCGCTGACATGTTTAGGAATTTGGCTTGCGAAACCTTTTGGCGCCGGCACTTTTCTCGGCGAAATTTCTACCGAAATTCAACGTAATTCCTCTCGAAACGTTAAACAGTCCTTCCCGAAGCTAATACTTGACGGTCCTTTCGAAAATAAAACGAAACTATGTTGAAACAAACACAAAACTCAAAGCCAAAAGCCCAGCTACGCGACATAATTCCTCGGAGAATTCAAAACACAAATTTAAATAGAAAAACACACAAGAATTGGCATGAAGGTATACCTATTATCACAGCAACAAAGTTTTCTGTCCAAATGCTTGTCTTTTTGTCTGTATTCCAAGAGGCTGGAGTCTTCGTTGGTTGAATTAGTGCGACAACATTGAACGTTAGTTCAGCCTTCTTCTCCGAACATCCCCCAATGAAGGACAAAAACAAAATGATTCGGGAAGAAAGTGACGTTGCGGCACGAGTGAAATTCTCCACTCCTATTGGCTGAAGCAGCTACAAAGGAATACCTGTGATTGGTTCATTTTGCGCGCCTCTCATTGGCCCTTTTTTACACCAATGGGATTGAAGAAAGTGTTCTCAAGAAAAATTATCCTTTTTGCAAAAACCTCCCAAAAAGATTTCTACGAAAGTAGAAAAAATAGCTCAATAATTTGCCTTCTATATATTAAACTAAACCTACCCAGAGGAATATTTATTCACAAGTTTATGTCAAAATAAACGTTTATATATGCCAACAAATATACTAAATAAAGGTTTTAACAAAAACGAGCTTTTGATTTCAAGCAAAAAATTATGATATGTGGCGATTTACCCTCAGTCATTTAGGCATTTTTATCGATAAATTTTGGTATTTTTACTCTTTAACGTAATTTCATATAATTTGTAGCTATATTTCAAAAGAATTTCCCAAGTAATATAAAAAGTAAAGTGAACAAACAGGTCCAAAACTTCGAGATAAAATTGTACTATAAAATAAACACTCTTCGTTTAGAACGTTGTAATGTTAAAAATATTGCTTTCCAAACAAGATCTTATAGTTAAAGAAACGAAATACAAAGAAAAACATACCTTGGAATTATAGATTGAAAGTTGACTCCGAATAGCTTCATCATAAGGTCGTAAAGTTGCATGCGAATTTTTCTGTCGTCTTGGCAAGCTGGGTGACGGCAATGCGAGATTAGCTCGAGTAGTGGTGTTCTCAGTTATTTCCAACCGCAGAAACGTACAAGAAAAAGTACAGATACATAAAAATGCATTCCAATGGTAAAAGTTACGGAAGATTTGACTTTTACCAACGTTTTTCCCCCCTCAGATTCAGTGCACAGCTTGTGCACTCCATTGAGACACCAGTCACAGATTGGATCGGAAGTGATTGTAAACGAGGGCGGAACTCTGCGAAGACACCCCCAAAAGGAAGAAAATTGGGAACTTCAGGGATAGAGGAGAATATATATAATTTTAAAAACGTTGCGGGGTAACATTTCGGGAGTAGTTTTACCCCTGGTGCCATCTTGAATAATAATAATAATAATAATAATAATAATAATAATAATAATAATAATAATAATAATAATAATAATAATGACAATAATAATAATAATAATGACAATAATAATAATAATAATAATAATAATAATAATAATAATAAATAATAATAATAATAATAATACTTATAATATTAATATACTGAAGCCGCAAATAAGCAGACCACAAGTTGGAAGCAATCATATATTAAAGTATTTGCTATACAGGCGATTAAATAAACTGTACAAACTTTAAAAAGTTCTATTTGCTAAGATCTTCATTGCCAAGTTTCAAACAAAGGTTTTTGCCAAATTTCCAGATCATTTTTCGCTGAACTATGAAATGGTTTTCGCAAAGCGATCTGTCGATGAACTGTAAAGATTTTTAGAAACGGACACTTCAAGCGGGGCCTTCGTCAGAGTAAAACGTGCGTCTTGTTTTACTCTGATTAAGAGTTCCGCTCGAAGCACCTAAAACTCTCACTAGTACACCATTTTTCGCTTAATTGCGATACTCGAAACTAATCTACAACGTAAAAACACGTGAGCTGATACATACCAGCAAGCAAGTTGTTACAATGCTGTTCAACAAGCTGTCATCGTCATGTGTTCGCACTGACTGTCCCAGGTTGTTGACAAGTCTGTAACAGGTTGTTGACAGCTTGTAACAAAGATGACGACTCCAATAGACCTGTGACAAGTTGTTCCAACAACCTGTTACCATCATACCATGCTGTAGTCTGGTACCCTGGCCCAATTTCAAAAGAAATATGGGCCAGGTAACCACTAATCTCATTCTCGCGTCATCAGGGCAAAATCCACTTATGACGATTGCAGTTTTACTCATAGCCAATAAAAACGCGCGAAATTTCAACCCATAGGAAAGCAGAAGTCTTTAGTGGTTACCTGGCCCATATTCTTTGATTGGGCCAGGGTACCAGGCTAACCATGCTGCAGCTAACAACTTGTCAGCAGGTTGATGCTAACAAGGTTGTAGCGACCTGTTGAATGAACAGCATTGTTACAACCTGTAAAGGCCGATTTACACGATACGATTTGTAGTATACGATTGTCATCTTGGTGTATGTAATCAAGTGGTACACGCGTATTAACATTCATCAACGAATCATAATTCGATGACGAATGTTGACACGCATGTACAACAACTTGATTACATACACCAAGATGACAATCGTATACTACAAATCGTATCGTGTAAATAGGCCTTTACAGGCTTGCTACCAGCCTGTTGGGAACACATCCTGCATTTCACAAGCTGTGAGATTTTTTACGTATATACTTTTATTACATTTATACATGTAGTTTTGTTTCGCTTTGTCACGTGGTACATACGTTTTTGTGCCCGTCACACGTTCTTTTGGTACCACGTGATCAGTATAGTCCATTCCCAGGCCTCATTTCAGGGTGTGTGGCGCGGACCAAGTGTTCACTGCGCACCGGCCTTGATGATCTTGAATAAAGACGACATATTGCTGTTCTTGATGGCTGATCGACATGACGAAATCATGTGTGTCTTGTGTTTGCCAACTGCCAAGAAACAAAAAAGTATTTGTGTCCCATTTTTTCATTTCACACGCACTTTAAAACTGGACAACTCTTGATGTTAATCTGTTTAAAAACAGATTTAATATGGTAGAAACATTTACTGAGACCCTCAAGAAAATCTGGTGTATATTCTTCGCGGTAGTAACTGTCAACGTTTTCCATTGGGCTATCGGGAACAATGCCTTACGAGGTAAAAAGCCTAAATTTTCTCCAAAACGAATCAGCCATCAGATTCTCTTGAAATTTTCTGTGAATGTTCCTACCATTAGTCGAGGAGGAGAAGCGAGAAAAAGTCGACCACGTAGCACCCCCACTACACAATAGTTTTGAGGCTGACACCCATAGAACATTGCTAGGTCATGCAGTCGTACTCACAAATTGTGGGGGCAGTGGCCTGCTACAAGCGTAAAAACACACAACTTGTTCAAGGTTGTCAACAGGCGTGAACAATGTTGTGCTGCTCGCCGTGAACAATGTTGTGCTGCTCGCCGTGAACAAGTTGTCAACAAGTTGTTCACTTATGGTTCGAACAACTTGTTCACGGATAAATCAACAGTCATGAACAAGTTGTTCCAACAGCACATTTTTATAGCCAACAACGTTGTTCGCACATGATACAACATGTTGTGACAACATGACGAAATAACAACGATGAACAACAATGTTACAACAATGGTGAAAATGGTTGATGTATCAACACGTTCTTCGGTTGTTACAACATGCGTGAACAACGGTTGTTGTTTCATCAAGCTGTAACAACTTGTTGAAACAATGATGAACAATGTTGTTCATTTATCAATGTTGTTCACATATGTCAACAAGTTGTTACAGCATTGTTCAGGCAACAATGCTGTAACAACTTGCGAGATATTTACGCGTGTACATAGAGGGGGTGGGTGGTCCTTTAGTTGACAGACTTAATGGGTATCAAGCTATTATAATCTGGAGTCAAAACTATTGTGTAGCGGGGGTGCTACGTGGTCGGCTTTTTCTCGCTTCTCCTCCTCGATTACATGCTGCCCTGTTCATTAAACCAAAGTGAACAAGTATTTCACTATATAAAAATTTTAATTGATATTACCTCTGAGGTTGCCAGCCCTCTGAATAACTTGGTTGACTATCTTCAGGCAACTCAAGAGCTCTGAATGGTTGTTACATCGTATCTTGTAGCCATTGACGAGGTCGCGGTTTAGATCATACAGCTCCATATAACCACGGCGCATGTTTTTCCTATATTAATATTAGAGAGTATAGGAAATTATACCCTAGCACTAGCTGACTACAGTGACTAGCACTATAGCAGTAATACTAGCAATAAACACCATACTACTTTGAGATGTTATAATTTATCAACTTACATATCTCCCATCAGTCTGGCATCTTCTGCACGAACCACTAGACTTCGTATAAGGTTCGAGTGGTCAGCCATTTCAGCAGTGAGCTTTTGTCCAGCAGAATGAAGTTCATCTACCTTTATAGGATAACAAAGTAACAATATTAACTACTACACTTTATAAAATAGGTTGCGTCTTACGCACGCTGTGATTGGTCAATTACCGTGTTTATATCAGGCTATGTAAACACGGTTGTGATGTCACGGCACATTTTTTAACCTTATTTCATAAAAGAAATAGAAAATGGATGCCCTGTGTTTATATAACCTGATGCAAACACTCGAGTGAGTTGGGAGAATTTGAAAGTACTTATGTAAACTTTCGAATTCTCCCAACTCACTCTCGTGTTTGCATCAGGCTATATAAACACGGGCGGCCATTTTCTATTTCTTAATTACTACTACACAAAATAAAATAACTACTGCTAGTTCTAATACGAAGGAAATACCGCTACTCCAACCCTCGCCATTACTAATTGATAATACTACTACTACCATCACCACTATTGCTGCAACTACTACCAGTCCTACCACCCCTACTGATAGTACTATCAATACTGGCTACAGTATTATTACTACCAGTACTGATACCAATATCAATACCACTATACTGCCACTACTAGGGCAGCACGGGTGGCGTGTGCTGTTAGCGCGCTGCCTCTCATAAAAAAGTTAAGCCCGGTTAGACGGGGTTAGTACTTGGATGGGTGACGGCTTGGGAATGACCCCGTTGTCGGGCTTGGACTCATGTGAGTAGAGTTGTAGTTGATCTCTCCTGTGCCTCGAGGGTTTTTCGCCGGGTTCTCCGGTTTTCCTCCCTCCATAAAATCAACATCTTAGCATGTGATCCGTGGTCTGAACTGTGTCGTTGACGGCTGCTTGGAGCGCCTTTGATATGCCTCGACACGGCCACGTTGATCTGCGTCCTTCGCAATTCAGCCACTGGCTGCAAGTAAGGATGATTAGCCACCCAGTCGTTTACCCTTTACTGCATGCTGTTGCTAATACCACCACCATTGAAACTGCAGTTACATGTACTACCAGTATTACGACAACGGCTAGTCCTAATACCGCTACTATTATACTAACTGACAGTACCACCACTGCTACCAACACCACTACCATTGCAACTACAACCACTACTGCTGGACCGACAGGTACAAATAACACTATTATGCACACGTACAGGTACTGCTACTAAATGGTTGAGTCAGACCCAAAGAACCCGAGGTAATCAAAGCATGAATAAACTAATACGTATTATTAACCATACCTTCACTAATATTCCATTTAACTCTTCCATTTGTGTTGGAAACTCGGCAGTTGTCTGCAAATCCTAAAATAAGTAATAGCACTTTCTTGTCAGTTAACCTGCAAGGTTGGTGAAACAGAGGAAAGAAAGTAGAGTAGACGAGAGTGAAATGGGATGGGATGGTAAATTGTGAAAGCTAGAGAAGAGGTGAGTAGGAAATTTAGGTGCAGTCAGCTAAGATTGGAAGGCATCATGAAGCAAGATAACTTTAGACAAAGACATATTTTTTTGGTGAGAATGAGGTGTCCATTAATTTTTTTAGTGAACACACAATTTTAATTTCAGTAACACACCTCAATTTTCAGAAACGCTGCCATTGCTTGAATAATTTCCCCAGCAAGATCCATGTCATCAGTCTTGATGGTTACCTAGCAACAAAATAGTGTTAAATACTACTGTCATGGTTAATCATGCAGCTAATAGTTTCTCCTGTCCACAACATCACCTTATATCACCCGGCCCCCATGCTTTGGTATTCTTAAGTAATTATTATTAATGGACCGAAGCAAAGTTAAAGCAATTTTTAACAAAAAATCACACCAGGTTTCTACATTTGGTAAAGAACTACGTACATTTCCATCCTGTTCCATGTTTATGATCAAAGGTGTGTGAGTACGAAGAGACTGAAAAGCAACATCAAGAAGTCCATTCTTTGCTTCAATTTCTTCCGAAAGAAGAAAGTTCTGATTAATCCATAAAACAACCTGAATGGTGATGTAAAATGTAAGTACAGTAATATTTGCCAGCAGTTAAATGTTTCAACCATAGTTCAAATTTTTACTATGAATGTGGATGCCAGGTTTACTCACCCTGTTGACTCTTTCATTGACATGAAACTCGACACTTGATGATGGATGAGTCACTTCACCAGGGTAGAGAGTGTATAAAGAAAATCTAGCACAGCAAAAAAAAAATATAATAAAAAATAGAAATATATAGAATACACTAACAAAGTGTCATTGAGTTTGAAATTGGTAGTTTGCAGCTTGGTAATGGTACAGTTTTCTGTTTGTTAGTCCAGCTGGAAGTACTCAGGAAAAACTCTGATAGTGGTTCAACCCAACTTTGTGAGAACTTTGTCATCTAGTGAATACTATAGACCTTATTAAAAAATGGCCATCGAATTAGAATTTTTTTATGTGCATATAAATTAGCCCTTATGCATGACCTCGTTTTAAAGAAAAAATTATTTTGAATTTCACACATGAAAACGAGTTCATAAGCCAGAGCTAATTTATATGTAAACTATTTAAAATACTCATTACGAAAACACAAAAGAAATCAATACCGTAGCAGTGGTTGTAAATCAGATACAGCATCGTCCTGATTTACATAAACTTTAGCTTCGATTTTCTCGGCTAAAACAGACCGTATCCCCAAAATAGTTGGTGAACTTGATTACTTAGATGCATTTGTATTTTAAGAAAATACTGAGCTGTATCTGATTTATGAGTACGGCTCACTTGCAGCTCGCCTTGTAAATCAGATACAGCTCGGCTGCTCATGCTGTATCTATTACATAAAATAATTTTATGCCTATGTACATAATATACTTACATACTATAGGCTTAAGTGTGGGTCTAATTAGTCACTACTAGACAAATATATTAATTAATACATGTAGATGCTGTTACCTTGGTAATTGTCTGGTCAACTCGAACACATGGAATTGCGAACTAGAAGGAAAGAAAAAAAGAGTTGTCAAATTTATTACAGAGTTACTGACTTAAGTTAGTAGACTCACTACTACCTGACTGACCATTCAGATGTGACAAATGAGCATAGAAATTGGACTGCTATAATTGGTGTAAGCTGTCGCGGCCACCCTGCCATGTTTCTAACATTTATTTTGTTGTTGTTGTTGTTGTTGTTGTTGTTGTTGTTGTTGTGATCGTCTTTGTAATTTAGCAGTGACAACATCAAATTAAAAAAATATTAAATAGTTTAAATACCATTAATATTGTATCCTATTGGGTTCTTAATAAGTGTTGCATACCTCGTCTTGGTCCCTACAAAGGCCTTGATGTGCAAATCAACAGCAATGTCTTTTGGAGGAACGACAGCTACTTGCAAACTATTGGAAAGTGCTGACTGAAGTGGATGAACCACGTGACATTCTCCTTCAAAGATCCCTTCAGCAAAGATCATCACTGTTCTAATGATTGTCTCATTGCTAGTTGCAATCACCAACTCCACTGATGGCTGCTCCTGGTCCGAGCCAGGGTTCACATGCAGTGAAGACTGCAGCTGAGTATTGGCAGGAATTATTCCTAGTTTTGATTGGTCAACATCCACACCACCACTAGAATGCATCGATTGGCTGACCTAAATAATATATTATATTAAAATACTCATTAATAATTCATGACGAAAACACAAAAGAAATAAATACCGTAGCAGTGGCTCATTGAAAGACGCTTGTCAGACAAGATGTTTGTCACAAATATGAAGGTAGTTGTAAATCGGATACAGCATCGTCCTGATTTACATATTACTTTTACTTTAGCTTCAATTTTCTTGGCTAAAACAGACCGTATCCCCCAAATAATTATACTGTAGTTGGTGAACTTGATTACTTAGGTGCATTATTTTGTATTTTAAGAAAGATACAGCAGCTCAGAGCTGATCAGATACAGCTTGGCTTACTCATGCTGTATCTATTACATAATTACAGACTAACTAGTTTAATTCTAGAAAGAGGAGTTTTATCGTACATATGACAGATTATCCATTTGGAACAAAGTTAGGTATTAAATTTAGTTTTCGTTCAACTCATCATGAGCCCAAAGGCTTCCCCAGAGGTGCATAAAAGCAAGTGTTCCAAACAACCACCCAATGTCCGGTTACATTGCTTCTCACCTATGGTACTACTGCACATTAACCAATTACAGGTATTACCTTAGAATTTTCTGCATAGTTTTTCAACTCTAGAAGTAAATTCTGTCGCCTTTGATTCAAGTCTCTTATAGTGTCTTGTCCTATGTCAATGCCCATCAAATTAGCGCTGCTTTGTGGTGGTGATGGTAGGTACCCACGCACTGGGAAAAAATCAATGAAAGCATAATATATTTATTTTAAAATACATGTATGATTTTATAATAATTTTATTTTATTTTTATTTTTAAAGCAATATATACTGTAATAACAATAATATTAATAGTTACAATATTTATAAATAATAATTATAATAATAATAATAATTTACCTTCTCCATCAACTGAACAACAGATGAGTTCCTCTTTCCCATCCAATCTATAATCTCCTCGAACAATGCCAGCCACTGCTGAAGGCAAGTTGTCTTTGAATATCACTTCTCCTGATTTCTCATTTCGTGCATCAATCTGAAAATTTGAAGTTCCTCATGAAGTTCTAGACCTTATTCCAAAATGGCCACCGAATTAAAATTCTTTTATATATAGATATAAATTAGCCCTAGGCTTATGAACAAGTTTTCATGTGTGAAATTCAAAATAATTTTTACTTTAAAATGAGGTCATAAGGGCTAATTTATATGCACATAAAAGAGTTCTAATTCGGCGGCCATTTTTGAATAAGGTCTATACTTAGCTCTGGCAAGGCTGTAGTTGGTTTTTACATTATAATTTACTTGTTGTATAATTTCCAAATAAATTATATACATCACACAAGTCATGTACTGTACCTTTCCACTGGACCAACCAGTAATGAGCTCTGGTACACCATCACCATTCAAATCATAACTGCATAATGCAACTGCCTGGTTTTTTGACTAAAAACATGATTTGCTGTATAATTATATTATTTTAAATTTTAATATCAACATAATAGAGTTAGCTTTCAGCTGGTAACTATATTAATTTTATAGCTAGCAAAGACATACACCAGGCACAGAGCTCAGGGTGGAACATCTCCAACCATGAGTAATAAATACCTTAATTCTCCAAAGCCTGGTAGTTTTTTCATAAACTCCTACAGTACCATTGGATAAGGCATAACCAAACCGGTTTGCATACAAAGGGCAGATGCCAATAACAGCCTAAGAAATAATAAGGTGAATATGGTCTTTAATTTCCATCACATGCATACGCTATCAGTGGCCTGCCAAAGAAAATGAAATCATGCAAGACTACTGTGTAAAACACTATCATGGTGTAAATTAACCTCTGTTTCTGTCATTTCATTCACCATTTCATCATCTTTAAAAATACGAATGTCATAATCTTCTGAGCCCACCAACAACTGTAGTTATAAATTAAGTAAGCTTGTGTTAGAATAGAAAATATATCCAACATATTATATATTAAAACTAACAACAAATATCAGTATACACAAACAACAGCTTAATCTTTTAGTCATTTACATGTATATACTGTCAACAGAATTAGTAAATATCTAAAATATTAATACCTCATTTTCACCATCATCAGTAAAATCACAAAGACCCAAAGAGCTTACATTGTCACCAGTAACCTATTTGAATTAAGTAAAAAGTAACAGTATACAGATATTTTGGTCAATATACCATCACTAAATGTTGTTTCTATTCCAATTTATCCATCCATTCATCCATTCATTCCATCCAGTGCATCCATCCAGCCAACCAACGATAAATCCACCAATCCATCAATCCACCCATCTATCCCATCTTCCCATCCATGAACCATCTATCCATTCATTTCATCTATCCATCCATCCATCCACCTATCCATCCAATGCATCCATCTAGCCAACCAACCAGGGTTCGAGATTTGCGGTATCCCAGTATCTTGTAAAAATGATCACATGATCTTTCTTTTTGACAAATCTGATTGGTTAATGTCCAATGTTTGTCCGAAGTTTTGGATGTCCGAAGAGCAGTTGCGAGAGCCAATCAAATATCTCAACGTGTTATCCACGCACTTCATGCGGAAAGGTTGATTGAAGTGAGAAGCTCACTCTTCGTTTATTGTAAGTTCTTAGTTCATAACATCTGGATATTAAAAGTTTGGATACCAAATTTTCATTTGGGATACCAAGTTCAGAGATGCTGGTATCCCTTGGGGATACCACCAAAAAATTTTAATCTCAAACCCTGAACCAACTATAAATTCATTCATCCATCCACCCATCCATTCTTTTCCTCTTCCTTTTCATACTTACTGTCCAGAATAAGTCATTTCCCTCTATGTCAAAACCTTGCAATGAACAATTTCCTCCAGCAATAGCAAGTGGAGTATCACTTCTTCCAATTTTACCAATAACCAATGCATTGACACCATCAGCTACCTGTTAACAGCCATTTTAACAGATTTAGAAAATAATATAATATTTCAGAAAATGGTAAATTTGTGCCAAGCTCAATCTAGCTTTTCTTTGAAGAAATTTAAAACTTAAACTACTGTAAGTAACACATACAGTACTGTATGTGCTAAACTTGTAAACTTCAGTTCAGACTAAACCATAGCATGAATACAGTATTTTCTTTTCAAGGAAAAAGGAATAATTAACTTACATCTTTATAAAATACATCTGAGTTGTCCAGTATGTTATAAGCTAGCAGATTAGTTGGTGTGCCAATCACTAGTGTGTCATTGCCCGTTGCTCCAAGCTGACCAGCACATACTGCAGACACTTGTTGATTGATATTCAACAGACTGATGTCTGTACTGCCTGTGATAGTTGTTGCACGACCCCCCTGTACTGACTGACTATGAGGATTATGAACAAAAACCTATAGAAATAATGACAGTTCTGAAATTACAAAACTTCCAAAACTGAAGTGCGCATGTTTGCACCAGCCTATATTATAAACACAGGCTATAATTATGGACTGTGCATTGACCTATCTATCTATATCTAATTATACAATACCCTGGTTGCTACGCGTGTTTTCATTGGTTGCTACGCGTGTTTTCATTGGTTGTTACCCATGATCTATTAGAGGACAGACACATGGTCACGTCAGATCACGTCAGCTAACTTGCTTTTTTCCTTTTTCATGCCCCAAAATCCGGCAAGAGTTTCGACAAAAACCTTTTAAATTTTTATTGTATAAAACAAATAGATTCCATTTTTTTGTTGTCTGTTCAGTTATAGATGCACAGAAGACGTCACAACGTGGTAAGAACATCAGTGACCCACTCGACTGCGTCTCGTGGGCCACTTTTTTGTTCTTACCACGTTGTAACGTCATCTGTGCATCTATAACTGAACAGACAACGGCAAAATGGAATCTATTTGTTAATTATACAATACCCTTGTTGCTATGCGTGTTTTCATTGGTTGTTGCCCATGATCTATTAGAGGACAGACGCATGGTCACGTCAGATCACGTCAGCTGACTTGCTTTTTTCTTTCTTCATGCCCCAAAACCCAACAGGGTTTTTTAAAAAACCTTTTAAGTTTTTGTATTGTATAAAACAAATAGATTCCATTTTTTTGTTGTCTGTTCAGTTATAGATGCACAGAAGACGTCACAACGTGGTAAGAACATCAGTGACCCACTCGACTGCGTCTCGTGGGCCACTTTTTTGTTCTTACCACATTGTGACATCATCTGTGCATCTATTACTGAACAGACAACGGCAAAATGGAATCTATTTGTTAAATATATAGTCGGATGCAAATACAAGAATGAGTTGGGATAATTCAAAAGTTTATGTGAACCTGAGCCGTAGACAAGGGTTTACATAAGTACTTTCAAATTATCCCAAACTCACTTGATTGTTTGCATCAGGCTATATATATAAACACAGGGCATCCATTTTCTATTTGTTTTATGAAATAAGGGTAAGAAATGTGCCATGATGTCACAACCATGTTTGCATAATAGCCTGATATAAACACGGTGTTTGTAAGATGCAACCTATTTTATAAATATATATATAAATATATATATATATATATATATATATAAACAAATGTATATATTATTATTTATATAATATAATTATAAATATGATATAAATATAAATTTATATATCTTTATGTATATAATAGTATATTTTATCTTTACATACATCTATATTGTATTTGATTTCTAAAGTGATGCAGTGAGACGCACAATAAAACATTACAAATAATCTCAGTTTAACTAGCCCTCACAAAACATTCTTTAAAAATATTAAACTGATTTTAATACCTTTCCTGCTGTAGTTGCAGCTGTCAGACATGGCTTCTCGCCATCATATCTTCCAATTGTTATTCGACGAGAATGAATTTTATGACCCAATTTTAATGTAAAAATAGGCACAAGCATTGTTGAAAAGACTCAAGTCATCTTAGTACCAACAAATCCATGTGTTCTCAAAGAAAGAAATGTTTTATTTCAAAGTTTATTTTACCACGGATTTTACTCCATCGGGGTAGCCACAACGCTCGGGGTGGATAGTTCCGATACATCGACGAAGCTTTCCGAAGAGCGTCACTGCCAGAGGTAACCCAAGACACAGAATAGTAAATGAATTCCATTTTTCGTCCAAAAAATTCTAAACAGATTTCTTATGTGTATATATTTTTAATTATGGCCATAATTATTTTCACAATTATTATAATTATTAAATTGTTATAATCATTATAGATTTTTTGCACATGGGTGGACGGCAAAAACGAAGCTTTTGGAAAATGCCACGATTATGTTATCTTGGTTTCATCATTTCATTCATACCCCTGTAGATCTTTTTAGCGTTTTACTAAACGGTGAAAACGATAGTATGGACGGAAAACGTTCAATACGTTTTCGATACGAGGTCTCCGTGTTCGTTTGAAAACAGATTAGTGTGTACACGACCTGAAGAGACACGGTTTTCACTCGGTGCTCTCTGGAGGTCAGAATTAATAGAGATGTAACACAGAAATTGAAATTTTGCGACCCGCTTTCAGACAAAATACTGTTCCAGACGATAGAAAATGATATGTTTAACTGGCTTTGTAAAATATATGATTTTCTTCCAGACAAACCAAGCGATTTGTATATTCAATTTTCTTGGTAACCTAAACCGTAGCACAAACCCTGCTAATCCTAATTAAGAATCTGGTTACCACCTTAGCTTTCTAAATACAGAAGTATACATTGCAGTGCGACTGTAGTGTAAAAATATAACAAAGAAAAAAGGATCACAAGAGATTGACCAACAAACATTTATTTAAAATTATCACATGCATCAGATTTTAGAAAGAACTGATTATCAACTATTTACAATTTGCACAGGTCAGAACTAATAAGATAAATACGTTTTAATGGCACTGAAGATACTAGTTTTACGTTGGTTCCCTTATAGATACGGTATTTCACCTAGATGCGACTTGTTCAGCTTTTCAAGAAAGTACGGTAAAATAATGGTGAATCATCAGTATGTTGTTGGATACGATACCATTCCTGTTTTGCTATCCTGACCATAAAAACTTCCAGCTGAATTAAAAGCCCCAGCAGATGTCGATGTAAAGTTACTAGACTGCTGCTGCTGTTGCTGGTTTGTTTGAGTGTACCCAGAGCCTTGCTGATAACCAGATTGGTTCCCCCCTAAACCCGACTGAATAGCACTGCCACCCATACCCTGGCCAGCCATAGCTTGGTTGCTAAAACCACCACCACCCGCAGCAGAAGCCATATTGCCAAGCATTGAACCAGCACCACCACCTTGACCACCCCCTTGCATTCCGTAAGCACCAGTACCAGCTCCCATAGTGGTGCCTTGATTGGCGAAGTTTCCACCTTGTGCAGACGTACCACCATAACCACCACCATAATTACCACCACCAAAGTTACCATTTCCACCAGCTCCAGAATTTCCAAAATTGCTTCCAAAACCTAAAAGAAAACAAAGCTCGGTTACATTCTAACACGTTACGCTACATTCTAACACGTTACGCTACATTGTAAGACGTTACGCTACATCCTAAAACGTTATGCTACATTCTAAGATGTTTAACGCTACATTATAAGACGTTACGCTACATTATTTAATAGTTGAGTCGGTTTCCTTTGGGTTTTTTTGTAGGAATGTATCTATAATAAATACCTGGTAAGAGGTATATATACAGATACATCCCGTGAATTTGCAAATAAGCAATATCATTGCTCAATGCAACGGGACCTTGCCTAAACCATCTCGAGTAGAGTACACTGGTAGCGCCCCCAATCGAGAAGTAGAGACAAGCGTTTGCCTATCTCGAAGTAGGTTACGCTGAACCCGCTTGTAACGGCAGCGCCCTATACGAGGCATACTTTCATTGCGTAACTGGCTTGTTATCTCAAGAATTTATTACAGTTTGCCTAGAACATAAAATGTGGGATTAATACTAAATCAATGCGCATGTCTACACTGTTCTTGTTTATACAGACAACTAATAATAGTTTATTGCGTGAATTTACATTAGATCAATGGTAATCATTGAACCGGTCTTCTCAAATTCATTAATAATTCTTGAACCGGAAAAAAGGGCAATCAGTACCGAGACGGAGGTTTTGATATCGGAGGAAGAAATTACATAAATTAAGCCAACTTTCGCCTCGATTTTCTCTTAAAATACTGATTTGTTTGAGAAGCTATATCATACACTCAGAAGAGTGTTTCATCAGGATTCCAAACACCTCAAAATTTGTTCAAAAACCTCGGCTTCGCCTCGGTTTTCAACAAAAGTCTCGGTGTTTGGAAATCCTGATGAAACACTCCTCCTCGTGTATGATATATAACATATTAAATAGTTATTTAAAACAAAACAATCTGTCTTACTTTTGCATAAAAGATCGCGTCAAGCGCTTGTAATGATTTACACTGAAAGAGGTTTAGATATGTAAATGGCATTTCAAATAAAGATAGTTACCGTAAAAAATTGTCAGCCTTTACACACACGATGCATAGCCACATTTGGTAATTGATGTATTTTGAAAACCTCTTCAACTATTAAATAAGTAAGTTATACGGCCCCTCGGGGTATGTATCTGGCATAAAGCCGACATCCGAGGTATATAACTCTTACTTATTTATTATATTTTATTATACTACATTCTGTAACGTTACGCTACATTGTAAGACATTATGCGACATTGTAGGTTGTTATGCTACATTGTAACACGTTGCGCTACGCTACAAGACGTTGGGCTAAGTTACAAGACGTTACGCTACAAGACGCTACAGTACCTCCACCACCAGCATTTGAAAAGTTCATGCCATTGCCAGAGAAGAATGATTGTTCACCACTCCAGTCATTTTCACCATCATCATATTCGGACCTAAGGAATAGCTCGATGTATCTGTGACCTAAAGACAGCAAAACATTGGGACAAATAAATACAAACCTGTTTTGAACCATAAAGCAAAGATGAGGCAGAGCATATAAAATGATTATCTTCCAAAACATACAGTCAAATATACATGTAGCTTAACTCATTGCTGTCTGTCTGAGGGCTCTCTCTTTGATGAGTAAAATTGTTTGGTGTTAGACAATATAAAACAACGAGGGGACGTTTTTGTCCAGCTCAGACAGGAATGGGTTAATCACTTGTTAACCAATTGCTGCCTGCATGGGATGTCTGAGAGTTCTCACTTTGATGAGTGAAATCGTTTGGCGTTAGAAAGAGTAAAACAACGAAAGGTCCCCTTTTTCGACGGCTTAGGCAGAAATGGATCGCTTACCCATCATCTGTCTATCTTTAGTCATGGCAGCTTTGGCATCAGCATCACTGGCAAAATCGACATCACCCTTTCCACTCGATTTTCTAACACCACTCCCACTCGTTTCAAACTCCATACGAATGGCCACAGGATTCAGAGGCATAAACCATTGTTTGATGTCCGACTCACTAGCCGAGAATGGCAGACCTCGCATGTGGACACAGTGTCCAGTTGTACTCTTAGCCAAACCACCACCATCTCCACCAAAGGAACCACCTCCTCCTCCACCCCCAAATCCACCACCACCACCACCTCCTCCTCCTCCAAAACCACCACGACCCCCCCGGCCACCCCTCATGTTCCCTCCAAAACCAGCAAAGTCGTTGTTGGAACCACCAAATCCTCCACGACCACCACGATACCTGCAAAAAATCGAAAATAATTTTTGAATATGTATTTCATAATACAATAAAGTGTCCCACTCCTCAATACTTCCATAATGAAACAAGGTTCATGCAAAAAAAACCCCAACTCTATAGATCAGCTATCACATTGTGCCTCCACTAAACACTTTTGTGTCTTCCAGTGTACAAACTGTGGTCAAAATTGCTTTTATTTACATTACAAGGGCAACAAAGATGTAATAAAAGTAGCGTGCTGCGTTTGCAGTGTAGAAACAACAATCGAAATATAGTAAGGTTAGATATACTGCCGAAACAGAAAACGTAGGAATCTAACGTTTCGAGCGAAGGCCCTTCGTCAGAGAGGGGCCATCGCTCGAAACGTTAGATTCCTACGTTTTCTGTTTCGGCAGTATATCTAACCTTACTATATTTTGAGAATAACGTAGGTCAGTAAGTAGGAAAAATATATCAGACAAAGTTTAACGCTACTCTGCATGGCTTAAAAGTTTTTAAACGTAGCTTAAAAAGTTACTGTTTATGACCCAACATTTCAACACTCCGATCTAGTGTCTTCACAATGATCACCTCTGATGAAGACACTAGATCGGAGTGTCTAAACGTTGGGTCATGAACAGTAACTTTTTTAATCTACGTCAGTCAAAAAACTTTTAAGCCAGAGTAGCGTTAAGGCCTGGCCAAACGCTTTCAAAATTTCATGCAACATCGTTCAACATTGTTGAACGCATGTTGAACGAAAATTTGAACATGTTCAAATTTCGTCATTCAACAGGGTGGCCAAACGCTTTCAACATGTTGAATCACGGTTGAATTCAACAATGTTGAACGATGTTGAATGAAATGTTGAAAGCGTTTGGCCAGGCCTTTAAACTATGTCTGATTCTTCACTTGGCTGCGTTGGGAATTTATTTGTTGACTTGCGAGAAAGAAAAATATATATTCTATTTCTCACAAGATAGTTTTGAAATGAAGCCTACAAGCAAAAATCATTTTCTGACCTACCTTCTTTCAAAACCACTAGCTTGGCCTCCAAAACGCCCTGAACCACCAAAACCACCTTTTCTGTCGTAAGGACCAAACCTCGCAGACATTAAAGGCTTAGGTTTTGGCAGCAATGCAGATCTTGCTTCTTGAATATTGCTGTGAAATATTTCAATATACCTAAAACAGCCAGGAATATCACTGTATCAAAACAGAGTTTAGTACTTTATACAACTGTATTTGATATTTTATACTTTATAACTGCCCCAAAAAATAATATTTTATTACAATGCCAAAGTATGTTGAATGTCTTCTGCACTTGGAATACCTAGGAACTTTCTCTATACTCAACTAAACCGTCCAGTCTCCAGAAAGTGCAATTTCAAATTCTGCCTAAGCAGTGTAAAAAATCATTCTCTTCTACTCCCTATTCAAAAACTTTCTCTTCAAGTCCCCCTAAAAACGAATTACTGCTTCCTAATGGTATCTTCAATGTCCTCAACATCCTAACCAATTTTTCTTCTCACAACCTTTTTCACTCGCATAACATAATCCAAGTCACTTTCAAACATTTGAATGTCAGAATATTAAGACCAAATTGAAGAGCAAAGCAATGAGACGAGAATACATCTGGTGTGCGAAACTTTTGTCTTAATGGTCATGAACTGCCAAAATTTTAGAGATGTTTACTCCAATCTCGACAGTTCACCATGTAATAAACTTTGAAAAACTTTGTCTACACAACACTCTACTCCTACCACTCAACCTTAATGTTACGGCAGTAGCTTTGTTTGTCATTATTATTATGAAAATACCAAACCTAATATATCTTTCATGCAGAATAAGATTATTAACCCATTCCTGTCCAGGAGAGCCATAAAGTACAATACATCACAAAGGTACAGAATAGTAAATACAGAAGTCCAACTCGAGTAAAAACTTGTCCCCTTTTTCTCAACGAGTACAACAACATCCTGGTAAGTTCCACTGACAACTTTGACAGATACAGTACCAGGATGGTGTAAGATGATGTCAGAGTGACGGTGACCAACACCAATGATTGAGATGCTGGGAACCAGAAGGTAAAAAGTGCCAGTGGAACTTACCAGGATGGCAGCGTTGATGGTGGCATTTGATGCATGTGACTCAGGTAACCTGTGCAAGGACACCTATTGTACATCAAAAGTGCCAACAATCAACATGGAGTTGGACTTCTGGTTATCCTTTATTCTGTGACAAAGTGCAGTACCCAGTGTTCAACTGTGATGTGTTTTTGTATTGCTATGACAGTCTGAACAGGAATGGGTTAATATCCCAAAAAAACTATACCACCACATTTTAAAAACCAAAAGATATACTGTAGGTCCCTGAATTGACCCAGTCCTCCCAACCTGTGCCCGATCTTTTCCTTGTGTTTGTTCATAGCTTGGCTAGCAATGTCTGGTGAAGCAAATTCCACAAAGGCATCCCCTGTATTCTTCCCTTCTTCATCATGGGCGATTGTAATCCCATTAGGAGCTATCTCCAACCCTTTAACCAACCAATAATAATACAAAAGCATTGATATAATATTACCCACACTACAGCCAACCAGTTCTCGTCAGTGTTAGAAATAAAAATTAAGTCTGACTAATAAGGCCACAACCATTTTTTTTTGTGTTTTATAGGCAAAAATCCTCTTTTTTTCAGGATCAGATGAGGGGAAAAATAAAAATAAAATATTAATTGTATTGATGATTCATGAATGTTCAAATTCATCACAAAAAAACCCTATATATCACAAGAATGGATTTATTAAGCTTCATTAAGCATAAAACCATTGATTTTTTCTTATTTCAGATTTTTGTACTTATTTATTCTTTTATTTTAAAAATAAAAAGAGAAATTTTCAATTTTATTTTCGGAATTTTAGTGTCTACAAAATAACATTGGTGGCCTAATCTTTGCACAAAATTTTCAACTTTAAACTAGCCTTTATAGCTGGTGGATTTAAGGGGTTGGGGTCTCGCGGGCGAGGGAGAAAAAGCGAGAGGAAGAGCGCTGGGCGGAAGAGCTACGCAGGCTAACTTTAAACAAGCGTTTTTGATGTACATGCACTTAATTTTGGCAAACTGAGTTTTGCAAAAAAAATCGTCTCCTATAAAATGAAGAACAGCTATAAAAGCTGCTGACTTTATTATGAATATTCAATTAAAACAAAATGCCTGCTATGGGATAATTTTGAAAAAATGGTGTAATGACCAAGAAGGGAATCTTAACCTGACGAGAAACCAGATGACTTACCAAGACGTAAACTAAGATACAAAATAATAAAAAAACATCAAAATTTAAAGAAATTTATGGCATTTAAAAAATAATTAAAAAGAAACTTAGTTTTAAAGTATGGTACTAATGACTGATATTTTACTCTATATTTTATTTGAGCATCCAAAGGCTCAGCCACACCTACAGTACACTTCAATCAATCCAGTAAAAATTCATTAAAAAATTGTCAGTAATTACCGTTACTCTATAACGAGAGAAAGAACCTGTAAACCCAAAGGTTTCATTAAATTTCACAGTAGAAGGTTCTTCTGGAGTTCTAAGCACATGGATTAACTCATACATGTAAATAAAAACACAAACTTCATCGTATAAAAATTCCAATCACCGGTAGTCATCACCATCTTGAATCAGTTGGTTATCGAGAAAAAGGAGCCATTAGATTAACATATTCAATAGGGGCCAACCCCCAGTGGTTCAAATACTCTTCAACAACTCATTAATAATTCACGAGGAAAACACAAAGGAAATCAGTACCATGTCCGTGGTTTTATACCTAAAAGCTTCTTGACATCAGGAAGAATACTAATGAACATACAATTTTATATAAAGAATACTAATGAACATAACATCCAATAACGAATCGTTTTTTGAAGCCATTCAAAACACTCGCATCACATGTTTTATCAGATCTAAAACACTCGGGCTGTGCCCTCGTGGTTTTAAATGTGATAAAACACTCCTGCTTGTGTTTTAAATATTACTTGAAGCCAACAAAAGATAACAGGCCATACCTTTAAAGAAATTGGCTACCTCTTCTTTTGAACAACCAAAAGGTAGACCACGCAGCCTTACTACAGTCTCAGTATCTGGTTCTTTTGATGTAACACCCATTCTTTTACAAACCCAATCCATCTCACTATGCTTCGACTCAAACACCTCCACATATCTTTTACCCATGTGTTCATTGTTCTTTAAAAGTGCCCTAAGGAGACAGGAAATTGGCTTGATATTCCAAATATATACAATCCCAAAAAATAACACTGACTATTGGTACCAAAACAGGCCTCGAACTATACTTTTTGCATCCAAAGACAAAAATGTCCTCCGATAATGAGTTTCCATGAGGCTATCCAAGGACATTTTTCTCTCGGCTAGGACAAAACCGTTATCCTATACAGTCAAGAAATGACTAAATCCATGATAAAGAGTGACTAACATTCACGTGATATTATGTCATTTATGTAGTGCTATAGTATTAGTTAGTAGTGACTGGTATATAGAAACAGGACTGTCTTCTTCGCTTGGACATGCAGATCTCTTCACTCCGACACTGAACAATGTCCTCTGCATATTTTAATGTCAATGCACAATCATGGCCACCAGTGTTTGAACACGTGGTTAGCACAGTTGTACCTGCAAAAGTGTCCTACATATTATGGGGGGGGGGGAAATCCCTATCGGCGGCCAAATGACGGTTATTGGAGGATATGTCTTCGATAAAATTCAAGGCTTGTACCAAAATACAAATTAAGTTGAAATAAACTGTTTTTAACCCATTCCTGCCTGGCAAAAATAACCCCTTTATTTTTAACTCTGTGTAACACCAGACAATTTTACTCATCAAAGAGAAAACCCTCAAACATGCTAGGCAGTGATGAATTATCAAGTGATTAACTCATTCCTGCCTAAGCCAGTCAAAAATGGCTCCTTTTTTTATTCTGACCAACACCAGACCATTTTACTCATCAAAGGAAGAACCCTCAGACATCCTAGGCAGCAACGGAATAAATAGATACAGGGTATCTGATATAAAATGTTCCTGGAAAAGCAACATAACCTACTTTTCACAGTCTCCAACTGTAGCAAACTCTACAAAACATTCTCCACTTGGTCGACCATCTCGGGAAAATGTAAAATGAACACCATTCTGAGCACCCCCTTTTATTTCACATCCTAACAGAAAAATTATTTTTATTAAAATGTACTAAGGAAAACCAGGCTGGTTCCCCCCAATATTTTACTTAGGGTAAAGTAGACCCTGGGTACGAGGCTGAGTCCTCCCCATGCTACACATCAGACTGGAAAGTTTGTATCGCGCAACGGATATATTCATTGTGTGATTTTTTACAACAATTTCCCATAGCTACGCAATTTTTGTAAAGAATTGCAGTGGCTGCACAATTTTTCAAAAAATTGCCTGTGATCGTGGACTTTTAATGCAGATTCGGTAATAACTGCATGAAAATTTGATTGTAGCCACCATTTTATTCACAGCAGCACTGGAAACGACTTATTTTCCCACACTAGCCCACACAATTTTCACAAGATGCCTCGGCAGAATGGTGGCCAAAATTTGATTTCCACTGCACATTTTACAAACTTTCCAGTCTGGGCTACACACACACACACATATATATATATATATATATATATATTGAGCACTCTGGGCCCATGCGCACTTCACGCTATCTAAATGTACTTCACCGATGCTGTCCCACATGCGGTTGTCACCGACAATCGCATGTGTATAAGTAATTGATGAAATTCATTCAGATTGTTCCAAGCTACACTGATGAGCTGTTGTACAGCGAAACACCGTGTCTGTAGATTGAACTATATATATATATAAACTATATATATATATATTGATTTCACGGCATATTAAATCAGAGGTAATATGAGAAATATCTATTATTAGACAGTGTACTACTCCAATATACTTTGATGGCAATAATATATTAATATTATTGGCAATATTGCCATCAAAATATATTCCAGTAGTCAGTATACTATAAATACTGGTTTTCAACAAGTCTTAGATTAAAAACTACATTCACCAGCGAAAAAATCTTCAACGTCTTCAATAGTTGCTGACCATGGTAGTCCTCTAGCACGCAGAACCAAATCATCATTCTCTTGACTCATTTTCAAATCCTAGATGGCAAAATAATTTATATTATTTAATATAGAAATACTATAAAAATAAAGTGCTTGGTTGGCAGTGTGTTAGAAAGCACCAGAAAGCTATGTGTAGCCGAAAAAAATTTGATGAAACAACGACATAAATATTTCCAGCCCTGATCTATATTTGCTCCGAAAAGCGAGCGTTTTATCGTACATTAATCCCTTTTAGCAATCTAAAATACCTTTAAAAAAATACTGGAAAACTGAACTGACATTTACAAGTACAAATGAGCCAGATCAAAGCGACAAAACATGAAAATACTTACCACAAAAAGCTACTTCCTTTACCCACAAAAAATGGCTACCACATGTGCCTAATGCAATGAACAAGACCGAATGCCGACAAAAAAGCATCAACTAAAAAACTTTTCGTAATCGGAGCACGTTCGAAAAGGTTCCGACAAGAACCCGAAGGCGGTCCGACGCTGCGCAGTTACGACCAATAATTCGTTAAAATTGGTCTAAGTAAGCTCACTTTTTACGATTAAGGATTATTTAACCCATATGTAACCCTTACGTTTTGTTTAAGTAGGAAAAAAGAGCAGAAATATAAGGTTTAGACCAAATTGTTACATATACTGTTTTCGTGGCGTCTTCGGCGTGATGGCAATTGGACGTATGGCATTTAATTTGTGGCCCCTGCAAAATTAAGGAACACGGGCTACCCCAATCTCCCATAGTCCCACGGGGCCTTGTTTCAAATTAGGCCCCAGGCTGCAAAGGATGAAGCGGGCGCGCGCGTAACACAGATTGCGCCACGTGCTGTTCACGTGTATTTTACGCTTTAACGCTTTCGAAAAACTACTTAGGAAAATTTTATGACTTTCAGGATAACACACGAACAGCATAATGTGTAAAAAGTATAAAAAATAGAGCACGAAATGTCATATACATCAACAACAACGAATAAAAAACAAATAGCGAATTCTAATTAGAAATTAGAATTGTCTAAACCAGTTACCAGTCACCGGGTGTATCGTCACGCACGGTCCAGACACAGTACAGTATCAATATCATTCAGGCATTGTGTATTATAAAACCTTGACTCATTTGCGTAGTGTGAATATATAAAATAAGTTTATAAAACGCGTAAATTTCTCTAAATTCTGAAGAAATTGTGAACTTACGGCATGTGCTTCAACTTTGGGGCCTTTTTCGCTGACGTCCTCTTGCAAACTAGGTTCCGTTTTTTCAAGGTCTTCATCCACAGCGCTGGGCTCATTTGGTATTGCATTTGCATCTTGACTCGGATTAGAAAGGTCTTGGGCATCTTGGTCTTTTGTAGAACCGGGCACTGTCATTTGATATATCTTAAAGCTCACGGCGAAATTTGACTTTATTCTCCGAAGCTCAAAGACTCACATCCGAATTGGAAGATTCGTCAAAATATATACTCATGTTCGGTTTGAATTCTATTAAATTGAGATTGCGTGACGAAGTTCTAAACTTACTAAAAATAAAACCGGTTTGTAACGGAGAAACAGGTTTTCCAGACTCCGATCAAAAGCCGACAAAAGAATGAAAGGTGTTTTTAATACGCGTTGCCCTGGTGATAACCCACACTATAACAGTATAACTTGCGGGCCTAGATTGCTGACCCTTTATTATGGTCAGCAGTAAACATTTTGAGGACATGAAATTACTTAGTCATATAAACTTCCGAAAGACGTCACATAGACTACTTCATGTCAGGCCATGCCAGTAAAATCCAAAATTGAAAGTATTATTATGACAGAGTTAGGAATTAGGGTTAGAAGTCAAATTAAGTATACAATTAACTATTTCATACGAAATTGTAAAACCAAATAAGAAACACTGCCCATTAACGGATTTAAAAATAATCCTAACCCTAGTAGTAGATGGTTGCATGTGCGCATATATAATCATGTAAGGCACAAATAACTGCTGTGGCAATTCAGTTCCTCAACATGACCAATCAATTTGATGAATTCGTTGAAGACATTCCTGTTTTGAATTTGATTGGTGTTTGGATAATAATAATATTTTTTATTGGTAACGTTCTTCAATCATTTTAGGAACACTTTTATTGTCACAACACTAGTTAATTAATTATTTCGCATCATAAATTTCGCGCTATCACTTTAGATAAAGAAAGCCCTAACGATTGAATCTGAAAAGATGTGGAATTCTTGAAACAATTAAAAGGGTCATTTATAGTAATTATTCGATTCTTTACTTAGAAGAATATATGACACCCCTTCCCTGACTTAGATTCGCCCACTGGTGACCTGCCCATATAGTAATTTTAGCCTGGGGGTCAGAACGTAGTTTTGGGTGACAGCGCACTTTTTTTGCCGGTATTTTTTATCGATTTCGTCAGGAGCGACGAAACATTTGTCGAAACCGAAACTGGTGACGTCATCGCCGCACTTAACCGAGGCTCCAAGTTTTCAGGCTTTCTTTTATAGATCTATTATTGTTCTTTTTGCTGTGTGATTGTCGGAGATAAAGTTGAGAATTCGTCGTAATATTCGTGTACCTCGACTGTGCTGTAATCAAACCAGACGGACATGAGCTTCCTTTTGTAAGTGACATTATTTTTGGGCTTCGATCTCGCGTTTATTCGACATGGCACTGGCCGACATGTTTATTATGAAAGACGGAGTACGAAGATGGGGATACAGCTTGATTTTAAACAATCTCCTTTCTTTCTCTAGTGGAAGCAGGTCTACAAAGACCTTCAAACCGAAGAAAAATATCCCCGAAGGGACACATCAATACGATCTAATGAAACACGCCGCGGCGACGTTGGGTAGTGGGAATCTCAGACTGGCTGTGGTTCTTCCCGACGGTGAAGACTTAAACGAATGGGTTGCTGTAAATAGTACGTTCGATCGCCAAGTTACTGTTCTGTTTGACGTGATAATTTAGCTGTAAGTCTTCGAGAAACTGAAATGCTTTTCCTCTGTTTACAGCTGTGGATTTTTTCAATCAAATCAACATGTTATATGGTACAATCACCGAATTCTGTACGGCAGACTCGTGCCCTGTCATGTCAGCCGGACCAAAGTAAGTTTTTTGACTTCGTTTCTTTTTAATTTTTTACGAAATCTCACCCAAATTTGTGTCTTTTGTCGGACCAAGGCGTACTCCCTAGCATAGTGACGTTTCTGTGGGAGTTGCTTTGGGAAATATGTGTTTTTTTTGTCGAAATATAATCCTTTGTGTTCATTGCATTTCCTGACTAGAAAACTCGATGACAAAGCCAGAACAACTTTCGTCGCTGACTTTCTAGCTCAAACAAAATCAATTTTGAGACCGTATTTCGCCACCGATCTTTAAGAACAGAACTTATTATAAAGTATCGATTGTCCCCTAATCCTAGCAAGAGAAATTCATCGAGATTTTTGACCAAGGAGTAACAGAAATCGAAACTTCAAACATTGACATGCAAAAGGTTGCGTTTTGCTACATGTACCTGTCGGTTGATTATTTACAAAGGACAGGTTGAGAACACTACAATGTCGTAAGTCAAAGCGGCACTAAAGTTTGTTTTTTTCGCCTTAATTATGACACGTTGTGGTATTAAATTTTGAGACACGCTCTCTGAGCGGCTGAGCCTTTCATTTATGCCTCCGCATCCGGCTTTATATATAGTTATTACTCTATTAAAACATCTAAATCATTTTAATATACAGTCCATTTCCCAAACCTCATCGAACTGTTCTTGGCCAACTTGCGTTTCTCTTGCTATTAAGTTTTAAATACGAAATGGCAAAAAACAACACGAGTTTGTAGTATTTGTTTTAGAAATTAAGGCCATTCATTACACGATTAAAGAAAAATTCCTTATATAGCGATCTGAATTTCCAAATTAGTAAATCAAAAAGGGGAAGGCATGTGGAAGTCCCTCATAAAATAATTTGACAAACAACGTTTAATTATGAAGTACTCACCAACACTTGATTAATTTCATGCTACTGCAACTCTTCTCACCCAAGATCTTTCGTGACCAATTGGTACTGATTCAGATTTTAGTATGATTTTTTTTTAAAAATTGGATATTTTCTTAGAGTATATAGCCAGTTTATAAGCAATGCCATTAATAGAGGGAGCTGTCACAAAAAAATAAACATTCATTTTAATTACAGTTGCTTTCAAGTTACTTTTGGTGGAAATGTTCAGAAGTTTGTTCAGAGGTTGCCAATCAAAAACCTAGTTCAATACGTGAACTTCCAACTTGTGAACCTCCAAATGAACTTCTGAACATTTCCATCAAAAAGCAACCCGAAACCGACTGTACTTAAAGCCTTGGCATACATACTGAAGCAAGTTTTGGAAAAGTTTTCAAAACTTGTTTCACAGAAAAAATTTTTGAAAGTTTCCTTCTTACACTGGAAACTTTTTTTCTCAGAAACTTTCTGGTGTATACCAGGTGTTTCCTCAAGGTCGGGTGTTTCCTCAGCAAGCCAATTGCAAGGCTACCAAATATCTGACTTGTTTATTATTTCAGATATGAATACCACTGGGCTGATGGACAGACTATAAAACGACCAATTAAATGTAGTGCACCTAAATATATTGATTATCTAATGTCTTGGGTTCAAGATCAGTTAGATGATGAGACTTTATTTCCTTCTAAGATAGGTAAGTAGTAATGCATTCACACTTTATTGGACTGGCTCATTGCAGGTCCATTACAGGAACAATCTTGTTCCCAGAGCCCACGTTCCCCACCCAGGAAACAAGAGACTCTGGGATAATCTGTTTCAAATCACAGGATTCTTGTTATTCCGGTTGAGGTACGCATGTGTAGATATCCAAGTGGACTCTGGATAGTATGTTCTCCTTGTTTGACTTTTCCCCAAACAAGTCAATAGAGTTGCTGGCGAAGCTCGAATTACAGCATCTACAGTTCTACACACATATGGCGAAGATATTGATCGCAGCAACATCTTCACTGGAGTCTTGTCGTCCAACATCTTTGTTATTTTGGCTTTATTAATTCTACTTTCAGTCACTTCAGACCAACTCATGCTCACTATTCAGTCAATAACGTAACAATTTGAAACGGATTATCCCAGAGTCTCTCGTTTTCAGGGTGGGGAACGTGGGCTCTGGGAACTAGATTGTTACAGGAAAGGAATGACCACCACCAGTTGAGTTTCTCAACCAATCAAAACACATATAATTTACCATCTCAGCCAATCAATACATGCAATTTCACCATCTTAGCCAATCAAAACACAAGCCATTTCACCATCTCAGAGATCATTGGTGAAATTGCATGTGTTTTGATTGGAGCCAATCATAACACATACCATTTCACCATCTCAGCCAATCAATACATGCCATTTTCACCATCTCAGCCAATCAAAACACATGCAATTTCACCATCTTAGCCAACCAAAACATGTCATTTCACTGGAAGTCATGTGTGTACATTAAAACAAAATTAGTTTCAAGTTGTACATGGAAAAACAATATTACCTTTCAATTTTACTTTTTAGGAGTCCCATTTCCAAAGAACTTCTTACAGATAGCCAAGACTATTTTAAAGAGGCTATTCAGAGTGTATGCCCACATCTACCATCAGCATTTCCAGCACGTAGTCAATCTCGGAGAGGAAGCCCATCTCAACACGTCATTCAAACACTTTATATATTTTGTACAAGAATTTAGCCTGGTGGAGAAACGCGAACTAACACCTTTGCAAGAGTTGATTGAAAAATTGACAAGCAAAGATCGACTGTAGGGTGGTGCCTGCTTTGTTTCAAGTGGGCTCACCCAAGTTTAAGATTCATAAATTTAACAAAATTTGTACAGGAAAACTAGTTTCATAATAGCTACTGTAACTGGAAGAATATAGTAACACTGTCTTGGCTGTTGTATCTTTATGTAGAAAGAATAATGCAATATTGCAATACACAGCCATAATTTTATATATAAAATATCTTGAACAAAAATGATTAAAATAGTAGTTTGCAAAATATCTATTACCGTAGGTCAGGGCTTCAAATCTGCATGCTAGATTTCTTGATATTTGATGTCAAGGGCTACCTGAGGCTTTGATTGTTGTATAGACTTTGGCTAGATTTGTTTTATTAATAGTGAGGGAAATTTTTTAGGTTGACAGATTATTTTTTATCTGTAGCATAATTTTTCAATTGTTATTTAATTGTTTAATACACTGTTACAGTGCAGCTGAAAGAACATTTTAGCAGACAGAGCCCTTTGTAAAATAAAGGTGGTGGCAACACAATTTTGTAGAAATGGACAGTCTTCTAAGTGATTTGTTTGTAATAACAGAGCAAAATGAAAAACCAAATGTAGTAATTTTACTGACAGAGTCGGACTGGCTTCGTATTAGGGGCAGTGCCATTAGGGAGAGGGGCACCGTCATCAGCATTTCTTTCAGAATATTTAACAAGGGGGCAATACTTACTACAGGTTGGGCAACGAGTGGCGAAGGCACGACCAACTTCCAGGAATGGGCGAAAGGTTAAAACATTACTGCAATGAATTAAGGTAATTAACTATGCTCTTAGAATAGAGTCGATATATTACCATTTCATCTTTTTGTCTTGTTTTTGATCCATATCTTGGGTTTTTCTAGATGTTTATCTTTGGATGATTTTTCTTTAAATTGTTGGCTGGCTCTAAGTTCAAGATTCATATTATTGGAAGCAGTTTTTACATGTACAGTATGACGGTATTTATATGAATGTCTAATAATGACATAATTGGTTACTAGTTGCTACATCATGCATGTTCTAAATCACACCTCAATTACATACAGTATAAGGTAATACCCATAGTAAAATACTCTAATTAATTTATAGTAAGGGGCCATACACAAAATACGCGACACTTTTTTTGCCAATTTCTGACTTCCCCCCTATGACAATCTGTGATGGTTGGCATTACCCCCCCATTGAAAATTACACAACTCTTAGCCAACCCCCCCCCAAAAAAAAAAAACCCCAACAACAACAAATTAATATGCAGTAATTCAAGAGCATGTGCTGGATCTAGATCTTTTTTGGACTGAGCCTTCAGAATCCACGGTAAATACTAGCTCCAATATATCGTTCGTGGTATAGAATGAGGATTTGCAACTCTACAATAAATTCTCATCAACATGGTCTTGTTTAATTTCAGCCTTCAGCCTCTCCGTCACGTGACAGTGCTTTGTGATACCCCCTCCCCCCTTGTGACACGTGACTATTGTTCAAACACCCTCCTACCCCTGAAGCGTCACATATTTTGTGTATGGCCCCTAAGTAAAAAATAAAGTTTCATGGCAAATTATGCATGCACTACAAGAAAGGAATCATTCTACTGTAATATATGTTTATGGTAAATTTGTTTGTTAGAATAGAAGTTTCTTCGGATGTTCCCAAGTAAAGTCCTCTCCAGGCTTGAAGTGGCCATAAATACAACTCTGCTCGAAAATTGGTCGTTTTAATTTCAGGTCCCTAAAAAAGATAGATGTTAGATCATGTGGTCTTGAACTCAGATTATTAAATGTATTCTGTATAAAATGATACAGCAACTATAGTAGCTGTTTGACATTTAACATGTAAACAAGTATACTAAATACTGTTTTTAAGTTAGCAATTCTTGAATTTGGAAACCAGGTAAGAACTTTCACTTGAGGGAAATTCAAAATCCCAACTTACCTAACAATTACACCTGGTCTAAAATCGAAGTTTTTCTTGACAATTTCTAGTAGATCTTGGTCATTCCGTTTACCCGTTCCATAAGAAAATACTGTGATAGAAAGAGGTTCTGCCACACCAATGGCATAGGAAACTTGAATAAGACAACGTTTACACAGATTAGCAGCTACTAAGGACTTGGCAGCCCATCTTGCAGCATAGGCTCCAGAACGATCAACCTGAAACAAACATTTAGTTAAACTAAAAGAAGGGATGTATGAAATGGTACTCAAATGAATACCAAATAAGAAACAGGTTCCTCTGGTACTAGTGCAGTACTTGTATAGTGCTTTAAATAAATAGTTTAACAAATTGAATGTACTGGTGCTGTATATCCTGCTCTTTATACATGTAATAGCTTCGTAACATTACCTTGGAAGGATCCTTTCCTGAGAAAGCACCACCCCCATGTGCCCCCCAACCACCATAGGTATCCACAATGATTTTACGACCTGTAAGACCAGCATCTCCCTGCGGCCCACCAACAACAAACCTGCCAGATGGTTGAATATGATAGATGGTCTTCTCGTCACGGTACTTGGTAGGAATCACCACCTAATTAAAAGAAGAAAAACTACACTACCTTCTTTCCTTATAATTACATATTGTTCCCACTATTAAAGATTAACCCATTGCTGTGTATGATATCTGAGGGTGCTGTGTATGATATTTGAGGGTTCTCTCTTTGACAAGTAAAATCATCTGGTGTTGGACAGTAAAACAATGAAAGGACTGTTCAGCTGTTGGCTGGCTCAGGCTCCAGCAGCATACTCCATGGTCAACTGCAATTATAGCAGTAGGTACAGGTATGTACAACAAATACAAACCTTAACAATTTTCTCCATAATAACGTTTCGTAGCTCCTCAGTCGTAACTTCCTCAGAATGTTGTGCAGAAACAACAACAGTATGGACCCTTAATGGAGAAAGGATTCCATCCTTTTGTTTATATTCAACTGTCACTTGAGTTTTTGTATCTGGACGTAACCACGTAATGGATCCATTACGATGACATTCTGCCATTTTTTGGTTCAACTTATGAGATAATACAACAGTTAAAGGCATCAGCTCTTCTGTTTCATCTGTGGCATATCCAAACATTAAACCCTGGTCTCCAGCTCCAATTTCTTCATCTTTTCGTCCAATATGGACACCCTGAGCAATGTCAGGACTCTGTTGTTCAACAGCTACTAAGACATTGCATGTTTTGTAATCAAATCCTAAGGATAATAAAAATATTGACTCAAAGGCTGTTTGAGAGTTTTCCATTAAAAAAAGAAAATCATTTGGGATTTCTCAAAGTAAAATACCGTAATAGGGTTATGTACTTTGCATGTCCAAAGCAAAAGCACCATTATGCTGTGTACACGTACCTTTCCTACTATCATCATATCCAATTCGTTTTATTGTATCACGCACCACTTTTTGATAATCAACGTTAGCCTTTGACGTGATCTCTCCAAAAACCATAATCATTCCAGTTTTTGAAGCACTTTCTGAAAAGAAAGTAATGATATTTCTTAAAAATAAAAAAAAAAAAAGAGTCTGACAATTGTTTCCCTGCTGCCAGTGGTCTCTACAGGTATTGCAAACATCCAACACTTTTCCTGTCACACATGTGTGAAGTTACCTTGGCAACGAAGTTCAGAAACACAAGATATACCTGAACATCAATGACACAGAATAGAAATACAACCAGAAGTCCAACTCACATCAGAACCTTTGAAGTTTCTATCCTTGTGCATGTTGCCTCACCCATCTTGATTCCTTGCCATCCTACACCATCCCACGCAATCCTGACAAGTTCCCCCGGCAGTTTGGGCCTTCAAAAGAAGGTTAAAACTGCCGGGGGAACTTGCCAGGATTGCGTAGGATGGTGTAAAATATCACGCCTGCGCATTGAAGAAATGCGGACAAGTTTTCACTCGAGTTGGACTTCTGGTTATATTTATATTCTGTGACAATGATGAGGCGATAGCCGAGTGTTTCACCAGCCCTGTGAGTTGTCTTGTAACTTCCTAAGCACTGTAAACAACTTTATACTGACTCTGTGACAAAGTATTCTTATTTCTTTATGGAAATCTTAAGTAGTAAATAAAGAGATAAATACAAGGTCACAGAAGCTCAACTGGCTCAGGAACACTAATTTTTACACTCTAGCACCACGTACCACGTAAAATCAAACAAAGTGTCAGATTTTTGCAGAGATTTTTCTCTTTCCTGTAGAGACCTCTGCCAGCAGGGAAGACAATTGTTTATTGTTGTTCAACTTATTTTTCCTGCAGCACCATGCAGCAATATTTATAAACATGCATTGTACAGGCATCACTGCTTACTTGCTAATCAGATAAGATATCCAGATAGATTAAGTACATGTGCTTTTTAATTACCGTACATACATGTATAATTTAAAAGCATAAAAGAGGTAAATGGCTACATGAAAACATAATTTTATTTTCAATGTAGCTAAGTTTTGAAGCCTTTCTCTCCATGCCTTTTTTGTTAATTATATATAATGTAAAAATTGTTTACTAAATGCAAAGCATTTATTATTATTATTACCATTCAATATTTTGTACTTGAATAATTTATACTGGAAAAAATATCTATTTTTATTATATAAAATAGAGTGTTTTATTGATTTTTCTGCCACTAATAAAAGTGATAATCTCACATGTACGATTATCGCTGAATCAGCATTGTAGTTTAATGTAATTTTTGCAAGGCAATAGGACAATTTTTTTATATAATAAACAGAACAGTACATGGATGCTTGGACATATGAAATTTATTTCTCGTGTTGGTCAACACTCGAAATAAATTTCATATTTCCACACATCCATGTATTATTCTCTATTTATTTTATAATTTTTTTTATATTATTTGCCATCCCTCTATTTCCCTTCATTTGAGTGCTGAACCCTTACTGTTTAAACCAGAACCCCCACTGGGGAAAATATGCATAGCTGAATAAGCTCATTGAATTAAAACTAAGAAATATGCTTCTGTTTATATTTTTGAACTTGATTATACGATATAAGTCAGCAAAGTGCTTCATAGATGTTCATACCACATAATAGCTAAAAAAATAAAATGCTTCATGATTCATGATAAGTTATATATTCATTTATAAGATTCACATTAAATACCGATCATCCATGATATAAAACGACAACGTGGCATACTGTATAATTATATAAACTGTTAAGCAACTTAAGTTGATAAACCCATCTATTAAATTATTGACAGACGACGGATAAACTTGAAAGACCAGTATAATATAAGACTAATTCTTCGAAAACCATGCCCAGATTGCTCTTCTACTGAAATAAAATGGCTAGCTAGCAATCTAGAACATGCAATTTTGTACTTACTGTATCTATAATAGCGTAATAATTCTACGCATCACACAAAACGATAAATCGTAGAATTACATGTTCCTGGCGTTTTATGACCTCACACGATATATGTGTGGCAATCGAGGAAACTTGCAAAGCGTAAAATTAAAAACGTGCAATTTTAATATGGCCAAACAACTCACCACAAGCGACTTTAGCATTCGGATCTTGCTTTAGATGTGCGTCCAATACGGCGTCCGAAACCTGGTCACATATTTTGTCTAGAACGCAATGAGAAAATAAAGCGATAAATTAGCAACCTTTACGGGCGCTGGGGGTGCTGCTGAGCATCGAAAAACCAACATTATCATAAAGACACATCGTTCGTATACAATAAACGTACCTGGATGTCCTTCGCCAACCGATTCGGACGTGAACAAAAACGTACTGTTATTCGAATCAGCATTCATTTCGATTACGATGTATCTGTGCAAACAAATGAAACGCAAAGCAAGCTAAAAACCTCCTTTCTTTCGACTTAAATCTGCTTGCCACAAATTATTAGTGAAATCGTATATCGAAATTCCACGTGAAGTCCCCCTTACTCGTTGCTGATTGGCTGAACAACAAAAAATAGCACTTCCGGTTGGGTAATATGCAATATTTCGCAATGTTTTTAGCCTTGCGAGGTATAGAAAACGTTTCCATATGTTGAGTAATATTTTGTAGGTAGCCCATACATAAGGACAGCAGAAATAAATATTGTATTACTTTAGAGTAAATTGTAAACCGGGCCACTCGGTTGGCGAGTGGTAGAGTGCATTAGGGTGAATTAGAGTGTTTTAAGTTGCATTAGAGTGCATTAGGGTGAATTAGAGTGTTTTAGGGTGCATTCGAGTGTTTTAGGGTGAATTGGAGTGTTTTAGGGTGAATGAGATTATTTTAGGGTGAAGTAGGGTTAATTAGGGAGCATTAGAGTGTTTTATGGTTCATTAGGGTGTTCTAGTGTAAATAAGAATGTTTTAGGGTTTGTTAGGGTGTTTTAGGGTGACTTGGAGTGGTTTAGCGTGCATTGGGAACATTAGGGTCATGATTCAATTGCTTGATGCCCGATTGTATTGCTTGAAACCCGATGCCCGATTGTATTGTTTCGCATGAAGTGAATGGATCACGTGATCTTTCCTTTTGACAAATCTGATTGGCTAATGTTCAATGTTTGTCCGACGTTTTGGATGTCCGACGTTTTGCGAGAGCCAATCAAATCTCTCAACGCGTTAAGCTCTACGGCGCGTGCTACCATAAAGAGTCTGGCGACGAGCTATTCCCATGTGCCCAGTGTGCATTGCGACCCGTTTTTCAAATTCCATCATGGCGACCTCAAAGACAGCAAATACATATAATCGACAAAATTGGGAAGATGCGGTATGTAGAGGCACAATTTAATAAAATAGCAAGCTTTTTACATGAGCCGAGATAGCCAGGATAACTCTTGACGCGAAATTATTTTCTTAGCCAGAACAGAAGAAGATCTACTTGATGTAAACTACTGTAAACTAATTATTTGCAAATTTAGTTTATGCTAGTTTTCAAACCACAGTACGATCCTATAAGCTAGCAAGTCAGCCTGGTTTGTGTAATATATCCCTTAGAAACATACAGATGGTGAATTTGATTTGTTTTATCATCTGTAGCAGTCCTGTAGTCTGTCTTGTACAGTTATAATAGACATTATTATAAAAATTATAAAAGACAAATTTGGCCAATTTAAAAATAGGCCTTAATTCCAATATAAATACTGACACAAAGTCCTTTTTTGAAAAAGTGTGAACCAGGGTGCATTTTGGGTAGGTTATGCCAAAGATCTTCAGCATGGACCTCCCAGACTGTAAAGTTTGGTCTGCTCAGCATTTTTCGTCCAGATTTCTGTCCACGCATTTTCAAGATTTGTCCAAGAATCCACTGTCCACAGTCTGGTGGACCTCCATTGTTGCCTAGGATCTCTGAGGGTTCTTCCTTTGATGAATAAAATCGTTTGGCATTAGACAGAATAAAACAATAAAGGAGCAGTTTTTGGCCAGCTCAGACAGGAATGGGTTAATCACTTGTTAACCCATTGCTGCATGGGATGTCTGAGGATCCTCCCTTTGATGAGTAAAATCATCTGGTGTTAGACTGAGTTAAATGATTCATTTTTATTTATTTAGGAATTCCCTATTCTTTGTCAAACTTGCTTGGGAGATAATCCATATTTACGGATGGTAAGTGGTGGATATTCGATAATTTGCCCAAGAAAGAATAATTAAAAGCTGTACAGTAACAGTATACAGTGGAGCCTCGCTATAGAGCGCATCATTATAATGCACGACTCGGTATAATGCGGGTGATCTTTGGACCCCAAAATTTTACTTTTCCTTGTTTGTTATTTGATGACTTATACAGATGTTTACGTACAACACTAAAGTTCACCACAAACTGCTAAATTCCACCACAAACTTCCACAAAATAGCAACAGAATTGATGTGTATATGACGCTGAAACTGATGTTTCTATTTTGCTCACTGGAGACAATTCAATCTTGATGGGGAGACAATTCAATCTTGACAGCTGATGATCGCTTATCATGCTGAATAATCGTGATCATTATGAGATAAAACAACAACACGGCTGTGTGATCATTGTGAGAAATGAAAACCATGCTCAAAAATCTTATTTCAATTCCATTTTGTTGAAGTCTTGAGCAGACTTCAAGCTTCTTCATTCACAATTTTTATTATTAGAATCAAACAGAAAGTGCTTCTGGCAGTACTCAATCTCACTCCCAGTACTCGGCCCATGATATTGCACCAGAACTGAGTGGGAAGAGTACTACTGGGAATGAGATTTGGCCGTACCTCGCAATAATGTGCTTCATCTATAACGTGGTCACCACTAAGGACCCCAACCACCGTGTTATAGACTGTGAGGCTCCACTATATTCGCAAGTTACCGGTAAATAAACTGTCGATCTTAGCAACCTGTAAAATCAACTAAATTGTTAATTGCTCCCTATTTCTACAGATGAAAGAGAAATATGGGAGAGAATGCAAGGTATGCAATGTTGATTTTCAACGAATACAGCACATGCTTCCTTACTACAAATACTTGTACATCAGGGTCTGAAATTAATTGCACATTATGCTAATTTACGTATTCTTACTCGGATATGTTTGCAGATTTGTGCTCGGCCATTTACAATCTTCCGATGGTGTCCTGGGGCGAGAATGAGGTTTAAGAAAACTGAAGTGTGTCAGACTTGTGCAAAAATGAAGAATATTTGTCAGACATGTTTGTTGGATCTTGAGTATGGTAAGGAGTATACACTAAAGGCTAGTTTCCACTCAGGAAAATTTTCCGCAGGACCAGAACAGACAGGGAAATTTTCTTTGTCTTTTGAGCTCTTGGTTGGAACTAATGACTTTAACACAAAAGAAACTTTCCTGTCCGTTCCTATCCTGCGGATGATTTTCCTGAGTGGAAACTAGCCTTAAGAGATTATCTGAAATCTAAAAACAGAGCTATGCAAATCCAAGCCATTTGGATGTGATTTGATTTTTGCTTTTCTTGATGGTAATTTAATATTTGTAGCAGTTCTCAGATATTTGTTGGGATTTTAGGGCTGCCAGTGCAGGTTCGTGACCATGCCCTTGGTCTGAAAGATGAGATGCCAAAGTCAGATGTAAACAAGGAATATTACACGCAAAATGCTGAAAGAGAGGTCTGTTGATATCTTGGGCACCAAGAATAAAGAATAAAAATAAGAATAAAAAGAATCCTTTGTAAAAAAAGGCAAAATGTAATGACATCACTTTTTCTTTCTTTTTTCTTTGAAAAGTTGGCAAACACAGATTCCACTAATCCAGGTGGTGCATTGGGGAAAGCTAATGCCCCAAGTGATCTGTTGCTAAAGTTGGCACGCACAGCACCATACTATAAGAGAAACAGGCCTCACATTTGTTCCTTCTGGGTTAAAGGCGAGTGTAAGAGAGGAGAAGAATGTCCTTACAGGTTCGTAAAGGTGTAAAGCAGACTTTTGCCTCTGTGACAAATCATAAACTGACTGGTTTTTAATATATATCTAGGCATGAAATGCCAACAGATCCAAATGATCCCCTGGCAGACCAGAACATTAAAGACCGTTTTTATGGTGTCAATGACCCTGTGGCTAATAAGTTGCTAGATCGGGCGTCAAGTCTACCCAGTCTGCAACCCCCTCCTGACAAGGCTATTACAACCCTCTATGTTGGTGGCCTGGATGGTAAAGTGCTGGAACAAGATCTTAGGTTAGTCACAAAATCAATAAGAACAACAACATAATCAATAACAGCAGCAGCAACAACAACAACATGAGCAGCAACAGCACCACCATCAACAACATGATCAACAACAGTAGTAACACTACCACTAACATCATCAACAACAGCACTAACAACAACACCACCAACGTGATCAACAACAACAACAACATCATTAACAACAGCAGCAACAACAACAACAACAATATCAGCAACAACAACATGATCAACAACAATATCAACAACAACAACAGCACCACCACCATCAACAACATGATCAACAACAGCACCACCACCATCAACAACATGATCAACAACAACAACAACAGCAGCAGCATTGAACAGCACCACCACCATCAACAACATGATCAACAACAACATCAGCAGCAGCATTGAACAGCACCACCACCATCAACAACATGATCAACAACAACATCAGCAGCAGCATTGAACAGCACCACCACCATCAACAACATGATCAACAACAACAGCAGCAGCATTGAACAGCACCACCACCACCATCAACAACATGATCAACAACAACAGCAGCAGCATTGAACAGCACCACCACCATCAACAACATGATCAACAACAGTAGTAACACTACCACTAACATCATCAACAACAGCACTAACAACAACACCACCAACATGATCAATAACAACAACATCAACAACAACAACAACAACAACAGCAGCAACAACAACAACAACAATATCAGCAACAGCAACAACAACACCAACATGATCAACAACAACAATATCAACAACAACAACAACAGCAGCAACAACAACAACACCAACATGATCAACAACAACAACAACAATAACAACAACAGCAGCAGCAACAACAACATCATCAACAGCAACATCATCAACAGCAGCAGCAGCAGCAGCAACATCATCATCAACACTGCCATTAGTAACAACAACAACCAATATTGGCAATGAGATAAAAACTTACTTAACATTGACCATGATGATAATTGTAGGAGGTGAATGTGAAAAGCCATTGTTTTGCCTACCCATGCTAGACCTTATGTTATTGCTCTTGTCTATTTTTGATGATCTGTTTTTCCTGTGCCTATAGGGACCATTTCTACCAGTTTGGTGAACTGCGGTCGATAACTATGGTACCAAAACAACAATGTGCTTTTGTTTGCTTTACTAATCGCTTCTCAGCCGAGACAGCCGCAGAGATGTCGTTCAATAAATTGATTTTGAAAGGCAGACGACTGAAAATATTATGGGGCAAATCTCAAGGAGCAAAACCCCCGCCCGGAAAAGATGCCACTGCAAATCTCGTTCCAGTACCTGGACTGCCTGAAGGTAGGTCTATTTCTTAAAGTATTTTTTCATATAATAAACAGAAGAATATATTTACAGCATACTCTGTCCCCTCTGTGAACGAGTATAAAGCACTTTATATCTAAACTGCATTACACAACAATAACAACAGAGTACGAAGCGGGAATCTCACTTATGTGTAACGTAAGTCGGACGTGAAATTTGAAAACTAGTGTGTAGAATACCATTAACTAATTACAATTTGAAGGACTAGATGGTGGCACAGTGGTTAGCGCACGTGCCTTTCACCTCTGCGACCCAGGTTCAATTCCTGCTCTCAGCAGTTATCTGATTAAAATTTCACCTTGGCCGCATGTGAGAAGAGTGCTTCCAGTTTGACTCTACCAAACATCGCAGGTTTCCTTCGGGTACTCCGGTTTTCTCCTGTAGAAACACTGGACCAATGAGGGATGGCCCTTACTGGACCTCTAGGGAGAACAGTTAGCTATTAACTGATAGAGCTATCCAGTATAAATAAGATTAGTTTAGAACTTCTAGCGAGTCGATAGAGATAGATTCCATCGAATAGCGCTACATGCTATTAGCAAACCTTAAATACTCTGCACAGGGTATACCCACGGGATGGGTGGTATGACGCAACTATTGTATTGCTCCACTGACTTCTATAGACTAGTATGTGCATTCCGTGGCGCTATAAAGTACATGGATGCTTGGAAGTTTGAAATTTAGGCCATGTTTACATGAAGCGGGTTGACAGTCCAATCGGATCGAAAAACGCGAGTGAAGTCAATCTGGGCACATGTTTACATGGAGAATCCCATCTGCTTGGAACATTGTTTTCGGTTTTGGAACACAATTTTCTGTGCTTCCCTCAATGTCTGCCATTTAGCACGACACGCACCAACTTCACTCATGCGTATCAAGTCATTTTCAAGTCAAACCGTGTTTAGATGAATCAGATTGGAGACATTCAAGTCGATCCTTGCTTGAATCTCAAGTCAATCCACTCCACTGCGTGGATTGACTTCAGCCATTCGTTTCGATCAGATCGAAAACTTTCAATTTTCTTCATGTAAACACAACAAGGAGAAACAGCATGCGAGATTTGAATTGAATAATCCACTTCATGTAAACAGGGTCTAATTTCAAATGCTTAACATGCAGGATGTCTCAATTGTTCACTCATAAGATATTCTAGTCAACACTTGAAATAAATTCCACATTTCCAAGCATCTACAACTGGATATTATCTTAGCGATTACTTTCATCTTTTCCAGTTTTACCTCCGCCGCCAACTTCAAAACCTCAGGAAAACAACTTCTTTAACCTTCCTTCTGCCCCACATCCCGCACCGTCTGGCATTCCTCTACCACCTCCCCGTCCTCCTGTAAGCACAATCCCCCGTCCCCCTCCAAACACCCTCCCCCGTCCTCCTCCAAACACACTCCCCCGTCCCCCTGTAAACGCAGTACCGCCTCCTATGCCTGGTCAGCTTCCCCCTGGTATGCCACCAAATCTACCACCGCCCCCTGGTCAGCGTGGCCCGTATCCGCCACTTCTTCGTGGATTTCTATCACCGCCACGTGGTCAAGCACCTTTCCCACCGCCACGTGGTCAAGCACCTTTCCCACCGCCACGTGGTCAAGCACCTTTCCCACCGCCGCGTGGTCAACCACCTTTCCCACCACCACTGTTTCTTCGTGGACACGCACCTAACGTGCCCCCACCAAATCTTCCCCCACTTCCTCGCGGACCGCCTCCATCCGGGGCTCCGAGGCCCATACATTACCCATCTCAAGACCCCCACCGCATGGGAACTGGGGGCAAAGATCACGGCCTAAATCCAAGCCTTCCTCCATCGTCTTAAATGGGGTAAGTGGTGAGGTCTAAAACGAAGAACTATTTTTGAAGCTCGTGGAAGCTTTACTGGTCCGTTGCCATTGAACTTCGCATTTGATTACCACCACGAGGTTTCCCATTTTCTCCGTCACAGACATGCTCAGTGAAGGACCATTCGAAGTCAGCAGTTATCGAATAGAGCACGTTTACGGTTATGCCCCGCACAGACGACCAAGTTTTTCTTGACATGTTCCTTGGTAGCTTTCCTTGCTCGTGTGTACGATGAACACGTTTTTTTCAAACAATTTTCCTTGAAAAGTTGTAATTGCTCGTGTGTACGGTTGGACAAGTTTTCCTTGACGGCAATGATCGCCTAATAAGCTTAGGAGATGATCTTGTCAAGTTTTCCTTGACGACTATACACACGAACAAATTTCCTTGTTCAAAAGCTGGCATGACCAGCTTTTGAACAAGGCTCCTTGTCAAGGTAAAACTTGTCAATTTGTATCGTACACACGAACAAATAAAATTTGTCAAGGAAAACGTGGTCGTCTGTGCGGGGCTTTACAGTCAAAGGCCGTCAAAATGGAATTACCTTCCCACTTCTGCTTCTGTAGTTTGTTGTGTATTACTGTATTTCTGTAACCGCTACAGAAACGTGAGAAAAATCTTGCGATAAAAGTCGCTTATTCTTGATTTATATTTGTTTGTTGGTATCGATTTGGGAGAAACATTCGTTATATTATGATTAAACTCCATGAAAGCTAAATATACTTTTTATTCACATCTTTCGACAAAATAATTTTCATAGGCTTCGACTACAGAAATACAGTAATACACAACAAACTACAGAAGAAGAAGTGGGGAGGTATTTCCATTTTGACTGTAATACCGTGGAGATCTTCACTTATTGAAAACGTTGAGTTGTATAGTTTCGAGTAGTTGACTTTCAACGGTGTTGCCTATAGTTTTGCTGATTTTTCGTCGCTTGTCCACCATCGCAAATTGTAGTAACGCAACAGGCTTGCACAGTTTATATATATTTTTTTCACGCTGAAGAGTTCAATAAGACTGTTCTAATTAGAAAACCAGCAGGAACGGCCATTCCCTGAACAAGAATTTATTAATAGTGAGCAGGTCGTATTATTCGCTTCGCTCGTCGAACTGCATATAGAGTTAAGACTAATAAGAAGTGACACTAGTCACGGGACACTAAGGACGCTTTCCAATTGACAAGGTTAGACCGATCATCAGTCCGGCCAGAATGGTCTTGCTTTTGATTAGGACCAAATTTTCCAGTCAGACGATCCCAGGTCCCAAACGAATCGTGTTCCATTTAACCGGACTGACCGGTCTAACCGTGTAAATGGAAAGCCCCCCTGAGATTCTCAGTAATACTGACCACCCGCGATTGAATGACGTGGACAATGTTATGAAGGCAATACGTGACAATATACTACTAAAAAGGTAATATTCTTCCTTTCGAGAATACAACCGTTTATCTTATGAAGCTGTACTAGTGTACTATATATAGTATACTACATCTACAGCATGACAAAGTTATTGGATCTGGGATCGACATTCGTTGTTTATCAGTGTTTGTTTGTGTTTACTGTTCCACTGAGTGCGGCGACAGTCAATAGAAGTGTCCTTTCTGTTAACCGTCGTATGGCTCTGTTACGACATAGAGCGGATGGAGTAAAGTCGATAAACCAGACAAGTTCCGGGAAAACCGTTGGCAACACTGCACATCCTGTCGTCACTCAACTGGCAAAAAGCTTGCTGACTTTAATCGAAGATAAATCCTCGTCCGACGACTACGCGTTTCTCTACCTTCACAGCCAAGCAACCGCTGTCCCGGTCTTCGATAATGCCAATGTAAAAGAGTTACTAAGCAGCGATTATAAAATGCTTCCTCCGTTAACGAACAACGCGGTGTGGCCATTCGACGAAAACTCGAGACGTCTGCGTTCCAACTTCGTCGTGAGCGGGATCGATGAGCGATTTAGTCCGCAATTAAGCATCGAGGGACACGCCGAACACAGAGTCCTCCGGGAACTACCAGGGATGCTTGGGGAATTCAAGGGAACCTATGGGAAGTGCCCAAGTTGTGTCGTCTTTGGATCTGGGACAACACCTTGTGAAGACCTCAGTTTAAAAAAACCGTCATGCGCCGTAGAGGCTTTACATAGATTTGTGTGGCTCCTGGGAGCGCAGGGTGGAAATTGTCCGGGTACGAAGTTCGTATTAGGGTACAATATTTTGCGGCCCTATCTAGCAGATAGATGGGGTGAAGTGGTCAAGTATCTTACACTCAAAGGTATCATTCTTGTGGGTGGCAGTGGTGCAGCGAAAAAATTAAACAGAAAGTGAAACAGATGTGTTCAGACTGTTAAGGCCTGGCCAAACGCTTTCAACATTTCATTCAACATCGTTCAACATTGTTGAATTCAACATGTTGAAAGCGTTTGGCCACCCTGTTGAATGATGTTGAACGTTGTTAAATGGTGTTGAATGATGTTGAACGAAATTTGAACATGTTCAAATTTTCGTTCAACACGCGTTCAACATTTCTATTGTTCTCAAAATGTTGAAAGGTGTTGAACGCATTTGGCCACATTTCATTCAACTTTGTTGAACAGAGACATGCGCCATGCGGGATATTGTCGATTCCAGCTTTTGTGGTAGCCCGCGTTCAATTAATTGTCATTCATGAATGTTGAACGATGTTGAATTCATTTGGCCACTCGTGCTTTCAACATTATTCAACATCGTTCAACAATGTTGAATGATGTTGAAAGCGTTTGGCCAGGCCTTTATGGGGAAAAAAGACTTCTTATTCATTGAAAATGTTTCCCGTTCAATTTGATTGGCTAGTGCCTTGTTAGTTTGGCATAACTGTAAGGACGAACCCAAAGTGAAATATAGCTGCTTTTGCAGGCTAAATTACAAACTTTATTACAAATTTGGTAATAAAGTACGTCTTCGTCTTCTCCTCCTTGATGCGTTCGGCAGTGTTTTAGATAGAACAAAGTGAAAAGGTTAGGCGGTAATAACTAACAAAATACTGACGTTTTGAGCAGAGCCCTTGCTTTCGTTATAAAAAATATTCTTGGCAATTTACTACCGTTTCCCTTTGCCCTATAGACCTTATTCTAAAATGGCCGACGAATTAAAATTATTTTATATACATAGAAATTATCCGTTATGAACTCGTTTTCATTGTGAAATTCAAAAGATTTTTTACTTTAAAACGAGGTCAAAAGGGCTAATTTATTTATATGCACATAAAAGAATTCTAATTCAGCGGCCATTTTTGAATAAGGTCTATTTAGTAATGGCTGAAACAAAAAATAATTATTGGACGAATAACATCAATCGTATGGCAGACAATTATTTTCTATAAGTTAATTTGTATATGACTATATATGTACATCAATTCCCCCCGCCCTGACACACCAAGTAATAAGTAATGACCGTGTATTTGCCGTTAATGATGACTGGGACGAAGTAGCAATGTTACTGTGCGGTACTTGGGATTGTCCTGTTTCGTTATAACGGCGTATTACATGGAAGATTCTCAACCACTCAAGCAAACAGTCGGTCTTTGACACTTTGGTTGGCACATTTTGACAACGCTGCGATCAGTTTTGTAAACCCGGTGTCTTTTGACTGAAAGAAAATCATGAGAAAGAAAATTAAATTACATCATCTATTGACTTATAGAAAGTTGTCCGTTGCCGTCAATAAAATAGAATTCAATAATTATCAATTCAATAATTGTTCATACGAACAAACCTTATCAAGGCCTCTCATCAAATTGGTTTTCATAACACTGACAAATTCTTTAGAACTTAGTTCACCGTCATCTAAAATAGTAATACTTTTTTAAGTTCCTATACTTTATCTGTTCGTTTGTTTCTATGTCTGTTTGTTTGTCTACAAATCGAAATATAGTAAGGTTTGAGTACTGCCGAAATTATTGAACATAGTTTCTAACGTTTCGAGGGAAGGCCCTTCGTCAGTGATAAACGTGAAGACTATACGGCGTTCAGTAATTTCGACAGTACTCCACTTCGATTTGTATTTCAACACTGCCTACGCAGCACACTACTTTTATTTCACTGTTTGTCTGTCTGTTGGGCTGTGTCTGTCTACTCTGTCTGTCTGTCTGTCTGTCTGTCTGTCTGTCTGTCTGTCTGTCTGTCTGTCTGTCTGTCTGTCTGTCTGTCTGTCTGTCTGTCTGTCTGTCTGTCTGTCTGTCTGTCTGTCTGTCTGTCTGTCTGTCTGTCTGTCTGTATTGATGTCTGTCTGTTCATCAACATGTCTCTCCTTCCATCTCCCTCTCTCATGAATAAATTGATATTTACCATTTTCGTCAAACATTTTGAAAACCACGTCAACAACATGATCTCGCAACTTTACCCCAGAAACAAGCTGAGCAACACGTTTGAAAGTCTCTGAAAGAAAGAGGCAAGAAGTATATTTTAAATGTCCGCTGTAACTTGAACCCGCAGATCTTGGGCATTGGCTGAGTGTAAATTTTAACGTAATACTAACATTGAAATTGAATGTTCGTCTACCTGGATTCAAATCATTCCCGCAAGCAGTGTGAAAACTTAGAGCCGTATCAACATCTCCAATATTTCTCAAGAAGCTAAAGAAGTCCACATAATCTTTGAAGGTAATGCCCTATTACGAAAAGAAACAGTTTGACAACAATCAAAACAAAATTAAAGTGCTGCGTAGGCAGTGTTTTGGATAGAGCAAAGTGAAAAGGTGATAAACTGCTGAGATTAGTTTTGATAACGAAATACTGACGTTTCGAGTGAAGCCCTTCACCACATTCAGTGGCGCACAGAGCCCCGAAATGTTCAGCGTCGCAAGGAGTTTTTATGTGCACAGTTTCAAATGATTTCGCTGAACAAACTTAGAGATATAACTGGTTTTGCTACATGTGAAAATATTTTCCACCACACCTGACGTCAGAGACCATCTCATTTACATATCAAACAAATTGAAATATCTTGAAAACGAAGAGAGATACGAAAAAGTTGTAAAGGATGTTCTATTACAATTTTATGAGTTCTTTCAAATTAGACAAACTTAATTTTTAGTGCTATTGCCCTTTAAGTTACGTTACATTATGTTACGTTACATCAAGTTACGTTGCCTTGCATATGACATTACGTTGCGTTGCATTCATTTGCATTTCATTCAATTACAATATTAAAAACAAAAAATAAAATTGAAAGAAATCATTTCCCGAACCTGCGAGTCTTCCTTGAAAGCTCTTTTAATTCGTTTTAAAGTTCGTTCTTTCTTCTTGCTTGAAAAACTTGAGTATGTCAATAACATATCTGCAAACTCAGCCTCAGTAATTGTGCCCTCGCTTGGCTCATAAAACTGAAACTAGAAACCAAAAAAATACAGTTAAGAACACTAGCAGAAAAACGCAAGTCACAGCATAAAGTTGTTAAAAAATGCTTGTTTTCGATCCTTAATTTTTAAATCGACAAAAAGCTACTCTGACACCTCGAGAAAAAGGACTTCTTTCTGTAACTTTTGTTGGAATTCAATGAAACTTTCTGAAGTCAGTTTGTCCGTGCACTTGGGTCCAAAGAAGTAAGCCTTCAGGCCGGAGTTGACCTCAGATCCCACGACGTTTCCAGTGGTCTTTCTGTCTCGATGACGCATCCCAGTTGAAGTTAAAGAAAGCAATACTGACTGCATCTGAAAGGAATTGGGTTGTCACTACAGTATATAGAGAAATTGTGAAAGTGCATATATTTATACTGCACCATACCTTGGTACAGTATAGAAATTGTGAAAGGGCACCATACTGCACCATATCTTGGTACAGTATAGAAATTGTGAAAGGGCACCATACTGCACCATATCTTGGTACAGTATAGAAATTGTGAAAGTGCACCATACCTTGGTAAAGTATAGAAATTGTGAAAGTTTACCATACTGCACCATATCTTGGTACAGTATAGAAATTGTGAAAGTGCACCATACTGCACCATACCTTGGTACAGTATAGAAATATTGTGAAAGTGCACCATACCTTGGTACAGTATAGAAATTGTGAAAGTGCATCATGATATCTTGGTACAGTATAGAAATTGTGAAAGTGCACCATACAGTACCTTGGTACAGTATAGAAATTGTGAAAGTGCACCATATCTTGGTACAACTGGTATAGAAATTGTGAAAGTGCACCATACCATGGTACAGTTTTGAAATTGTGAAAGTGCACCATTAATATTACCTTGGTACAGTATAGAAATTGTGAAAGGGCACCATACCACACCATACCTTGTCAAATTCACCAGAAGACACTTCTCCATCACCATTCAAATCAAACATTTTAAAAGCTATAGCAATGTGTCTTGGAGGAGCTGGAAATAAACAAAGCAAAAACAAGTCTAATTATGATTTCCTCTATCCACCACTGCTATAGCTTCAAAGTGATCATAGCCTGCCAAAACTTTGGAAGCTCAACAATTCAACATGATTATACACGTACAACTTACTTCCCAACACAGTTAGCAAAAAGAGATAATCTGAGAAATCAATAAGACCATTGGAGCCAAGATGTTGTAAAACGCTATCACCTGGAGTCCCATCATCATGTGTGTAACCTTTATAAACATCTTTCTGTATTAAGAAGATCATATATAATTATATTTACCTTACATGAACCTAATATATATAGTATATATAATATAGACAGCTTGTAGACCCATGTGGACTGACAATAATATATAATGGACCAATGTAGATTAATGAGGTGATGTGCACCTATCTGGATCGAGCTATATATACCTAATACAATACATGTACCACTGACATAACATTGAGTGCAGATCAATCTAAAAAGTGTTTTACTATGCCAAGCAAATACAAGTGAATACCTTGTGTGTAGTCAGTACATAATTCAAAGGTTTCTCTGAAATATTATACTATCTTTTAACCATAGTTCTGCAATTACCTCTTTGTTCAAATGCTTAAACCTGTCAAGACCAAGACCTATTTAGAAAAAAACCAACAATGAAAAATGTTTTTGATAGTGATCAGCTCCATGCTTATAGGCACCTATATTATCCAAGAACATGACCCTAACTAAATATAACTGCACTTAACTTAATGTAAGGATGGGTTAAGGTCAAAATACTAAACCAACAGAGAATACGATCTATACCTTGTGGCTGTAATATCCCTGGAGTAAGGGATCTGACAAAATCTTTTGGAGTCATAAAAATTTCACTCTTCTCTGTTCCAAGATGACCACTCTGGATTGTGGCAAAGTAGCGGAAGATTTTATCTGGAGTACTGTAAGCTCGAATGCGATCCTCATAGCCAATAATCTGAAAAAGTATTTAAATTACAGTGTCCTGCTAACCAAGCTATCACTCATGAAGCCTACACATGTATGAATGAACGAACAAATGAATGAACGAACGAACGAACGAACGAACGAATGAACGAACGAACGAACGAACAAACGAACGAACGAACGAATAAACGAACGAATGAATGAATGAAATGCTTGATTGGATAATAAGGATATTGAGCACAGTAAGTTGAGCATTTCTTCTACATGTACACAGAGAATTTCCTGGTCAGGTCAGATTTTTATGAATTTCTCATGAAAATCTCAACCAAAATTTTATGGCGTGGTCCTCGGTCACAGACAGACAGACAGACAGACAGAGGTGAAAACAGACAGATAAACGGACAGAATTTATTTCTTCACTGAGAGAGAGCAAGAAAAGTAGGCTCTGCTGTAATCGTGACTGGTTTCCATTGCGCATGCATGTCAGTTGCTTGGTTACAATCTCGAACCCAGTCCCAATCAGAGCAGAAAACAAAACGAGAACTGGTTAAACGGGTCTTAAACAGGTTACTTCATCCTAAATCTTGGACGAAGCCAAACACAAATACAGCAGAGCCTTCTTTTCTTCCTCTCTCTCAGTGAAGAAATAAGGAAAAGAAGGCTCTGCTCGCAGAGTACCTGATTAAACAACAGTTACAACACAAAATACTAAAACATTTTTCTATCTATACCCTTGTTTCTTTAAAAGTCTTTCTCCTTTTCTTTCTTATTTGAGTTACTTCATTGCCCTCTTCATTCTCCTCTTCTTTCAGAGCGCCACTATGCAGCTCATTCAAGCTATTTTCTTGCTTGATATTCTCTGAACTTTGAGCATGAACTTCAGATTTAAAAAGTCGACGAACTATCAAATATCCGAAGCCAATAATGCCAATAGATGACACTATTAAAACGTCGTAGAGCTTAGCCCTTTTGACTTTTTCTGCGTCCCGTTGGGACGGCTCAGATTCCCCTGAATTAGTACTGGTTGAATTTTGAGTCACATTCACCACACCAACTTTCAACTGTAAATTATTTGCGCTTGCAAGGAAAGGAGCACGTCTTTGGCTAAATGCAAAACGCCGAAAGAAAACACGTAACATATTCTCTTAAGTTTAAACCACGGGAGCAGTTCTTGTAGAAAACGATCGCTCCAAAACGTAACATAAACAATCACAAGTCAATTGTTCCAAGAAAAGGTAGCCATTTGAATGGGAGTGCTATAAACAACACACTTGATAACATCCACCGTAATGTATTCCGAGTCTTTCCGAAAAGGCGTCACTTTTCCGGCACAGTTTTAGTAAAATGTCGTCAAACACTCAAATTTATAACCGTTTTCTTCCCGTACTGTTCGCAATTTTTGAATTATTTTGTTCCAATATTTCCCTTTGAAAGTAAGGTTATATATTAAAACTAAAATTTAATTTCAAATAAACGAAATTACTTCAAAAATTATCAAAAGAAAATACCATGAAATTTCAAATATCTATTCTAATATAACCGTCTGGCCATGGCCCGAGGCCCGAGCCGAATTATATATCCGAAGATATCCCGACGGATGGAAAATCGTTTCACAGAATGGCGTCAATTGTGTATACAAGCTTATTAAGAAGGGGGGTGGGGTAAAATAATTCGCATCTCTTATAAATTATCTAGCCCTCTTTAAAAGTTCAAAATTAAACGCTATAACAGGCGATAATTACAAAAGAAAAAAACGTTAAACAAATTTATATAACGATGATAATATTTTAACAAGCAGTTCCTTAAAAAAGACTCAGTGATCTATTGCGCTGTCTCCCCTCCCATGGTACAAACTTTATGCTATAAATAGCATTCAATGTTTGTTTGGAAGCTTTCTGAAGGTTGGTCGTACGATGTTGGGCGGAATGTTTGTAAGAAGACTTCTTCTTCAAAACCCTTTAAAATCAGCGATTTTGGTGATTACTAATACTTTCGTTTATATATTTTTATTTTATGAAAGAAATTCCGCGTCGCGGAGAAATTTGAGCTTTTCCAGAAAAAACATTTAGTTGGCTTCTTCCTCTACGCTTCGGTCTGATTTCTGCGAAGAAAGCTTAATAATGTTTTAATAGTTTTTTATATATAGAATATAAATTATTCTATATTTTTATAGAGAAGTCGTCTGGTTGTGCTTGGACCTTGCTTTTCCACCTCAAGTCATCGCTTAGGTAAATATTCGAGTTCAAGGGGGGCAAATTAATCTTGCTGGCGAAATAATAGTCAACAAATATTATAAATACATTAGTACAATAATTAATAGGGCGATTACTGAACTCCCGTACAATTTTGAGTAAATTGTAGCATTTACAAGTAAAAATAGAGTACAGTTTGATGTACAAGAATTTGATCCAGTTTTTTCCTAGATCTTCAAGGCAACCATTGTCAATTGAGAGAATGTAACATGCATGTTCATCCTAGTTCAACATGTACAGGGTTCAACAGTACACAAAAAAAATGCCTCCCCCCCATCCATTTATGAGGTGCACCTTCTTTAATTATACAAGAAGTAAATTTTTATATCACGCCGAAAGCCCATCCCTCCTTCTTTGTTGTCTGAAATTTTCAGAGCTAAGTAGTTATCTACTCGCTTCCTGTAGTCATTTAAAGAGGCAACATCAAAATTTGAACTTGTCCAAATTATGTATGCTACGTCAAGATTTGGAAATCTTCTCCTAAAGGCTTCCCTTGTCGTTGTTGGGCTTCTTGTTTCATGATAGGAAAGTACCATGAATGCTCTTTCCTCGGGAGTGAATTGTTGTCCAACAATCTTAAGACGGATGAAGTAAAGTGCATGACTTCTGCCTAGCTACATATTGGCAAACATGTCCAAGGAACCCCACATGATTTGATGCTGCATTGCTTCATTTGGAATCAAGCTTAATATTCCCCTGTGGTCAGTTTTCACATGCATATATATTCAAACTTGTATTCTGCACTCAAACAAAGCTGTGGTCAAAAACGGGATGGGTGACATTCATTTGGGACACCCGTATTTTTCCAAATCTGTAAGTAGCATAGATAATTTGGACAAGTTCAAATTTTGATGTTGCCTCTTTAAATGACTCCAGGAAGCGAGTAGATAACTATTTAGCCCTGAAAATTTCAGACAACAAAGAAGGAGTGATGAGCTTTCGGTGTGATATAAAAATTAATTTACTTCTTGTACCCAAATTAAAGAAGATGCAGTACAAAAACGTATGGGGGTCATTTTTTTTGGGACACCCTGTACATTACTGAGTACAGCATTATATAAATCGTAGATCTACCAGTGTTCATGTTCTGAGGTTTTTGTACAAGCAGTCTGCTTGCAAGTCATGCCCTGTAATTCTGTAGCTTGAAAATAAATTATATTGCAAAGAGTTGGAAATGAAGAAAAGAATGTAACCTGGTTGAAACTTGCAACAGCCTCACTATCATGCATACAGTGATATAGCAAATTAACAATAAACCAATCACAACACATGATTATATTTTTAGTAGCCAATCAAAGGATGTTATTTGGATTCCTCCAATGACAGAGTCCGGCATTGACAACTTTCTCAAAGAGACAAACTTTGCATGAGCCATATAATTGTGGTACTGTAAGTGTTGAATTCACTTGGTTTAATTAGGCAGATGCCTATAATAATAAGCACTTACTTTGACCAAGGGGTGAATCAGTCCTAAAAATCTTGTAAAATCTAGACTAAAAATTCCAAAAAATCTCAGAAAATCTGCAAAAATCTCAGAAAATCAAAAAAAAAATTTGACTCAAAAAATCTTAAAAATAAAAAAAAAAAAAATCCCATGGACAGAGTTTTGAAATTCTCAAAAATCTTTTATGTTTTTTTCAGGGATGATTTTTGCCTCTCAACTTTGACTGATTGTAAGCTTTTTCTAAATTGCAGCTGATTTACAGCTAGAATTAAAGAGGGGCCATCCTGTTGTGTCCATCCCATTACCAACAAGTGGTGAGGTCTGTGAATTTACTCTGCAAGATGGCCATTCTGTGAAAAGCTTTGTGGACAGCATCAAAGAGGAAGATGGGGGTGTAGAAGATGCACTCATTCGCTCATTAGATGGCAATCGTGTGGCCCAAACAACACGGTTAAGTGCACTACTTAGAGAAGGATTCAACTTAAAAATTAATGACAAGTCCTTTACTATTCAACCCTCAGCTGAAGGTACACACACACACACACACATATATATATATATATATATATATATATATATATATATATATATATATATATATATATATATATATATATATATATATATATATATATATAGTTTAAGTGGGCTTACCTCAAAATGTTGAGTGTCGCAACTGTCAGTTTCACGTGGGGTGATCTTCAGGTGACTCGCCCTGTGTGAAACTGCCCCACGTGAAAATGACAGTTGTGACACTCAACATTTTGAGGTAAGCCCACTTAAACTATACTATATTCGCTCTACCTTTATGGTATTGAGCACTTTCCGACATTCCGTGAACAAAATCACACGTGCTCATTTGTATATATATATATATATATATATATATATATATATATATATATATATATATATATATATATTTCTTACTTGTTTTCTTAACAATGATTTAATGCTTTTCACCATTTGTGTTTTTAAAATCAATTTCTTTAATTTTTTGTTAGTTACTGCAGTTGTAAATGAGAATTCTTTGGAAAATGTTCGAGATCTGGTTGAGAAGTTATACTTTAGTTTTGACATTGGTAGTGAAAAGGTATATATATAGGCCATGAAAAAAACAACTTTTAAAAAAACTCTCTTGGATTCTAGAGGACTTCCTTATTTAAATCTTACAATATGGAACAAACCCTAAAAATGGGCAGTAAAAACATAATCAGGCCTGGACATATGTTTTCCTGGAGACTGGTGGGACATCGTTTGCCATATTAAAGTCAGGCGCGCTATGTGTTAAGCGGACCAGATTAAGACAAGACGCAGTGCCGGATTAACCTTCCCAGGGCCGGGGGCAAAAATATTTTAGGGCCGGTCACAAAATGAGAGCCATCCCCGGAGTACGGTGAACTGAAAGCGTACCTACCTCAGGCGCCACTCCCCTCCCGATTTCAAACAGAAGGAGGCTTTGTCAGAATCTGGGGTTGGGGGCTTTGCCCCATAGGTAATCCGCCACTGATAAGACGTTACACTATATAAGAGGTTTCGTTACAATGAGCATTAAGGCCTGGCCAAACGCTTTCAACATTTCATTCAACATCGTTCAACATTGTTGAATTCAACATGTTGAAAGCGTTTGGCCACCCCTGTTGAATGATGTTGAACGTTGTTGAATGGTGTTGAATGATGTTGAACGAAATTTGAACATGTTCAAATTTTCGTTCAACACGCGTTCAACATTTCTATTGTTCTCAAAATGTTGAAAGGTGTTGAACGCATTTGGCCACATTTCATTCAACTTTGTTGAACAGAGACATGCGCCATGCGGGATATTGTCGATTCCAGCTTTTGTGGTAGCCCGCGTTCAATTAATTGTCATTCATGAATGTTGAACGATGTTGAATTCATTTGGCCACTCGTGCTTTCAACATTATTCATCATCGTTCAACAATGTTGAATGATGTTGAATGCGATGTTGAAAGCGTTTGGCCAGGCCTTTATGATACATCATCTTACGTTGCGCTACGTTGTACGACGTTATGCTACGCTATAAAACGTTCCGTTATATGTTGCAAGATATTCCGCTACTGCACTACATAAGATGTTCCGCTACCTCGCAAGACGCGTTATGCTACAGTACGTTGGTGGACATAAGACGTTATGCTTCACCATAGTCAATCGAGATATGGTCTGGAAACTCAGCTAAAGTCTTTGGTCTATCTTTTTGTTCGCCTTTATGCATTTTTGTGCACGGTGCACGGTCACTGAACACATTGTATTTTAGTATAATGAAGTAAATGAACGAATTGTCCAACAGCAACGTTTCAGTTCAATCACTCAACCGTGCTATTTAAATATTAATAAACCTAAAACAAAGGATGTGCACCGTGTAAGGTACGGTTCAACATAAAATCCCAGCTCATTATAGGCGCTTTGAAGTTTGCCGAGTTTCCAGACCATATCTCGATTGACTATGGCTTCACCTTGCTTCACTCAAGGAAGGCTTGCTTTTTTAACATTTTCTCTAAACTAGCGCGTGATATCTTGCTGTCACAACAACGCGTGATGACGTAAAATAGCGTTGGGTGACTACAACTACCAGAATGCTTTGCTAGCATCCTAGTGCTGATAAATGGAGCATACTGGCAAAGCATTCTGGTAGTTGTAGTCACTCAGCGCTATTTTACGTCATCGTGCAAATGGCTTATTCTCACGCGCCTCAAACGGCGAGGCCTCCTAAAGTTTTGGGGAAGAAATTTAAATAAATTCATTAAATTGTGAACAATTCTAGACCGGCACAGGGCAAGAATTAACAGAAGAGTTGGAGAAGATACACAACGAATTAGAACCATTGGAAGCTCAGCGACGAGAGCTTGAAAAAGGTGTGGAGAAAGGGACGAATGCTCTTGTGTGGGGAGGATTGGCTTTCATGGCGGTTCAGTTTGGTTTTCTTGCACGTCTCACATGGTGGGAGTATTCTTGGGATATTATGGAACCTGTAACGTATTTTGTTACCTACGCAACAAGTATGGCGTGTTATGCGTACTTTGTTCTAACCAGACAGGTAGGTGGATATTACAATACAACATACGGTCATGTTGTATTAGTGCAGTACAACTCAAGTCAAATTGTTTACGAAAGAATTTGTATTACCTTTAACATAAAAATGCCGAACGACACTCATTAGAGTGAAAGGCTTAAGTTAGTACCATGTTGAAAATGCCTTAAGCACCATGTTGAAGAAGCTTAAGTACCATGTTGAAAATGGCTTTTAAAAGTACCATGTTGCAAATGCCTTTTAAAAGTACCATGTTGAAAATGGCTTTTAAAAGTACCATGTTGAAAATGCCTTTAGTGCCATGTTGAAGATGGCTTAGGTATACCATGTTGAAAATGCTTTTAAAAGCACAATGTTGAAAATGCCTTTAGTACCATGTTGAACAATGGTTAAGTACCATGTTGAAAATGGCTCAAGCACCATGTTGAAGATGGCTTAGGTACCATGTTGAAAATGGCTTAAGTACCATGTTGAAAATGGCTTAACATGCCTTAAGTACCATGTTGAAAATGGCTTAAGTACCATGTTGAAAATCGCTTTGAAGTACTGTTTAATAAACGAGCAGGAGTGTTTTATCAGATATAAAGACACGAGGCGAAGCCGAGTGGTTTTATATCTGATAAAACACGAACTGCGAGTTTATTGAACGGCTTCAAAAACGAACCACTTGGTAAGTTCATTGGCGTAGTAGGTTTGAAAAATAACCTTGTCTAAGCCGAGAAAATCAAAGCTAAAGTTTATGTAAATCAGGAGGTATCTTTATCACATATAAAGACACTGATTAAACTTTAATTTCTTTTGAATTTTCCTCATGAATTATTAATGAGTTTTTGAAGTACACCATGTTGAAAATGGTTTATGATACTATGTTACTATATAATGTGTAAATATTAGTATATATATGCATGAAAAACTTACTGCATTATGGTTCTAAGTATAGGGTTATGATTAAGATTATGTTATTTCGTTATTAATTGGTTATGATAATTATGTTGTAATTTCATTTTGGGTATCATTGGGGAAGGTCGTAAGGTTTCAAGAAATTAATCTACGAAATATTCTCACTATTATTTTAGGAGTACATGTATCCTGAAGCTCGTAACCGTCAGTTCTTGATTTCCTTCCACAAGAAAGCCAAGCGTAACGGCTTTGACATCGAGAAATACAACAGTCTCCGTGACGCCATCGCCAAGATAGAAGAACAGTTGGAACAACTCAATGAGCCATCAAAATCTACAACGGAATAGGAACCTTTCTCTTTCTCGTTTCCCATTGATAGGAAATATAAACAATAGCAATAATCTAGAATTTCAATTATTAGCGTGGAATTGGCAGGGCCCAATGCCTCGTATATACTGTATATTAAAAAGCCTAACTTGTGTTTGTTTATTCACGTAGCAGTGGTATTTTATTTTTTTTAGTTTTGAACGCTGTTTTTGCTTTGAGTTCGCCATTACTTTATACCTATACCTTAAAGTGCCTATGACACGAAAATTAAGTTTGTCTTATTTGAAAGAACACTTAAAATGATAGAGTAACATCTTTTGAAGTTTTTCATTTCCTTGCTTCGTTGGTGAGATATTTCAGTTTGTATAATATGCAAATGCATGGTGTGACGTACATGTGCATAATGACTTATCGAAAAAGGTTATATATCTTTGTTATTATAAAACCAAATTTAATTTGAATGAAGCATGTGCGTGTGTATTTCCCACAACACGAAACATGTAGAATTTCAAGTGATTTTGTGTGATAATAACAAAGACGTATAACCTTATTTGACAAGTCATTATGCCCATGTATGTCACACCATTGTCATTTGCATATTATACAAACTGAAATATCTCGACAACAAAGCAAGGAAATTAAAAACTGCAAAAGACGTTACTCTGTCATTTTAAGTGTTCTTTCAAATAAGACAAACTTAATTTTCGTGTCATAAGCACTTTAAGCCGGTTTTCCACTTGCGATTTTTTTCGCGCGAATCGACATTTTTATTGTAAATATTGAATAGGTTTATAATTAGTTCCAGTCGAGAGCTCATAAAACAAAAGAAAAATTCAATTCGATTCGATTCGCGCGAATTTATTCGCAAGTGGAAAACCAGCTTAACGTGTTAACCTTTTCGCGTGTCGTTTTTTGCGTACGCCAGTTCGACTTTCGTTAGGTAAACAGCTTTAACGAAATTAAAGTGCCTATGTCATCCTCAGGGACTTTGCATATTTATACTAATTGGAACATTCTGAGAAGATTTGTAATATATCTTCTCAGGCGAAAATTTCATCTTCATGGACTTTTTTGCCGTTAAAGTTGACGGAAGTGACGTCAAAAGAGGAATCTGTACAGTGGTTTTCATATAGACAAATTCCTCTTTCGACGTCACTTCCGTCAATTTTAACGGCAAAAATATCCATGAAGATGAAATTTTCGGCTGAGAAGAGATATTACAAATCCTCTCAGAATGTTCCAATTATTAGTATAAATATGTAAAGTCCCTGAGGATGACATAGGCACTTTAAAAACAGTTGTTATGTTGCAGAACGTTATATTTCTCAAAATATTTAAATGAAGATAGTTCGTTCGTTTTTCCTGTTTTATATTAAAATCAACTCAGAAATTTTATTGGATCGCTACTAACTAAAAATTAAAACGTCAGGATTTTGTGTTTTAAAATCTCAGCGCGCCAGTTGACCATCTTGATTTTTTTTATTAAATTTAAAGTTTTATATATTAGCAACGATAATTGGTAAATTAGAGTTCACATTATTTCGATTTTGATCTTTGTGTAATTGATCAAACACTTCTACGTCTTCTTGAGCCGAGTATTCGTGGTCGGCTGGCTCTTGAAGATCAGGCAAAGTAGTATTAGAGGGGGAAGGAGAGCGTTTTCGACATCGATTAACGACAAATAACACCGCAACGAAGACGACGACGGCAACAGAACAAGCCACAGCGAGAGCATAAGTAGTCGAAGACTGATCCACTTCATTTGACATAGGTAATATTTTTAGATTATTTCCGCGTTGGCTACAACCTTCTTTGGTGCATGCTTGCATCGAGATGACGTAGCGTTGTGTTCTATTGAGCGTAAGAACAAAAGTACTACTATTTAAACTCAGATTAGTCGTCGAGAGTTCAAGCACTTCAACAACGACGGACTCGCTGTAAATAGTCACCATTATGTTAGTCAACACCCCATTCCAGGTCTCCGTCGGTGGTAGCTTCCACGTGATCGTCACATTTCGTGTGTGGCCGTCGTAAGTTGTCGGACAAGTGTCCGAACTACACGTAATCGTGGGTGCCTCGCTCGGGCGTTCTTCGTATAACCTCGTCGTATTACATCGTGGCAGTGAGAACCCCCCGCACTTGTACCGTTGTACAAACAAACAAAATGTGCACCAGTCGTAAGGTTTATAAGGGTTGATCTCTTTGTCGGTCAGTTGTATGGTGGGTGTAGATGGATTATAAATTGTGGCTCTCTTTGGTTCTGTAATCGAGCCCTTTGAGCAGTTGTACAAGTAATAAGCACGGTACGTATTCGCGTACGGTCTATACGATTTATCGATCCAGCTCAATGTAACCTTACGGTGTGTTGTCGTGATGTGGAGGTGTGCTGGGGTAGGAGGGGTAAATAATACTGTTCCTGGTGTCACAGCGGTGCAGGAATGCCATGGCGATAATGTGATAAAGAATGACCATATTTGGCTGCTCACGTCACAGCCTCCAACAGAAGTGACGATGTAAAATGAAACAATATCGTAACCATCGGTAGAAAAAGAACCTTTGCACATTAAACCAACACAGACAAGTTGTGTAGCAGTGCGCCACTCATTCGCTGACTCTTCAACTAACGGATAGTCCTCATCTTTCGGCAACTTATAGACCAACCGGTAACTATACTTCCTTATAGTGTTAGTATGAGACTGCCAAGCTATCTTAATAACATTAAAACCATCTTCCTCTGTATAAACTGGATCACCCACGATCTCTTTTATCGGTTCCGGTGTTATTCCCACCATCACTGAGCGATTCTCGGGTTTTATAAGCGTATCCCGGTTTTTGCTTACGCATGTAAACATACCTGGGCTATGAACCATAACTCGGTTGATCATCACTCTCTTTGCTTGCTTCAATCTTGTTGTGGTCACCAATGGTTTGCCACTGTGGTACCACGTCAATGACCGGCTTTCCAACGCCCTCGAAGCATTCCTGGTCGTATTAATAAACTGACTGCAAGTGATATATCCCGGTGTCTTCCTAGGGTTTAAACATAAACGTTCTGGCGTGACAGTTAAGAAATATTTCCGGAACTTCTGCTCACAACACAACTTTGGCAAGAAACTTATAAGAATAGCCAAGACTGCAATATATGGTGCCTTCAAAGCCATTTGAAACAGTCCAACTTAAAGCATAACATAGATTGACTCAAACGCTCTTTCTCATACCGTCTGAGAGCTCGAATCGGCATAAATATATTCAGTCCTTAATTAATCAACATAACACAAAGAAAAAACTGAAACTGATAAAATTCCGCAACATTATATTATTGCCGCCTGTTGTGCTTTTATACTGTGTAATCGTAACTTCAAATATTCCATTCGCCTATATGGCTATATTTTGTCATATAGCTAATCATTATTGTAGATGTGATTGATGAATCTATAAGACGACAGTAGAGTCATTTTTGTACTACTTGCAGCCTAGGATAAAAGCCGATTATTCGTAACAAGTTAAGATTTGATTCAATTAATATTTGATGCGGACGAGTAAATTTGACATGAACAGCCATCAGTGTCGGCCAAGTTCAGACAGGATCCCTACAATTCTGATTGTCCACAAACGACAAGCATTGCAATGAATGAAAACTAGCTAGCTTAGTTGGGGTTTTGGACAGCTGCCGAATATTTGTTATATAAAATGTCGGAAGGACAAGTTTTTCCCTTGCGGCATATGACGCATGATCAACACTGTACATGCATGTCATTTTCTTGTTTTCACTATTTCGGTGAGCTGCAGTGGGCACCATGCCAGGATAATCACAATAATTGTTAACTCGTTTCAAGTTGCCACCTAGAAACCATGGTAATCAACTAAAACAGAAGCACGGGTGGTGGCTGTCACTATGACTACCATACCATGATTTGAAAAGTATTCATCTCAAAAATGGCTTGGCGAACGAAACGTATTAACTATGGTGTCTAGTCAAGAAGATAATTGCCTTGCAAATAATTTTCAAACAAGCTATTTGCTGGGCAATTATGGCTTTTTTGAAAATTCTTTGCTGAGCAATCATCTTTTTGACTAGACTACGCGGCTTTCCGTCTGCGTGGTATATATCAATAGCTATACAACTATGGTGTATTATAGTGGATATAGATCATACTTCTAATATACGAATCGTTGGAAGCAGATAAGCATAGCCGGAAAGAAATTAAACTTATTAAATTAGACTTATTAAACTTTATAAACTTTATAGTGTTTCTATTTACTAGAAGGGGAGGGGTGAAACTTGGAAACGTTGGAATGTCAGTAAACTTGGAAAATGACATTTTTTTCATTTTTGGTACCAGTAATGGCCCGTATACTTCATGTTAGAGCCACATGATGGTTTGGATTAGCGCTACATGTTAGATTACTACGAGTAGATTGCCACGATCAGTGGGTAGTACAATCACTACAATAGTACATAGGACCAAGTAGAGATTACTGAAATCATTTTTGTTGGAAATGAATGAATATCTTTACATAAATTTCACAGAACTTTCAAACATGACTAAGATTATGCAATCTGCAAACAATTATAAATGGGGACTCAGCCCCCCCCCCCCCCCCCGCCAAATTGACATGGAATTTTAACAAGGGGGGTTCAGCCCCCTCCTGAGTCCCTCCTCCACTACACCACTGTATCCACTATATGGTTAAAGGGCAACTATACGCGTCCAGGTTACTCTAAACATACGTTTATCGTGTTTCATCAGGGCACTCCAAACACTCGAAAACTGAATAAAAACCTCGGGGCTACGTCCTTGGTTTTCATTTGTTTTCTCGTGTTTGGAACCCCTGATGAAACACTCAAACTCGTGTTTGATCTATCACTTCAAGAAACATAAAAATATAATGAAATTATTTGTAATTGTACTACTCGTTATCACTTAAATTGTAATACATTTAACACAATATATGCCACAATATTAATTTATCCAAGTTTATCTGATCGTCCTTGTATCAATTATTTCTATGAATTTATGTGAATCAGAATTAACCTAAAGATGCAATCTCGTTCCCAGAGATGGTGTGACGTACATGTGCATAATGACTTATCGAAAAAGGTTATATATCTTTGTTATTATAAAACCAAATTTAATTTGAATGAAGCATGTGCGTGTGTATTTCCCACAACACGAAATATGTAGAATTTCAAGTGATTTTGTGTGATAATAACAAAGATGTATAACCTTATTTGACAAGTCATTATGCACATGTATGTCACACCATTGTCATTTGCATATTATACAAACTGAAATATCTCAACAACAAAGCAAGGAAATTAAAAACTGCAAAAGATGTTACTCTGTCATTTTAAGTGTTCTTTCAAATAAGACAAACTTAATTTTCGTGTCATAGGCACTTTAAGCCGGTTTTCCACTTGCGAATTTTTTCGCGCGAATCGACATTTCTATTGTAAATATTGAATAGGTTTATAATTAGTTCCAGTCGAGAGCTCATAAAACAAAAGAAAAATTCAATTCGATTCGATTCGCGCGAATTTATTCGCAAGTGGAAAACCAGCTTAACGTGTTAACCTTTTCGCGTGTCGTTTTTTGCGTACGCCAGTTCGACTTTCGTTAGGTAAACAGCTTTAACGAAATTAAAGTGCCTATGTCATCCTCAGGGACTTTGCATATTTATACTAATTGGAACATTCTGAGAAGATTTGTAATATATCTTCTCAGGCGAAAATTTCATCTTCATGGACTTTTTTTGCCGTTAAAGTTGACGGAAGTGACGTCAAAAGAGGAATCTGTAAAGTGGTTTTCATATAGACAAATTCCTCTTTCGACGTCACTTCCGTCAACTTTAACGGCAAAGAAATCCATGAAGATGAAATTTTCGCCTGAGAAGATATATTACAAATCCTCTCAGAATGTTCCAATTATTAGTATAAATATGTAAAGTCCCTGAGGATGACATAGGCACTTTAAAAACAGTCGTTATGTTCCAGAACGTTATATTTCTCAAAATATTTAAATGAAGATAGTTCGTTCGTTTTTTCTGTTTTATATTAAAATCAACTCAGAAATTTTATCGGATCGCTACTAACTAAAAATTAAAACGTCAGGATTTTGTGTTTTAAAATCTCAGCGCGCCAGTTGACCATCTTGATTTTTTTATTAAATTTAAAGTTTTATATATTGTTAGCAACGATAATTAGTAAATTAGAGTTCACATTATTTCGATTTTGATCTTTGTGTAATTTATCAAACACTTCTACGTCTTCTTGAGCAGCGTATTCGTGGTCGGCTGGCTCTTGAAGATCAGGCAAAGTAATACTAGAGGGGGAAGGAGAGCGTTTTCGACATCGATTAACGACAAATAACACCGCAATGAAGACGACGACGGCAACAGAACAAGCCACAGCGGGAACATAAGTAGTCGAAGACTGATCCACTTCATTTGACATAGGTAATATTTTAAGATTATTTCCGCGTTGACTACAACCTTCTTTGGTGCATGCTTGCATCGAGATGACGTAGCGTTGTGTTCTATTGAGCGTAAGAACAAAAGTACTACTATTTAAACTCAGATTAATCGTCGAGAGTTCAAGCACTTCAACAACGACGGACTCGCTGTAAATAGTCACCATTATGTTAGTCAACACCCCATTCCAGGTCTCCGTCGGTGGTAGCTTCCACGTGATCGTCACATTTCGTGTGTGGCCGTCGTAGGTTGTCGGACAAGTGTCCGAACTACACGTAATCGTGGGTGCCTCGCTCGGGCGTTCTTCGTATAACCTCGTCGTATTACATCGTGGCAGTGAGAACCCCCCGCACTTGTACCGTTGTACAAACAAACAAAATGTGCACCAGTCGTAAGGTTTATAAGGGTTGATCTCATTGTCGGTGAGTTGTATGGTGGGTGTAGATGGATTATAAATTGTGGCTCTCTTTGGTTCTGTAATCGAGCCCTTTGAGCAGTTGTACAAGTAATAAGCACGGTACGTATTCGCGTACGGTCTATACGATTTATCGATCCAGCTCAATGTAACCTTACGGTGTGTTGTCGTGATGTGGAGGTGTGCTGGGGTAGGAGGGGTAAATAATACTGTTCCTGGTGTCACAGCGGTGCAGGAATGCGATGGCCCTAATGTGATAAAGAATGACCATATTTGGCTGCTCACGTCACAGCCTCCAACAGAAGTGACGATGTAAAATGAAACAATATCGTAACTATCGGTAGAAAAAGAACCTTTGCACATTAAACCAACACAGACAAGTTGTGTAGCAGTGCGCCACTCATTCGCTGAGTCTTCAACTAACGGATAGTCCTCATCTTTCGGCAACTTATAGACCAACCGGTAACTATACTTCCTTATAGTGTTAGTATGAGACTGCCAAGCTATCTTAATAACATTAAAACCATCTTCCTCTGTATAAACTGGATCACCCACGATCTCTTTTATCGGTTCCGGTGTTATTCCCACCATCACTGAGCGATTCTCGGGTTTTATAAGCGTATCCCGGTTTTTGCTTACGCATGTAAACATACCTGGGCTATGAACCATAACTCGGTTGATCATCACTCTCTTTGCTTGCTTCAATCTTGTTGTGGTCACCAATGGTTTGCCACTGTGGTACCACGTCAATGACCAGCTTTCCAACGCCCTCGAAGCATTCCTGGTCGTATTAATAAACTGACTGCAAGTGATATATCCCGGTGTCTTCCTAGGGTTTAAACATAGACGTTCTGGCGTGACAGTTAAGAAATATTTCCGGAACTTCTGCTCACAACACAACTTTGGCAAGAAACTTATAAGAATAGCCAAGACTGCAATATATGGTGCCTTCAAAGCCATTTGAAACAGTCCAACTTAAAGCATAACATAGATTGACTCAAACGCTCTTTCTCATACCGTCTGAGAGCTCGAATCGGCATAAATATATTCAGTCCTTAATTAATCAACATAACACAAAGAAAAAACTGAAACTGATAAAATTCCGCAACATTATATTATTGCCGCCTGTTGTGCTTTTATACTGTGTAATCGTAACTTCAAATATTCCATTCGCCTATGGCTATATATTTTGTCATATAGCTAATCATTATTGTAGATGTGATTGATGAATCTATAAGACGACAGTAGAGTCATTTTTGTACTACTTGCAGCCTAGGATAAAAGCCGATTATTCGTAACAAGTTAAGATTTGATTCAATTAATATTTGATGCGGACGAGTAAATTTGACATGAATCAGCCATCAGTGTCGGCCAAGTTCAGACAGGATCCCTACAATTCTGATTGTCCACAAACGACAAGCATTGCAATGAATGAAAACTAGCTAGCTTAGTTGGGGTTTTGGACAGCTGCCGAATATTTGTTATATAAAATGTCGGAAGGACAAGTTTTTCCCTTGCGGCATATGACGCATGATCAACACTGTACATGCATGTCATTTTCTTGTTTTCACTATTTCGGTGAGCTGCAGTGGGCACCATGCCAGGATAATCACAATAATTGTTAACTCGTTTCGAGTTGCCACCTAGAAACCATGGTAATCAACTAAAACAGAAGCACGGGTGGTGGCTGTCACTATGACTACCATACCATGATTTGAAAGTATTCATCTCAAAAATAGCTTGGAGAAAGAAACGTATTAACTATGGTGTCTAGTCAAGAAGATAATTGCCCTGCAAATAATTTTCAAACAAGCTATTTGCTGGGCAATTATGGCTTTTTTGAAAATTCTTTGCTGAGCAATCATATTTTTGACTAGACTACGCGGCTTTCCGCCTGCGTGGTATATATCAATAGCTATACAACTATGGTGTATTATAGCCGTGGATATAGATCATACTTCTAATATACGATCGAATCGTTGGAAACTTAGCAGATAAGCATAGCCGGAAATAAATTAAACTTTATAGACACTAGTGTTTCTATTTACTAGAAGGGGAGGGGTGAAACTTGGAAACGTTGGAATGTTAAACTTGGAAAATGACATTTTTTCCATTTTTGGTACCAGTAACGGCCTATACTTCATGTTAGAGCCACATGATGGTTTGGATTAGCGCTACATGTTAGATTACTACGAGTAGATTGCCACGATCAGTGGGTAGTACAATCACTACAATAGTACATAGGACCAAGTAGAGATTACTGAAATCATTTTTGTTGGAAATGAATGAATATCTTTACATAAATTTCACAGAACTTTCAAACATGACTAAGATTATGCAATCTGCAAACAATTATAAATGGGGACTCAGCCCCCCCCCCCCCCCAAATTAACATGGAATTTTAACAAGGGAGGCTCAGCCCCCTCCTGAGTCCCCCCTCCACTACACCACTGTGTCCACTATATGGTTAAAGGGCAACTATACGCGTCCAGGTTACTCTAAACATACGTTTATCGTGTTTCATCAGGGCACTCCAAACACTCGAAAACTGAATAAAAACCTCGGGGCTACGTCCTCGGTTTTCATTTGTTTTCTCGTGTTTGGAACCCCTGATGAAACACTCAAACTCGTGTTTGATCTATCACTTCAAGAAACATAAAAATATAATGAAATTATTTGTAATTGTACTACTCGTTATCACTTAAATTGTAATACATTTAACACAATATATGCCACAATATTAATTTATCCAAGTTTATCTGATCGTCCTTGTATCAATTATTTCTATGAATTTATGTGAATCAGAATTAGCCTAAAGATGCAATCTCGTTCCCAGAGCCCACGTTCCCCACCCGGGAAACGAGAGACTCTGGGATAATCCGTTCACGCCATCACAGGATTCTTGTTATCCGGAAGAAGAGTTATACAGAGTTCACTGTCTTCATCAGCCAATGAAATATCGATGTGAAACGGATTATCCCAGAGTCTCTCGTTTCCCGGGTGGGGAACGTGGGCTCTGGGCCGGGAACGAGATTGCTAAAGATGCAGAACATAAAAAAGTACCACGTGACACTACGACAGATCTCGAATATCCCGGACAATATCATTACACTTACATTTCATTATATACTTTAATTGGATAGGAACTGTTAGATAATACAATTTGTTGGAAAATACTACCATTTGCGATCAACCGTTAGGCGTGAGAGTTCAAACGCGTTTGTTTCAAACGTGCAAGTTTAACTGGAAGATTTTGACGTTTTAACGATAGCCTGATGAAATACACGCCATTTTTTGACAGGTGATTGATTGGGGTATTGTTGAAACGTGAAATTTTCCAGTTAAACTTGCACGTTTGAAACGCAAACAAACGCGTTTGAACTCTCACGCCTAACGGAACGGTACGGTTGTATTGATTGACATAATACATTTTATACTCGGAGTTCATCGACTTAGTCTCGTTACATGTCGTGGACTATCACGTGATTCTTCTTGAAACTCGTGCAGCGTGCGCGAAGTGAAGATGGAGGGAACTTTAAACTTCTTATTCTGTGCCGTGTTTTAAACAGTCTTTTAATCAAGTTTTAAGGTAATATGTTATTACTAGCCGCTTTTGTGACACTATTTTAATAGTTATTTGAGTGTTTGTTGGGGTTTTATCGAATTAAATGGCGAATAATTATATGAAAGCCTTCGGCCATGCGAGAAGTCCGCCCTTTAAACTGAAGCCTGTTCTTTAAATTGACGTCGTTTTAAAACTTCTGTGAACTAGAAAACGTATGAGTTATCGAATTTAAAGATGTACCAAACGTTGTATAGCATTTATTTAATAAAAGTTTGGCATTTAACTTGATACAGATTCATAGAAACACAGAAGAGATCGGACGAGAAGGCAAAAGGAAATCCAAAATGGCCGCCATGAAAACGTTTAGCCGTACTATATTATGGGAAAAGTTGCAAGCATAAATATATAAATATATGTACATTACACACACAAACATTTTTAAATGTACTCTACAATGTTAAATATGATTAAAGTTTATTTTGATTTTTATATTTTTATTAAATAGTTGTGCATGTTTGTCCTCAAACCAAAAATAAAATTGATTTTGTACTAATTTTTTTTTAAATTTCTTTAGACAGTTGATACAGTTGGAAAATAATCAGCACATGATACCACAGATTTCACCAAAATACGTCACCAAAAGATACCAAAATACCACAAAAGAGGATGGAAATGAAAAAAAGATGGAAATGGAAAAAAGAGCAGTATTTAAAGGCATATAAAGATTGAGAATATTTCTGCATTTTTAGTAAGTTACTCTTTAAAAATATCTGGTATTAGGCCACATAAGAAAAAGTCCTTGATTCTTGTCACTGCCTGATTGTATTTCGAGTTTCACATGGACAATTTTCTGTATTTTGTTATGAAATATAAATCTACCACCCAACCAAGAAAATGAAAATTAAATTTTTATATCTTATATTTGATTTTTCTTGCCCGAAGTCCGGTATTTTGGAAAAAAATTTTGGTTTGTAATTTCTAAACTGATTATTTATATTTTTAAACAAAGAAACACCTCCATTTTTGAGACATTTTATAATTATAGAATATTTTTATACAAAAAATACAATATAAACCTCTTTCCTTCTATACATTTTCAAAATGTATAGAAGAATCAAGGATTTTTTTATGTGACCTAAATTTGGTTGTACTCCGATAGAGGACTGTGCTTAAAGCCCTAATCAAACAAGAACGCAAGTCACCGCAAGTTGGCAGTCACGCTATCTCAGCCAGCCCCTCTGAATAGTTTCCCGAAAATATCATGTACCGTGACAAAGTTAAAACTTGTTTAAAACACTCATGGAACCTTTATTTTGTTAATTTGGGTGTTCAAACGACCACCACAGAAATTCTGACTGCCAACTTGCGATGACTTGCATTCTCGTTTGATTAGGGCTTAAAACAGGAGTATTTTATTCCTAAAAATCCCAGCAGTTTACTTGCTATAAGTTTACTCGACTTTTAGGGGTGCACTGTAACTTGGTTGTAGCCATTATTCTACAGATTATTCTAAAATTCTGTTCTGGTTGGAACTTCAGTGAAACAGAAACTTTTTCTAGACTTTGAAATAGCCGTGTTTTTAAGATTTTCTGCAATTTAAAGTTTTTTGACAATAATCAAAACAGCTCCACAACAATTTGGTAAAATTAGAAAAACATTATTGTAAAAAAGTGTTTTCTATGTTCCAGCCAAAAACTTTATTAGTTTCAGTTATGGTCAGAACTTTAAAACTGTTCCAGTGCATCCCCACTTTTTGGAAGGTTTGGTATTAATTAATTTTCTGGTGTGATGGGTGTTTTATTGTTTGCTGTTTTGTTTGAATGCAACATTTTGACGACTTTTGATACACCCAATTTCGATGCGCGCTCTTTCTATGCCTCCATGATCAACTGATGGATTCAACATGAGTTGATGCCAGCATTTAGCTGTTTAACTGTATAAAATTAGGCAGTTGAACAAACCTGATCTGTTTTCAATACCCTGATCTGTTTTCAATACCAATTTACCCCTATATTCTGAAGAAGAAAAGCCTGCAGCCTGTCCAAAAGGTTTGATGATCTTGATCTGTACCATCGTCTTCATGTTTTTCAAATTGGTAACAGAAGAATGGAACCACAAAAGAATGGAGCCACAGAATAACTGAACTCTGAAAGAAAATGGCAGTTTATAATAAGCTGGTGTCTACAGCTAAAAGTGTTTAATATTTCCGTGCAGAGCTTATTTTGACAGACATTGTTGAATGCTAAAATGTGTAATGTACTTTGGATTGTGTGTATGAAGAAAAATTGTTTCATCTCCTTTCTTTGTTGTACTACAATTTTATTACTTTACAATTAAGTCATTCTAGTTGTAGGATGAGGCAGTTTCTATTTAAAACAACAAAAAAACGATATTCTGAAATGAAAATGCAGTTTCTATTTAAAACAACAAAAAAACGATATTCTGAAATGAAAAGGCAGTTTCTATTTAAAACAACAAAAAAAACGATATTCTGAAATGAAAATAAACAATATATATATATATATATATATATATATATATATATCTGTTAAGTTGATTTTGAAAAAACAGTTTATTTCTATGCAATTCTTTATTAATCACATAATTATTCAATTATAAATATTTTTGGAATGGATTTCTTTTTCATTTGGATTGTATTGATTTCTAGTACTTGTACAACTAGGGTGGAGATGGAGTATTTATTCTTGTAAAGTAAATACATGTAGACTACAGTAGTTTGACATTTTGACTGTGCATAATATCTGACATGTTCAGAGTTGTGATAAAACTTCTTTCATAATAAATTAAGATAAGACTGAAGCAATCTGAAAGAACATTACGATTTGAAAACGAAGATAAGCTGTTTTGTATGAAATAAGTTTTATTCTGACTCAGAACTTATTGGATTTGTGCATAGCAAAGATGTTGAACTTGCAGATTACATGTAAGTTATAAATTAGATCTTAATTATTGCATGGTTTGTTAAATACATGGTCCAGTTGTTTGAGCAAGTCGTGCTGCTGCATCTTTTCTATTTGAATTTAAACAAAACAACAAAGTGATGGGCTTAAATGAAGTTTTTATTAACTAGTACTTGTGCAAAAATTGTCCAAAACATTTTGAGTTTGATCACAGAACCAACGAAAATATGCGACTCCGGTACAGAACGTGGAAAATCAAAACGCCTTAAGTGCATCTATAATACAGAACCATAGCCAAATATTCATTGGTTTTGGAAGAAGGAGAAGAGATTCCCATGATTACGAGAAACCATTCTATGGACCATAGATCTACAGATCTTTGCTAGAGAATACTTGTTTCTATACTGTAGGAGTTCAATCATAATATTATTCCAATGCGCCTCATACAAGCGAATTTTTGAAACATTTTGCAATAAATTCTAAAGACAATTAGTTAAGCAAAGTATCATAATTATGCATACAATGTATCAGACAACTGGGCCAAGTATGAACAGACATAATAATCTTAACTTATAATGCTCTGAAATGACTATTTATTATGATGAAAAATTGAATGCAAAAGTCTGGAGTTATTCATAGAAATGTCGGGATTTATGATTAATAGTAAGAACAATGGAACTCTTACTAAAATATATACATACTGTAGGTTTAGCAGACCATCAACATCGAAAAATATCATTGCCGAACATCCAATAGTTTTTGCGATATGGATGCTGGACACTTTTGGATTAAGCTAGTCTTTGAACTACAGTAGGCCAGAAAGTCTGAGGCATTTTCTTTCTAATTCTATTTCTAGTTCATCATTATAGCCTCTGTTTTTCTTTTCTTTTATTCTGCTACTAAATTTCCATCAATTATTTTACGTTTAGAATAATTATAACTTTGTTCAATTGTCACTGTGTTAAATATACTTTTCAAGAGCATTATAATAATTTTGTACTTTAGTTAATTATTTTGCGGATTCAGTTAAAAAATTTACACTACGTGATCAAATACTAAGACACGTAGTCCCCTGGCACCTGAAAACCCAACTGTCAATAAAATGACCCCTGCCCAGTGTTATTGTTCTTGAACTTGTGACAGTGCAAAGTGGAATATTGTAAGCTGGTTTAACTGAAGATGGTATACACTGCTACAGTAATCGGAATTATGTTTGTTTTGATGGGGGATAGGCTCAATAATTCATTGTAATTTTATTAGCAACCATGTATTTCATCCCAAAATTTATGCCTGTTTGGATTTTATTCATTTGAAGTCGGAAAGGTGTTATTTATGTTGCTTAATATGTAATCACTGGATTGCTTATGCCGCACTTTTTATTTTGAAGAAACAGACAGAGACTTCCACTTTCCTACAGTCGCTATACTCTCCCACATGAGCGCAACACCCACAAATCACTACAACACCCACACATCACTACAACACCCACACATCACTACAACACCCACAAATCACTACAACACCCACACACGACTACAACACATATGACTACCAAACCCATACATCACTACAACACACACACATCACTACAACACACACACATACATAACCACAACACTCTGATAATAAATCAGACAGTTAATAATAGGTGAACTCAGTGACAAAAACAGTTTACCTGACTCAAAAGACAACCACCGCTGATGCCGTCGACTTGGAATGTCAGTCACTGCCTACAACAATCTTTCTTATGACTTATATACACTAAGTTAGACAAGCAACTTCCACGAACATCTACTGATATTCCTATAGGTTCAAACCATTTACTTCATAGCTTCACAACTGTCAAGACTACAGTAGACGAGCATGCCATTTCACTAAGAAATATACCATTCTTCAGTTTTAACCTAATTTAACAATGTTCCACTATGTACCAAAGAATTGCACAATGACTAATTGAAAAACCTATAACCAATGAACTAAATTATGTGTAATAGCCAATGTGATTTGTACACAGTTCGGCGGACTGAGCTACCATTTTGGTAGAGCTCAAGTGTCACTTGTTGAACGAAATGGAAACTAATATAGATCAGTTTTGTGGAAACGTAAAATATTTATTTAAATATTATACGTGGTGTTTCCACAAAACTTACCTATATTACATTATTGCCATGAAAACTTTCAAAGAATTAAAATGGAAACTATTCTAAACGACCGATTTTTAGTGTACTTTTGTCAAAACGTTTTAGTAACAAAATTATAGAACAAAATTATAGAACAAACTATCTGCATGGTGAAACAAATTTGTTTGATGAGCAAACTTACTTTTCCTGGATGACTTCACCTCTTTTGTCAGTCGTGAAAATTTAAGTAAATGAAAAAAGAAAGGATCTTAATTAAAGCAGATGAATAGGAAAACGTCAACGTAAACGTTTTAAAAAAAATCGTTTATTTGAAATTATTGGGAAGATTTGATATTTTTTTAAGATTGAAGTTTACAATAGATAAGATTTAATAACTTCGTTTTCTTATAGGTATTAGGTTTAAATTTGCCCAATTGAAAACCAGGGTTCTGCTCAAAATATCATTCATTGCTAAAAATCTAGACAGTTCACCAACTTTTTCGCTTTGCACTCTATTTTTTATACTTTCGGATAAAAAATAATACTCTATAGACTGGTTTCCAATCAGTAAATTTTCTTTGGATAAGAACGGACAGGACATTTTTCTTTATCTTGCGAGCTCTCGGATGGTAGAAATGATTCAAGACATTGGAAACTTTCCGGTCGGTCCTTGTATGAGGAATATTTTTCTGAATGGAAACTGGTCTTTGGTGTGTTTGTTCAGCAAGTGACATTGCCCTTTTAAACCTGTTCAAACAATGTTTGGTTAGAACTAAGTTTTTTATACATTACATTATTTTTTCATTGGTTTTTGGTTATATCAAGTCATTGTCATTCTTTATTGGGTTGAATCATAATATAAGAGAGCAAATGGCGTTTTTGGACTTTGGTTTTTCAACAAGTAAGTATCATACTTAAAGAGATTGTTTTGTTTTTTTAACCCGACTTGAGTATTGTGTTATCCAAAGACTTTTTCTCCCGAATCGTCTATCTTTCATGCACTTTTCCTTCAACACTAAGACAAGAAAAAAAGACAAATTATGCCGCTAAAGATTTTTGAATTTATTAGCATTTGGTTTTGATCAGGTTAAAAAGATTTGAAAGTTCTGGAAAATTAATTTAAAATCAAGAAAGACCTGAAAAAAGGGGTAGGTGCATGGCAGAATTAGGATTACTAACAGTTGGCACTATTTCTTCGATTAGGATTTTTTGCTATAATAAATGTTAACACCTACCATCATAAGTTTATTTCTCTTGGGTTTCGGTATTTCACTGACCCAACTTCCCTAACAGAAAACTAGTTATTTGGGTTAAGACCCCCTTGAAACCATTGCACGGTTACTTAAATAATTCTCTGTTACACAGTCCTTACACGGGTTGCATTGGAATTACTCTTGAGAAATGCTTGGCTGGAATCTTTTTCGTCTTAAATGGAATTGATGTGCACATTTTGGATGAACTCTTTAGTTAAAAAAATAATAATTTGTTTATGTGCAATTTATTTAAAGCTTTGTCCATGCACATAAATTTCAAAAATGTCAAAATTTAAACATGAATGAAAACGACTGTTCACCTAACCAGTAACTTTAAAGGTAAATGCAAAGGACATTGTTTTCTCAGTTCCATCCAGAACATCAAAATCTGATTTAGTGCATTCCCAGTATCAACCCATCCATTTTCTGAAATCTTCTTTGGATAATACAATACTACCTTGAATTATTTTAAAGTTAAAGTTGTATGTTGCTGCTTAAACGTGATGAAATATATTCCGACTTTTAATACTGATAGTTATCCTTTAGTCAAAAGGCTTTAATTTATATGTTTACATCGAATTATAATTTTTGAGTTAAATCTTTGGTTTCTGGTATTTTAAGTTTAGGAGAAAATAAAGAATCTTGTTATTTTGGATGAGGAATGTTTACCAAATTATCTTCTAGGAGCGCTTCAATGTTTTAAATCTATCACTTAAAAAAGACAACTTGTGTTCTATAGATATTTCAGTCAAAAATGGTTTAGTCATTATTGGAATTTATATTTGGCAAGATTGATTCGGCTGCTTTTCGAAATATATAATGTAGTAATACGTTTGACAGACTCTAACTTGCCTTTCGGTATTCCAGAGAAGCTTTCATCACGTTTAAGTACTAACGTTTGCAATAATTATTCTTTAGCTTTAAGTTATCAAGTGTTGGGTCAAAAAAATCTTGAGAAAAAACATGGCTGCTACAAATTGCATTTGTTTCATACTAAGGAAGCTTTTTCTTTGAAAGTTACTCGAAAGAAATTTGTAAGCAGCCATGTTCTGTCTATACTTTGTGCAAATAAACACTGGTTTGCTGTTATATTTTATGTGAACAACAGCGCTCTTCGTTTCAGATCTTAAGGTCTTTCTTTGCACAATTAATCTCTGAGTATGGTACTTAACTGGGGGAAAACTAAGTTCTATTTGGCTATCAATAAACGGCTTCGTTTTGCAAAGATTTAATACCGGTGTCCAATTGCATTGATTGCTGGTTTGGTATTGAATTCTTTGTTAAACATTGCTGTTATTGATTGCTATATGAATATGGCTTTTGTTGCCATTTGTTGATCACAATGTTGACAAAAGCAATGTTCACTTCGCCATGCATTCTCTGTTCTCTTCTATAATGATTCTCGCCAATACACAAGTTCTCTTTTATAATTGTTTATTGAAATGCTAATAAAGTGTTTACAAATTACTCATGACTACTTTGTATTAATATATTCAATTCCCATGGGAATTAACTATTATATTAAAGTTAAAACTGCCCCGGCTGACTCCCCAAGTGCTGCTCTTACTTTGAGTTGGAGTAGCAATATGCTAATCCAACTCAAAGCAAGAGCAGCACTTGGAGAGTCAGCCGGGGCAGTAAAGAGAACACCAACTTCAACAATTGTGAAGCTGGCATTCACTTGAGAGCAGCAGCATACCTTGCAAAGCAAAACGTTAGCAACTAAACACAGCATGAGCGTAAGCACTTACTAAGTACTGTGTACTTAGCGAGTACTTACAGCTCAGCTAGTGCAAACTAAACATGCAAACTAAACATGCAAATTTGTAATCCCTCCACCGAAATTAATTATGCCAAATCTACAAAGCATGCAAGACCCACTGCCCAACTAGTCCCTAGCTCCTGCCTTAACTTCCTCGTCCTACCTAGCTGCCTCATCCTACCTAGCTGCCTCGTCCTACCTAGCTGCACACCACTCGTTATTTTCACTTCTACCACCATCAGACAATCACAGAGACACTCACCTAACCATCCCCCCAGCCACTACCCCCTCCCCTCCCCTCCCTTTTGCCTTAACCCTTTCCTACACTCACCCGCCATACTCAACAAACATGCACATTCCTCACTTTTATCTAAAAATTACAGTAATAAAAAAAATAAAATAAAATAAATTACGTTATAATTTAGCTAACTTAACCCACCTATAATTTACTAAAAATTTTGCAATACCATTTCGAAAAAAGTTGTCCTACACAGCATGCAGAGGCCCTAGGTCAATACTGAACCGCTTAAAATGGTATGATAGTTGCTCTCACGATACATTATTTTACCAGATCAAAGAGGATTTCTATTATATTAAAGGGCCCTGATCAGCTAACACCCATGTTTTTGTTTTCATATGAAATAATTATTAGAAAATAAATAGAAAATACATTGACTGGGTCAAAACAGTAAATACTATTATGGGTGTTAGCTGAGTTGGACATTTAAACAAGTAATATATTATATCATGTTTGCAGGAATCTTTTTGTCGTCACACTGGTCCATTAACAACTAATATACCTCATTAAAATTCATTTTTACTATAATCTTACTTCCGTTGATGTCAAACCAGGTCTGATTAGAACTAATCATACCCGGTTTGACGTCAACGGACGTGACAACAAAAGAAATTCCCGCAAACATGTTATTACAAAGGAATAGCATAAAAAGAGGTGCATTAGCTTTTAAACGTTTGGCACTTGGAAATTTTACCAAATGTCCCTCATCGAGTGGAATGTTTAATCAGCCTAATGGAATTTTACTAAATGACCCGAATTGAGCGGGACGTTTAGCTATAATACACCTCTTTTTATGCTATCACTTATAATTATTGTAAAAACAAAACAGAAAAATGTCAGCTCCTTTATGCTTATTGTTTACATCAGCAGTGGTGAGGCCACAGGGGGGGGGGGGGGTCCAGACCCCCCACTTTTCTTTAAGACCAATTTTCTAATTCTTCCAAACCTGATGAGAAACTGTTGGGCAATGTCTCCCACCTGCACTTCGTGGACCCCCCACTCAGTTTATGCTGGCCTCACCGCTGTACATGAGTAGTTACATGTATTGTGATAATTAGACTATGCATGAGCATTGCAAGTAAAAATGAAAATGAGACTACCAAAATTTGTGAAGGAGAAACTAGGATTTTCAAGGAACTCATTCAGTGTTTTCGAAACAAGCCACTGGCTGACATATTCAACAAAAACCTCTATATATATATTTGTCAAAACTTAACTTCCACATGAGAAAATTCAAACATATGTTACTCCTGTGTACTAATTGTACAGTACTCTCAACAGTTGAAAATACTGATTGATAGTTGTGTGTGTTGATTAAATCTCTAGTTTTTCCTGCATACATTTAAGCAGCTTTATTTTTTAACCGAAAAGGAACTCAGACTGTTTTTATGAAAAAGGATTACGGTACTGAATTTATTTTTTTATCTTAACCCTTTAACTCCCACCTTGTAAGGATCGAGGTCTTCCCTTGATGAGTAAAATCATCTGGCGTCTCTGACAGAGTAAAAAAGTAAAAAGTGCCAAATGGCCACCGATGATAATGAAAGGGTTAAGGAGATAGTTTATTAACCCTTTAACTCCCACCATGTTGGAGGTCTAGCTTCCCTTGACGAGTAAAATCATCTGGCGTTAGACAGAGTAAAAAATAAAAAGTGCAAAATGGCACCGATGGGAATGAAAGGGTTAAAACATTAGTTGCCTTAGTAATGCTTACTATTCTTTGGTAATTATATTATTTATAAAAATTGCTTTTTTAGATCTTTGAAAGAAAGAAAGAAAAAAGCTAACAAAAAACAAAGAAAAATTAAAGGTAAGGGTCCTCTTTGATCTTAGTATAATGTATCAACTACTGAACTAAATTACATTGAGAAACTCACACTTGTTGCCTTGCTTGACTGTGCTGCTCCTGGTCCATCTGGGCTGGGTCTTGGTCCATCGAGGCTGGGTCTTGGTCCATCTGGGTTGGGTTTTGGTCCATCAGGGCTGCGTCTGGGTCCATTGGGGCTGGGTCTTGGTCCATTGAGGCAGAGTCTTGGTCCATCGAGGCTGGGTCCGTGCTCCATTGGGCTCGGCTACTGATCCATCAGGTCTATGTCTTGGCCCATGGTTGTGTACAGGTATCTTTTTAGGCAAATTTTGAACCTGGAATGATCAGTTAATATAAACTATTAGAAATGCTATTGAACTATATAATCATATAAAAAAAAAATAGAATATAGAATAGAATATTTTAATTACTGTCAAGTTTGTTTGAAGGTAGAGTCAGAATAGTTGTGATTGGTTTGGTTTTTTAAAAAATATTGGCTTATTGCCATGGTTGTTACTGTACTGTTAGAATAGTTATTGTGCTGTATTGGTTGTTCTGTAATGGCCATAGCAAGCACTAAAAATACTTGTAGCTTATTAGTTCAGCATTGAGGTTTGAAGTTTTGGAAAAAAGTATGAACTACCCATAAATCAAAGCATTTCAGCATGGTGTTGATCCAATGAGAGGACATGGAAGAGACTAATTATTATGATCGATGAATATAAAAAACAATAAAACTACAAAACCTATCATAAACTACATGTATAATTTTACCCATAATAAATGTTGGTTTAATTAACCTATGATGGATTTTACAGTTGATTTTATACTACTTTACAGTGGAGTGTTACAGTTGAGGGAGTTGCAATGCAAAGTTTGTTAGAAATTGAATTGCACTCATTTTGATTGGACAATGTACTGTAGTTGCCAAGTTCTGAATGATCAACAAACTTCACAGTACCCCACAGTGGAGTGATATGAAATCAACTGCAATTTTAACCATACTACAATTCTATATTTCATAAATACTAATTTTAACATATCATAAAGCTTAATTTTAACCCATAAATCTTAATTTTAACCTGTCATAAATCTTAATTTTCACTAATTATAAATCTTAATTTAACCTATCATAAATCCTACATGTAATTTTAACCTGTCATAAATCTTAATTTTAACCAGTCATAAACCTTAATTTTAACTTGGCATAAATCATAATTTGAACCTACCATACATTTTCATTTTAACCTGTTATAAATCTTAATTTTAACCTGCAATAAATCTTCATTTTAACCTATCGTAAATCTTAATTTTAACCTATCGTCAATCTTAATTTTAACCCATCACAAATCTTAATTTTAATCCATCATAAATCTTAATTTTAACCCATCATAAATCTTAATTTTAACCTGACAAATCTTAATTTTAACCTAACATAAATAACATCAAAAATCTTAATTTTAACCAACAATAGATCTTATTTTGAACCTGTCATCAATGTTAATTTTAACCTGTCATCAATCTTAATTTTACCCTGTCATAAATCTTAATTTTGACCCATCATCAATCTTAATTTTAACCTGCCATAAATGTTAATTTTAACCCATGATAAATCTTAATTTTAACTTACCATAAATCTTTATTTTAACCTGTCATAAATCATAATTTTAACCTACCATAAACCTTACTTTTAACCTGTTATAAATCTTAACTTTAACCTGTTATAAATCTTAATTTTAACCTGTCATAAATCTTAATTCTAACCCATCATAAATCCTAATTTTAACCTGTCATAAATCTTAATTTTAACCTGTCATAAATCTTAATTTTAACCTGTCATAAATCCTAATTTTAACCTGTCATAAATCTTAATTTGAACCTGTCATAAATCTTAATTTTAACCTGCCATAAATAACCTTTCAAAAATCTTAATTTTAACCAAACACAGATCTTAATTTGAACCTGTCATAAATCTTAATTTTAATCTACCATAACTCTTAATTTTAGCCTGTCATAAATCTTAATTTTAACCTACCGTAAATCTTAATTTTAACCTACCATAAATCTTAATTTTAACCTGTCATAAATCTTAATTTTCACTTATCATAAATCTTAATTTTAACCTACCATAAATAACCTATCAAGAATCTTAATTTTAACCAACCACAGATCTTAATTTGAACCTGTCATAAATCTTAATTTTAATCTACCATAACTCTTAATTTTAGCCTGTCATAAATCTTAATTTTAACCTGTTATAAATCTTAATTTTAGCCTGTCATAAATCTTAATTTTAACCTGTCATAAATCTTAATTTTAACACATCATAAATCTTAATTTTAACCCATCATAAATCTTAATTTTAACCTGTCATAAATCTTAATTTTGACCCATCATAAATCTTAATTTTAACCCATCATAAATCTTAATTTTAACCTGCCATAAATCTTAATTTTAACCCGTCATAAATCTTAATTTTAACCCATCATAAATCTTAATTTTAACCCATCATAAATCTTAATTTTAACCCATCATAAATCTTAATTTTAACCTGCCATAAATCCTAATTTTAACCCATAAATCTTAATTTTAACCCATGATAAATCTTAATTTTAACCTGCCATAAATCTTACTTTTAACCTGTCATAAATCATAATTTTAACCTACTGTACCATAAACCTTACTTTTAACCTGTTATAAATCTTAACTTTAACCTGTCATAAATCTTAATTCTAACCCATCATAAATCATGATTTTAACCCATCATAAATCTTAATTTTAACCTGTCATAAATCATAATTTTAACCTACGATAAACCTTAATTTTAACGTGTTATAAATCTTAATTTTAACCTGTCATAAATCTTAATTTTCACTTATTATAAATCTTAATTTAACCTATCATAAATCCTAATTTTAACCTGTCATAAATCTTAATTTTAACCTACCATAAATAACCTATCAAGAATCTTAATTTTAACCAACCACAGATCTTAATTTGAACCTGTCATAAATCATAATTTTCATCTACCATAAACCTTACTTTTAACCTGTAATAAATCTTAATTTTAACCTGTCATAAATCTTAATTTTAACCTTATCGTATTAATGAACATACAGTAGTTGACATTTCTTAAATTTTCTACTGAAGCCTGAATACATTGGAACTAAACAATTTCTGGCTAGAACTAGGCGGCCAGAATCAGAGCTCTTTCTTACTTTCAATTTGGTATAAAAAAAAACCCCAACTTTTTGTCTGCTTAAATTTTGACATTTTGGAATTTTTGTTTGAAGATTGTCAAAAAAACTTCAATGCATGACATTTCTTAAAATGATTTTGTAACTACAGTAATTAGTTAAAATAAAGATACCAGTAATATACAATTTAATTTTTTAAGTTCTTATTTCAACAGAGTATTTTGGATGTACATGTACATGTAAAGAAAAATATGGGTGTTGGCTGTCTGACCTTTTGGTTGTGATTTTTTTCTTTCTTAAAGATAAATTATAATTTTTTTTTTATCACAACAAAGTGAGGTTCAGACTTTCAATTTGCTTGCTATGGCTGTTGTCCAGTATTGTTGTTGAAATAGGGATCAGTTTTGTCATCTTAATGTCATAGAAATTATTTCTTCTAAGCTCACCATTTGTGAAGTCCATTAGAAAATAGTCCTAGGTCCAAATTTGGGTGTGGTTTGAAAACTTGGGTAGCTGTTGTTCCAAGGTCTTTAAACTTGAAAAGTTATCTAATCTGCAAATAAGAGTTAAATTTTTTTAGAATTCTATTCATTACAAATTTATCAAATTAAGTATGCAAGTTAAGTAGTTTGAGAAAAATAGTTAATAATAGCTTAACACTAAATAACAACTTAATGCTGATAAAACATGACTTGTAGTCAAAACTTGTCAGACTCAAAAATGTACTCTTGATACCAGTTAAATAACCAGTAGCTCAATGGTTAGAGTGATTGACTAGTTCTCACAAGGTTGCAAGTTCAATCCCTGGTTGGGAACTCTAGTACTTAAAACTTGAGCCACAAACTGAAAAGTTTAAATTAAGTAAGTGTAACTATTGCTTGCATTTTTAAACTGTTATAGCTTTTTACACTAATAATCCTCTTACCTTGAATCATGATATTTTGAAGCAGTACTAGTCATTTTGGTGGGTTGATGTAGGGTTGTTAAATTTTTCTTGACAACTTCTCCTTTTGTCTGTTTTATTTCATTCTGTTGTTGGTTTAAAATAAAGAAAAAACTCAAAAAATTAAAATAAAAAATAGGCAAAATAAAAATTATTTAAGTTCCTAATTACAATACACAGAAGGGTAATTGGTTAACAGTTAATAAAATTTTAAAAGTGGATTAAAGAAGTGAAGGGAAATGAAATGAAAGATTGAGAAAGTTGGATGGTGGTATTAGCTTACATGTACTGTAGCTGGGTGAGCTAGGAACAAATTAATTTTCTAAAGGCAGTTACTTATTGTAGTCTTGTAATAGTATTACAACATTAAATTGTAATAAACTTGTATAATGTTAGCAATTTAGCATTACAGTTAGCAAGGTTGTTAGTTGAAATAAAATTATACGAATAATTAATTAGATTAGTCGATTTGACCAAACCAAGAAAATCCATTTTTCTTAAAGTTAAGGAAAACGTTCAGAAATATTTTCAATATAAACTTTTACTTACAAGATTGCAAAAATCTCGTATGATTGTTCTTCATTGTCATTAAAACCAAGTTTTTTCCAACATTTTCGATCATGAAAGGAGCCGCCGCCATCTTGCCTTCGGCCACATGGTCTTCTTGTTAAGCCATTTTTTCGCTAAGTATTACCACCAAACACTCTCCAAACCTCAATTTCGGCATCCTGGACGTCCTACGGTGTCACTGTTGAAATGTGAAGGATTCATCTTTCGTTTTATACTGCTATTTTCTCGTCAAACTCATCATTGTGGTTCCGTACGAAGACACCCTTCCGCCATGTTTGCTTCTTCTCGGCTTTGGATTAGTTACTAGCCCCCCTGGCCGTGCTCATTGTGTGTATATGTTATTGTTATACTGGCAGTTTAGAAGCTAAAATAAGGTTTTAAAGTATTTTCCTTGCAAATACAGCCATCATATTTACTAAAATTATATCGTTCTTGCCTGTACTTGTTGTGTAATCGTTTAAAAATCGTCTTATTGACGTTTTCCCTTATTTTTTTTTTTGTGTTTATTTTTTATAGGCGGAAGCACTATCCCGATTATACAGTGGTTTTTAACGACCAGCCTGTTGGCTGAGTGGTCACTGGCGCTGACGAAGGCGCGGACCCGGGTCGGACACTGGGGCAACGCCCTATATGAAAAACAACTTCCATCTTCAGTCAGACAGGCATAAGCTTGCATGTTCAGATGGAAAGTTGGTAAAAACAACTTCCGTCGTCAGATGGAAGTTGTTGGGGGGAGGGGAAGGAAGGGGGGAAGAGAAAAAAAAAATAAATTTTTTTTCCCTCTAAGTCAGACACTGTCACTATTCACTTCTCTTTTTCCTTTTATGTTATCTTTATCTCTTCCCTCTTGAGAGGGAAGAGAGAGAGAAGAGTCTCTTCTCATCAGAGAAGAGTCTCTTCTCATCCGAGAAGACTCACTTCTCATCCGAGAAGACTCTCTTCTCATCACATACACCACCCTCGCTCGCCAAACTAAAGGTCTTAGTCTTGGCAGGCGTAAGCGTGCATGCACATGTGCGATGGCGATAGCCAAACGTTGTGTATCATCTTGAGAGGTTGCTTATGACTAATTATTTTCGTCCAAATATTGTGGGACACTTTTTAATTAGTATTCATGAATAAATCTTTTTTAAAAACGTCTACCAAGCGTCTGTTTATTTGTTCTGTTATGATGTTGTTTTTATATCGCCCAGAGCCATTGGCTCTTCCCTTTTCTTTGCAATCCTTCGCAAACGTTCCTTTATGTTGAAACGAGTCAACGACAGCACAAGGTTTTGTCACAGAAATATATGTCTAAGTGTCAGTCTATTACAGTTAGCTGGCATGACAACTTATTGTGGGAGCTTATGAATACTAAATTTCTTTACGGTCAACGGCAGCCGAAGGGACGCTTCGCGAGATGCTTCTAAAACCGTAAAAGAACTATAATCAATTCATTAATGGCGGCCATTCTATAGTAACGGTGTCAAGGTTGCAGAAAACGTACCTTACATGTATGGTGAATGATTAATTCCTTGCCAAGCTGTCCTTCGTTCAAAGCCTTGTTGATCTTATTAATACCTTGGTGGCTTGGTCATATTGTGGGACACTAATATAGATTTCCATAGAAGTCCTCGAGAAGTCCTCGGGCACCAATGATTTAAACTAACCGTTGCACATATTGGAGCAGACAAGTCACTTACTAATTAATAACCTTTGCTCGTGAATAGTTATAAAACTGCATTTACTGTATTTTTTAGCAGCATTGAGCCGTATTGAAAGTTGTTAACCTTTTCATTTATGGCTTACGAGTATAATCGTTTGGCAGCAAAACCGGCGCAATTAAGTTCAAGTTGAGATAAACTAAACTGCTCAAGAGGAGATAGCCATCGTTTCTTGCTGTATTGATTAGTGTCTGGGACACTAATAGCAAGCGTACGAGTGTCTAGGATACTAATAGCAAACCTACGAGTGTCTGGGACACTAATAGCAAGTGTACGAGTGTACGGGACACTAATAGCATGCGTACGCGTGTCTGGGACACTAATAGCAAGCGTACGAATTTCTGGGACACTAATAGCAAGCGTATGAGTGTCTGGGATACTAATAGCAAGCGTATGAGTGTCTGGGATAGTAATAGCAAGCCTACGAGTGTTTGGGATACTATAGCTAATAGTACGCCTGTCTGGGATACTAATAGCAAGCGTCGAGTGTCTGGGATACTAATAGCAAGCGTACGAATTTCTGGGACACTAATAGGAAGCGTAGGAGTGTCTGGGACACTAATAGCGTTCGTAGGAGTGTGGGACACAAATAGCAAGCGTACGAGTGTCTAGGATATTAATAGCGTGCGTAGGAGTATCTGGGACACTAATAGCAAGCGTATGAATGTCTAGGATACTAATAGCAAGCGTACAAGTGTGCGGGACACTAACAGCGTGCGTAGGAGTGTCAGCGACACTAATAGCGTGCGTAGGAGTGTCTGAGACACTAATAGCAAGCGTACGAATTTCTGGGACACTAATAGCAAGCGTAGGAGTGTCTGAGACACTAATAGCAAGCGTACGAATTTCTGGGACACTAATAGCAAGCGTACGAGTGTCTGCGACACTAACAGCGTGCGTAGGAGTGTCTGAGATACTAATAGCAAGCGTATGAATGTCTGGGACACTAATAGCAAGCGTACGAGTGTCTGGGACACTAATAACAAGCGTAGGAGTGTCTGGGACACTAATAGCAAGCGTACGCATTTCTGCGACACTAATAGCAAGCGTACGAGTGTCTGCGACACTAACAGCGTGCGTGGAGTGTCTGAGATACTAATAGCAAGCGTACGAACTTCTGTGACACTAATAGCAAGCGATAAGTATCTGGGACACTAATAGTAAGCTTAGGAATGTCTGGGACACTAATAGGAAGCGTTGGAATGTCTGGGACACTAATAGCATCCGTAGGAGTGTATGTTTGGACAGAAGAAAAACGTCCACAAGGACACTAATAGCAAGCGTACGAGTGTCTAGGATACTAATAGCAAACCTACGAGTGTCTGGGACACTAATAGCAGGCGTAGGAGTGTTCGGGATAGTAATAGCAAGCGTACGAGTATCTGGGACACTAATAGCAAGCGTACGAGTATCTGGGACACTAATAGCAAGCGTACGAGTATCTAGGACACGAATAGCAAGGGTACGAGTGTCTAGGATACTAATAGCAAACCTACGAGTGTCTGGGACACTAATAGCAAGCGTACGAGTGTCTAGGATACTAATAGCAAACCTACGAGTGTCTAGGATACTAATAGCAAGCGTACGAGTGTCTAGGATACTAATAGCAAACCTACGAGTGTCTGGGATACTAATAGCAGGCGTAGGAGGGTCTGCGACACTAATAGCGTGCGTAGGAGTGTTCGGGATAGTAATAGCAAGCGTACGAGTGTCTGGGACACTAATAGCAAGCGTACGAGTATCTGGGACACTAATAGGAAGCGTACGAGTGTCTAGGATACCAATAGCAAACCTACGAGTGTCTGGGACACTAATAGCAAGCGTACGAGTATCTGGGACACTAATAGCAAGCGTACGAGTGTCTAGGATACTAATAGCAAACCTACGAGTGTCTAGGATACTAATAGCAAGCGTACGAGTGTCTAGGATACTAATAGCAAACCTACGAGTGTCTAGGATACTAATAGCAAGCGTACGAGTGTCTAGGATACTAATAGCAAGCGTACGAGTATCTGGGACACTAATAGCAAGCGTACGAGTATCTGGGACACTAATAGCAAGCGTACGAGTGTCTATATAGGATACTAATAGCAAACCTACGAGTGTCTGGGACACTAATAGCAAGCGTACGAGTGTCTAGGATACTAATAGCAAACCTACGAGTGTCTAGGATACTAATAGCAAGCGTACGAGTATCTGGGACACTAATAGCAAGCGTACGAGTGTCTAGGATACTAATAGCAAGCGTACGAGTATCTGGGACACTAATAGCAAGCGTACGAGTGTCTAGGATACTAATAGCAAACCTACGAGTGTCTGGGACACTAATAGCAAGCGTACGAGTGTCTAGGATACTAATAGCAAACCTACGAGTATCTGGGACACTAATAGCAAGCGTACGAGTGTCTGGGACACTAATAGCAAGCGTACGAGTGTCTAGGATACTAATAGCAAGCGTACGAGTGTCTAGGAGACCAATAGCAAGCGTACGAGTGTCTATATAGGATACTAATAGCAAACCTACGAGTGTCTAGGATACTAATAGCAAGCGTACGAGTATCTGGGACACTAATAGCAAGCGTACGAGTGTCTAGGATACTAATATCAAGCGTACGTGTATCTGGGACACTAATAGCAAGCGTACGAGTGTCTAGGATACTAATAGCAAACCTACGAGTGTCTGGGACACTAATAGCAAGCGTACGAGTTTCTAGGATACTAATAGCAAGCGTACGAGTGTCTAGGAGACTAATAGCAAGCGTACGAGTATCTGGGACACTAATAGCAGGCGTACGAGTGTTTGGGGCACTAATAGCAAGCGTACGAGTGTCTGGGACACTAATAGCAAGCGTACGAGTATCTGGGACACTAATAGCAAACGTACGAGTATCTGGGACACTAATAGCAAGCGTACGAGTATCTGGGACACTAATAGCAAGCGTACGAGTGTCTAGGAGACTAATAGCAAGCGTACGAGTATCTGGTACACTAATAGCAAGCGTACGAGTGTCTGGGACACTAATAGCAAGCGTACGAGTGTCTAGGATACTAATAGCAAGCGTACGAGTGTCTAGGAGACCAATAGCAAGCGTACGAGTGTCTATATAGGATACTAATAGCAAACCTACGAGTGTCTAGGATACTAATAGCAAGCGTACGAGTATCTGGGACACTAATAGCAAGCGTACGAGTGTCTAGGATACTAATATCAAGCGTACGTGTATCTGGGACACTAATAGCAAGCGTACGAGTGTCTAGGATACTAATAGCAAACCTACGAGTGTCTGGGACACTAATAGCAAGCGTACGAGTGTCTGGGACACTAATAGCAAGCGTACGAGTTTCTAGGATACTAATAGCAAGCGTACGAGTGTCTAGGAGACTAATAGCAAGCGTACGAGTGTCTGGGACACTAATAGCAAGCGTACGAGTATCTGGGACACTAATAGCAAACGTACGAGTATGTGGGACACTAATAGCAAGCGTACGAGTATCTGGGACACTAATAGCAAGCGTACGAGTGTCTAGGAGACTAATAGCAAGCGTACGAGTATCTGGTACACTAATAGCAAGCGTACGAGTATCTGGGACACTAATAGCAAGCGTACGTGTATCTGGGACACTAATAGCAAGCGTACGAGTATCTAGGATACTAATAGCAAGCGTACGAGTGTCTAGGAGACTAATAGCAAGCGTACGAGTATCTGCAACACTAATAGCAGGCGTACGAGTGTCTAGGATACTAATAGCAAGCGTACGAGTGTCTACGAGACTAATAGCAAGCGTACGAGTATCTGGGACACTAATAGCAGGCGTACGAGTGTCTGGGACACTAATAGCAAGCGTACGAGTATCTGGGACACTAATAGCAAACGTACGAGTATGTGGGACACTAATAGCAAGCGTACGAGTATCTGGGACACTAATAGCAAGCGTACGAGTGTCTAGGAGACTAATAGCAAGCGTACGAGTATCTGGGACACTAATAGCAAGCGTACGAGTATCTGGGACACTAATAGCAAGCGTACGAGTATCTGGGACACTAATAGCAAGCGTACGAGTATCTAGGATACTAATAGCAAGCGTACGAGTGTCTAGGAGACTAATAGCAAGCGTACGAGTATCTGCAACACTAATAGCAGGCGTACGAGTGTCTGGGTTACTAACAGCAAGGGTACGAGTATCTGGGACACTAATAGCAAGCGTACGAGTATCTGGGACACTAATAGCAAGCGTACGAGTGTCTAGGATACTAATAGCAAGCGTACGAGTGTCTACGAGACTAATAGCAAGCGTACGAGTATCTGGGACACTAATAGCAGGCGTACGAGTGTCTGGGACACTAATAGCAAGCGTACGAGTGTCTGGGACACTAATAGCAAGCGTACGAGTATCTGGGACACTAATAGCAAACGTACGAGTATGTGGGACACTAATAGCAAGCGTACGAGTATCTGGGACACTAATAGCAAGCGTACGAGTGTCTAGGAGACTAATAGCAAGCGTACGAGTATCTGGGACACTAATAGCAAGCGTACGAGTATCTGGGACACTAATAGCAAGCGTACGAGTATCTGGGACACTAATAGCAAGCGTACGAGTGTCTAGGATACTAATAGCAAGCGTACGAGTGTCTAGGAGACTAATAGCAAGCGTACGAGTATCTGCGACACTAATAGCAGGCGTACGAGTGTCTGGGTTACTAATAGCAAGCGTACGAGTATCTAGGATACTAATAGCAAGCGTACGAGTGTCTGGGACACTAATAGCAAGCGTACGAGTATCTGGGACACTAATAGCAAGCGTACGAGTATCTGGGACACTAATAGCAAGCGTACGAGTGTCTAGGATACTAATAGCAAACCTACGAGTGTCTGGGATACCAATAGCAAGCGTACGAGTATCTGGGATACTAATAGCAAGCGTACGAGTGTCTGGGATACTAATTTCAGGCGACGCTAGGGGCATGCGCACTTTTTGGCTCCAGAAATTTCTTCTATGCGCAACTTCCAAAATTTCTTGATCTGTGTTCACTACTAAACTGCAAAAACACATTTCAAAATTACCCTTGCTATAAACGAATTTCAGGGTATTGCGCCCGCATCATTTTGCAAAGGAATTGGCGGGCTCCCCACAAAGTAAGCAATCGCAGACTTACTAGCGAACCAACAGCAGAATAACTGTGTTAAACGTACAGAATCTCATCTATATTTTGATTTTATACAGGTGGAGCTTGCCAGTTTTTTTTTATGAAAAATGATGCACGCACACCACCCCGAAACTCGCCGATTGACAAGATTTCGTGGTGTAGACTACTGTACATGCTAAATTGAATCGGTTTCTTTCAACTTTTTGTCAGTTTTACAAATGAAATTGTACATGAAAGCCCATGCTAAATTATGCAAGAGAACTTTACTTTTCTATCAGTTACTGGTACGGGACCGAGAAAATGTCCGAAAGGATTAAACTTATTCTAAAACATTTAGCCGTCGTTTACGGTTTTCTCAGCCGTATCTCTGTCTCGGCTTCGCCTCGTGGCTCGTTGACCATTCCGTCAGACTCGGCTCGTTGTCTAATAATAGTCAAGGGTGTTCAGACATTAAACTTGTGAAGCTCTACCAGTTCTGCAATCAAATTTTTCCTAGCAACGGGCCAAAATAGATCCCCCATGCTAGGTATTCTCCACTTCCGTTTGACGATGTCATGCATGGGACGTCGAGAGCAGAAAAAACTATAACTTTCGCCAATTTTTAAGTTTTCGCAACTTTTGAAGTTTTACTGAAACCAGAATTACGCGCCAAAAAGCACGCATGCGTTTCTCAATTTATCAAATCTGGCCTTGAAGGGCTATTTTCAACAAAAAACAAAAAAAGTTTTGTCGAAACACCATGCAAAATATTTATTTGCCTATACAGCCGAACCTCTATTAAGCGGCCACCCTCTATTAAACGGCCACTTGTCAAAAACCCTAAAATATTCCCTGTAATTTATTACTATAGATTACCCCTCTATTAAATGGCCACCTCTATTAAGCGGCCACAAAGCCATTCCCCGAAGGTGGCCGCTTAATAGAGGTTCGACTGCAAGTATTTATATATAAATATTTAAGCAAATAACTATTTTACTCGGCTTCCCCTCGTGTCTTTATCTGACAAAACACTCCTGTTCGTTTATAAACAGTACATAAAACCCATGCGTACTTTTGCCCCAGGTGTAAACTTAGGATAATTAACTATTTGATTTATCAAATAGTATTTATACTAGCGGAAATTATAGAACGTACTTTTTCTCACTTCCTTTTTGTTTGTTTTGTATTCATTTTATACCTTTTTGTAATATATATAATACAAAACTATCTTTTGTGAAAACATTTTTCCAACCGTTGGTAGCTTCGCCGCGAAAATCTAATGATCTTAGCAACCGGTTGTCTAGCTACAAACTTCGTCCGAATACCCTTGACGGTACCGAAAGATGGCGGCGGTACATTTAACCATAATGCCTTGCGACCTCAAATCAGCTCAAATACATACTAAACATCGTTTATCATGCTAAGGATGGATTAAATAAGCATGAACTTCATTCCTTCCAAAGTTTACCCTTTTAAAACCTTATCTTCCAATTATTATGCAAGAAAGAATATTTAGTGCGCAAAGGATTGTGGTTAAATGTACCAGACGCCATCTTTTTCGGTACGCTCAATTAGTACACTACTTTCCTATCGACGAGTGTCAGCTATACTGACCATGTCAATTTTGCTTAGCTTTCAAAACTATTTCTTACCTTGTATAAACTGACAGAAACCGTTCCAAAAAGAAAAGATTTGTAGACCAATAATTAACACTTTTCAAACATCAAAAGTCCTCGAGAGAGAAAAGACGAGATCCACTTTTATAGTTTATTCTCCACGAAAACAACTCGAGTACTTCTCCAATACTTGGCGATCAATGGCGAACGTGTCGAATATCTGGCGATAGCTGTCGAGTACGACGTAAGTGCGGTCCAAGACGAACATTTCAAGACCTCCAGCCTGGTACCCTGGCCCAATTTCAAAATGTGGGCCAGCTAACCACTAATTTAATTCTCATAAATCCTCTGATGACGATTGCAGTTTCACGACCATAGCAAATAAAAATTAATTAAAAAAAATATTATGGTAATAAAGATTTTTCTTCTCTTCATTTAGTGGTTATCTGGCCCATATTCTTTGATTGCGCCATGGCTCCCACTGACAGGTCAGCGTACCGCCACAAAAAAACAAAAAAACACGCAAAAATACACCATAGACAAGACTAGATTCTATAAGAGTAGACTCTAGTCTTTATAAAGACCTCTTTTACGGGTCATCTTTCTAATAAAGACCGCTTCTACGGGTCATCCTTCTATAAGACTATAATAAAACAAAATAAGTTACATAATATACCAGGGGGGCTATGACTAGTATATTACCTTTGAGCACTATTTTTCATCACCAGATTTTGGACCGAAATACTGCATTTGAGCTCAGCAACCACCAACTAAATAGAACCCTATAGTTCCCAGTATTTGTGGCTGTGATTTTCTCAGTGCAGAGGTGGAAATAGACATAGCAGGGAAAAGTCCTTGGGTAGGAAGTTGTATTGCTTTCTACAGTAGAGGTGAGATAAGCGACAGGGGTACCAGGTAATTTATAGGAAGTGGGTAGGAATAGGTTTCATTGCTCTCAAGAGAACAATGATTACAGCTAGGACTAAGGATCAGTAAGGATAGGTAAAGGAATCGCAAACCCCAACTCTACTATAGAAAGCAATTCAACTTAATATCCAAGATCTTCTCTCTACTATTTCTACTCCCATCGCTGCAAAGAAAATATCATGCCTGCAGTACAGAGATAGCCTTAATGTTCTGTCAGTGGCTGCTGGGGGAAAATGCAACGAGATGTATATTTTTAGTACGGAAATGCAGAGTCAAAGGTAACCAATAGCCACACACCCCACCCAATGTGGTTACTTCATAGTCTCTTGTCGAACACTATAATTATTAACCACTTAGGCCCAGGAATCCCACAGGCAACATACAGTATGTTGCAAAAAAAACTATACTATACTGGCAACCAGGTCCTAAACCACAAGCTGCATAATGCAATGGGCCCATGACTAGTATATTACCTTTGAGCACAATTTTTTATCACCAGATTTTGGACCGAAATACTGCACTTAAGCTCAGCAACCACCAACTAAATAGAACCCTATAGTTCCCAGTATTTGTGGCTGTGATTTTCTCAGTGCAGAGGTGGAAATAGACATAGCAGGGAAAAGTCCTTGGGTAGGAAGTTGTATTGCTTTCTACAGTAGAGGTGAGATAAGCGACAGGGGTACCAGGTAATTTATAGGAAGTGGGTAGGAATGGTTTCATTGCCCTCAAGAGAACAATGATTACAGCTAGGACTAAGGATCAGTAAGGATAGGTAAAGGAATCGCAAACCCCAACTCTACTATAGAAAGCAATTCAACTTAATATCCAAGATCTTCTCTCTACTATCTCTACTCCCATCGCTGCAAAGAAAAGATCATGCCTGCAGTACAGAGATAGCCTTAATGTTCTGTCAGTGGCTGCTGGGGGAAAATGCAACGAGATGTATATTTTTAGTACGGAAATGCAGAGTCAAAGGTAACCAATAGCCACACACCCCACCCAATGTGATTACTTCATAGTCTCTTGTCGAACACTATAATTAATAACCACTTAGGCCCAGGAATCCCACAGGCAACATACAGTATGTTGCAGAAAAAACTATACTATACTGGCAACCAGGCCCTAAAGCACAATTTGCATAATGCAATGGGCCCATGACTAGTATATTACCTTTGAGCACAATTTTTTATCACCAGATTTTGGACCGAAATACTGCACTTGAGCTCAGCAACCACCAACTAAATAGAACCCTATAGTTCCCAGTATTTGTGGCTGTGATTTTCTCAGTGCAGAGGTGGAAATAGACATAGCAGGGAAAAGTCCTTGGGTAGGAAGTTGTATTGCTTTCTACAGTAGAGGTGAGATAAGCGACAGGGGTACCAGGTAATTTATAGGAAGTGGGTAGGAATGGTTTCATTGCCCTCAAGAGAACAATGATTACAGCTAGGACTAAGGATCAGTAAGGATAGGTAAAGGAATCGCAAACCCCAACTCTACTATAGAAAGCAATTCAACTTAATATCCAAGATCTTCTCTCTACTATCTCTACTCCCATCGCTGCAAAGAAAAGATCATGCCTGCAGTACAGAGATAGCCTTAATGTTCTGTCAGTGGCTGCTGGGGGAAAATGCAACGAGATGTATATTTTTAGTACGGAAATGCAGAGTCAAAGGTAACCAATAGCCACACACCCCACCCAATGTGGTTACTTCATAGTCTCTTGTCGAACACTATAATTAATAACCACTTAGGCCCAGGAATCCCACAGGCAACATACAGTATGTTGCAGAAAAAAACTATACTATACTGGCAACCAGGCCCTAAAGCACAATTTGCATAATGCAATGGGCCCATGACTAGTATATTACCTTTGAGCACAATTTTTTATCACCAGATTTTGGACCGAAATACTGCACTTGAGCTCAGCAACCACCAACTAAATAGAACCCTATAGTTCCCAGTATTTGTGGCTGTGATTTTCTCAGTGCAGAGGTGGAAATAGACATAGCAGGGAAAAGTCCTTGGGTAGGAAGTTGTATTGCTTTCTACAGTAGAGGTGAGATAAGCGACAGGGGTACCAGGTAATTTATAGGAAGTGGGTAGGAATGGTTTCATTGCCCTCAAGAGAACAATGATTACAGCTAGGACTAAGGATCAGTAAGGATAGGTAAAGGAATCGCAAACCCCAACTCTACTATAGAAAGCAATTCAACTTAATATCCAAGATCTTCTCTCTACTATCTCTACTCCCATCGCTGCAAAGAAAAGATCATGCCTGCAGTACAGAGATAGCCTTAATGTTCTGTCAGTGGCTGCTGGGGGAAAATGCAACGAGATGTATATTTTTAGTACGGAAATGCAGAGTCAAAGGTAACCAATAGCCACACACCCCACCCAATGTGGTTACTTCATAGTCTCTTGTCGAACACTATAATTAATAACCACTTAGGCCCAGGAATCCCACAGGCAACATACAGTATGTTGCAGAAAAAAAACTATACTATACTGGCAACCAGGCCCTAAAGCACAATTTGCATAATGCAATGGGCCCATGACTAGTATATTACCTTTGAGCACAATTTTTCATCACCAGATTTTGGACCGAAATACTGCATTTGAGCTCAGCAACCACCAACTAAATAGAACCCTATAGTTCCCAGTATTTGTGGCTGTGATTTTCTCAGTGCAGAGGTGGAAATAGACATAGCAGGGAAAAGTCCTTGGGTAGGAAGTTGTATTGCTTTCTACAGTAGAGGTGAGATAAGCGACAGGGGTACCAGGTAATTTATAGGAAGTGGGTAGGAATGGTTTCATTGCCCTCAAGAGAACAATGATTACAGCTAGGACTAAGGATCAGTAAGGATAGGTAAAGGAATCGCAAACCCCAACTCTACTATAGAAAGCAATTCAACTTAATATCCAAGATCTTCTCTCTACTATCTCTACTCCCATCGCTGCAAAGAAAAGATCATGCCTGCAGTACAGAGATAGCCTTAATGTTCTGTCAGTGGCTGCTGGGGGAAAATGCAACGAGATGTATATTTTTAGTACGGAAATGCAGAGTCAAAGGTAACCAATAGCCACACACCCCACCCAATGTGGTTACTTCATAGTCTCTTGTCGAACACTATAATTATTAACCACTTAGGCCCAGGAATCCCACAGGCAACATACAGTATGTTGCAGAAAAAACTATACTATACTGGCAACCAGGCCCTAAAGCACAATTTGCATAATGCAATGGGCCCATGACTAGTATATTACCTTTGAGCACAATTTTTCATCACCAGATTTTGGACCGAAATACTGCATTTGAGCTCAGCAACCACCAACTAAATAGAACCCTATAGTTCCCAGTATTTGTGGCTGTGATTTTCTCAGTGCAGAGGTGGAAATAGACATAGCAGGGAAAAGTCCTTGGGTAGGAAGTTGTATTGCTTTCTACAGTAGAGGTGAGATAAGCGACAGGGGTACCAGGTAATTTATAGGAAGTGGGTAGGAATGGTTTCATTGCCCTCAAGAGAACAATGATTACAGCTAGGACTAAGGATCAGTAAGGATAGGTAAAGGAATCGCAAACCCCAACTCTACTATAGAAAGCAATTCAACTTAATATCCAAGATCTTCTCTCTACTATCTCTACTCCCATCGCTGCAAAGAAAAGATCATGCCTGCAGTACAGAGATAGCCTTAATGTTCTGTCAGTGGCTGCTGGGGGAAAATGCAACGAGATGTATATTTTTAGTACGGAAATGCAGAGTCAAAGGTAACCAATAGCCACACACCCCACCCAATGTGGTTACTTCATAGTCTCTTGTCGAACACTATAATTAACCACTTAGGCCCAGGAATCCCACAGGCAACATACAGTATGTTGCAGAAAAAACTATACTATACTGGCAACCAGGCCCTAAAGCACAATTTGCATAATGCAATGGGCCCATGACTAGTATATTACCTTTGAGCACAATTTTTTATCACCAGATTTTGGACCGAAATACTGCACTTGAGCTCAGCAACCACCAACTAAATAGAACCCTATAGTTCCCAGTATTTGTGGCTGTGATTTTCTCAGTGCAGAGGTGGAAATAGACATAGCAGGGAAAAGTCCTTGGGTAGGAAGTTGTATTGCTTTCTACAGTAGAGGTGAGATAAGCGACAGGGGTACCAGGTAATTTATAGGAAGTGGGTAGGAATGGTTTCATTGCCCTCAAGAGAACAATGATTACAGCTAGGACTAAGGATCAGTAAGGATAGGTAAAGGAATCGCAAACCCCAACTCTACTATAGAAAGCAATTCAACTTAATATCCAAGATCTTCTCTCTACTATCTCTACTCCCATCGCTGCAAAGAAAAGATCATGCCTGCAGTACAGAGATAGCCTTAATGTTCTGTCAGTGGCTGCTGGGGGAAAATGCAACGAGATGTATATTTTTAGTACGGAAATGCAGAGTCAAAGGTAACCAATAGCCACACACCCCACCCAATGTGGTTACTTCATAGTCTCTTGTCGAACACTATAATTAATAACCACTTAGGCCCAGGAATCCCACAGGCAACATACAGTATGTTGCAGAAAAAACTATACTATACTGGCAACCAGGCCCTAAAGCACAATTTGCATAATGCAATGGGCCCATGACTAGTATATTACCTTTGAGCACAATTTTTCATCACCAGATTTTGGACCGAAATACTGCATTTGAGCTCAGCAACCACCAACTAAATAGAACCCTATAGTTCCCAGTATTTGTGGCTGTGATTTTCTCAGTGCAGAGGTGGAAATAGACATAGCAGGGAAAAGTCCTTGGGTAGGAAGTTGTATTGCTTTCTACAGTAGAGGTGAGATAAGCGACAGGGGTACCAGGTAATTTATAGGAAGTGGGTAGGAATGGTTTCATTGCCCTCAAGAGAACAATGATTACAGCTAGGACTAAGGATCAGTAAGGATAGGTAAAGGAATCGCAAACCCCAACTCTACTATAGAAAGCAATTCAACTTAATATCCAAGATCTTCTCTCTACTATCTCTACTCCCATCGCTGCAAAGAAAAGATCATGCCTGCAGTACAGAGATAGCCTTAATGTTCTGTCAGTGGCTGCTGGGGGAAAATGCAACGAGATGTATATTTTTAGTACGGAAATGCAGAGTCAAAGGTAACCAATAGCCACACACCCCACCCAATGTGGTTACTTCATAGTCTCTTGTCGAACACTATAATTATTAACCACTTAGGCCCAGGAATCCCACAGGCAACATACAGTATGTTGCAGAAAAAACTATACTATACTGGCAACCAGGCCCTAAAGCACAATTTGCATAATGCAATGGGCCCATGACTAGTATATTACCTTTGAGCACAATTTTTCATCACCAGATTTTGGACCGAAATACTGCATTTGAGCTCAGCAACCACCAACTAAATAGAACCCTATAGTTCCCAGTATTTGTGGCTGTGATTTTCTCAGTGCAGAGGTGGAAATAGACATAGCAGGGAAAAGTCCTTGGGTAGGAAGTTGTATTGCTTTCTACAGTAGAGGTGAGATAAGCGACAGGGGTACCAGGTAATTTATAGGAAGTGGGTAGGAATGGTTTCATTGCCCTCAAGAGAACAATGATTACAGCTAGGACTAAGGATCAGTAAGGATAGGTAAAGGAATCGCAAACCCCAACTCTACTATAGAAAGCAATTCAACTTAATATCCAAGATCTTCTCTCTACTATCTCTACTCCCATCGCTGCAAAGAAAAGATCATGCCTGCAGTACAGAGATAGCCTTAATGTTCTGTCAGTGGCTGCTGGGGGAAAATGCAACGAGATGTATATTTTTAGTACGGAAATGCAGAGTCAAAGGTAACCAATAGCCACACACCCCACCCAATGTGGTTACTTCATAGTCTCTTGTCGAACACTATAATTAATAACCACTTAGGCCCAGGAATCCCACAGGCAACATACAGTATGTTGCAGAAAAAACTATACTATACTGGCAACCAGGCCCTAAAGCACAATTTGCATAATGCAATGGGCCCATGACTAGTATATTACCTTTGAGCACAATTTTTCATCACCAGATTTTGGACCGAAATACTGCATTTGAGCTCAGCAACCACCAACTAAATAGAACCCTATAGTTCCCAGTATTTGTGGCTGTGATTTTCTCAGTGCAGAGGTGGAAATAGACATAGCAGGGAAAAGTCCTTGGGTAGGAAGTTGTATTGCTTTCTACAGTAGAGGTGAGATAAGCGACAGGGGTACCAGGTAATTTATAGGAAGTGGGTAGGAATGGTTTCATTGCCCTCAAGAGAACAATGATTACAGCTAGGACTAAGGATCAGTAAGGATAGGTAAAGGAATCACAAACCCCAACTCTACTATAGAAAGCAATTCAACTTAATATCCAAGATCTTCTCTCTACTATCTCTACTCCCATCGCTGCAAAGAAAAGATCATGCCTGCAGTACAGAGATAGCCTTAATGTTCTGTCAGTGGCTGCTGGGGGAAAATGCAACGAGATGTATATTTTTAGTACGGAAATGCAGAGTCAAAGGTAACCAATAGCCACACACCCCACCCAATGTGGTTACTTCATAGTCTCTTGTCGAACACTATAATTATTAACCACTTAGGCCCAGGAATCCCACAGGCAACATACAGTATGTTGCAGAAAAAACTATACTATACTGGCAACCAGGCCCTAAAGCACAATTTGCATAATGCAATGGGCCCATGACTAGTATATTACCTTTGAGCACAATTTTTCATCACCAGATTTTGGACCGAAATACTGCATTTGAGCTCAGCAACCACCAACTAAATAGAACCCTATAGTTCCCAGTATTTGTGGCTGTGATTTTCTCAGTGCAGAGGTGGAAATAGACATAGCAGGGAAAAGTCCTTGGGTAGGAAGTTGTATTGCTTTCTACAGTAGAGGTGAGATAAGCGACAGGGGTACCAGGTAATTTATAGGAAGTGGGTAGGAATGGTTTCATTGCCCTCAAGAGAACAATGATTACAGCTAGGACTAAGGATCAGTAAGGATAGGTAAAGGAATCGCAAACCCCAACTCTACTATAGAAAGCAATTCAACTTAATATCCAAGATCTTCTCTCTACTATCTCTACTCCCATCGCTGCAAAGAAAAGATCATGCCTGCAGTACAGAGATAGCCTTAATGTTCTGTCAGTGGCTGCTGGGGGAAAATGCAACGAGATGTATATTTTTAGTACGGAAATGCAGAGTCAAAGGTAACCAATAGCCACACACCCCACCCAATGTGGTTACTTCATAGTCTCTTGTCGAACACTATAATTAATAACCACTTAGGCCCAGGAATCCCACAGGCAACATACAGTATGTTGCAGAAAAAACTATACTATACTGGCAACCAGGCCCTAAAGCACAATTTGCATAATGCAATGGGCCCATGACTAGTATATTACCTTTGAGCACAATTTTTCATCACCAGATTTTGGACCGAAATACTGCATTTGAGCTCAGCAACCACCAACTAAATAGAACCCTATAGTTCCCAGTATTTGTGGCTGTGATTTTCTCAGTGCAGAGGTGGAAATAGACATAGCAGGGAAAAGTCCTTGGGTAGGAAGTTGTATTGCTTTCTACAGTAGAGGTGAGATAAGCGACAGGGGTACCAGGTAATTTATAGGAAGTGGGTAGGAATGGTTTCATTGCCCTCAAGAGAACAATGATTACAGCTAGGACTAAGGATCAGTAAGGATAGGTAAAGGAATCGCAAACCCCAACTCTACTATAGAAAGCAATTCAACTTAATATCCAAGATCTTCTCTCTACTATCTCTACTCCCATCGCTGCAAAGAAAAGATCATGCCTGCAGTACAGAGATAGCCTTAATGTTCTGTCAGTGGCTGCTGGGGGAAAATGCAACGAGATGTATATTTTTAGTACGGAAATGCAGAGTCAAAGGTAACCAATAGCCACACACCCCACCCAATGTGGTTACTTCATAGTCTCTTGTCGAACACTATAATTATTAACCACTTAGGCCCAGGAATCCCACAGGCAACATACAGTATGTTGCAGAAAAAACTATACTATACTGGCAACCAGGCCCTAAAGCACAATTTGCATAATGCAATGGGCCCATGACTAGTATATTACCTTTGAGCACAATTTTTCATCACCAGATTTTGGACCGAAATACTGCATTTGAGCTCAGCAACCACCAACTAAATAGAACCCTATAGTTCCCAGTATTTGTGGCTGTGATTTTCTCAGTGCAGAGGTGGAAATAGACATAGCAGGGAAAAGTCCTTGGGTAGGAAGTTGTATTGCTTTCTACAGTAGAGGTGAGATAAGCGACAGGGGTACCAGGTAATTTATAGGAAGTGGGTAGGAATGGTTTCATTGCCCTCAAGAGAACAATGATTACAGCTAGGACTAAGGATCAGTAAGGATAGGTAAAGGAATCGCAAACCCCAACTCTACTATAGAAAGCAATTCAACTTAATATCCAAGATCTTCTCTCTACTATCTCTACTCCCATCGCTGCAAAGAAAAGATCATGCCTGCAGTACAGAGATAGCCTTAATGTTCTGTCAGTGGCTGCTGGGGGAAAATGCAACGAGATGTATATTTTTAGTACGGAAATGCAGAGTCAAAGGTAACCAATAGCCACACACCCCACCCAATGTGGTTACTTCATAGTCTCTTGTCGAACACTATAATTAATAACCACTTAGGCCCAGGAATCCCACAGGCAACATACAGTATGTTGCAGAAAAAACTATACTATACTGGCAACCAGGCCCTAAAGCACAATTTGCATAATGCAATGGGCCCATGACTAGTATATTACCTTTGAGCACAATTTTTCATCACCAGATTTTGGACCGAAATACTGCATTTGAGCTCAGCAACCACCAACTAAATAGAACCCTATAGTTCCCAGTATTTGTGGCTGTGATTTTCTCAGTGCAGAGGTGGAAATAGACATAGCAGGGAAAAGTCCTTGGGTAGGAAGTTGTATTGCTTTCTACAGTAGAGGTGAGATAAGCGACAGGGGTACCAGGTAATTTATAGGAAGTGGGTAGGAATGGTTTCATTGCCCTCAAGAGAACAATGATTACAGCTAGGACTAAGGATCAGTAAGGATAGGTAAAGGAATCACAAACCCCAACTCTACTATAGAAAGCAATTCAACTTAATATCCAAGATCTTCTCTCTACTATCTCTACTCCCATCGCTGCAAAGAAAAGATCATGCCTGCAGTACAGAGATAGCCTTAATGTTCTGTCAGTGGCTGCTGGGGGAAAATGCAACGAGATGTATATTTTTAGTACGGAAATGCAGAGTCAAAGGTAACCAATAGCCACACACCCCACCCAATGTGGTTACTTCATAGTCTCTTGTCGAACACTATAATTATTAACCACTTAGGCCCAGGAATCCCACAGGCAACATACAGTATGTTGCAGAAAAAAACTATACTATACTGGCAACCAGGCCCTAAAGCACAATTTGCATAATGCAATGGGCCCATGACTAGTATATTACCTTTGAGCACAATTTTTCATCACCAGATTTTGGACCGAAATACTGCATTTGAGCTCAGCAACCACCAACTAAATAGAACCCTATAGTTCCCAGTATTTGTGGCTGTGATTTTCTCAGTGCAGAGGTGGAAATAGACATAGCAGGGAAAAGTCCTTGGGTAGGAAGTTGTATTGCTTTCTACAGTAGAGGTGAGATAAGCGACAGGGGTACCAGGTAATTTATAGGAAGTGGGTAGGAATGGTTTCATTGCCCTCAAGAGAACAATGATTACAGCTAGGACTAAGGATCAGTAAGGATAGGTAAAGGAATCGCAAACCCCAACTCTACTATAGAAAGCAATTCAACTTAATATCCAAGATCTTCTCTCTACTATCTCTACTCCCATCGCTGCAAAGAAAAGATCATGCCTGCAGTACAGAGATAGCCTTAATGTTCTGTCAGTGGCTGCTGGGGGAAAATGCAACGAGATGTATATTTTTAGTACGGAAATGCAGAGTCAAAGGTAACCAATAGCCACACACCCCACCCAATGTGGTTACTTCATAGTCTCTTGTCGAACACTATAATTATTAACCACTTAGGCCCAGGAATCCCACAGGCAACATACAGTATGTTGCAGAAAAAACTATACTATACTGGCAACCAGGCCCTAAAGCACAATTTGCATAATGCAATGGGCCCATGACTAGTATATTACCTTTGAGCACAATTTTTTATCACCAGATTTTGGACCGAAATACTGCACTTGAGCTCAGCAACCACCAACTAAATAGAACCCTATAGTTCCCAGTATTTGTGGCTGTGATTTTCTCAGTGCAGAGGTGGAAATAGACATAGCAGGGAAAAGTCCTTGGGTAGGAAGTTGTATTGCTTTCTACAGTAGAGGTGAGATAAGCGACAGGGGTACCAGGTAATTTATAGGAAGTGGGTAGGAATGGTTTCATTGCCCTCAAGAGAACAATGATTACAGCTAGGACTAAGGATCAGTAAGGATAGGTAAAGGAATCGCAAACCCCAACTCTACTATAGAAAGCAATTCAACTTAATATCCAAGATCTTCTCTCTACTATCTCTACTCCCATCGCTGCAAAGAAAAGATCATGCCTGCAGTACAGAGATAGCCTTAATGTTCTGTCAGTGGCTGCTGGGGGAAAATGCAACGAGATGTATATTTTTAGTACGGAAATGCAGAGTCAAAGGTAACCAATAGCCACACACCCCACCCAATGTGGTTACTTCATAGTCTCTTGTCGAACACTATAATTATTAACCACTTAGGCCCAGGAATCCCACAGGCAACATACAGTATGTTGCAGAAAAAACTATACTATACTGGCAACCAGGCCCTAAAGCACAATTTGCATAATGCAATGGGCCCATGACTAGTATATTACCTTTGAGCACAATTTTTTATCACCAGATTTTGGACCGAAATACTGCACTTGAGCTCAGCAACCACCAACTAAATAGAACCCTATAGTTCCCAGTATTTGTGGCTGTGATTTTCTCAGTGCAGAGGTGGAAATAGACATAGCAGGGAAAAGTCCTTGGGTAGGAAGTTGTATTGCTTTCTACAGTAGAGGTGAGATAAGCGACAGGGGTACCAGGTAATTTATAGGAAGTGGGTAGGAATGGTTTCATTGCCCTCAAGAGAACAATGATTACAGCTAGGACTAAGGATCAGTAAGGATAGGTAAAGGAATCGCAAACCCCAACTCTACTATAGAAAGCAATTCAACTTAATATCCAAGATCTTCTCTCTACTATCTCTACTCCCATCGCTGCAAAGAAAAGATCATGCCTGCAGTACAGAGATAGCCTTAATGTTCTGTCAGTGGCTGCTGGGGGAAAATGCAACGAGATGTATATTTTTAGTACGGAAATGCAGAGTCAAAGGTAACCAATAGCCACACACCCCACCCAATGTGGTTACTTCATAGTCTCTTGTCGAACACTATAATTATTAACCACTTAGGCCCAGGAATCCCACAGGCAACATACAGTATGTTGCAGAAAAAACTATACTATACTGGCAACCAGGCCCTAAAGCACAATTTGCATAATGCAATGGGCCCATGACTAGTATATTACCTTTGAGCACAATTTTTCATCACCAGATTTTGGACCGAAATACTGCATTTGAGCTCAGCAACCACCAACTAAATAGAACCCTATAGTTCCCAGTATTTGTGGCTGTGATTTTCTCAGTGCAGAGGTGGAAATAGACATAGCAGGGAAAAGTCCTTGGGTAGGAAGTTGTATTGCTTTCTACAGTAGAGGTGAGATAAGCGACAGGGGTACCAGGTAATTTATAGGAAGTGGGTAGGAATGGTTTCATTGCCCTCAAGAGAACAATGATTACAGCTAGGACTAAGGATCAGTAAGGATAGGTAAAGGAATCGCAAACCCCAACTCTACTATAGAAAGCAATTCAACTTAATATCCAAGATCTTCTCTCTACTATCTCTACTCCCATCGCTGCAAAGAAAAGATCATGCCTGCAGTACAGAGATAGCCTTAATGTTCTGTCAGTGGCTGCTGGGGGAAAATGCAACGAGATGTATATTTTTAGTACGGAAATGCAGAGTCAAAGGTAACCAATAGCCACACACCCCACCCAATGTGGTTACTTCATAGTCTCTTGTCGAACACTATAATTAATAACCACTTAGGCCCAGGAATCCCACAGGCAACATACAGTATGTTGCAGAAAAAACTATACTATACTGGCAACCAGGCCCTAAAGCACAATTTGCATAATGCAATGGGCCCATGACTAGTATATTACCTTTGAGCACAATTTTTTATCACCAGATTTTGGACCGAAATACTGCACTTGAGCTCAGCAACCACCAACTAAATAGAACCCTATAGTTCCCAGTATTTGTGGCTGTGATTTTCTCAGTGCAGAGGTGGAAATAGACATAGCAGGGAAAAGTCCTTGGGTAGGAAGTTGTATTGCTTTCTACAGTAGAGGTGAGATAAGCGACAGGGGTACCAGGTAATTTATAGGAAGTGGGTAGGAATGGTTTCATTGCCCTCAAGAGAACAATGATTACAGCTAGGACTAAGGATCAGTAAGGATAGGTAAAGGAATCGCAAACCCCAACTCTACTATAGAAAGCAATTCAACTTAATATCCAAGATCTTCTCTCTACTATCTCTACTCCCATCACTGCAAACAAAAGATCATGCCTGCAGTACAGAGATAGCCTTAATGTTCTGTCAGTGGCTGCTGGGGGAAAATGCAACGAGATGTATATTTTTAGTACGGAAATGCAGAGTCAAAGGTAACCAATAGCCACACACCCCACCCAATGTGGTTACTTCATAGTCTCTTGTCGAACACTATAATTATTAACCACTTAGGCCCAGGAATCCCACAGGCAACATACAGTATGTTGCAGAAAAAACTATACTATACTGGCAACCAGGCCCTAAAGCACAATTTGCATAATGCAATGGGCCCATGACTAGTATATTACCTTTGAGCACAATTTTTCATCACCAGATTTTGGACCGAAATACTGCATTTGAGCTCAGCAACCACCAACTAAATAGAACCCTATAGTTCCCAGTATTTGTGGCTGTGATTTTCTCAGTGCAGAGGTGGAAATAGACATAGCAGGGAAAAGTCCTTGGGTAGGAAGTTGTATTGCTTTCTACAGTAGAGGTGAGATAAGCGACAGGGGTACCAGGTAATTTATAGGAAGTGGGTAGGAATGGTTTCATTGCCCTCAAGAGAACAATGATTACAGCTAGGACTAAGGATCAGTAAGGATAGGTAAAGGAATCGCAAACCCCAACTCTACTATAGAAAGCAATTCAACTTAATATCCAAGATCTTCTCTCTACTATCTCTACTCCCATCGCTGCAAAGAAAAGATCATGCCTGCAGTACAGAGATAGCCTTAATGTTCTGTCAGTGGCTGCTGGGGGAAAATGCAACGAGATGTATATTTTTAGTACGGAAATGCAGAGTCAAAGGTAACCAATAGCCACACACCCCACCCAATGTGGTTACTTCATAGTCTCTTGTCGAACACTATAATTATTAACCACTTAGGCCCAGGAATCCCACAGGCAACATACAGTATGTTGCAGAAAAAACTATACTATACTGGCAACCAGGCCCTAAAGCACAATTTGCATAATGCAATGGGCCCATGACTAGTATATTACCTTTGAGCACAATTTTTTATCACCAGATTTTGGACCGAAATACTGCACTTTGAGCTCAGCAACCACCAACTAAATAGAACCCTATAGTTCCCAGTATTTGTGGCTGTGATTTTCTCAGTGCAGAGGTGGAAATAGACATAGCAGGGAAAAGTCCTTGGGTAGGAAGTTGTATTGCTTTCTACAGTAGAGGTGAGATAAGCGACAGGGGTACCAGGTAATTTATAGGAAGTGGGTAGGAATAGGTTTCATTGCCCTCAAGAGAACAATGATTACAGCTAGGACTAAGGATCAGTAAGGATAGGTAAAGGAATCGCAAACCCCAACTCTACTATAGAAAGCAATTCAACTTAATATCCAAGATCTTCTCTCTACTATCTCTACTCCCATCACTGCAAACAAAAGATCATGCCTGCAGTACAGAGATAGCCTTAATGTTCTGTCAGTGGCTGCTGGGGGAAAATGCAACGAGATGTATATTTTTAGTACGGAAATGCAGAGTCAAAGGTAACCAATAGCCACACACCCCACCCAATGTGGTTACTTCATAGTCTCTTGTCGAACACTATAATTATTAACCACTTAGGCCCAGGAATCCCACAGGCAACATACAGTATGTTGCAGAAAAAACTATACTATACTGGCAACCAGGCCCTAAAGCACAATTTGCATAATGCAATGGGCCCATGACTAGTATATTACCTTTGAGCACAATTTTTCATCACCAGATTTTGGACCGAAATACTGCATTTGAGCTCAGCAACCACCAACTAAATAGAACCCTATAGTTCCCAGTATTTGTGGCTGTGATTTTCTCAGTGCAGAGGTGGAAATAGACATAGCAGGGAAAAGTCCTTGGGTAGGAAGTTGTATTGCTTTCTACAGTAGAGGTGAGATAAGCGACAGGGGTACCAGGTAATTTATAGGAAGTGGGTAGGAATAGGTTTCATTGCCCTCAAGAGAACAATGATTACAGCTAGGACTAAGGATCAGTAAGGATAGGTAAAGGAATCGCAAACCCCAACTCTACTATAGAAAGCAATTCAACTTAATATCCAAGATCTTCTATCTACTATCTCTACTCCCATCGCTGCAAAGAAAAGATCATGCCTGTAGTACAGAGATAGCCTTAATGTTCTGTCAGTGGCTGCTGGGACAAAATGCAACGAGATGTATACTTTTAGTAAGGAAATGCAGAGTCAAAGGTAACCAATAGCCACACACCCCACCCAATCTTGTCGAACACTATAATTATTAACCACTTAGGCCCAGGAATCACACAGGCAACATATGTTGCAGAAAAAACTATACTGTACTGGCAACCTGAGAACCACAAGTTGCATAATACAAGGGGCGCATGACTGGTACCGTATATTACCTTTGAGCACAATTTTTCATCACTAGGTTTTGGACTTTCCAAGATAGTGTTGAAAACTGCCATATTTTGCTCACACAAAATCTCGTCAAAAATCAGCATACTCTTCAGCCTGGATTGGAACCTAATAACCACGACGAATGAAACTTCAGCCACCATTTTTCTTGTTGAGACTGGAAACCTTGCAAAATCGATCTTGAAAAATAGTTTTGGGTGTCAAAATATGCATGCTTGCTGATCTACGATGTGCGTGTGTGCAGTACTATGCTGACTAGCATAATGCAAGCTCCAAATTATCAAACAATACACAAATTAATAGATTTTATACAATACAAATAGGTCATTGCAGAAAAGATCCATTACCAGTCCCACCCACAGAGGAAATGTCAAATAGGTCCCCCCCCCCTCTCTTAGGACATCCAGAGACAAGTGAACACCCCCTCTCTCTGGACAGCAAAAGCTAAAATTACACCCTCCCCCCTCGGACATTGGAATGTGTTGCTCGTTTGAGCAGGCATTAGTAGCGGATGAAAATATTGAGGCCCGCAACGCCTGCGAAGGAGGCTACAAACGTAAAAACACGTAAGCTAGCTGTTACATACCTGCAAGCAAGTTGTTACAAGGCTGTTCAACAGGCTGTCACCGTCATGTGTTCGCACTGGCTGTCCCAGTCTGTTAACATATCTGTAACAGGTTGTTGACAACTTGTAACAAGGCTGATGACTCCAACAGACTGATGACAAGTTGTTCCAACAACCTGTTACCGCTCTGCACTAAACAAGTTGTTAACAGGTTGATGCTAACAAGGTTGTAGCAGCTTCTTGAATGAACAGCACTGTTACAACCTGTTCCCAGCCTTGCTACAAGCCTGTTGCGAACACATCCTGTTGACAAACTGTGGGATTTTTACGTGTGTAGGCGGCATCCGACTCTGAAGTCTTTATACACTGTATGTATTTTTAATACTCTCGCTTGAAAACGCCAAACTATTTAACTCTTTACAAGAAAAACTCCCCAACGGGATCTTTCCCGTTACGGCAAAACAAAACGTTTCGGTAAAGATGAAGCGGAAAACAGCTTTACGAAGACACTTAAGTGACAAATTTTACCTTGGCTTGAATGCTGAATAAAACACCAAATTCAGAAGGAAAAAGACCAAAATTGTTTCCTGGTCACAGCTTAGCATCTAAGGAATCTTCCCCAACTATTACAAAGAAACCAAAGCGAAAGGTGGATGAGGATTTTGTGGATTTAAAAACACTTCCCACACAGTTTAAAAAACCTACACGCCATTTATGTCTTCTTGGAACTTTAATGAAATTCCCATCATCCTCTCTGGGCTTAGGCCCGCAAAAAACCAGTTTGAGCATGCGCCAAAGCTGAGACATTCAATACTGATGGTGCGAGATTTAAAGGGTTAATATTGCTTTTCAAATTTTTTTTTTTTACTAAATAACAATTATCAAACTAGCTTCTCATACTGTAGCATTTCAGATTTATCTTTTTAGATATACTTAACCCACAAGATTCATCTATATATATATTAAACTGAAGCTATTTAAAAGTGCTATTTGAGTATTTGTCGTAGAAATTTCAAGTTTCTACCTAAACGGGAAGTTTTTAAAAATTGAAAAAAAAAACATCTTTGAAAAAATATCATGCTTGAGTACAGATTCTTCCAAAATATTTTGTTTCGAAAAGACGAAAACAAATAATGAAAAAGAAGCGAAAAAACTTCCAATCTTCCAAGAGGCATTATTATATTTATGTATAAATAGAAATGTAAACATTAGTTTTATACATGCGTAGTCCGTCTTTAAAATGAGCTATTCTGCTTCCCCCGTACTGTTAAGAAACTATCCTCCGTCCCTTTGCTCATTCCCCTCCCCCTCGCTCTCGTCCCCTCGCTCTCATCCCCTCGTTCTCTAGAGAAAAATAGAGAAAAAATCATTTTGAGAATCTGAAATATCGTACTTTTCTCGTTCTTACGGCTTCAAAAAAACACATGTAACAAGAAAGAATGTGGATATTCTTATATCGCAAAAATGTTTGTTAATTGTTATTTTCGTCAAACTTTCTTCCATTATTTAATTGTTCCCACTAAATGAGTTCATATATTTGTGCGTCGAAAATATAAAATACTTTTCTTAGTCCGTATAAACTAAGTGCTTTTAAGAAGGATTTTTTAAGATCGAGAGTTAACCAAAATACTTTAAACATTTAAGTTTATAACATTTTCTACTTCGTACGCGCAATCGCTTAAACGTGGTAAGCTTTCAATATTCAACAATCATTTATTGCAACCAAATTTGGGAGACACTAATTTTAGACGCCACGCGCACTTGCGCTTGCACATGCATATCGTTATAATCGTAACGGGAGTCAAAGGTGCACGAGAAGAAATTAAAGATTCGCAGGAAAGGATAAAGAACTTTTGATTTATATTTATCAAAACGTAATTATTGATGTTTTATTATGTGGGCAGCTGTCATGTCTATTTATTGTGGGACGTTTATGAATAATTATTTTATGAATAATAATAGCTTTGCTTGGTCACCAGCTCTCCTGACCGTGCTCATGGTTTAGAAGCTAAAATAAGGTTCTAAAGTATTTTCCGTGCAAATACAGCAATCATATTTACTAAAATTATATTGTTCTTGTCCGTACTTGTTGTGTAATCGTTTTAACGTTTTATTGAGGTTTTTCCTTATTTTTTTGTTTAATTATTCATAGACGGAAGCAGTATCGCGATTAAACGGTCGTTTTGAACTATCAGCCCGTTGGCTGAGTTGTCAAGGGCGCTGACGAAGGTGTGGACCCAATCGTATACGGGGCAACGCCCTGTATGAATAAGCAAGCAAAACAACTTCCACCTGAAGATGGAAGTTGTGAGGGAGGAGAAGGAGGGTGGAAGAGAGTAAACAAAAATTATTTTTTCCCCTCTAAGTCAGACACTGTCACTATTCACTTCTCTTTTTCCTCTTATGTTCTCTCCCTCTAGAGGGAGAAAAGACTCTCTTCTCAGCAGAGAAGACTCTCTTCCCATCACATACACCACCTTCGCTCGCCAAACTAAAGGTCTTAGTCTGGCAGGCGTAAGCGTGCATGTGCGATGGCGATAGCCAAACGTTGTGTATCATCTTGACTGAGAGGTTGCTTATGACTAATTATTTTCGTCCGAATATTGTGGGACACTTTTTAATTAGAATTCATGAATAATTATTTTCTACAAACGTCTGGTCGTCTACCAAGCGTCTGTTTATTTGTTTTGTTATGATGTTGTTTTTATATTGCCCAGCACCATTGGCTCTTCCCTTTTCTTTGCTATCCTTCGCAAACGTTCCTATCAGTTTACGTTGAAACGAGTCAACGACAGCACAAGGTTTTGTCACAAAAATACCTGTCTAAGTGTCAGTCTATTACAGTTAGCTGGCATGACAACTTATTGTGGGAGTTTATGAATAATAAATTTCTTTACGATTAACGGCAGCCAAAGGGAAGCTTCGCGAGATGCTTCTTCTCACGTTAAACTAAAACGTAAAAGAACTATAATCAATTCGTTAATGGCGGCCATTCTAATAATGGTGTCAAGGCCGTGCAGAAAACGAAATGCGTACCTTACACGTATGGTGAATGAATAATTCCATTCGAAGCTGTCCTTTGTTCATATAGCCTTCTTGTTGATCTTTTAATACCTTGGTCATATTGTGGGACGATTGTTCATTGACAGACGATGTTATTCATCTCTCGAGAAGACCTCGGACAGGAGTGAGTTAAACTAAACCTCGCACATACTAATTAATAACCTTTCCTCGCGAATAGTTATAAAACTGTATTGGTATATACAGCTCTGTTGCTGTTTGATATTTTACTACGACAGACGATGTTATTCACCTCTGGGGAAGCCCTCGGGCACGAATGAGTTAAGGTGGTATGATCCTCAAAATTTCAACTTTTTAACTAAGAACCAAATATAAATTACATAACTATTATATGCATGTTGAGGTGAAGAAATAGCCGGAAAACCCCCACTGGGAACTTAACTTCCAGCAGTCATAAGTACTTGAGTATTTTAGCTATCTGTATGAAACTTTGTGGACATACTCGTTTATGGTGGTTCTATACAATGAACTAAAGATTAAGACGATTTAATGGTTCAAAAGTTATGAAATATTTACTATATTCAATTAAAAACTGACCAAATTTGAAGAATATATTTGACAAATGCACAAATATTTAGTTATTCTAGTTCATTGTATAGCATACCAACTATAGAATAACCACGGAAAAAAATAGAAAAATTCATTAAATTCTTAATGAGATATCATTGCTACCATCGTCAGTTTTGGCATTTTGAGAAAATGCAACTTAAAGTTGTTTTTCTTGGTTTCTTAGAAGTAAACACCATTGTTCTCGAGTTAATGGCCTTAAAATGTCCAAACATCTTTCACTTGACTAAAACTCTTGCTGTCACCATCGCCATACAATTCAGAATATCTGAGATTTGCTCCTCAATTCTGATTCAGTTTTCATGTTCGTGTTCCCTGCCCGTACATGTTTCACTTTTCATACCTGTTTCCGATCCTGGTAGTCGTGTCCTTGTCCAGTTTCCGCTTGTGACCTCGTCCTTATTCCTGTCCCTATTTCTGGCTGTGGCTTGTGCTTGTCTTCATCACCTCCTCTGTCCTTATACCTGTCCCCATCACTGACCGTATCCTTGTTCTTGTCGCTGTTCTTTTAACGCCTTCTCTGTCACTGACTGCGTCCTTATCCTCGTCCCTCCACACATTGTTTTCCTTGTCGTAGCTTTTTCCTGCTGTTGTCCCAATTCTCATACCTATATCACTATCACTATCACTGACCACGTCTTGTCGTTGTTTTAAACGCCGTCTCTGTCCTAAAAAGTTGTTTGTATCATTGACGGTGTCGATATTCTTGTCTTCGTCCCTTCACATATTCCTTTCCTTGTCCTAGCTTTTCCTTGTCGTTCTTCTTGTCCTTATATCTATCAATATCACTGACCGTGTCCTAGCTTGTTCTTGTCGCTGTTCTTGTCCTTCAACGGCTTCTCTCTATCACTGGCTGTGTTCTTATTCTTGTCCTCGTCCCTGCACACACTCTTTTCATTGTCCTAGCTTTTTTCTGCTGTTGTCGACCCTATTTTTATAGGTATATCACTACCACTGACCTTGTCCTTATTTTTGTCAACCTAGCGGTGTCCTTATTTATTATTCTTGTCGTCGTCCCTGCAGATATTCTTTTCCTTCTCCTATTCTTGTCCTCATACCTGTCCCTATCTGACCGTGTCCTTGTTGTCTTATGCGGTACAGTATTATATTCCCTGTATATTTTCATGTCCTTAAACTTGCCCCTGACAATAGCAGTGTCGCAGTTGTTTTTATCACCGTCTCTGCCATCCATATTCTTGTCCCTGTCCTTACCCTTGTAGTCGCCCTCGTCCAAAATCTATATATCCATAATCGTGTTTCGTTAAGAGATAGGCGTCATAAGTTTAAGTCAAAAACGTTTTTGTAATACAGTATCGTGTATGTGCGCACTTCTACGCTGCTTATAATGTGCCATTATAAAAGCTGGTATAAAACATGTGACAAGATAAATCTCTGAGTAATATAGTCTTGGAATCGTTTGAAAGGACACCTTCATTGTGTTTGGGTTGTTGTTTTTTTCATGCTTCTCCCTCGAAGCAATCCCAAGCACTGTAGCACTAAGAGGCGAATTTTATAATTAGGGAAGACACCACTATCATTGACTTTATTTCAGCCTGATTTTCTAGCCGATCAGTGTAAAGATCTATACTAATCGGGGACACTAGCTAACATCGAGTAAGCTAGCTCAAGTTAATTTTGCGGAGGCGGGAAAAACTGGAGAACTCGTAGAATAGAGCAACCACTAACTTTAAGGCCTGGCCAAACGCTTTCAACATTTCATGCAACATCGTTCAACATTGTTGAACGCATGTATGAATTCAACAATGTTGAACGATGTTGAATGAAATGTTGAAAGCGTTTGGTTTACTCCATGGCTATAGTCCCAAGCTCAAACACGCGCTCACACACCCAAGTAGTGCCCCCAACTTTGGACAGCATGTGGCTGTTTATGATAACTTATCTAATTTATGTCCAAGAGACGCACTTATGAGACAAGAAACAACACACGCAGTTCAGTTTGAAAATAAATCATATTTTCACAAAAGCATCATATACAAATAAATAATCGATCATTTATACTGTATACTATCTAAAATATATATGTCCTTTTAGAACCGACGGTCCTTTTTCAAAGTCCAGTTTAAAGTTTAGTTTAAAGTCCAGTCCAGACACCAGTTCAAAGTTCAGTCCAAAGACCAGTCCAAAGTCCACTGTAAAATTTAGTCCAACGTCTAGTCTAAAGTTCAGTCCAAAAGTTCAGTCCAAAAGACCAGTCCAAAGTCCAGTCCAAAGTCCAGTCCAAACACCAGTCCAAAGTCCAGTCCAACGTCTAGTCCAAAGTCCAGTCCAAAAGACCAGTTCAAAGACCAGTCCAAAGTCTACTCCAACCAGTCCAAAGTCCTCTCTAAAATTTAGTCCAACGTCTAGTCCAAAGTCCAGTCCAAAGTCAACTCCAAACACCAGTCCAAAGTCCAGTCCAAAGACTAGTCCAAAGATCAGTCCAAATTAATCCTACGTCTAGGCCAAAGTTCACGTTTTACGTTTTAGGGTGTTTTTTTACGCGTGTAGCACAAACACAAAGCGCACTAATTGACGGTACCGAAAAAGATGGCGGCGGTACATTTAACCACAATTCTTTGCGACCTTAAATCAGCTCAAATAATAACTAAACATTGTTTATCATGTTAACATGGATTAAGTAAGCAAGAACTTCATTCCTACCAAAGTTTACCTTTTTAAAGACCAATCTTCCGATAATTCTACAAGAAACAATAGTTGCTATGCGCAAAGCATTGTGGTTAAACGTACAAGTCGCCATCTTTTTCGGTACGGTCAATTGCTAAACGAGTGCGTTAACAAACATTTACAAATTCACATTTTACAATAGTTTTTCATAAAAACACGACTAGAACTACACTATACGTTATTTGCGAAAGCTTTTCTTAAATGATGTTCCTTTCTTTGATGCTCTTTTTCCTGATTCGTCGTGGTCCGATTCCTCGTCTGAGAGCGACAGTTCCACTTCCTAAAGGTAAAAAGCAGCGGAGAAATAAGTTATTTTTTTATACAAATCAAGTTAGAACCGGTTGCGTTTAATTGTATCAACTGCGCATGTGACTAGATACTATGTCGACATGCAAGCTTTTCCGATGTTAGTTAAGCAATAACAGAATATTCTTCGGGACCAATCAAATTTCAGAAGGTTTTTCCGACACGCCCATGCGTGCCTATTTTTACCCTTGATAGCTTCATTGATTTTGGAATCTGTTGGTTCTTAATGTAGGAACAACTAACCGCCTATAATGGTTTTAGAAACGTGCGGCAGTGTTATAGATAACGCAAAGTGAACAGGTGGTAAACTGCCGAGAGACGTTACAAGCGGAGCCCTTTGTCAAAATAAAATGTGAATTTTACTCTCATCCGCTCAGTATTTCCTACTAAAAATCTTGGCAGTTTGACCACCTTACTTTACTATAACTATTTTTAGTTTGACCCATATAATTATTTTTATATAATAATACCTTTTCTTCGTATCCATCTGAATCGATATCAGCGCAGTAGACAGGATTTGAAACGTTCCTACACGCAATAAAGTGTATTAGAATAATTGTGTAGTATGGTCACTATGCTTTTGTCGTCATGGTAACAAATTCTGACGCCACTACGACGTCATAAATTAAAAATCAAGTTATCTGCCTGTTAACATGGGAAAGTTAACGTATCAATAAATTTGGCTTCCGACCAATCTCGTTCCCAGAGCCCACGTTCCCCTTACCCAGCGGGCGGGAAACGAGAGGCTCTGGGATAATCCGTTCACGCCATCACAGGATTCTTGTTATCAGGAAGAAGAGTTACATAGAGTTCACTGTGTTCATCAGCCAATGAAATATCGATGTGAAACGGATTATCCCAGAGTCTCTCGTTTCCCGGGTGGGGAACGTGGGCTCTGGGAACGAGATTGGCTTCCGACTGGAAGGACTTTGGACTGGCCATTAGGACATTAAATTGGAACAATGTGAAGTCATTGTTGTGTAGCAAAATGGCGCAGTGACGAGTCCAAGCCTAGTCTGTCGGTCTTCTTTCTTCTTCTTGTTACTATTATTGTATAATAACTACAAATTTAGTGTCAGTAGGGGTTAAACAGATTATCTGTAACTTTCTTTGCCGAATATTTTTTCGTGATAATTTACTCATATAAAGACAGTTGTATTATAACTCATTCCTGTCCGAGGGCTTCCCCAGAGGTGAATCAAATCGTCTGGTGTTAGCCAGAATAAAATACTAAAGAGCGATTCGGACAGGAAAGAGTTAGGGTAAACTAAGAAACTCTAATCTTAAGCCCTAATCAAACGAGAACGCAAGTCATCGCAAGTTAGCAGTCACGAATTTCTGTGGCGGTCGTTCGAACACCCAAATTAACAAAATAAAGGTTTCATGAGTGTTTTACACAAGTTTTAACTTTGTCACGGTACATAATATTTTCGGGAAATTATTCAGAGCGGCTGACTGAGATAGCGTGACTGCCAACTTGCGGTGACTTGCGTTCTCGTTTGATTAGGGCTTTACTTTGGAATCGGGTTTGATGATACTTACCTCTCTCCTCCGCAGAGGTTACATTTCGGAGATTGGAGGTTTCGGGGGTCGTCGGAGATGCTCGGAGGCGTCAGCTGGACATACGTAGTGCGGGCGAAACTAGTCCAACGGAAAGCCCGCACTCCTTATGTCCAGCTGACGATTTCGACGCATCTCCGACGATCCCCGACATAGCCGATCTCCGAAAAACCTCTGCGGAGGAGGGAGGATACTTACTGTGGCTCTGTAAAAGGCGTGCGGGAAGCAATAAATGAAGAGCTGTAAAGATGCGTCGAATCACTTAAAGAGTCCCTCTGACGAGTCCTAAAAAATACAGTTGTCAGTTAAATAATGTAAAAACCATCAAATGAGATGAGATTGTGTGTTGATCTAAGTTCAACGGCACGGTATTTTGCAATCGGAAGAGCAGGGTAGGGTAGGGGATAAGGGAGGAAAGAAAAGGAAGAAAAAGGAAGGAAGGAAAGTGAAGGGAAAAGAAGAGATGGGAGAAAGGAAAGGGAAACTATGAGAAGGGACGACCAGGGCCGTCGAGAGCCGTGATGGGCACTGGGTCAAACGTTGGAGCCGGGCCCCTCACCGAAATCAATGTTTTAATATCATCATTATATCCAGTATTCTAAGAGTATTGTTACATCAGAAGCGTCAGTCAAGCTAAAATATTTACAATGGTCATACTCATACCGCCTTTATAAACATATTAAAAGGACAAAAACAGATGAAGTTTCTGTAGTTTAACTGTTTTGATGCTAAATTTAATAGTAAATTTCTTGGACTAAAATGTTATAAAATGTTACGGGCCCCTATTTCCCCCAGGGTAATTACCACGCTTACCCCCCTTCTCGACGCTACTGGGGACGACAAGAGCTGAGGTGAGCTGAGCTGAACTGAGCTGAGCTGAGCTGAGCTGAGCTGAACTGAACTGAGCTGAGCTGAGCTGAGGTGAGCTGAGCTGAACTGAGCTGAGCTGAGCTGAGCTGAGCTGAGCTGAGCTGAGCTGAGCTGAGCTGAACTGAACTGAGCTGAGCTGAGCTGAGGTGAGCTGAGCTGAACTGAGCTGAGCTGAGCTGAGCTGAGCTGAGCTGAGCTGAGCTGAGCTGAGCTGAACTGAACTGAGCTGAGCTGAGCTGAGGTGAGCTGAGCTGAACTGAGCTGAGCTGAGCTGAGCTGAGCTGAGCTGAGCTGAGCTGAACTGAACTGAGCTGAGCTGAGCTGAGCTGAGCTGAACTGAGCTGAGCTGAGCTGAGCTGAGCTGAGCTGAGCTGAGCTGAGCTGAGCTGAGCTGAGCTGAGCTGAGCTGAGCTGAGCTGAGCTGAGCTGAACTGAACTGAACTGAGCTGAACTGAGCTGAACTGAGCTGAGCTGAGCTGAGCTGAGCTGAGCTGAGCTGAGCTGAGCTGAGCTGAGCTGAGCTGAGCTGAACTGAACTGAACTGAGCTGAACTGAGCTGAACTGAGCTGAACTGAGCTGAACTGAGCTGAACTGAGCTGAACTGAGCTGGGAAGAGAAGAAAAGAGAAGAGGAAGGAGGAAAAGAAGAGAAAAAAAGAGACGTTGGTTCTAGGTATGTAAAATAATTAATTATTGAATTACATTTTCAAGACGTACACTGGCGAGTTTGTGAAAAAAGTCCTGTTAGGACTTTCAACCGTCTCCTCACTAAGTCGTCGTTTCCATCTAAAAGACAAAGAACATTAAAATGTTAGATTTGTAATGAATTATTTATTTATAAAACTCATTGTAACTAACAAATTCATTTAATATTCATCTACCAAAATTAATTCTAGCTCTAGGGGGGGGTGGGGGGTGCAGATCCCATTTTCCCAGCGTGTTTTGTTACGAAACCCCATTCCCATTAACAAAATATCTTGAAATCCCAGTCCCGTCCTCAAAATTTTCTTTCCCATTCCCAGTGATAAAAAACATGAAAATCCCAATTCCCAGCGCTAAAAATGAGCCAATCCCAGTTCTCATTTTACCCTTCAGGACCCTCTCTAATAACCCGCTGGCGGAGGTATATGCAGTCTCTAAAGGCCTGGCTAAACGCTTTCAACATTTCATTCAACATCGTACAACATTGTTGAATTCAACATGTTGAAAGCGTTTGGCCACCCCTGTTGAATGATGTTGAACGTTGTTGAATGGTGTTGAATGATGTTGAACGAAATTTGAACATGTTCAAATTTTCGTTCAACACGCGTTCAACATTTCTATTGTTCTCAAAATGTTGAAAGGTGTTGAACGCATTTGGCCACATTTCATTCAACTTTGTTGAACAGAGACATGCGCCATGCGGGATATTGTCGATTCCAGCTTTTGTGGTAGCCCGCGTTCAATTAATTGACATTCATGAATGTTGAACAATGTTGAATTCATTTGGCCACTCGTGCTTTCAACATTATTCAACAATGTTGAATGATGTTGAATGCGATGTTGAAAGCGTTTGGCCAAGCCTTAACTGCCCTCTAGATAGTTATTAAAATTTTGCATAATTTTATCATACCGTAGACAACAAAAGAAGAAACAGCAGAGCAAGAGAATAATCAGAGCCAAAATAACTCCAAGAACTATTAAAGCAATCTTCCAACCCGCTAGTTCGTCGTCATCATCATCATCTTTCACGGTGACCTTGCTCACTTTTTCAATCTTCCACTTGACGTATGTAGTGTTTAGTAAATAACGGTTAAGATCAACAGTTCTAAAAAAGATTCGTGATAAAAATCATAAACGTAAAGTAGGTTGATTGTATATCAATATCATTGTATTAGAATGGATGAAAAGAGGAAAAAAATAAAGAAAAAATAAACCGAAACCAGCAAACAAACGGATAAACAAACAAAAAAGAACAAATAAAATAATAAATGGATAGATGAATGGAAAGATGAAAAGAAAAAAGGAAGGAAGGAAAGAAGGAAAGAAGGAAGAATGGAAAAAAGAAAGAAGGTTGAATGGATGGATGAATAAAAGGATGAATGAATAAATGAACGAACGAACGAACGAACGAACGAACGAACGAACGAACGAACGAACGAACGAATGAATGAATGAATGAATGAATGAATGAATGAATGATAATTGATAATAGCAAAATTAAACTGAACAACCTTAGTATTTCGTCGTTTGGTAAGATTGTAAAATTCCTGACAACATGAAAAAGAACTTCCGTGCTAGCCTGTTTCTTTCCTTGATCATCCCGAGTATAAACTTTGTATATTTTATCAATGTATGCCTGGCTATCTGTAATGTTACTTAGCATCCTGAGAAGAAAAAACAAAAATATTAAACGAGTCAGTATCATAAAATATTGCATTTGAGTGTCCGTCCGTCCGTCCTGTCCGTCCTGTCCGTCCTGTCCGTCCTGTCCGTCCTGTCTGTCTGTCTGTCTGTCTGTCTGTCTAGAGTTCTGTCTGGACTTCTGTCAAGACCTCTGTCCGACAAAATTCAGCAACCGTACTTGATTGGAATTAAAGCACGGTTATTAAATCATGACTGAGCGTTGCCATAATAGGCAACAAGAGCGAAAATTACTCAATAAGAACTCACAAAATACGTAGGTGGCAATCGTAATTCTTTTGATGTAACGGTAACCCACCTGATAAACTCATCTGTATTATTTTTTACCATGGAAGGATCAATATGCGAAAGAATGATGACTTGTTGACTGGGTAAGATAACGTAGATCTAAAACAAGAAACAAAAAAACAACAAAATATTTTAAGAATCCGACCAAAAAATGTCTCTCGAGCTATTATACTCAGTTGACAGCGCAACATAGTTAGTTCACAGTTGGCAACACAACATTTTTTGTTCACATGTCAGCACAACACTGTTCATAGTGTATAAAAGTAGAGTGCTGCGTAGTGTTTTAGATAGAGCAAAGTGAAAAAGTGGTAAACTGCTGAGAATAGTTTTGATAACAACGAACGGAGTCCTTCATCAGAGTAAAAGGTGACAATGGACAGCACAACATTGTTCGCAGTTGGCAACTCAACACTGTTCGCTTTTATTTACAATTTGGAACAACTTGTGTGTTTCAACACGTGTATTGCTCCGACCTTAAAGGCCTGCCAAACGCTTTCAACATTTCATGCAACATCGTTCAACATTGTTGAACGCATGTTGAACGAAAATTTGAACATGTTCAAATTTCGTTCAACATCATTCAACAACGTTCAGCAACGTTCAACATCATTCAACAGGGTGGCCAAACGCTTTCAACATGTTGAATCACGGTTGAATTCAACAATGTTGAATGATGTTGCATGAAATGTTGAAAGCGTTTGGCCAGGCCTTAAGACGTCATACCTTGGCAATCGCTTGTTGTAGAGAAGCAGATCCTTTGCCCAAGTTATCTATTGCCACGACCTTCAAAGTATACAATGAACCCGGAGTGCCAACGGCGACGTCTGTTGCTAGAATTGACCCAACATTATCTGTGATGTAAAAACGATTATCTTGATCACCAGAAGAAATGTTAAACGCAAGTTGACTGTTCAATCCAGTGTCTGCATCAGTTGCCTAAAATATTACAATACAAAAAAGCACTCAGAGATTGCATACCTCCGCTACAATTAATAGCTTGCTCTTTGGTCTATGAGATGTTACGTAGTGCAGTAGCGAAAAAACATACGATTACTTACAGTTACTTTAACGATCAGTGTACCAACATCAGCACCAGGCATAACACCTGAAAACAATGCAAGAAAATAGTATGTTATCGAAATAGATGACTTCAGAGTAACTTGAAAACAAAATTACGTGATTTTCTTTCACTAATAAATTCAACCAGCAGCAGTCCAACTATCATCCATCCATCCCTCACTTGCTTCCTTCTTTCCTTGTCTTCCCATTTCCTTCTCTTCTCCCCTCCTCTTCCTTTCCACCTACCTACCTACCTACCTACCTACCTACCTACCTACCTACCTACCTACCTACCTACCTACCTACCTACCTACATACCTACCTACCTACCTACCTACCTACCTACCTACATACATACCTAGCTACCTACCTACTTACCTACCTACCTACCTACCTACCTACCTACCTACCTACCTACCTACCTACCTACCTACCTACCTACCTACCTACCTACCTACCTACATACCTACCTACCTATATACCTACCTACTTACTTACCTACCTACCTCCTTCCTTCCTTTCCAACGCACTAAACAATCCTCCTTCCTCACTCAGGTACATCCACTTACCTCCAACGTAAAACAGCGGCTCAAATGCAGGAATGTTATCATTAGCATCGTCAATGACAATTTCAAGTTCAGTAGTATCAGAGAAAGGAGCTAAAAACAAACAAGCTAACATCACAAAGACGTTTGAAACGCTTTTGAAAACAAGCAGTAACCGCTTCTCGAATTTCAGTGCAAACACATAGTTTACACTCGTTTCAATAATTGGTGTTAGGGGAACAGTCCTAGAGCGAGATGCGTGACTTGGTCAAAGTGGATACGCCCCCAGCCCTGAAAATCCGTGGCCTGGTCAAAGTGAAAGGAAGTTTCAACTTACTGTTTCTTTTTCGTCGTCGTCTTTTTCCTACGTTGTTTGAAGCACGAACGCCAAGACGATACTGAGAGTTGATCTCACGGTCCAGCGACTCATTGACGTACACCCAACCAGTTTGAGCAGATATTCTGAAGTGACCTAATGTTATTAAAGTATCTATATCATGGTTGGGAATTTTACATATTTAGGATATTTGGGGCAACCTGAGAAGATTTGTAAAATATCTTCCCTGAGTTCACTGCGGGGGTACAAATGCATGGACCCGGGTCGAGGAGCACTGTCCTAAAAATATGTCTTTATCATCTATTGTAACCTTAATGTTTATAGTTACCAAGTTCATTTCCGTAAACCAGTTCATAACTTGTTCCTCCGCTACTGGCTGTGTCCTCGTCTGAAGCAATCATCTGCACTACACGATCACCAACCACGGCTACCTCACTGACGTTAGCACTAAATGGAAGATTAAATGAAGTTACAAAGAAATGAAAGAAAGACTCAACCTAAATGACCGGTTAGACGCTCTAACCATTGAGCCACTGAGACTCAGATGGAGAGCTAAGGTTGTAAATTCATAGTCATATATATGCTCCCTTTTCTCACAGTTCACTTTTATTGTATCAATATAATCAATAATAGGACTACATATTAAGGAAGCATAAGGAAAAGTTACTATTATAGTATGCTTTATATACCTGTAGAGATCTTTACCAAATTTCGGAGAGTTATCGTTGATGTCTTGAACTGTAATAATTACGGCGACATTGGTAGATAAAGATGGATTTCCGTGGTCTTTTGCCTCTACCGTGATTGTAAAGTTTCTGTATTCTTTTTCAATCAACGATTGACGAAGTGTTAATGTTCCAGTCTGGTTGTTAATGGTAACTAAACTGGAATGTAAACCGTCAAGAATTCTGTAGCTTACCGTGCCAGCTTTCCCCTAAAAATAAAGATAAAGATTGGTGAGAGGTGAATAAAGTAGAAAAAGGGGGAAAGGGAGAGTAAAAAGAGATAAGACAAGAAAAAAATGAAGTACAAGGACTAAAATGGGAAGAAGTGTGAGATCAAGAAGTGCGAGAGTCAGTGGAAAAGTGTGGAAATTCGAGAGGAAGAGCGGAAAAAGGGCGAAGAAAAAAATAAAAGAAGAGAAAGAACGAACGAAAGCGAACAAAAAAGAGAGGAAAAGAAAGTGAGAAAAAATAGAAACAGAGAAAGAAGGAAAAACAGAAAAGAGAGGAAGAGAAAAAACATAAATAAGAAGAAAAAGAAAAAGAGGGGAAAAGGGAAGGAAAACAGAAGAAAAGGAGGGAACATAAAAAGTCGTGACTTGTATTTTCAGTGGTCTGATAACCAGCGTTGTTGATTAAATTGAGTATTTACACTTAAACACACGAGACCACAAGCAACAGGCTTTAAATCCAATTGTGTCAAAATGAAATGTATTGTATCGTGTCGTGTCGCATCGCATCGCATCGCATCGTATTGTATTGTATGTGATAGATAAAGCATTCGCGGCCGATCTGTATGGGGATTTACATTGAATTTGCATTGCATTGCATTGCATTGCATTGCATTGCATTGTATTGTATTGCATTGTATTGTATTACAACCATCGGTACAACTACACCATGTAGATATAGACATCAACCGAGTAGAAAATAATATACATGGTACGAGTAACAAACACACATTGCCTTGTGTCAACTAAACACATGCATTGCCTTGTGTCAACTAAACACACACATTGCCTTGTGTCAACTAAACACACACATTGCCTTGTGTCAACTAGCCGGAATCTTTCCTATAGCATTTCAAACGCTTACTTGGTCTGGATCTAAAGCAAACACCCGAGCTATGATTTCTCCTGTACTGGCATTTTCAGGTACTGCACCGTGGTAAAAGCTCGCATTGAATTTTGGTGCGTTGTCATTCATATCTTGAACATCGACCCGAACTGTTACGCTGGTAGAGAGAACTGGGGTGGCAAGTAGATTGCTGGCCGTTATCTGGAGATCATAGAATGGTGTTGCCTCACGGTCCTAAAAAGACGATTAAGGTTAGATGTTTCACTTCACTTAACTCCTCTCCACTCTCTTTCAGTCTTTTGCACTCCACTTATTCCACTCTATTCTGCTCATTCACTTCCACTCTCCTTCATTCCACTCCACTCCACTCCACTCCACTCCACTCCACTCCACTCCACTCCACTCCACTCCACTCCACTCCACTCCACTCCACTCCACTCCACTCCACTCCACTCCACTCCACTCCACTCCACTCCACTCCACTCCACTCCACTCCACTCCACTCTACTCCACTCCACTAGCTCCCTTCTACTCTCTTTCACTCTAAGTTCATTCGACTCACCTGCATTGCACTTCACTCCACTTCATCATTTCTACGAATTTCACTTCATTTAATGTCATTTCATCTCGTCTTACCTTACCCCCACTCCACTGCCTTCTACTCACTCCCCCTCACTTCACTACATTTCACCTCACATCGTCCCACTTTACTCCCTTCCATTTTATTCTGTACCACTCCCCTCGACCCCCGCACTTCTCTAGCTCGCACACTACCTTATCACCCAATCTCCCTCCACTTCACTCCCTTCCATTTTCTCTGAAGCTCCACTCCAAACCACTTCCACGTCACTTCTCCTTAACTTTCTTCCACTCTATTTCCCTCTACTCCACTCACTTCTACTCAGTCCCTTTCACTCCACTCCACTATCTCCCATTTTCACTCCACGATTGTTTTTCTCGTCCATCCTCCATTACAGATACTCACCAAAATCTTTGTTGTCGATATCACTCCAGACAAAGCTCCAATCGCAAAATTATTTTCGGGATCTCCAGCTGAATTTGAAAAATATCGTATTAGCTTGTTTGATGGACAGTACGGCTAACAGCTCTCAGACAGTGACACTCACCTGTAATTGCAAATGAAATGTCTGTATTGCTTCCTGTGTCAACATCCTTTGCTTGCACAACACCAACTTCAGTGCCACTTGGCTGATTCTCATCCACTTGAAGAATATCGATTGGCTAAAGAAGAAGGAACATAAGAAAATAACATCTAATAATAATGGTGAATGATGACGATAATGATGAAGATGATGATGATGATGATGATGATGATGATGGTGGTGGTGGTGATGGTGGCGATGATGATGATGATGATGATGATGATGATGGTGGTGGTGATGGTGGTGATGGTGATGATGGTGATGATGATGATGGTGATGATGATGATGATGGTGGTGGTGATGGTGATGGTGATGATGACGATGATGGTGATGATGATGATGATGATGATGATGATGATGATGGTGGTGGTGATGGTGATGATGACGATGATGAGGATGATGATGATGATGATAATGATAATGATGGTGGTGGTGGTGATGGTGATGATGACGATGATGATGGTGGTGGTGGTGATGGTGATGGTGATGATGACGATGATGATGATGGTGATGATGATGATGATGATGGTGATGATGGTGATGATGGCGATGATGATGATGGTGGTGGTGATGATGATGATGATAATGATGATGATGGTGATGGTGATGATGACGATGATGATGGTGATGATGATGATGGTGGTGATGATGATGATGAAGTCAACGAAGATGATGATGAACATAATAATAAACATGACGATGATCATACTAATAATGATTATATGATGATGATAATGATACTGATGATGATGATGATGATGATGATGATAACGACACCTCCAGGGTCTAATCGTCCCTTTTAAATTTTAGGCTTTAATTAAAAGCTTCTTACCAGAAATTCGGGACCATTGTCATTGACATCGAGTAATGTGACATCAATAGAGCCAAAATCCATGTGCCCCCTCACACCTGTATCACGAACCATCACCAACACCTAAGAAAACCAACAAAAAATACTTTGTTGAAGAATTAAGTCCGAATTTTTGCTGCACAAGCTGACGTGAGCTGTCAATACAATCGGAACAACTCTGAACCTAAGCTATTCCTAAGCCCCGTACTGACTACCTAAAAAAAAGCTTTGCTTATAGTGGTGCGGTGCTATGGAAAAGCCTTTCTATCGAGTTGCGGAAGGCAAACACTCTGATGAAACACTCTTCGGAGTGTATGACATAGCTCCTCAAACAAATCAGTATTTTAAGAGAAAATCGAGGCGAAAGTTGGCTTAATTTATGTAATTTCTTCCTCCAATATCAAAACCTCCGTCTCGGTACTGATTTCCTTGGTTTTCGGTTCATGAATTTGAGAATTTAAGTTAGACACGTAACTGTACGTGAAAATATAACTGAACTCACCGTTAATGCCGACTAAGTGTTTAAAGCTTTAAGTTAAGTGTAACTGTACATAAAAATACATTTGCTAAAACTGAACCCACCTTATAATGAGTAATTGTTTCAAAGTCCAGTTCAGTCGCAGTGGTAACAATTCCATTCTTAGGATCAATCTTGAAATGACCAGAGGAGCCGTGAACTAGAAAATACTCTAACTGTGCGTTACTGGAGGAATCTTTATCAGTTGCATTCACGTCCACTATAAACGTTCCAACTGCTACGTCCTAAAATAAACAAAACTTTAAATTATTAATCAAGGTCAGATTTGTGTGTCTTGCCTAGACTCGCCAAGTTTTCCCGCCATGCGTATTCTCAACTGTATTTTGCGGTCCGAAAATAACCCCTCCCCGGCCCTGTCTTATTTTAAAGGTGGTATTTTACGTGTAAAGTTTGTACTTTGGAGCGCCGCCATTAAAGTGGCCGAGTGGCGTCATAGACTCAATAACAACAATGATCCTTTTGTTGACAACAACAATGTTCTTTTGTTTTTATTGAGTCCATGACGTCATAATCTTCCTCGACTCATTCTTCTCAAGCACGGCCAATTTAATGGCGTGAATTTAATTCAAAACTCTGTTTTGGGAAATTTCGAAACGAAACATTGCACAATTATCAAGCACCATAATATCTTTAGGATTGTGCAGAAACATTACCGACAATATTTTCATCAGAGAATCACTTTAACAATTCTTGATATAAACCCCCCCCCCCTATCCAATAAATGTTTATTAATATTATTGTAACCATGACAATAACGTTACATCACGAAGCTTACCTCGTTAATCACAACCCTCATTTCCCTGGGCTCAATAACCGGAGCATTATCATTAACATCCGTCACCATGACAACAACCTCTGCCTCGTCACGGTAAAACGGTGCTGATTGATCTTGACCGACGACGGTAAACGACATGGTCTGATTAACCTCTCGATCCAGAGACTTGGCGACACTGATAATTCCAGTGAGATTATCCAGTCGAAAAAGACCTACACATAAAGATAGCCAACAAACTCAACGACACATTGACACAACCAACACCTCGAAACCAATAGGAATATTGAGGACCAGTTTAGATCAAGGTGGAATAACCCGATCGCAAGGATCACCCTTACAGAAATGAATCACAAAAGAAATGAATGTTTAATCAGCATCTTTAAGTAATAGATAAAGCATGAGCGGCCGATCTGTATGGGGATTTACAAGGCGAGCCGAAGTAAATCCCCATACAGATCGGACGCGAATGCTTTATCGTACTTGTGAAATGAAACAATAGAATGAAGCTAATTAGTATTCATAACTTCGTATACATGTGACTTGAATGCTACGTTTTGATTGCTTCTTAACCTCATTAATTATTCATGAATTTCACAACTACGGATAAAACATTGATTAATAAAACATCAAGGTTTTATCAAAGTTAATAGGCACTAGTGCCTCAAATTGAGCTTTTTCTGACTGTAAATGATCTTATCTAACCTTTCCTACGACTCTTAAACAAAGTGTTCATCATTTACAATTAGAATTTGATAAGTAAGTTAAAATATTCGCGGCCGATCTTTATGGGCATTTACATATCTCATATTTTAACTATCACTTATCAAATTAATTAATAATTCATAAGGAAAATTCAAAAGAAATGAATATTTAATCAATATCTGTAATCGCATACAGATTCGTCCTGATTTACATAAACTTTCTCCTCAATTTACTTAGCTAAAATCACTCCAACTTGAAAAATAGTTTGAACACATGGCTATTTACACATACGATAAAGCATTCGCAGCCGATCTGTATCTGATTTACTACTACAGCTCGCTTGCAGCTCGCCTTGTAAATCAGATACAGATAGCTGCTCATGCTTTATCTAAGTGCCAATGCAGCGAAATTTCACCCCATTTATGATTGCATTTGAAAGAACACTTAAAATGACAAAGTAACATCTTTTGTAGAATTTCGTTTCCTTGCTTCATTCTTGAGATATTCAGGTTTGTTTGATATGCAAATGTCATACTTGTGACATCACACTGCATAATGACTTCTTGAAATAGCATCAATTTGAGGATGGTCCAAATATTTTACACCCAGCTACACACGTTTAGCGACCAGTCATAGCTACATACATGCAAGTGCAAATTTTTATTAAGTACTTTCGAAAAGCACTCTCAAAGAAAATCATACTTTTCTAAAAAGTCATTATGCAGTGTGATGTCATAAGTATGACATTTGCATATCAAACAAACCTGAATATCTCAAGAATGAAGGAAGGAAACGAAATTCTACGAAAGATGTTACGTTGTCATTTTAAGTTTCTTTCAAATGCAATCATAAAAAACTGGGGTGAAATTTCGCTGCATTGGCACTTTAAAAGCGTTGTTGGAATAATTATTGTGAGATAGCGAACTCAAATGGAGAATAATGATATAGACCACTTTCATAAAGGCCTTCACTTTAAATATTCTTTTATGTGCATCTAAATAAACCTTTCTGGCCTCGTTGTTATGAAGCAAAGATTCTTTTGAATTGCAGACACACAAACGAGGCTAGAAAGGCTTATTAAGATGCACATAAAAGAATATTCAAACCATTATGAAAGTGGTGTATTAGGTGTTACTGCGAGAGACGAACCATTTAAGAAATCGAGTTATGGATGCACGCGGGAAATTGTGAGAGCACGAAAAAATCGTAAGATTTTTGAGTGCTCTCCCAATTTCCCAAGTGCATCCATAACTCGATGGAGCACACTAAACGATGAGCCATTTCTTTTATAACATAGCATCAAATCCTTTCACAAGCCGGCGAATCGTTTTGGTTGTTGAGTTTTTCTACTTTCGTAGACAAGTCTTTTTTGTTCACTAAAATCCAACCAAAAGGACAGTTTAAACTCGGTTACCCAGACCCAGTTTTATCAATTTAAAACTCACTTTTGTTTTGAAATTTTTTCCCGCGCTTTTTTGCCGTGCTCCATCGAGTTATGGAGTAAGTAGAGAAAAACTTTACTCAACCGCGGCTGGCCTGGATTCGAATCTGCGACCTCCGGTTTACTATAGTCCGACACTCTAGCGACTGAGCTACATGGTCAAGTTGGGAGCAGGTCGTGGAATGATGGTACGTCTTATATTGTTGCAATAATTATTGTGAGACAGGGAATTCAGGAGTAGAGAATAATAATATTATGTTTATATATTTTTATATTTATTAACTCTTTCCTGTCCAAATTGGTCTTTAGTATTTTATTCTGGCTAACACCAGACGATTTTATTCATCTCTGGGGAAGCCCTCGGACAGGAATGAGATAACTTTACAACCATGCAAGAATGCAAATATTCAGTAAATAAAGAGTGCAATACTTGAACATAATTGAAGGAATGATCAACAGGACATGAGTCCCATGTGAAGACCAGTCGGTAGACGGTCAGACTAGTAAAGCGAAGGTTTACGCGGGTTCGAATCTACGTCGCAGTCGAGTAGAGTTCCCTCCTACTCACCCAGTATCTCTCTCCTCCGCAGAAGTTAAATATCGGAGATGAGAGGTTTCGGGGGTCGTCGGAGATGCTCGGAGGCGTCAGCTGGATTTCGACGCATCTCCGACGATCCCCGAAATATCCGATCTCCGAAAGAACCTCTGCGGAGGAGAGAGACCCCGGTATATGGTGCGTCACTCAGAGTGCCATCAAATATCATCAGATCACTCTAATATCCCGTCATGTTTTGCAAATAGATTTGTGACAGCAGTATTCGCATATTCTATTATATGAATTCATCTCACAACACAGACCTTTGTCGTTCCCTTTCGAGATACGGTACACAACTTGGCCGTTCAAACCGACGTCTTGATCTTCTGCCTTCACTGTGACTACTACGGCATTCACAGCGGAGTCTTCCATGATTCTGCGAGTGTAGACTCTCTCAGTGAACGCAGGAGGGTTGTCGTTCACATCAGTAATCTTGATGAATAACTGTAAAGTTAAAGTATAAAGTGAGTATACAGTAGTCTCTCCATTTTATATGCGCTGTGTAAAAAGAAAAGGAAACTGAAGAGTGAAGGGAAGAAGAAGGGAAAGAAGGCAGGCAGGAAGGAAGGAAGGAAGGAAGGAAGGAAGGCAGGAAGGAAGGAAGGAAGGAAGGAAGGCAGGAAGGAAGGAAGGAAGGCAGGAAGGAAGGAAGGAAGGAAGGAAGGAAGGAAGGAAGGAAGGAAGGCAGGACGGAAGGAAGGAAGGAAGGAAGGAAGGAAGGAAGGAAGGAAGGAAGGAAGGAAGGAAGGAAGGAAGGAAGGAAGGAAGGAAGGAAAAACCGAGACAAAGAAGGAGAAAGGAAAAGACGAAGAGAAGTAAAAACAAAGGCAAATCAAATAGAAAGCAAATGGTAAATAACCCATCCAATATTCATTCTTGAGTTAATTTATAATACCTTTGCATCTGTTGACAAAGGTGAATCTCCAGAGTCCGTTCCTCGAACTTTCATTACGTAGCTACTAACATCCTCTCGGTCCAACCGCTGACTAGTCTCTACCACACCAGATGTTGAGTCAATAGAAAACTTATCACTAGCCTCAATGAAACTGTAACGTATCTACAACAAAACCTCACTGTTAAAAAAAGGCATAAATGTTATTCACTAAACTAAAGAATCGTATGTCCTGTCCAGTCCAGTCCAGTCCAGTCCAGTCCAGTCCAGTCCAGTCCAGTCCAGTGCAGTCCAGTCCAGTCCAGTCCAGTCCAGTCCAGTCCAGTCCAGTCCAGTCCATTCCCGTCTAATCCAGTCCAGTCTCGTAATTTCCTTTCCTTTCCTTTCCTTTCCTTTCCTTTCCTTTCCTTTCCTTTCCTTTCCTTTCCCTTCCCTTCCTTTCCTTTCCTTTCCTTTCCTTTCCCTTCCCTTCCTTTCCTTTCCTTTCCCTTCCCTTCCCTTCCCTTCCCTTCCCTTCCCTTCCCTTCCTTTCCCTTCCCTTCCTTTCCTTTCCTTTTCCTTCCACTCCTTTCCTTTCCTTTCCTTTCCTCTCCTTTCCTTTCCTTTCCCATACTTACCAAAGAGTTGTTTCCCGAGTCCATATCTGTAGCTTGGACTTTAGTAATAAAGGTTCCCGGATTAAGATTCTCTTGGACCTCAGCAACAAGTGATGATGCATTAAAGACAGGATAATTGTCGTTGAAGTCGCTAATGTTAATATAGACAGTCACGTGAGAAGACAGTTGAGGTGTGCCATGATCAGCAGCTACGACATCGAGAATAAAGTGTCTGTCCTTAGTATCCTCGTAGTCTATACGAGCTGCAGGCTGGATAGTACCAGTAGAAGCTGAAGAAGATAAAAGAAAGCTTGAGTATTCAATATGGGAGAGAACATTCAGTGTCTGCACTCCGTTATATCAGTGAGGTCTATATATAACTGGAGTGATAACTGTGGCTTTTTGCTTTACGGACATGTAGGCCGTAGTATATACAGTCTTGGTCCGTAAAACCAGGTAAGAGACTAAAACTATATATATAAACGACTGGGGGCTAATATCCTTACTTGCAACCAGTGGCTGAATTGCGAAGGACGCAGATCAACGTGGCCGTGCCGAGGCATATGAAAGGCGCTCCAAGCTGCCGCCATACGACACAGTTCAGACCATGGAATTACAGCTATGATCTACAATCCTGGACAAAAGTGCTTGGGACACTATGCGAAAATCGTCAAAATCGGCAAAGTGGCCCAACAATTTTGTCCAGGATTGTCTGAAAATGACGAGTTTATGATTTTTCAATAAAACACAGCTTTTTAACTTTGTAACATTGCAAAATATATACAAATAAAAGAGCCCCTCCCCCTTACCCCCTCAATGGGGAAGGGATCACTGGAGCAGAGTCTCTGCAGAGTTCCCACCCGCACCGGTACCACCCGCACGAGAGCTCTATTTAATTTGCACATTCACCAAACCTTCTATACCCCACAAACAATTTGTTGTTCATGCATGTGGGAGCGTATTTATGTCATTTTCGAGCAAACTGCGCAGAATCGCCGCCCCCAAATTGTTTTTTTCTTCGATTTTGTTTAATTCGTCATTTTCAGACAATCCTGGACAAAAGTGCTTGGGACACTATGCGAAAATCGTCAAAATCGGCAAAGTGGCCCAACAATTTTGTCCAGGATTGTAGGTGTTGATTTTACGGAGGGTTGAAAACCGGAGAACCCGGCGAAAAACCCTCAAAGCACAGGAGAGATCAACTACAACTCTACTCACATGAGTTCCAAGCTCGACAACGGGGTCATTCCCAAGCCGGTCACCCATCCAAGTAGTAACCCCGTCTAACCGGGCTTAACTTTTGGTCAGAGGCAGTGCGCTAACAACACACGCCACCCTATACTTCAAGCCTATTGCCCGATCGATAACTTGCAGATATCACCCAGTTATAGAGCTTATTGCGTTACATCCTGACTTCCAACAGACGTTTGGTAGACTGTTATATATAACTATTTCCAGTCAGTAGATTATCCATGTGACGAGTAAAGTCATATGTGCTTCCTAAGCGGTGACATTTGCATATGATGTTCGAGTAGTGTTACGAGTAGTACAATTTCAGGTGTTACATGTATACGTATATAGCCCACGTACCCAGGCTACTAAAGTCGTGTTTACACTGCAAGCCATGGCCTGGCCCAGGGTAAATGTGTCGTGTACTCGTGTTTACACTGGCACAAGCCTGGCCAAGGCCAAAGCATAGGCCAACAACAGAAGCAAGCCCAGATATTCTGGCCTAGACCTGGCCTAGGCCAGCCCAGGACGTGTTTACACTGCCAAAAAGTAGGCCAAAGTTAGGCCAAGGCTTGCAGTGTAAACACGGCTTAAGAATCGCTTGCTACGCAAACTAGTATACACGTAAGACCCAAGGCACAAACACTTACCTTCAATGCGAAATTTACCACGACTACCAGAGACAATAGAATACGTTAGTTCCCCATTGCTACCGCTGTCTCGGTCAACAGCAGAAACTCTGATAACCTACATAAACCCAGATTGATAAAATGTCAAAGTAAAAACAACAATTGATATAGGATTCCAATAGAGCATTTTCACGATGACGTACGACGATGGCGTTGGGTGACTACAACCACCAGAATGCTTTGCTAGTATCCTCTACTTCTTACCACTAGAAGACTGGAAAATCGTTCTGGTAGTACTCGTAGTCACCCAACGCCATCATACGTCGTCGTGTAAACGGCCTATTAATATGGCAGCATCGACTTGCGGTGTTCATGGGTGGTACCTATAGGGTAGTATCTATGCGTGGTACTCACCACGTCTCCACCAAACGTATTTTCAGATAAGGTCACGTGGTAAGCGGTCTTGTCAAAGACTGGTACGTTGTCATTATGGTCTAAAATGTGAATTTCCAGAGTGGTGTTGCTGCGAAGGACTGGGTGTCCACTGTCAGAAGCCTGGAGAAAACAACGATAATACAAAGGATAAAGTACAATAACAGTAACTACATATTTCAAATAATTAAATAGCGAGAAGATTTAAAGCGACGAGTACATCTTGTGACCTACCTCAACGATGATAGTGTACTTCTCTTGGGATTCACGATCAAGGTGGTTAGATACGTTAACCATTCCTGTCGCTTCGTCGACGATAAATGGTATGCTCACTACAATAATAAATGATGATGACGGTGATGGTGATGGTGATGGTGATGAAGATAATAATAATAATAATAATAATAATAATAATAATAATAATAATAATAATAATAATAATAATGAGGATGATGATAGTGGTGATGGTGGTAATGATGATGATAGTGGTGATGATGATGGTAATGGTGATGATGATGATGGTAATGGTGATGATGATAATGATAATAGTGGCGATAATGGTGGTGGTGATGATGGTGCTGGTGATGATGATGGTAATGGTGATGATGATGATAATAGTGGTAATGGTTGGTGGTGGGCATGGTAATGATGGTCATAGTGGTGATGATGGCGGTGGTGATGATGGTGGTAATGGTGGTGATGGTGGTGATAATGATGATGGTGGTGGTAATGATAGTAGAAGAGGTAGCAATAATAATGGTAATGATGATAGTAGTAATGATAATAGTAGTGATATGATAATGGTGGTAATGATGATAATGTTGATGATGATGGCAGTGATGATTATAGTGTGATGATGATAGTAGTGGTGATGATGACGGTGGTCATGATAGTGATAGTGGTGGTGATGATAATGGTGGTGGTGATAATAATGGTAGTGATAATGATGGTGGTGGTAATGATGATGGTAGTGGTAATGATGATGATGATAGTGGTGGCGATAATGATAGTGATGATGATGATGATGTTGATGACAAAGACCATGACGATAAATAAAATCCAAAAGCTATTCCTACAATAAACTCACTATCGTCTCCACCATCCGAATTACATCCATAGAACTCGGCTCGAAGACAAACATGCACGATCCATGAAGTAGGATGCAACCGGACATATCTTGATTGAAATGCTGGTAAAACCTGTCGAATAACAACGCTCTCAGAGTCCTTATTGCCGATGAGCACCTGTAATTAACAATAGATCATCACTAGTCAGTTTTTAACTCATGGTCTTTTAAGATCACACAAATTAAATTTAATAAATAGAATGACAGAATTTGGCTGTTAAAATGTAGTTCGGTTGACCATATGCAACGGAGATGGGAAAAGTTTTTCTCTTGCTGGTTTATAGCTGGCAAGGGTGGTACGTGCTGTTAGCGCGCTGTCTCTCACCAATGAAGTTAAGCCCGGTCAGACATGATTAGTATCAATCTCGTTCCCAGAGCCCACATTCCCCACCCGGGAAACGAGAGACTCTGGGATGATCGGTTTCAAATCGTTACGTTATTGGCTGAATAGTGAGCATGAGTTGGTCTGAAGTGACCGGAAGTAGAATTAATAAAACCAAAATAACAAAGATGTCGGACGACAAGACTCCAGTGAAGACGTTGACGCGATCGATATCTTCGCCGTATGTGTGTAGATGCTGTAATTCGAGCTTCGCCAGCAACCCCATTGACTTGTTTGGGGAAAAGTCAAACAAGGAGAACATACTATCCAGATTCCGCTCGGATATTGACGCATGCGTATCTCAACCGGAATAACAAGAATCCTGTGATTTGAAACGGATCATCCCAGAGTCTCTCGTTTCCCGGGTGGGGAACGTGGGCTCTGGGAACGAGATTGGGTTAGTATTTGGATGGGTGAGCAACCTCTGTGCCTCCCTCAGTAAAACCAACAGTGTCCCCAATTAGTTCTGTGAGCTAAATACATTTGACACTTTAATAAAGTTCACATACACATACATACATTATACTCGTCACGATACATACCTGTTCATGCGGTGTCCACGTGTTTCCATCTAAACTATGACTCAACACGTACTTAGTGACGTATGAAGGCCCGCCAGGTCGTCCTTGTGTTGCTACCTTCGTTATTTTCGTTAACATCTTGAAATCAACTTGCAAGAACTGGTTGACGTCATTGGTCGCTGAACACCAGGCTCCTGGAAGAGGAATATGAAAGAGTAATAGTGAGTTAAAAAGTTGAAAGAATTGTTTCAAACGAAAACGGCAACGACAACGACAACGACAACGACGACGACGAAAACGAAAACGAAAACGAAAACGAAAACGAAAACGAAAACGAAAGCGAAAACGAAAACGAAAACGAAAACGAAAACGAAAACGAAAACGAAAACGAAAACGAAAACGAAAACGAAAACGAAAACGAAAACGAAAACGTAATTGTTACCTTGATGTTCAACCCCTGCTTGCATCACTGGTTTGTTGTTTAACCGTCCTTGGGTTGCGCTGAAGTCTTTATTGAGTTCGGAATAAGATGAACTTGCAGTCATATCACTACCAAAAACAACCTCTTTCTCCAAACCTAGAGGCATTATACACGAGTTATCTACTGGCACCATAGAGCCGTTGGGGCCTGAAAAAACAAACAAACAAAAAAGTTAACATCTTGTATTACATGACATCGTATATGGTAGCCAACGAGACAAAATTGAATGGGTCACTAATGTTCGCATCACGTTGTGACGTCTACTGTGCATCTATATAACAAACAGACAACACCACTACGACCACCAACAACAACAACATACACCACCACCGCCTACAACAACGACAACATCAACATTACCACCACCACTACTACAACCACCATCACCACACCCACCACTGCTACTACAACCACCACCACCACCACCACCACCACCAACAACAACAACACCTACAACATACACCACCACCACCTACAACAACGACAACATCACCATTACCACCACCACCACCACTACCACAACCACCATCACCACACCCACCACTGCTACTACAACCACCACCACAACCACCACCACCACCAACAACAACAACACCTACAACATACACCACCACCACCTACAACAACGACAACATCACCATTACCACCACCACTTCAACAACCACCATCACCATACCCACCACTGCTACTACAACCACCACCACCACCACCACCACCACCAACAACAACAACAACAACACCTACAACATACACCACCACCACCTACAACAACGACAACAGCATCATTACCACCACTACACGACTACTACTACAACCACCACACTCACCACTGCTACTACAACCACCACCACAACCACCACCACCACTATCAACACCACCACCATCACCAGGATTACTATCATCACCACCAACAACACCTTTCATAACATGAATTCCCAACGCAGCCAGGTGAGAAATCAAACATAGTTTGACTCTAACTTAAATGTTTTTGAACGTAACTTAAAATTATTGTCATCACCCAACGTTTTGCCACACCCTGATAAAGACCACTAGATCGGAATGTCGAAATGTTTGGCCGTAAACAGTAACTTTTTAAGTTACATCGAAAACCTTTTAGTTTTATGCTAAAAAGTAGACTACGGTCAAACTATGTAAGATCATGTATGGGATTTTTGGTAACGAGAAATTAAATTTTGAGATAATGTAACTTTGCCGCTCCGCGCTGTTTACGACTTGTGCATGATTATCTAAATCGCCATAAGAAACTTAAAGCTTCGTTCCGCAATAGCTTACCAACATTGGCCTCGACAAATTTATAAGTAATCCTGGCATTCTCTCCCCAGTCTTTATCCCTTGTCTTGAGAACCCCAACGCCAGAGCCAGGCTTTACGTCTTCAGAAATGCTCATCGTATAAGGTGACATGAATTGGAACAACGGTGAATGGTCATTCACATCCAGCACCGTAACTGTAACCTAGAAGCAGGAAGGATAGTACATGCAAATTATGAAGCAAACGCTGCAAGTCATCAATACATTTTTCGTGCGCATCAGGTACCATATGTTCAAACTGTAGTAGTTAGATTAAGGGACAAAAAGATTGTTTTCTAAAAAACACAATTTTCGTTGGAAAAGTTCTCTTAAGATCGGGTTTATTTAGTAGAATGAAGTACAACTAACGTTATTAAGCATCTAGAATCAAACTGAACACTTACCGAAGTATACCCAGAATTTGAAAGACCATCTGTGACACGAACTGTGAAAATGTAATACCTCAGATCAGCTTCATTTAGACTGACAGCAGTTGTTATCTGGCCCTAACAAACAAATTGAAGTCATTTTTAGGCTTTAAAGGGAGCTTTAAAGGGAGGCTTTAAAGGGAGCTTTTTAAGGGAGCTTTTTAAGGGAGCTTTTTTAGGGAGCTTTTTAGGGGAGCACGGGTGGCGTGTGCTGTTAGCGCGCTGCCTCTCACCAAAAGGTTAAGCCCGGTTAGACGGGGTTAGTACTTGGATGGATGACCGCTTGGGAATGACCCCGTTGTCGGGCTTGGACTCGTGTGAGTAGAGTTGTAGTTGATCTCTCCTGTGCTTCGAGGGTTTTTCGCCGGGTTCTCCGGTTTTCCTTCCTCCATAAAATCAACACCTAACATCTTAGCTGTGATCCGTGGTCTGAACTGTGTCGTTGGCGGCTGCTTGGAGCGCCTTTGATATGCCTCGACACGGCCACGTTGATCTGTGTCCTTCGTAATTCAGCCACTGGCTGCGAGTAAGGATGATTAGCCCCCCAGTCCTTTATCCTTTATCCTTGTACTGAAAGGCCACACGAAAATTAAGTTTGTCTTATTTGAAAGAACACTTAAAATGACAGTAACGTTTTTTTCAGTTTTTCGTTTCCTAGCTTCGTTGTTGAGATATTTCAGTTTGTTTGATATGCAAATTAAACATTTCGACGTCGCACGCGCATAATCAGTTATCGGGAAAAAAAGTTATATCTTTGCTATTGTCAAATATAATCACTTGCAAATCTATATGTTTAGTGTTCTGGGCAAAACAACCACATGCTGCCTTCGAATTATTTTGGTCTGATAATAGCAAAGATATATAACTTTTTTCAATAACTCATTATGCACATGTGACGTCAAAATGTTTAATTGGCATTTCTCAAATTCATTAATAATTCATGAACCGAAAACAAAGGAAATCAGGACCGAGACGGAGGTTTTGATATCGGAGGAAGAAATTACATAAATTATGCCAACTTTCGCCTCGATTTTCTCTTAAAATACTGATTTGTTTGAGATGCTATATCATACACTCGGAGGAGTGCTTCATCAGGATTCCAAACACCTCGAAATTTGTTAAAAAACCTCGGCTTCGCCTCGGTTTTCAACAAAAGTCTCGGTGTTTGGAAATCCTGATGAAACACTCCTCTTCGTGTATGATATATAACATCAAACAAACTAAAATATATCAAGAACGAAGCAAGGAAACGAAAAATTTCCAAAGATGTTATTCTAGTCTGTCATTTTAAGTGTTCTGTCAAATAAGACAAACTTAATTTTCGTTTCATAACTTTGCTCTATGTTAAACTTACGTCGTTCTCATTTATCTTAAAATTCAGTTGTTCTGTCTTGAAACTGTACTTCAGGATACTAGAAGCGGACTTTGATAACGCTTTGACTGTTCCAACAATTTTCCCAATCTCAGCGTCTTCGCTAACGTTGAAATGATAAAAGGATTGATCGAACACTGGCAGTTTGTCCGTCGCTGACACAACCTGGATGATAATCGTCTGGTATGATGATCTTGCAGGTGTACCACCGTCCCGAACTTGGATCTTTAACTGAATCAAACCTGTGTTGTTGACGAGACCTTTGCTAATAAGTTGCGCTTTGTCCAGGGAACTATTTGACCTAGACATTGTGAAGTATAAATACATAAATACATAAATATTTCAAACTTATGAGTGAAACGTGTTTAGCGAAAAAAATTTAGCAAACGTATCATTAAATCTATCTGTCTGTCTGTCTGTCTGTCTGTCTGTCTGTCTGTCTGTCTGTCTATCTGTCTGTCTGAAATCTATCTGTCTGTCTGAAATCTATCTGTCTGTCTGAAATCTATCTGTCTGTCTGTCTGTCTGTCTGCCTGCCTGCCTGCCTGCCTGCCTGCCTGTCTGTCTGTCTGTCTGTCTGTCTGTCTGTCCTTCCACCGGCTGTCTGCCCTTCTATCCAATCCAATCCAATCCAATTTTTACCTTATCATTCCAGTCTGTGAATCAATTTCAAATAAATCACCAACATTCTGAGCCAGCGAATAATGTAGTTCAGCGTTCTTTCCCTCGTCTACATCCGACGCAACTATCCAGACAATCTCACTAGCCACAGTTGTATCTTCGCTAACGATAGTACGGTATTGATCATTCTTCGGGAAAAAAGGCGCATTATCGTTCACATCGCTAACTATGATATTCACAGACACGCTAGTTTCCAGGCCACCTCCATCCACGGCACGAACGCTAAACGAATACGAGTCCACGGTTTCTCTATCCAGCGTTGTTTTTGTCCGTATAACACCTGAATTTCTGTCCACGTGATATACCGGATGATCCAGGTAATATGATACATTAGAGTTCACACCTTCGTCTAGATCAACTGCACGAACGGTCACAACATCGTGTCCAACCGGAACGTCTTCGGCAATAGTCGTCGTGTACTCGAGTTTCTCGAAAACCGGATAATTATCGTTGTTGTCAAGAAGAGTGATGACAACAAGTCCGAATCCTTGACGAGGATACAAGTTGCCGTCGATCGCCGAAATATTTATCGAATACACTTCGCGCTGTTCTCGGTCCAGTTCGTAAAGCACTCGGAGCTTTCCGTCATCTTCATCGACTGCAAACATGCCTTGCGCGCCTGATATAATGGAATAACTAACCTCACCATTCACGCCAAGATCCGGGTCAATGGCAGCGACAGTTGCAATGACGTCACCAATCGAAGTGGATTCTGGGATGGAAACGCGAAGCACGCTGGGAGAAAATATCGGGGTGTTATCATTCTCATCAATAAGATTAATAGTGACTGGAACTGACGACGACAGTCCATTGCTGGCCTGGTCAGTGGCTATCACGTTAAACGTATACGAAGAACTGCTCTCGTAGTCTAAGGTCGGCAAAGGTGAGCCCCTGGTCCTCAGTACAGCTGTTGTTATATCAATAACAAATTGCTCGCTTCCTGGTCCACTGATACTGTAAATGATGTCGGCGTTAATTCCAAGATCTTTATCAGTGGTAGATATTGGACGAACCTTGAAAAGAGAGATAAAGGAATTGAAGTATTATAGTTCATATTATACTTTATATTATACTATATATAAAACTGGAATAAAGGTCATGATCAGAAAGTAATCGAACAAAGTGCAGAAATTCTCAATCCTAAGTTAGAGGCCAGCGGAAATCAACGGTGTTCTTACCATTTGTACGACAATGTCAGGTCCACTATTTTCTGCCAAACTTCCAGTGTAATTTCTGTCCGAAAACTGTGGAGCATTGTCGTTTAGATCCAACACCATTACCGTGATAAAACCAGTTGCCTGAAATACATCAACAACTTAAAAAAAATAACCACCATCGTCACCACCATCGCCACCATAATCTCCATCGCCACCACCATTGCGATTGGCATCACCACCATCATCGCCACCATCATTCCCACCACCATCGCCATCGCCACCGCCATCGCCATCGCCATCACCATCGCCATCGCCATCGCCACCACCATCGTCATCACAATCGCCATCACAATCGCCACCAGCATCACCATCTTGATGTAGCTTTAAACGTACCTTTCTTGATAAAGGTATTCCTCCGTCTTCGGCCATTATTTCTAAGATGTACTGATCTTGCATTTCTCGATCTAAGCGATCGACGATCAGCCGCGCATAATTTGACTAAAACAAAAAAACTGTATTTAGTAACAATTTTTAAAAAACTTATTTTGGTCTATTAATTTACCTCGGTGACCAAAGTGAAAAGTGATTGATTGTTTCCACGAGAAATACTGTACGTAATCTCAGCATTTTGTCCCTGATCAGCGTCTGTTGCAGTCACATTGAGGACGGCCAAGTTAGGAAGATTGTTTTCATAGATATTGATGGTGTAATTTTGTGGATTCAGTACAGGAACGTGATCATTGGTTTCTCCAACAGTAAGGGAAACAATTGTCTAAAATAAAAAACAAACTATCAGTCAAATCTGAAGTGTTCTCTCTAAAGGTCCAGTAAGACCATTCCTCATTGGTCCAGTGTTACTACAAGAGGAAACCAGAGGAAACTAAACTAACTTTAGTTAATAGATAACCCTATATCTAAACTGTTCTTTCTGGAGATCCAGTAAGACCATTCCTCACTGGTCCAGTGATACTACAGGAGGAAACTCTAAACTGTTCACCTTAAAGGTCTAGTAATGGTCATCCCTCTATAGTCCAGTGTTACTACAGGAGGAAACCAGAGTAAACTAAACTAACTTAGTCTATGCATGACAGACATTTGGTGGACGTTCGTCAAGCTCAATGACTCAGAAAAGATTTCCAGAGCCCCAGACAGGGTTTGAACCTGCAACCTTCTAATGACCGCTTAGACGCTCTAACTATTGAGCTACTGAGACTCAGATGGAGCTAAGGTTGCAAATTCATAGTCATATGAAGGTCATTAGAAGGTTGCAGGTTCGAACCCTGTCTGGGGCTCAGAAATCTTTTCTGAGTAATTGAGCTTGATGAACGTCCACAAAACGTCTGTTACATTACACCAAGCTTGCAAACGTACCACATGCACACGTACAACTTATCATATTAGTCTATTCATACCGGACAACCTTATCACTCGTATCTAAACTGTTCTCCCTAGACGTCCAGTAAGAGGTGCATATCTTACCGTTGAAGCTAATGAAGGAGAACCATGATCTATAGCCTGGATTGTTAGGTTGTACTGGAATCCTACAGCACGCTCTAGATTATTTACTGTTCTGAGTACTCCCATGTCGGGATCAATGCTGAAATCTCCTAAATAATTAAATAACATTAATGTGACGGTCTGTCATGCCATTTTCTGCTAATTCTTAAAAAGACGCAATGATGATGATGACATCATCGTTCGTTCGTTCGTTCGTTCGTTCGTTCGTTCGTTCGTTCGTTCGTTCGTTCGTTCCTATCAATAAACACGGCACAAGGACTGGGTTTGAACCAGTACTTCTTACCTCCTGTGTTTCCTTGCACTATCCCATACGTCACCCTGCTATTCTCATCGTCATCTTTATCCGTTGCCATGACAGTTATAACCACCATGTTTGCCATGGCGTCCCTTGAGATCATGAATGAGTAACCACTGGGAGGGAATGTTGGTATGTTGTCATTGATGTCGCCTACAATTATGTTCACCTATAGATAAGAAAAGTGTCGTGATTTTTAAATTCGTAAATTGGTACCACCACTTTGCGCTTATGCACTGCCTGCCTTCTTCTAGCGTCCACAACTCGAAATCAATTCATTTATTTACCGGGGTACTTGTTGCCAGCGGCGTGCTTCCTCCGTCGGTAGCCATAACAGTCATGGAGAACATTCTGTGACCTTCAGCGTTAGTAGTAAGTCCTGCTAGTTCCCTGTCTACTGCGTTAGCAACAGTTATTTCACCCTAGGAAAAGAAACAGCAACCCTTAGGCGACATTTACACGTTACCGAACGGATTCGAGACCGGTTTTGAATTCGTCCTATTTCGCCGTGTAAACAGGCGGAACCGTGCGAATTCGGGACCGGTTTTGAATTCGTCCTAGCTATTTCGCCGTGTAAACAGGCGGAACCGTACGAATTCGAGACCGGTTCCGAATTCATCCGGTACCGTGTGAACGAGGTCTTAAAAATACATCTAATTTAAACAACAATCGAAATATCGTAAAGGTTAGATATACTGCCGAAACAGAGAACGTAGGAGTCTAACGCCCTCGTTTCTCTCTGACGAAGGGCCTTCGCTCGAAACGTTAGATTCTTACGTTCTCTGTTTCGGCAGTATATCAAACCTTACTATATTTCGATTGTTGTTTCAACACTGCCTACGCAGCACGCTACTTTTATTTCACCATTTAATTTAAATGTCTGATGCAGGTATGAATATACATTTTCTTACAGTGATATTATTGATCGCGAACGTTCCACCAACATTGCCATCTTCTATGGAATAGACGATTCTTTTATTATCACCAGAGTCATCGTCTGTCGCCTGAACTGTGATGACAGCCTTCCCTTTGCTACCGGGTCCCTCGATTATGTCAGTTGTATACGAGGAAGAACCAAAGACAGGAGCATTGTCGTTCTCATCGGACACAGTAATTAACACGTTCGCTGTTCCCTGAGAAAGTAAATTGGTATAAGAAACGTACGTCACTACAACTGGCATTATAATAAGCGGGCAAAAAAACGCCGTACTGATCAATCGATCAATCGGTCAATCAATCAATCAATCAATCAAGCAATCAATCAATCGATCGATCGATCAATCAATCAATCAATCGATCGATCGATCGATCGATCAATCAATCAATCAATCAATCGATCGATCGATCGGTCAATCAATCAATCCTTTTGTCCGTCCGTCGATCCTGTCCGTTTGTTCGTCAGTCAGTCAGTCAGTCAATCCGTCTGTCGGTCAATCTGTCTGTCGGTCGGTCCGTTGGTCCGTCCGTTGGTCTGTCTGTTGGTCCGTCCGTCGGTCTGTCCGTCTATCTGTCCGTCTGTCGGTCGGTCCGTTGGTCCGTGCGTTGGTTCGTCCGTCTATTCGTCTGTCCGTCCGTCTGTCCGTGGTTGTGCAATTTTTGCCGTGTAAGGATAGTTGCCCCACCTTCCGTCCATCTATGTCTGATGCAGTGATTTGAAAAGCGTACGACGATTTTGTTTCTCTGTCAAGTGGCTGGTCCGTTGTCTTGATTTCCCCTGAACTCTTCTCAATGAAAAAATTATCTTCCTCGCCTAAAATAAAAACAAATTTAATTTTTAACTAGAACTAAAGATAACACACAATTTCTCAGGTTTGTTCTTTACGTTTTAATCAGGAGGTTTAGATTTCGTGTTCAAGTTTAAGTTTGCTACTGCGCAACAGATCTGCGCAATTTTGCGGAAATGGCGTCCAATTAGTCCCCAGTCCATTGTTTACCTGTGATGGAATACGACACATCCGCGTTCTCGTGTATGTCTGCGTCAACAGCAGTAACCCTGACGACCGTAAAGCCAGCTGCAGTGTTCTAAAATAATAATATAACGATTAGAGTAGTATTGCGAGAACAATAGTTGCTCGATCCAGTCTTCTTTTAGAGAAGTATGGCCAGTCCAGGGAGTGAATACGAGATTTTTGTAAAGCTCCTACCTCTGGGACACTTGCTTGGTAGCTTGATGGATTAAAGATAGGGTCATTGTCGTTGATGTCTTTCACCCTGATCCGAAGCGTGCAGTTGCTGTGAAATTTCCCGTCACTTACAAAGATCTATAAAATTTTTTTAACATTATCACATTAGATAGGTAACATTGATATGATGAACCTTATTTTGTTTGCTCCAGGCGGATTGACTCCTAAGCAGGCA